>CM076580.1:361101149-361726491 GCA_034641835.2 Pinus albicaulis
CAGAAAGGACCAAAAAGTCAATAATCCGAAAAATTCAAAATCAGCCTAGGTATACGCGACCTAGCAGTTATGAAACCAGCGTGTATACGCGTCTGTGCTAAGGGAAACTCGCGTATACGCGGGTTCCTTTAGACAAACATGCGTGTATACACGACTGTGTGCAGAAAAAAACGCGTATACAAAGGAAAATAATAAAAAAAACAAAAAGGACAAGCCTGGGAAAGACGCCAGGACTTCAGACTGACTGCAAGAAAGAAAATTGGATTGCAAATGAAAGATAAAACTGCTGGCAACCTACCAAACTGCTGAAACAACCCAACAGGAGAATCACAAGAATGTGATCCCCAGCGGAGTCGCCAGTTCTGTTTCGGGGAAATATCACCCTAAAGGTTGGTTGGGATACAACCTCCACAGAGCGGGGGCATGCTAATTAACAGAGACTCACACAACCATGCACGTTCAGATAAACTAAATAGAGCAGAATGAGAGAGTTACCCGTAGGTCCTACGGTTGAAGTAGATCCACGTGGGGTCCAAACCCCCCGCAACCGTCCTTCCTCCTTAACCTGAAATACAAGAAGAAACCAGCACAAAGGACAAGTTGTACAGCATATATCTACTCTAAATGTTAGTGAGATTCATATAAAACATTAAATAAATCATAATGAATGCTTGTATAACAAATATTCTCATACATATAAGCATACACCAACACGTTTATTTCGGGAACAGCATGGTACTTCTGTATTATAAATAGCATGTACAAAAGTAACATGTGGAGAGATCACCTGATCCTTCCAAGGCCTTCGCAGACCGTCGTCCGGATCCGTCCAGCCCTTGCCTCGCTAAGACTCCTTCCAAACTGGTGCATACGAGATAACATATAAAGGGATGTATATCTCAAGGAAACAAGGGTTTCCTACAATGAACTGGGAAAGTGCAGGAGGCACGGGGAATCAGACTTGAATAGGGAACCAACAGAGTATAATATCAATACTTTCTCTCTCTCTCTTAGGCCATACACATGAGGTCTTTTTATAGTCCCTCCAAGTAGTTTCAGTAGTTGGAAACAGTTGGCCACGGGCTGGGGTGGTTGAACTACCTGAGTAACCATCAACCCAGCGCGAAATTAGGGATTTTTATATATTTTTTAATCATTTTAATGGCATACGCGGAAAAGTCTAGCTGAACTCGCGTATACACGCGGAAAAACATGGGCATAGTCGCGTATAAGGGATTTTACACTGTTTTTAAGTGAATTTGTCCAAGTTTGTAGGAATGGGTGCCCATAAAGCCATAAAACAATCATGAATCATGTCAAGGTGAGAAATGATGCTATAACAAAAAGGTATGAGGTATGTATATATTTATATGCTGACATTGGATGTTGTGATGTCATGTTATATGGTTGTAGGTAATGAACTTCTGTATTTAAAAGTATGATCTATGGAGGATTATCTCTCAGTTCATGGACAGATGAAATCAACATAATATGTCCTCATGGAATATGAGGTGGTTGTATATGAACAAGAAACTAGAAAGGTTATAAGTTCCTGGGAATAAATAATGTGCAGAGAGGAAGAGATCATGACATGCAACCATTTCAAAAGGCTGCTATCATCTGAAAGCCAAGAAGATGTAACTAGGAGATATCCTGGGAGGATATGTAGACTCTGACAGAAGTCTGGTAAATAAGAAGACTCTTGAAAAAACATATCATTAGGAGATATGTCAATCCGTATGAAGCATGTCGATACCTGCAAGAATATGTCATGGTGAAAGATCATCACTAAGGTAAATTTTGTTCTAAAATTTCATATGCAGTGTTGCCAATCATGAAAAAGGATGTATTATCCTTGGAGATGATTCGAAGGAAAGCAGCATGGCATAAAAATGGACCAGATAAGGAAGTCTAGGGAATCACTTTCTAATAGCTGACATGACTCAGGATGAAAGTGATATATGATATGTGCCCTATAAAACTAAAAGTTGGAGATTCCTCAATATCAAAATCCATGACATCGAGGAAAGGAATTCTTCATGAGCAGCTGGGTGTCTCACCATTGCTATTGGAGGTCCCTGGTTAAGAGGGAGCCTGATGATAAGTTTCTTTCTTGGAAGGAACTTGGTAATTACTAAGAATGAGCTTAGGTACATTCCTTGTTTAGGAATGAGTACATTCCCTTGTGGAATAGGTCCTCCCTGGTTAAGAGGGAGAGATAGACACATCATTCTAGTCTTGGGAAGATAGAATGGAGGATTGGGTAATCATTTGGCATTCAATACTCTTTGAGAATGTGTTAGGGCATTCAAGATAGGAGTAGTTGGTGTTGAGGAGGTAAATCCCCTCTGCGGACAGAGGCGATCCCTACTAGCCCAACAGGGGTCTAGCAACAATCAAACAATGTTATGACGCAAGTTCCTAGTTACGAATGAAAAAGCTAGAGATAGAAGCCTACCTGGATTCCAACGCTAGGATCTGAAGAATAAGCGTCCCCGTTCCTCAGCCTCGGCAGATCACGATCCTTCCACGATCTCCGCGGATGAACACCTGCACATGGAAGAAACGAACAGATACAAGCATAAAATCCGGCATACGTAACTAAACATCAGTCAGAAAGGATGTTACTCATATTAACATGATGGAGAACAGAGTGGAACCATAATCATAATCATCTATTAAACCATAAACAAAGAGAGATTACAACCAAGTTCTGACGTCGCGGTCTCCTTCGGATGGGTCTCCAGCCGTCCACGTCTCGCAAAGCTCGCCAAGGAAAGGGAATACCTCCCCGGAGTCTCTCGTCAATGGTCTCCTTTCTTGAGTCGGCCTTAAGGGAAAGAGAGGGCTCTTTACAGCACAAAGGCTCTTGGGAATATGGAGATACAAAGCTTAGGCTCTTCAAGACTATCAGCCCTTCAGCCCCTTCATCAATGGATGAAGGATATATTTATAGAGGAGAGGAGGAGGTCGGGATCCCTACAATAGTGGAAGGGAGGCCTTATCCTTTGGGAGGTTCCCCATATGGTGGAAACAAGAGGCCAAAGGAGGAAGGCCGTGGTTATTCAGGCGAAACCACTCCTGATGACTGATCCACGAAGTTGTTGTAATCGAAACTTCACCTCTTTTTTAAAAAACTTTCCAAAAGCAGAGTGGCGCGGGTGCTTAACTGGGACAGAGCGCCAATTGGCGCGGGCTCAGTGTTAATTTTTCCCCATTGGCGCGGGTACATAACGAGCTACCAGCGCCAATCCAAAAACAAGTGTTTTTAGGGGTCTGCTCAGGAAATAATCAACAGAAGGAATGTTGTCCTCATGGAAAGGGATGCAATGATGGTATTTGCAAGGCATGACACTGCTTATTGGTCACAGAAACGACCCTCCAATGGGAGAGATGGGGATTGCAGGGACGGTGACAAATTACTGTGTAACAGATGCCCCCTAAAGCATGAGGCCCGAGAGAGAGAGAGGGGTGAAATGCTTTACGAGAACATGCTCAACTGAAGCCCCGCCGTCGGAAAACCTGTGCAGAAAAATACAACTGATATCTCAAGTACATGATGTGTATGTGGTATGGACGCAGCCAACCGAAACAGAGTATACTATAATCCAGATCCAGGGTATGGGCGCAGCCATCCAACTAAGATCAAATAGACTCAGGTATGGTCGCAGCCATCCAATCAGTGAGTCATGTACATAATGATAACAATCCACAATCGCAGCCTGGATTACAACAGAAACAATCCAGGGTCTTGCGCTCCATCTCGACCCAATCAAAGTACAAGTTCAAGCATGTGAATATGTGAGCTGGAGTCGAACATGCAAGAACATCGTCTGATTACCAGCCAATGATGAAAGCTGTTAACAGACGCGAGAGAAACCACCAATAATGACAATGGTCCTCAAGGTACTACAGGTACAATCCACGGCGTGCGAATAAATGAGCTGACGTCGAACACCCGCAGAATCACTCGATCGGAGGCCAATGATGTAAACCTCACGTCGAATGCGACGAACCTGCCATTGAGGCATGCAGGCTCCAAGGTACCATCAGGAGTCTCTAGACCAACTTCCCGGATAATGAGTTGAAGTCGACAGGAAGTGACCTTGATCGAAGGTGGGCCATAATGTTTCCCACATCATCGACACGAGACAGAGGAACATGATGTTTTTTTGTGAATCAAGATCGTATGAGAATCAGAGGAAGGTTGATATTTGCAGAGGCCAACTTCTCTTGAACATATAAACGACACGACAGTGGACTTGGCAGTATTTGACATCAATAGATCAGAGGTCATGGTGACAAGGCAATGAGCAGAGGAGAGGTCAAAAGGGATTATCCAAACCCACGGAGGCAAAGTGAAAAAATGAGATGAGATGTCCCCAACCCGACACGAATGCAGACAAGTGCCATGTTCAAGAGCGACATACTGCCGATGACAACGACGATGGTTCCATTTTTCCCCCACCATTTCTGGCGAGTACCCCAATTATTTTTAATAACAAGATTGAAGGGGATAGCATATGCTTGCAATATAAGTCCGCCCTTTGGGTGAATCCATCCTAGTGCATTTAACGAGTCCTAGGAAGGAGGAACTCGGAGAACGTCATTTCGACTAGATCCGATGTCATCAGGGTTTAACGAGTCTGACAAAGGAAGAACTCGGCGTCTTTTCATGTTTAGAGAGTTTGAAAAGACAGCGGAAAAGAAAACTCCACAGGTCCCTTTTCGTAAATAGTTCCCCGGATCCGAAAAGGTAGAAAACAATATCCGGGAAAACCTCCTAGTCGCGATAGGCTAGGGTATTCCTTTTTCGTAATCGATCCAGCCCAGCCCGAAAAAGGGTTAAACTTATACTGGGTGAATGTCGATTCGTGTCCATTTTAATGAGATCGAAACGACAAGGGCCTCGGCGATCTTTTCATATTTAGAGAGTCAGAAAAGAGCTGAAAGATGACTCCTCCTGGAGGAACGAGTGGTATAAAGGGTAGCAACTGGTTCCGGTAATGGTGGAACTGCTCAAAACAAGATAAAGGTCAAGAGGTTGGCTAACAAGACCACTCATCGCAGCGGTTCCTCAGGAATGGGTAAAACAACCAAGTGAAGGCATATGATCGGCCAAGCAGATAATGACGATGGAGTGAGAAAACCAAGGCTCATCTGGAAAAAACAGGCTGATAAAATGGCAATCACAAGAGGTAAAATGGAAAAGGTTTCATTTTTACACAAGCTTGAAATCAGGAAACTCTGCTTGAAGTTGGTTTCATTTTTACACAAGCTTGAAACAAAGATAAACTATGCTTGAAACCGGTTTCATTTTACACAAGCTTGAAACGGAAACAAACTATGCTTGAAAAAGTAAGCATGCCCCCAGCATGGTGACTCAATTCGAGGTACATGCCCCCCAAGCTTCAGTCCATATGAAAGGCAGATGGAGTGAAGGTTCAAATTACGAGACCAAGAGATAGACTCGACTGGTATTTTACGAGAACTTATCAAAGACTCGAATTGAACAGGAACGTGTTTCATTATTTTAACGAGGTTGACACATTAAAAGAACTATCCTCAGGACACCTTGTTTCATGGTTTAAGGAGCTTGACACAAGACAAGGAACTCTGCTCCAATGACCTTGTTTCATTTTTTAAGGAGCTTGACACAAGACAATGAACTGTGCTCCGCCAACCTGGTTTCATTTTTTAAAGAGCTTGACACAGGGAGGGAACTGTGCTCTAACCGGCTTACATCAAAATGAACAAGAAGGCGGTGCTTCCAAGAGTTCCACTCCCGATGGAAGGAAAACATCCTGGAAGTCAGGACCCAATGCCCCCAGCACCTGATGCACGACGGCATCATCACTGAGCACAGGCACGGGGTAGGTAGACACATAGTTGACCTGCGGTGGAGCAGATACAACGGGTGGATAGAAACCAGGAGGGGGTGATGGTGGGCCAGATGCCACATTAGGACCAAAGAATGAAAGCTGATCAATGGTCACGATCCGTCCTTCATGTGGAAAGCACATCACGCGAAAGAGGGAGGAGACAAGCGCTCCCATGGCATAGGTGTAATCGCGCCCCAAAAGCAGATTGAAATCCAAGGGGCCTGGAATGACCATCACGTCCATATGGACGGTTTTGCCTCCCAAAGTAACAGGTAACCTTGGAAGGATCCCCAACGGTTGGCTCGTTCTTCTATTGAATGTCAACAGATTCTGCGTAACGGGCGCAAGCAGCGGCGAACCGAAAGCTTGCCAGGTAGTTGAAGACAGAATACTAACAGAGGCACCTTCGTCTATAATGGTGCTGGGTATAACCAGACCAAGAGCTTGTACTGTGATCTCGAAAGGCACATAAGACGGAAGGCGGAATCCTGCAAATCGATTCCAGTCAAAGGAAGCGACCAAACTACTCGGAGGGGCTACCATCGAAATACGAAGGTCTTCCCCTAATGTTACGGAAGCAGAAGCCACCTCCATAACCTCCATCTCGAAGGCGGGAGGGATATCCTCCGGGGCCTCCATCATGGAAGGCGGAGGAGCAGCTTCTTGAAGTACAGGGACGGGAGAATCTTTCTCCAAGTCTGAAGAATCTGAAGAAATCAGAAGGACATGGGGGGTGTGAGATCCACTCTCGACAGAAAGGACCTGGTGCACCGCGGACGGGGCCAGTTCGAGCGATCCGACGACCAATGGTTGGTCAGGGACGGATTCGTGAACTTGAATTTCTAGGGGAGTGGGATCGACCAAGGATGACTCTTGTCCAATCATAGGATCAGCTAGTGGAGGACTCAAAGAAAGCCGATTATAACCAGGTGGAAGGCGTGGTGTAGAACCAGCTGGGTTGTCCAAGACTTGCTTGGCTTCATCCATATAAGGACAAAGGTGAATGGCATGGTGCCCTTCACACAACTTACAGGGATTGCTAATCTTACCCTGCTTCTTAGGAGTCTTATCAACAGCAGCTGAAGACGTGCCCCCAACGTGGCTCCCGGAAGTCAAAGGCAACGGCGGATGGCCATCGGACCATGCTTCGAGCACCTTGGGGATGCCAGGGCAGTCTCGAAGAAGATGGTCTCCCGTGCACAACAGGCAAGGGAACTTGATTTTCCGTGGAGGGTTGGAAGGTTTGTCAAGAGGAGATATTTCAGAAACAGTGGCTGCACTTTTAGCCTCTCGTTTATCGGACTTCTTCTTCTTTGTCTTCTTCTTCTTCTTCTTAGCCACCTGGTTACTTGAATCCAGACTTTCACCGGGTGAAGTAGAAGAGGAGGACGTAGAAATGGGCGAAGAAGGGGAGAGGTCCACCTTAGAATCAACATGATGTTGTTCCGGTGGAGGAACTGATTGAACAGTAGTGGAGACATTCGGGACTACAGAGGTTGAGAACAACCAAACAGGCAACCCAACAGTTAACCCAGGAAGGGACAACGTTTCCATGTACGGAGCACCAACATTCCCAAAAGGAGGAAACTGACCAGGATTCCCTTCTGAGGGGATTCCTTAGTTGGTAAACCCCGAAAAAGTAGCCATCAACACTCAAAACCACACACGGGCTGAAAAACGAGTTAAGACACACGATCAAACGGTCAACAAGCAATGTCTAAACGGGGCGTTTTAATCGTGGGTGATTAATTTTTTACCACATTGAAAAATAAGAAACTCTACCGTTTCATGTTTTAAGAGTCGAGAAACGATAAAAAGATGACTCTATCTCTTTCAGATTTGACTCAAGCGTGAAAGGACAAGCGCTTGATGGTCTTTTCAAATTTAGGGAGTCAGAAAAGACCAAATGACTGCTCAGGAAAAACTAGGCACAAAGGGTGTACCAAATATCCGTGAACTGCAATATACACCTTGGTTTAAATAATGAAACAGAAATCGACCAAGGACTTTTCGTACGTGCAGGTAGTCTCCCCGAATGCTGTGTTCGGTGTATCACGGGTATAGGGCGGCAGACTCGGCTTCCTGTGGATAAAGGATTGAAAACCTAGAGGGGTCTCCCTTTATATACGCGACGGTACGGGGAGCACAAGTCCGTACTAGCGCTGTCTCAAGCCAACAGGCGAACGACAGCTGCTAGGTTTAACGACGCCGGAACACGTCTCTAGCCTAGACCTTCTAAATATGTTTCGTTAAGTTCCAATGCTGCCTTAGGTTAATTGAATAGATTTTAAAGTTGATCTTCAATTAAGTTTCAATTTTCAGGCCCTATCGTATGTAGTGTCTTAAAAGACTCCTAAATGCAAAGCTATATGAGAAAAGAAAAATTTTCAATTCGATGAATGCTATCTAGTTAAGGGAAGAGCTTCAAACAATGATGCAACGAACAGCAAAACTGAAAACGAAACTTTTCCAAACTAGATGACTTTCACTATCCAAAAGTATTCTAAAACATTCAACGAAGCGAATTATGCAATGTAATCTATGCAAAATTCTTTTTCCGAAAACTATGCAATTGTAATCTATGCACAATTTCCTTTTTCTTTTCAAATAATAAGAATGCACTCAATGAATTTTTCGATAAAACGAGAATCTACTTAATGCATACTTTCAATGAAAGAGAATGCACTCAAAGAGATTTTTAGTTTTCAATCATTAAACAACGTAATCTAAGTTCAATGATGAATCTCAAAAACACTTTTCGATGCAATGTGATCTAATGCATTTAAACGAAAAGCAAACTATGAGACAAAAACTAAAAGAACACAAATCTTCTTAATGAAGGATGAAATGCAAAAGAGATGTGAACAAACACTAAGAATGCAATCGTTGTTTCAAAATACTTTGTGACAAAATCCCTCAAAAGTTGACAAAACACAAAGAGGACTTCCAAAGCATGAGATCAAAACAAGGCATTCATTCCCTTTTACATCAAGTAATCATGAAAAGAAGACATTCCAAACAATGAGCAATGTAATCTATGCTCATACAGAGGAAAGACCCGAAGGGAAAGACACACTGGTGAAGGATTAAGGGAAAAAAACTCAATTTTTTATACACCCTGAAATTGGCCCGACTTGTACATTGACAACTAGCGCCAAGTGGCGCGACTTGTACATGGACAACTAGCGCCAATGGCCAATTGGCGCGGGTTGATAACTGACAACAAGCGCCAATTCCTAAAAATGAAAAAACAAAGAATTTCTCCCAACCAAAACCAGACTTCCCACTTCAAGCTGAATCTAAAACAAACCCAGAAGCAAAGTACTGACCAAAAGAAACTTCCGAACAAGGATAACCCTACCACCTACAGGAAATGGCGCGACTGTCTGGCTGTAATCCGCGCCAGACAGGGGATGGCGCGAGTAATGAACTGACAACCTACGCCAATTGGCGCGACTGTCAGGCTATAAACCGCGCCAATCAAGCCAACCATGAAAAGATGAAAATTCGGAACAACAGAGGTCAGATATGATCCTCTGGGGCTGAACCAAAAGCCAAAACACAAAAAGAACCCAACCCAGAAGGCTGACCAAGCAAGCAGAATCGAGAGACAAACGGCAAGGTAAGACAAAGACTCCAAGTTGTTCAGTCCGTAAACCAAACCGGAGATTGACTGAAGTAGCGTTGATCTACTCCGCTAATGCAGGGCAAAAGCGTTTCGAAGGCTATCTGGCTGTACTTCAGGCTCCTTCTATAGTTTACAAATCAAACAACAAGTTGGATCCCCAGTGGAGTCGCCAAATTGTTGAGGAGGTAAATCCCCTCTGCGGACAGAGGCGATCCCTACTAGCCCAATAGGGGTCTAGCAAAAATCAAACAATGTTATGACGCAAGTTCCTAGTTACGAATGAAAAAGCTAGAGATAGAAGCCTACCTGGATTCCAACGCTAGGATTTGAAGAATAAGCGTCCCTGTTCCTCAGCCTCGGCAGATCACGATCCTTCCACGATCTCCGCGGATTAACACCTGCACATGGAAGAAACGAACAGATACAAGCATAAAATCCGGCATACGTAACTAAACATCAGTCAGAAAGGATGTTACTCATATTAACATGATGGAGAACAGAGTGGAACCATAATCATAATCATCTATTAAACCATAAACAAAGAGAGATTACAACCAAGTTCTGACGTCGCGGTCTCCTTCGGATGGGTCTCCAGCCGTCCACGTCTCGCAAAGCTCGCCAAGGAAAGGGAATACCTCCCCGGAGTCTCTCGTCAATGGTCTCCTTTCTTGAGTCGGCCTTAAGGGAAAGAGAGGGCTCTTTACAGCACAAAGGCTCTTGGGAATATGGAGATACAAATCTTAGGCTCTTCAAGACTATCAGCCCTTCAGCCCCTTCATCAATGGATGAAGGATATATTTATAGAGGAGAGGAGGAGGTTGGGATCCCTACAATAGTGGAAGGGAGGCCTTATCCTTTGGGAGGTTCCCCATATGGTGGAAACAAGAAGCCAAAGGAGGAAGGCCATGGTTATTCAGGCGAAACCACTCCTGATGACTCATCCAGGTATTTGCAAGAACTTCACCTCTTTTTAAATTCTTTCCAAAAAGCAGAGTGGCGCGGGTGCTTAACTGGGACAGAGCGCCAATTGGCGCGGGCTCAGTGTTAATTTTTCCCCATTGGCGCGGGTACATAACGGGCTACCAGCGCCAATCCAAAAACAAGTGTTTTTAGGGGTCTGCTCAGGAAATAATCAACAGAAGGAATGTTGTCCTCATGGAAAGGTATGCAATGATGGTATTTGCAAGGCATGACACTGCTTATTGGTCACAGAAACGACCCTCCAATGGGAGAGATGGGGATTGCAGGGACGGTGACAAATTACTGTGTAACAGTTGGGGACCGATATTCTTTGAGAGCTAGCTACCCAAGAGAAGAATAGTCCAAGAAGGTCATACTTTGGGAACACCTGGATGGAGTATGTACCTTGGAGAGACAAAGACGAAGGTATCTATAAGTGATGTGTCTTGCCAGCATTGTAGCCCATTGTCTCGTTGAGAGATGGGGTTGTTAGTCAAGGCCTTGCACTAGGACAATTTTGTTTGATATGATGCTATACAGATGCGGTTACCAATCCGATTCTTCTTATGATATTCTTCAGTTTGAATGTAACCATGTACATGTATGTACTATGAATATCTCCCTAGTTAAGAGGGAGTGTTGAAAAGTGTAACTAGTTCGGTCTTCATATTGACTATTTAATTATGTATTTTATGTAAAGAATAAGACAAAGATAATAAGTTATATATTTGTTGCACTTTCTTAGGTTAATGAACTTCTTCTTGATGTTCATTTAAGGTGTGTCTTATGTTTATAAGTATAATTAGAGTCATGAAGACCTTGTCATGAACCTTGTGAAATAATGGCTCATAACAGCCCTCGAGCCAGCCCATATTCAACGCTGAATATTATTGATGAATTCGGCCTATATACAGTGGGAATGTCGGCCCATAATCTTTTTGTATGGTCGGCTTAAAAGGAAGGAAGCATTTCGTATATATATCCTGACATACAACTCATTTGTAACCAAGAAAATTGCAGACTGTTCCAAAAACAAAATGTGTATTTCAGAGGGTATTCAAATGTGGATATAAGTACAGAAGGTTGTGGATTTTAGAGAGTACTAAAATGCGGATAGAAGGACAGAAGTTTGTTGACTTGACAGTGTATATTAATAAATGAAAATTCGAACCAGTACAGAGTCAAAGTCAAAGATAAATCTGGCATTCAGATCAGGGTTAAGAAAGTGTTGATATACAACAAGCATTTTGATATATATATATAGTAATATGCAGATCTATTTTTTGGAGTGTTGTACAGTGATATAATGTGACATCATCAGGACTAAGATACAAGCGTAAGGGTTATGAAGAATTCTGAGGTGTAAATTTCTTACAATAAAAATGCTTCTCCTGCCTAACATTCGTGTCCTGTACATTTTGGTAATTGACTTGATGAAAGACTTAATAAGCTAAGAAGAAAAGACTTAAGTAAAAGAATTACGTTCACAAATGATTATCAAGAAGAGAATTTGTATTAACTTTAAGCCCTCCAAATTCTCAACAATGTGGTCAACGGTATAGCGACACCCCCTTCTCTAGCAATTCACTCAGGAACTGCGCCACAAAGAACATGAATTTGTTCAGCTGGAAATTTCCATGCCAACCCTTTTTTCGGCCCAGCGACTGGCGCGCCTTCACTCCAGTCATACTCTCAGAGACGAAATCGAGGATTTTGACCATAAGAAGCAAGTTCTCAGTGATCATCTGAAGCCCTGGGCGGATGAAGCAACGAAACTATCGCAAGACCTGTATGTCGTGGTTAAAGCATTGAATCAGACATTAGATAGTGTCTGCACTGTGGCTACTGAGGGTCCGACTTCACAAAATTTGGTCGAGATCGTGCAAAACACAGCTACGCAGAGTGAGGGAATCCTACCACTGTTTTTCTGCTTCCCTTGAATAGCTCCAAAACAAGATAAAGACCCCACTACTGCTGTGACTTGGGATGATTCACAAGATTGTGATGGGGGCATGTTGGAGCGGAGTCCCCTAAATGTAATTTTGGATATAATTTTGTAATATTTTGAGTAGTTTAGTCGTGCACAACAAAATTAAGGGACTTTGGAGTAGTTCAAAGTCCCTCATGCATTGTACTGGGCAAAAAGGGTAGATCTAGGGGTCTCAAACCACAGTTTTCGGGCCCTAGTATAGCGTAGGCTAAAAGTATAACTAAGAGTCTAGGATGAGTCGAAGAAAGTAGTTCTTAAGTAAGATTATGATACGTTTTTCATGGTAGATCTGCTCTGAGGATTTTGTGCGAACTTCTCTGGGTAAGGGCTCCTGTTGGCTGTCTGCATAGAGACCCTAAGTCCTGCCATGTGCGGACCCCGCTAGCTGTGTGCACGGGTATGTGGAAGATTTTGTAAGAATAATCTGAATTATTAATGAATGGAAGGACGTTTTGTCGATATCAAGTCTCTATGTGATATATTATAAGTTGCAGTGCATGTTAATTCCCTGTTATTTCTGTGATATTGAATCTTGTTAGTTAATTAATTGTGCACATGTATTATGTTATCACCGAAATCATACCTAATTAGGTTGGTGATCAGACAACTTCAGTGTAACTACTTCAAACCAATATTTGGACTGAGGCTTAGCCTCCTCAGTCCGAGAGGGCTCTCTCAAGGGTTAGTGAAATGGAATAAAGATATAGATAGATGGCTAAATTTATTATTTGTGTTTTGGTTCAGGTTGAAAAGATGAATACTTGCTACCATTGGGTTATGGAGTCAGCGATAGGGCTCTCAATAACAAAGGCTTTCCTTGTGGAAGTTGAGGCTTGTATATACTTCAATGAAAGAGTAACACATTCAGGAAAATACCAATAACTTGAGGTTCAAAGGAAGTCAGAGCATGTGATACATGAATTCTGAGTAATGAGACATCAATACATTGAAAGAAAAACATTTCAAAAGATAGGACATAAACTCATTGAAATATCATAAGAATCTCAGGTGAAGGAAAGTGGTATTGTTACTGTATATTTCAGAAACTCCAAAAGCTTTGCAATAAAATAGTCTATTGAGATAACATTTTCCAACCTGTAGGTTCAAAATAATATCAATATGTAGCCATTGAGCTTATGGAGTCAAACTTTCAGTGATCCAGTGAGTTTACTTGACATGGAAGTTGAGGCAGGTCATAGTTTTTAGTAGTAGGACACACACACATGAGACATGGAAATACACAGTCAATTCACTTATAAAGGAAGTAAGAGCATCACAAGGATGAATTATGAGTAATATAAATGAAAACCACTGCAAGAGAGATACATAAAAGGTAAATATAGAACAAGTAAGCACCAAAAATGCCTTCAGAAGCTCAAGTTGGCCAAGTAATCCATCTCTGTATTGTTGAAACAGTCATTTTACAATAAGTTGCAATTTTGCCAAAAAGTCTCCAAAATCTTGCTAATTCGACCCAATGGCCTTTAATAGACATGTTATATCATCATATGACCTGCCTCTAGGCTAGATACATCAAATTTTTGTCCACTGACACCTTGCATATCCATAAAACAGAAAATTTATGACAAACAGACACCTATCCTACTTAACAATCCTATTTCAAAAAGGACTCAAACTCCTTATTACTATCTTTAACAACATTATACTAACAACCTTATCTACTTGAAATTACATCACTGACAATTTTATCATCATATGGTCAAATTTGGATAATGAGATTAAGTTCTTCATGACCACTTTGTTGACCTCCACAAAAGCAGGAAACCATACCCTGTTTTTTAGGCTTAGGATATTTCTACTTCTTTGAAAATTCTGACCATCAATTAATCTTCATTTCATGGTCCTTGGTTGTTGAAGATTTTTTTAACATGTCCCATCACTCTTTCCTAACCTCCAGATGTCCAAAACCACTTCAAAACTGTTCAAAAATATTGTAATGTGTTGCGCTACGAAAACACAGCAGTTTCGTAGCGTTGTTATTTCAACCTTTCTTCTTCAAATCTTCGACTTCTTTCCTCCAAGATTTTTTTAATTACCATTTAATACATCCTCCATATCAAATTCAGTTCTTGATTCATTATTCAACCCTTCAAAAACTAATCAAAATAAGCAAGAAAAGTAGCTACAGCAGTTTCGTAGCGCTTTTCTGCTTTTTTACACTGAATCCGCTACGAAATTGCTGAGTATGCATATTCTTCATAAATTTGTCAAATGAAAAGTGTGGTTGCCCAAAAACTCAAAATATAACATGTCCTCATTATCTCCAAACCATACAAACCATAAACCAACTTCATTTTCTCTTCCTTGAGGCATTTCTTGCAGATTTCTCCTATTTTTTCTGAATAATAGGTCTTGGGACAGAGCCTATATCTCCTCATAAATGATTTAGCTTGAGAAAATGAATTAGGTTTTGTAGTCCATTATTTATTTAATAAAAACCTCTCTTGGGTTTTTGAAACACATCTCCTGTTGTCCAGAAACTGCCTTTGAAAAACATGAGTAAAACAGGAAAACTCTGTTTTCTGAAAATAGGTCTTCAAATAAATCCTTGTATCTCCCAACTGATAACACATGTGAGAAAAGTGAGAGAGGTTATTGTTATTGGATATGTTTTTGAAAAAAACCTCTTTCAGTTTCTTAAAATACCTTTTTTTTCTTAGAATCATCCTTTGAAGTTGACTTCTCAAAACCAGAAAACAAAGTTTTTTCTTCATAACTTTCAGTAGTTTCGTAGCGCTTTCTGCCTTTTTTACACTGGATGCACTATGAAAATAGGGATTCTTGGCTAATTTGGCACTTTCGGTACAAAAAACTTTGGAAAGTGAAAATAATTGGAAAATGATGAATGATTTGACTTGAAGGAGTTTAAAAATGAGTGTATTTGGACCTATGGGTAAACTCAAACTATAAAAAATTTATAATTTCTCTTTGTCAAACTCAAAAATGGCTCTTAAAACCTTATTTTGACCCATGAACCTATGTAACCTTGTCAAAATTATGATTGATTTTTTTGATTGATAACATATTACATGCTTAAAAGAGGGATGAATATATAGATCTGGTGATATTGTGTTATATTTCTCCTGTTAATTTATTATCCTATGATTTATGGGCTACGTGCAAGTCATTCTATTAAGTATATTATTAAGGGTTTCTAGTTAAGGCTTTCTCTACACATACTTGTTCTAGATCTAAAGGCACCCACTTCATTAAATTATCTCTCTCTCTTAGGGTGGGGAAACCTGGTTCCAGCACCCTCACATACTACTTCGAGCGAGACCTTGACTTGCGCAAGCAAGAAATTGCTGAAAGGGCCAGTATTACAAGGGTTTTTTGGTTAACCTCAAATTTTAACCTAGGGAAATACCCCTCAAACCAACACAAACTCTGATAATCTAGAAAGTAGTAAATAGCAACTAGTGATTTAATTGTCAAGCAAGCAAACTAAGATAGCTAGTAAGAAAGCATATTAATGACAATCAAATTGAATCTACGAAATGAAATCACACTTGCAGAAAGTAAAGAACACTTGCATGAAAGGAAATAACATAAATCAAACTATGTTATAGTTGTATGCAAATTGTCGTTGATGGGGATCCTTCCATTCCTCAATGAGCATACATGAACAACTGTCACATCTTAAGAATCAAACAAGACTCATAAATCATGATTTGGAGAAAATGATATTACTCATGTTGAATGAACAATAAAAAATCTGATGCTAATGAATAATTGACAACTTTTTAGCTTCCTTTGAAGGATGCTCTTATTTATACATGAATTAGGGATATATTTTCAATAAATTTAAATCCCTTAAATATCTACTAGATCCATACTTGTCTCAACTTATCCCTAAATACTAGATACAAATCCCATGACGCATAAAGATCTCCATGATCTTTCTCCTTGGAATATGGTCCACCTCTTGAGTTGAAATTCGAATTTGTGTTTGGGAGGCCAAGTAAGACCCTTCTAGAACCTCCAAATAAGCCTACACATGTAACAAAACTCATAACACATATATAGATATATGAAACCATGTAAATTTCCTAGTTTTTAATCATAAAGTCACTTAAAATACATAAAATAAATAACTTTGGAAAATTACTATTCTAACCCATATGATCATGAAGATGATTACTTAATGTAGGGTTTTAGGCTAGATAGTTATGAAATGAGGGATAAATGGTTATGAAATGATGGAAATATGGATGAAGATGGAAGACAATTTTGAGACTAAACAATGACCACTAATGGATGTTGGTTGATTGGGGGCCAAATCAGGACCCATGAATGAAATTTGATCAATGGTCACAATTATTCCTTCATGTGGGAAACAGATCACACGAAATAGAGAAGAGGCAAGAGCTCCCATGACATAAATATAGTCATGGAAAAGGAGTAAATTAAAATCCAAGCCGCCTTGGACAACCATCACGTCTATATAGATAGTATTTCCTCCCAAAGTAATAGGAAACTTAGGAAGGATCCCTAACGATTGATTGGTTCCTCTGTTAAAATCCAACATATTCTAGGTAACGGGAACAAGCTAACACAAGTTTTCCAAGTAGTTGAGGACAAAATACTAATAGATGCACCTTCATCTATTATTGTTCTAGGTACAACCACGTTATAATTCTGGACGGTGATCTCAAAAGGCACGTAAGAAGGAAGGTGATATCTTGTCAGTCAACTCCAATCAAAAGAAGTGACCATACTACTTGGAGTGGGTGTTAGGGAATGGGATAACTACCCCCTTGCACTATGGGAATGGGAGGATCAATTCCCTGGACCGTGGGAATGGGAGGATTTCCTCCTAATTCATTGGAATCTAAATAAACAATAAGAACATGAGTGATATGGCGTTCACTATCTTTCGGAGGGGTAGGATCAACTGAAGGTGCAAACGATTCCATCATTTTCTCAACCAATGGTTGGTCAGGAACAGACTCCTGGGTTTCACTTTCAAATATAGTGGGATTGAATAGAGATGGATTTTGATCAATCGCATCATCAACTAGCGGAGGATAAAGGGAAAGCTCCCGATAACAAGTCGGAAAACAAGGCTGAGAAACTGTAAGGTTTTCCAATACTTTGGAATATTCATACATATAGGGACAAAGGTGAATAGGATGATTCCATTCACATAACCTACAAGTAAATTTAACTTTACCCTTTTTCCCATGGGACTTATTATCACTAGTTGAAGGTTTATCACTAGCATTATCTCTAGAGGTCGATGATAAAGGTTGATTTGAGTCAGTGGACCACACTTCTAATATCTTGGGAATACCATGAAAATATATAAGAATTTTTACACACTTATATAAATTGCAAGGGAAGTTGAATTTACAGGGTTGATTGGAAATTTTTTCAACATAAGTTACATCAGTAGCGATGGTCGCTTGGTTGCCCCCTTGCTTAATTTGCTTCTTCTTCTTCGTCCTCTTCTTCTTCTTCTTAGCTTCCTGGTTACTAGAATCCAAACTTTTACCAGGAAAAGAGGAAGAACAAGGTGAAGAAACATGTGAATAAGGTGAGGGGTCAACCTTAGTATCAACAAGAGGTTGATATCGTTCAAGTGGAGGCGAACTTGGTTGAGAAGCATCTTGGACATTTAGAACCACGAGGGTCGAAAATAACCAAACTGGAAAACAATTGGTAAATCATTGAAGGGACAATGTTTCCATATAAGGAGCACCAATATTTCCAAAAGAAAGAAAAGGACCAGGATTCCCATCAAAGGGGTTTCCTTGATTGGTAAACTCAGGAACTGTTTCCATTAGTCGCAACCTAAGATTTGTTAAGTATTTGTGCGTGGATAAGACGTTATTACGTGGGAAGTAAATTTTAGAAATTAAACAATGAAATAAATCAAAAATGGGTAAGCTAGGAAAAAATTATTACCAAAAGGGAAATTTTAGGGGCTAATATTCACAGATGGGCTAACATTCCATGCTTTTTCCAAAAAAAAGATTCGTCAATTTCCTTTTTTCTAAGAATGAATTCGCCCAAATTTTATAGTATAAAATTATTTGACCTTAAAAATCACCAATATTATATATTTCATAATATAAAATAATCTTAAATCTAAACATTTTTACAAAAATTTCATCAAACATTTTAAAATTTGGATATTAAGGACTAGTAAGATTCGCCAAGGTTGCTAAACTTTGAGATAAACTTCCATCCTTAAAATTTTCCCTAATTAACAAGCAATCGTGAACTATAAAATACACCTTAGTGAACCAAGTACTTGATGTATGACAACCAATCTCCCCGAATGTTGTGTTCGGTGTATCATGGTTTACAAGGCGGTTGACTTGGTTACCTATGGCAAGATAGAAACCTAGCAGGGACTCCCAAAATATACGCGACATTACATAGGAGCACATTTTGTAGTAGCGACGTCTAATGTGTAATTGTTCTATGAGAGAATTCCCATATAATTACAATGCATGGAGTGCCTTCGATATACCCGAATGTACTAGAGAACGGTCCTATACACTTCCGTACATGGAACGGGATATCACCCTATCCAACGCAGGTAGTTAACGACAACTGCTACATTTTACGATGTTGGAACACGTATCTAGCCTACACCTCTAAATGTTTGTGTTAATTTCAAATGCTCCTTAGGTTAATTGGGTAAATTTTAAGTTGATCTTAATTAAAGTTTCAATTTCAAGGCTCAAAGCAATGTGACCTGAATACTTACAATGCACCTAATGTGAGAAAAGGATTATTTCGATTCAATGAACATTATCTAGTTAAGGGAAGAGAAATAAAACAATTATGCATCAAACAATAATGCAAAAAACAAAATTCCCTTAACTAGTTTTTCTTTTCACTTTAAAATGCAATTCTAAAAGCCAAAACAATTTTCACTTTCACTTTCGCAAATGCAACTTTTCATAAGTAAAAAACAAAAAACAAAAAAACAAAAAATTACTTTTACTAAGATGCACTTATATGAATTTTTCTTTATTTTCGCTTTGAATGGCGAAATGAACTTAATTTAGTTAATGCACTGTGTTGGCTTGAGGGGTCCTGACCCAGATTCGGAGTTGAGGTTAACCAACAAAACCCTCTTACTACTGGCCCTTTCAATAGTGACCTAATTGCGCAAGTCAAAGTCTCACCCGAAGCAGTATGGGGGGGTGCTGGAACCAGGTTTCCATGCCCTGAGAGAGAATTAAATGATGTGGGTGACTTTAGATCTAAAACAACGATGAACAAACCTTCGTAGCATAAGCCCTAATAGGAAACATTCATGAATCAAACAAGATTTTCAGTAAAGCAAGGCTATTCCATGATTTGAAGCTTATTATTAAACATGTGGGAGCTCACCAATGCAAGCTCTAAGGGGCCTAAGTGCGTTGCATATGCAGGTAGCTCCATTATGGGCTGCTCTGCAAAGCACTTCTTGGCATTCAAAGGTGTGTTAGTCACATTGGGAGATAAATTCTCATTGTTCCAGAATCTCCACTTGGCCAGTGTCTTCTAGAAGGGTTCACATGTGTCATGCTTCGGATCCAAGTGTCCATTTGACATCTACATGACTGGAAAACATGTCTTTCCTATTTTTGGAATGCAATTTATTTCAAAACAACCTATAGTTCATCTATAAATTGAACACAAAGCTAAGTGTTCAAGGGGGAAGAATTTGAGTAGAGAAATTCTAGAGAATTTTCAATAGAGAGTTTGATTTGTGGAGCTGCTAGTGGAGAGACTTATGTTGTGATGAGACTAAGGAACTCTGCTGGAAGGTCACGATGAATCAGTCACTAGGTTGTAACCTCTCCTTCTATCATCAATAAAGAGTACTTCTTGTTTTTCCCTACATGCATCCATGTTTACTTTGATTTTCCATGTTGTAAAATCTTTGTTGATGAATGTAGTTTATGCTTAATTGATTTGGCTAATTATCTTGAATAGGTATCTAGATTATTGTATCTTCTATTGTTTCAGTGCTCTTTCTTGCAGGAAGCATTTATCTATTTGAAACCACTTGAAGTTGAGGCTGTAGTGGAAGCGACAGAAAGGAGCCATTTGGAAGCGACTAAAACAAGTAAGCATCCAATCCTCTCTGTATATCTGTTCCGAGTTAGGAAAAAGGGTAGTGCGCTATTTCACCTATTGTTCTAGACTAGACACCGGTCTAGGGAAGCGTAGTTTATCCGTAGATTACAATTCTGGCCCAAAAAACTGGCGACCATACTGGGGGGAATTTCTCTAGAATCTTGGTGTTTTAGTCTCTGATCTGCTTTCTAAATCCACCCAGTAGTTATTTCACATAAATATTAGACATTTTCAAAGTTTAATTTGCAAATTTAGCGATCCAAAAGGTAGCTTTTTCTTTGTTTACTGTGCTCAACGCACCCTTGGTTAGGGCACAGTGCTTTGCAGAGCATTGTCTCCCTTATCAGCCTGTGTTGCAGAGCACTGTCTCCCTTTGGAGACTGCGTTGGCTCCTGAAAGGAACAAATCCCCTTGAATCTGACTTTGTATTTTGCTTCAGTTTTGTTTGTTGACTTGTTCTGAAAAGTTTAATGCTCTATTTGACCAGTAGCTCTATATATTTCTTCTCCTTTGATTGAAAATTTGTTCAATGTTGTTTTAAAAAGTTTTTCATTATCATTAACAAGTTGATTTCAAAGTACTTTTTATGGTCGCATTAAGAATCGTTTTCTTTCGAAATAGGAAATTGTCGTAAAGTCTTCATTTCCTTGATAGGAGAAATTGTTGTTGAAATCTTTGTTTTTCCTTCAAAAGAGAAATTGTTGTTTTTATTCTTCGTTTCTCGAAAGTAAAAAGCATTTCGATTATTGATCTAGTGCACCTAGTTTTCTTTCTGCATTCATAACATTAAGGAAACTGAAAAGAAAAACTTGCATTTGCATGTAGGATTGTGCATTTTTTGCAAAAGGAACATTAGGAAATCTACATTTAGTTTGAGATTCATTGATTTTGTTTTTGTTCATTGATTTTTTTTCTCTCAAATTACTTGCTCTCTTCCCTTAGTAGCTAGGCCTTTCATTGAAAAAGATGAAAGTGAAAGTTTGTTTATCATTCTTAGCTTGCATTTTAGGAATTTCATATACACTATCGTGGTGAACCTGAAAGGCAAACTGTTAAGCAAGATCAACATAAAATAAATCTCAATTTACTTAACAACGCTTTGGAACATTAATGATAACATTTAGAGGTCTAGGCTAGAGACGTGTTCCGGCGTCATAAAACATAGCAGTTGTCGTTAACTTGTCTGCGATACATTCCGAGTGTGATACCTCACTCCACGTACGTAAGTATATCATAGCTCATCCATGTACTCTTGGGTATATCGGGAGGTGTTACAGTACGATAAGTATAAAGGGGTTCTCTCACTGTGCGGTTTCGCATCAGACAGCGCTAATACGGACTTGGGCCTCCACGTACCTTTGGGTATATTTGGGAGGACAAATTTTAGGTGTTATCCATCCATAGTGAACCGAGTCGGCCACTTTGAAATTGTGATACACCAAACACAGCATTCGAGGAGATCACCTGCCCGTACTTCTTGGTTCACCAAGAGGTATTCTGCAGTTCACGGTTTCCTAGTAAACCCTTTTGCCTAGCATTACCCTCTTTTTGTTTATTTTTTTTTGGATAAAATAAATCAGTTATCATGGAAGAACAAAATCCTTTCCCCTGTCGTTCGCATAGACATCTCTCTACTAAAAATAGTACCATCAGTACCTCTGGTGAAGCATCATCTTCCCATATTCCAGAGTTGGCACAAGTTGTTTCTACAAATCCTAGTTTGTCTACTGTTGTCGAGACAGAGTCCTCACAGCTACCCATGGTCACGATCCATCCAATCTATGAGACCATACCTCCCGAACCTGACGTTGTTCAACTGGAAGTTGATCCAGATCCCATTGTGCTCTAGGGGGCAGCTGTTATTGTTCAAACTGGACATCATCTCCAGGACCAATGAAATAGGGTCTATCATCCCCTTATATTTCAGTTGATATATTCCCTAAGTGGAGAAAATCTTGATCCCGAAGTTGAAAAATCAGAAGTTGTTCCTGAATTGGTCATCCCAAAATCTATTGTAGCCATTGAGTCTCCCATATCGCGCAGTCAACCACCTGAAATATAATTTATGCCTCACGGTGAAATTCTTCCACCTGGTTTGATTTTGATTAAAGAAATGTCACAAGATGAGACACCTTTAACTCCAACTCATTTTCTGTAGGAGCTTTACCTGTACGAGTATTTTCCTCAATCACCTTCCTCTGCTTTTGTTGATCATGTTTCACTTTTAGTTCCTGTAGATTCTATTGGGTATACACTGGGTCATTTGACCATGGCTGAGATAACATCCCAGACTGAACCATCTATTTCACCTGTGACAACATCTTTTGTTGCTTCATTTTCAATGTTTTGTCCATTGACTCCACCCATGTCATCATCTGGAATCATATCTAGTTCCTCTCCTTGGTGGCTGGTGATACCACATATGTTACCCTTAGAAATTCCTAAATTCAATGAAAAACCTGGAGAAGACCCGTCAACGTGTGTTATAACTTATCATTTATGGTGCTCATCAGACTCCTTAAATGATGATTCTGTTAGACTATGCCTTTTCTAGCACACACTCACTACTCTAATTACACAATGAGGATGGTTCCTTTTCCTGTGTCAACCTCGTTAAAAAATGAAACAGGTGTTGAGGATAGTTCTTTTCCTGTGTCAACCTCGATAAATGAAACAGTTTCCCATGAGGATGGTTCTTTTTTCTGTGTCAACCTCGTTAAAAAATGAAACAAAGTTATGAGGATGGTTCTTTTTCCGTGTCAACCTCGTTAGAAAATGAAACAAAGTTATGAGGATAGTTATTTTTTCTTGTGTCAACCTCATTAAAAAATGAAACAAGTACCTATGAGGATAGTTCTTTTTTCTTGTGTCAACCTCGTTAAAAAATGAAACAAGTGCCTTTGAGGAAAGTTATTTTACTCTGTCAAACTCGTTAAAAAATGAAACAGGTCATGAGCATAGTTCTTTTCCTGTGTCAAGCTCATTAAAAAATGAAACAAATCCTCTCCTAATTAAGACAAGTCTTCCATCTGATCTCGTACATGAACCTTCATTCCATCCAGCTATTAGTAACTAGTAATCTATTTAGGTGAATGAAATGAAGCTTGGGGGGCACCTACTCTTGCAGGAGGCATTCGACATGTGCTCTTGCAGGGGGCATTCAAAACATTCTTACCAATTGCATGCAATCGACCGCTGAAGTTCAAGGGAAAAATCAAGTTCAGAGCTCCAAAATGCAAATGGTAACTATGGAATGGTAAAAATGAATAGTGAAACTACTTTATATAGTCATTTAATTGTTTGCAAGTTAAATTTGTTGCTATGGCTATAGTTTTATTATGTTTTTATCATGAAACAGGTATTTTTAATCCATTTGATGTTGTTTTGAACAGGAAATACAACTGATGAACAGATTAGTCGTGCATATTTATTCAAAGAATGACTTGACCATGAAGCATGCTTTTTCTCCTTATTTTTCAAGCTTTGATAAAAACGAAAAAGGATTTGAAGCGCACTTTTATCTCTTTTTCGAGCTTCGATAACAGCGAAAAGGGAACCCCTGGAGTCTTCTTTCAGCTCTTTTCAGACTCCGATAATGTGAAAATATTGTCGAGCACTTGTCATTTCGAGCTCGTTAAAGTAAATGAATTGATATCTACTTAGTATAAGTTTAACCCTTTTCCAGACTAAGATAGTTATTTATGAAAAAGGAATACCTTGGTTAAACATGACCAAAGAGGTTCTTTCAGATATCATTTTACACTTTTTCGAATCTGAGAGACAAATTTATGAAAAAATACTTTTGGAGTCCTCTTTCGTCCTCTTTTTCAGACTCTCTAAACATGAAAAAGGATCGGGTTGTTACTATCGTTAAGCTCGTTAAAACATAAAATAGCGACGGGCTTGTCAATCATGGCAAGAATTGAGTTTCATTCATCGCTAGACTCGTTAAATTATTAGATAGCGATCCTTCATTCTTTATTCGCCCGAAGGGTTGAATTATAGATCAAGCAAATGTTATCCTCCTCAAGCTTGTTAAAAAAAATAAAGAGGTACTGGTCGACAAATGACCGGGGAAAATTTGGGAAAATAAAGCAAAGTTTCTTTTTGGTAGCAAGTCACTCTTGAACATGAAACTTCTTTCACTCCATGTCTGTGACTGTTTGGGTTGGGTAATCATCTTAACGGTTCATTCACACCTATGGTTCATCATACCTTCACTTTGGTTTTGGGTCAATGCTTCCAACTCATCACAGTGTCGCCGATATGTTCAAGAGAAGTCATCCAACGATTTAGAACTCATCCATTTGCTATACTCATAAACCTTCATTTTCATGACCGTCATCCCTGAAAATTGCTATATCAAGTCATACCCTTGCCTCTGAAATCAGTAACTCCAGTTTTGCAATAAGGTGACTTCTTGTCAACTACAAATCAATATCCAGGAAGTTCACTTACAAACATTAGATTCCAGTACCATGAGGCTTGTTACAGCATCGACAAGATCCTCGCTTCTGGACCTTTGACCAAAATATTTTGTTTGGCATTCGACATCAAATCATCTATTCACACCTTACGAAATGTACTGCAGTACCTTGAGGTCCATTTTCATTAATGGTGGTTCTCTCGCATTTGTTAACAGCTTTCATTATTGGCTGGTAATCAAACGATGTCTTTCCATGTTTGACGACAAATCATATATTCGCATGGCTAGACTTGTACCCGAATGATCGAGTGAATGAGATAAGAAGACCTGGATCTAGTTTCAGCCATCCAGGCTGCGATTTCAGGATTGTTGCACACATCATCTGTACGGTGACCTTACATACAGATTGTCATCCAAACATGGGCCTATATCTTTAGGCGATGTCTGCATCTGGGCAACATTCCAATGTAGACGACTTTCTGAATTATGTACATGTTATTAGATTGTTTTATGTGCTGACTATGGGAATGCCTACCCTCAGCAATTATGTTCAATAGAGGATTTCTCATGATATAATGTATTGTAATATTGATGCAGGTGGCCATTCCGCTTTGTTTCCAGTCTCATCACAGTGTAAATCATCTCAATCAAATGTTCTTATTATTTGGATCTCATGATTTAGGGGGAAATTGTTATAGGTCAATTTGGGAACCATTTCCAATGACCTGGTTAACTGGGTAGCATCTCCAGGACCAATGATCAAAGGGTCTATCATTCCCTATCATCTCAGTTGCTACATGCTCTAAGACATGAAACATTCATGAATCAAATAAGATTTTCATTAAAGAAAGGCTATTCCATGGTTTGAAGCTTATTATTAAACATGTGGGAGCTCACCAACGTAGGCTCTAAGGGGCCTAAGTGCATTTCATATGCAGGTAGCTCCATTCTGGGCTGCTCTGCAAAGCACTTCCCGACATTCGAAGTTGCGTTGGTCACATTGGGAGCGAAATTCTCATTGTTCCGGAATCTCCACTTGGCCAGTGTCTTCTAGAAGGTTTCACATGTGTCATGCTTCGGATCCAAGTGTCCATTTGACATCTACATGACTGGAAAACATGTCTTGCCTATTTTTGGAATGAAATTTATTGCAAAACAACTTACAGTTCATCTATAAATTGAACACAAAGCTAAGTGTTCA
Source organism: Pinus albicaulis (assembly GCA_034641835.2). NCBI lineage: Eukaryota > Viridiplantae > Streptophyta > Pinopsida > Pinales > Pinaceae > Pinus > Pinus albicaulis. The sequence continues at coordinate 361,127,340 of CM076580.1, forward strand.
AGGGGGAAGAATTTGAGTAGAGAAATGTTGGAGAATTTTCAATAGAGAGTTTGATTTGTGGAGATGCTGGTGGAGATACTTATGATGTGATGAGACTAAGGAACTCTGCTAGAAGGTCACGATGAATCAGTCACTAGGTTGTAACCTCTCCTTCTATCATCAATAAAGAGTACTTCTTGTTTCTCCCTACATGCATCCATGTTTACTTTGATTTTCCATGTTGATGAATGTAGTTTATTCTTAACTGATTTGGCTAATTAACTTGAATAGAAATCTAGATTATCGTATCTTCTTCTATTTCAGTGCTCTTTCTTGCAGGAAGAATTCAGCTATTTGAAACCGCTTGAAGTTGAGGTTGTAGTGGAAGCGATAGAAAGGAGCGATTTGGAAGCGATTGAAACAAGTAAGCATCCAATCCTCTCTGTATATTTGTTATGAGTTAGGAAAAAGGGTAGTGCAGTCTTTCACCTGTTGTTCTAGACTAGACACCAGTCTAGGGAAGCGTAGTTTATCCGTGGATTACAATTCTGGCCCAACACCAGCAGCGCTGTCAATTAGCAGCAGTGATGAGAAGAGGACCCATTCATTGTTAGAGCATTCCAATGGCAGGTTCACTCATGAAGCATTGGAGCGACAAATGATAGATGGTAGACACCTTGAGATGGGAAAAATTTTCCCTTTTCAAGATGACACTTTCTCAATGAGCATCTCACATCTCAAAGAGAAACTTCTACCTACAACATATTCAGAACTATTGAGATTTTGGTGTTTGGGGTAGCATCAGTAGTGCTCTAGGTCCCAATTTTGTGGAAGGACTAGAGCACACTTGATCTACAAGACCCAGAAATGGATTTAAGAAATTTCAAGTTGTGTTGAAGATATTCAAATAATTAATTATTTTTAATGGATTTCCTAAGTCTAACTTAGGAAAATAAAATAATTAAAGTGAATTAATTAACACATGTGATGAAATTGTCTTAAGTCACATGGATCAAACAGTCTTTTAATCTCAGCCGTTGATGGATGATTTAATATCGGTCATTGAAGGGTTCAACCAAAAAGTATAATAGAAAGGCTTGAGGGTCGGTTGAAGATACACAATTTCTATAGAACTAAGGAATAGATCTGGAATTCTAGGGCGGGTTTGCTAAGAATTTTCAGTGGAATTTCCTGCAGTGAGGGGTATTATTGGCTGAGGGAATGATTTGATTCCAAGAGCCAAGAGACAGCAAGAGGAAAGAGGAGCAGCTCAAGGACAACACAGAGAAGTTAGGCAGTAGCTACGCAAGTGTTGCGCAGCCGCTACGTAGGTGCTACATAGGACATCGCAGAGGCACTAGGAGGCTTCAAAAATCACGCAGAGGGGATTTTAGGGCTAGCATGAGGCTGTGAGACCCTTCCAGGGGTGACGCAGTCCCTTTTGGTGCAGCATAGTGGAATTTTAGGGTATCAGGGCTGACGCTGAGGCTTCAGGGGTAGCGTTGAGGGTTTCTAGGGCCAGATCTGAGCTGAGCCCTGTAAATCCCATTTGAGGGTGTGGATCAGTCAGTAATTTGGTACTAGATCTTCAGGTTAGTTGTAGATCTTATATTTTTTTTTCTCTTTTGAGTTTTCCAAGGTTGGAACTCAGATTTTTTGTACTCGAAACTACTTAATAAGAAAACCCTCATATCTGCTGAACCAGTTTTCCCGCTTTGGGTTTTTTCGAGGACTTATGTCCAAAAATACATGTGTCACTTTGTTGCATGAGTGAATTATTTAGTAAATGATCTGCATGTGTAGGTTGTATTTGTGTTTATTTTCGTTATTTTCTAAATCTAATTTCTGAAAATAAACCAATACACTGCAGTAGAATTTTTACATGGTATCAGAGCGATAGAAGATCATGTTGAATCTCTAGAAAATCGGCTGAAGAAATATTTTTCTGCAGGGTGGAAGAAGAAGCAGTAGATCCGAAAAGGACATCTTGACAACAGGAGGAAGCAGATCCAGAAGAAGACAACGTTGAAGCTGCAAAAGGCCTCTGGGCTTACGTAGACCCTTCCCAGGGTAGAATAAGGAAAGCATCACCTAGTCTGGAGTTACACAGTCCACTTATGAGCCACGCTGGGACTACGCTGGGCCAGCCAGCAGGACATTGTCCAGTCACTTCTCTTGTTGCAGAAGAATTCAGCCAAGTTTTGGATGTAGTGCTTCAAATATTCAGCAGTGCTAGTGGGGTAGAGATTCTGCAGGTGCATAATTGTGTCTAGCTAAGGCAACAAAGGCAGGAGGAAGATAGTCATTCAGCAGATCTGAGATTCGATCAGGAGGATCAGATAATATTGTCCATTTTATTTTTAGTAGAAGATTTCCAAGAGGGAAATCAGTTTGTAGAAAGAAGAAGTTACTAGAGGGCTTCTAGTCACCAAGAAACCCAGATCCAGAGGGAGAAGTACTTTTTTCTTCAGATTTGAGCAAAGATGGCTCGATATGGATTGAGGGATCAAGATAGATTGGATGGCATGTCCAACTATGTTATTTGGAAGACCAGAATCCTCTTAGTTCTGGATGAGTATGGTATCAAAGATAATATAGAGAAGGAACTTGTTGTACCAACCAACGCAAATCCACTCAAGAAGTATGAAGAAAATCAAGCATGGAAAAATAGGTTGATCATAGATGGAGTCAACGATCACATGATTCCTCATGTGACTAGTAAGAATACGGCACATGACATGTGGTTAGCTTTGGAAGTGATGTACCAAGGAGGCCTTGTGCTAAGAAGGATGCTTCTTGAGAATCAAATGTGTATGTTCCAAATGATGAAGGGTGAAGAGATAGATCCATTCCTCTTCAGACTTCAAGCTATCTGTGACCAACTGATTGGAATGGGTGCTAATCCAAATGAAGGCTCCTTGTGAGGATGACCTTAAATGTTGTCTCTGAAGAATGGGAAACGTTTGTCCAGAGCATTCTAGGAAGGGCAGCGTTACCATCATGGGCAGATATGTGTGCTATTCTCCGCCAAGAGGAGATCAAGAGAATCACCAAGAGGCAATCCAACATTGGAGGAAGCGGATCAGCCAGAGTGAAAAAAGAAGAAGAGGAGGATGAAACCCTTGCATCAAGGGAAAAGAAGCAAGGGAAGAATAAGAAGGACCTCTAAAAGTTTTTGTGCTTTAACTGTGGTGACCTTGTTCATTTCGCCAACAGTTGTCCTAAGAAGAAGGAGAAAGGAGCTTTTGATTCCAAGGTTGCAGCAGCAAATGACGATGGCTCTGATGATGATGCAGCCATGAGTGCTCATGCACCTTGAGAGAAGAGCTAGGGTGACATGGATATATAGAGTATCTAGATTGGCTGGTGGGATCCTTGAGTCAACCCTACTCTTGGATCACATACGAGCTACAAGAGCCTTAAGACGGTAGCGAGATGAGTCGAGAGATAGTGGCAGATGACCACATTGAAGAGAAAGAGGGAGTGGAAAAGTGGAAGAGTGAGCAGCATGAAGCAGAGGCAGCAGCAGCATGGAGGCAGCAGTGTAGAGAAGTTGGGCTCACGTAGTGCAGTGTTGCAGCATGACAGTGTCTCCAAGGGGACAGCGTGATTCAACATCCAGGAGGCCTCAGTGGTGGAGGGCAACTTGACTTTTCTTTCAAACAGTTGGGCAGAGTCTTTTAGTTGCTTACTTCTCAGCAACTGAGTTGCAGTGCAGCACTTAGCAGTAGCAGTGCCATAGGCAACATGATGCAACAATATGAGAAAGAGCTGGAGTACAGATGTATCAGTGTTATTGGTAGTGGCATGGGCAGCAGTATAGAGAGAAGTAGTGCAGTAGATGGAGGGCAATAGGCCAAGCATCAGCAGCACAAACCAAGTACTCAAGATATTGTAATGCATGGTGTGATGTATTGCTAGAGCACACTTTTGATGCTAAGAGGGAGTGTTGAGATTTTGGTGTATTTGGGGTAGCATCAGTTGTGCTCTAGGTCCCAAATTTTGTGGAAGGACTAGTGTACACTTGATCTACAAGACCCAGAAATGGATTTAAGAAATTTGAAGTTGTGTTGAAGATATTGAAATAATTAATTATTTTTAATGGATTTTCTAAGTCTAACTTAGGAAAATAAAATAATTAAAGTGAATTAATTAACACATGTGATAAAATTGTCTTAAGTCACATGGATCAAGCAGTCTTTTAATCTCAGTGGTTGATGGATGATTTAATCTCGGTCGTTGAAGGGTTCAATGAAAAAATATAAGAGAAAGGCTTGAGAGTCAGTTGAAGACACACAATTTCTGTAGAACCGAGGAATAGATCTGGAATTCTAGGGTGGGTTTGCTAAGAATTTCCAGTGGAATTTCCTACAGCGAGGGGTAGTATTGGCTGAGGGAATGATCTTATTCCAAGAGCCAAGAGACAGCAAGAGGCAAGATGAGCAGCTCAAGGACAACGCAAAGAAGTTAGGTAGCAGCTACGCAGGTGCTGCACAGCTACTACTTAGGTGCTACACAAGATAGCACAGAGGCACTAGGAGGCATCAAAAATCACGCAGAGGGACTTTTAGGGCCAGCATGAGGCTGTGAGACCCTTCCAGGGGTGACATAGTCCCTTTTGGTGTAGTGTAGTGGCATTTGAGGGTAGCAGGGCTGACGTTGAGGCTTCGAGGGCAACGCTGAGGGTTTTTAGGGCCAGATCTGGGCTAGGTCCTGTAAATCCCGTTTGAGGGTGTGGATCAGTCAGTAATTTGACACTAGATCTTCGGGTTACTTGTAGATCTTATATATTTTATTCTCTGTCGAGTTTTCCAAGGTTGGAACTTAGATTTTTTGTACTCAGAACTACTTAATAATAAAACCCTCATATCTGTTGAACCGGTTTTCCCACTTTAGGTTTTTTCGGGGACTTATGTCCAAAAATCCATGTGTCACTTTGTTGCATGAGTGAATTATTCAGTAAATGATCTACATGTGTAGGTTGCAGTTGTGTTTATTTTCGATATTTTCTTAATCTAATTTCTGAAAATAACTTGTTTAAGTTAAATCAAGTAAGAGAAAATAAACCAATACACTACAGTAGAATTTTCACAAGAACCTTATGGGTTTTGGAGGGCAAATGATGAGAAGATCTCATGGAGAGATCTCATGGGAGGTGCACTTCAACATATCATGGAGTGCAAAGATCTTCAGTAGTTTGAGAGGGTACAATGGGAGGATACCAAGTTTATACAAAATGAAATCCATCACCCACATTGGGATTAATGGATGTTGATGTGGAGCAAGAGGTTGCAAGGCCACTTGAAGAACCATGATACACACCAGCAAGAAGCTTGGCTAGGCTGGTTGCTCTTGGGTGATTATGGTTACTACCCAACAACACAATTTCCATGATCCATGCCTTGCACAACACTGATGTAATGAAGAAGGAGGTAGGCTACACTAGCTGCTCTTGGGTGAGTATGGTTACTACCCAATGGCTCATATTTCTTTGACCCGTGCCTTGCATATCAATGGCAGAATGCAGCAGAAGAAGGCATGGTTACTTTGGTTGTTGTTGAGAGATTTTTGCCATCACATGACATCTCCCATGTCTATGTGTTTTATATTGTTTGGAACATATCATAACACTCTCATGATGTGTAATAATGGAGTTTGTTTGTATTGGGCTGATATGACATTCCACATGTCAATCAGTATGTTGTTTCTCCATGATTCACATGATGATGTGAAGAGGCAGCAAGATATCTTGTTGCTATGGTTACTCTTGGGAGATTTTGGCTTGACATACTCCCCTACTTTGCATGGTAATGATGGAGGATGGTAGTAATAAGCATTCTTCCGATGGCTTCTATTGGGAGAGTATGGACACCATACTCAATATGATGAAGATGTGGTGGGGCAGCAAGAATCTTTTCTACAGTGGCTTCTATTAGGAGAATATGGTTTGACATCTTTCATGTCTACCCATATCTCTCTACTTCTTATTTTTCACAATGTTGGGATGATGCTTGGATCCAACAAGGCCAACAGGGCTAAAGATGAAATCATGGAGGGACATAATCTACTTCATGAATCATGGGATGAAGAAATGTTTTGTGAATTGGGACTTTCCTTTTGTGGGAGGAACCACTTCATTTCATGTATCTCGTGTATTGATGATGATGTTGGACAGCATGTGGTTGTCACTTGGAACTTCATTGAAGATGAGGGAAATATAAATACGTAGTTGGAAGTCACTCTATAAATTCTAGAGAGGCAACTTTGGAGATGGGCATGCATAACACATTGCAGCAGGTGAGGAGGCCTTCCTTATGTGGGTTCCATTTGGAGGGAGATAGATGGCTGGAGCATCTACTTTTGCAGTTGCTTGAGGACAAGCAACATCTTGGTGGGGAGGACTGTAATATTCCAAATTTTACATTTGTTTATTGGAATATTAGAGTTATTATTTATCTTAATTAACTAATTAAATAAATGGGTGGAGGGACCCATAACCCCTTAAGATGAAAAAATCCACTCCTAAGAGTGTGAACATGGTTAATTAGCTAATAAACCTACATCATGGAATAGTGGAGAAGCTTATTAATGAATTAAAGAGTGGGGATCAAAAATCATCAATAATAAAGAACTTGGAGAGATGATGGAGGAAATGGTGCCTTTTTGCACACATGATGGAGAGGGTGAACATTAAATGCAGAGATCATGGAGAGATAGCGCAGTCTACATGGAGACCTATTTCCACATGTGCAGGGCAGTTATGAGGTGGGCCAAGGCATGGGAAGGCTTACAAAGCATATAAGGAAGATGAAGGCAGCATTGGAGAGGAGCTTTTTAGATTATTGATTTGAGATCTATGTAGATCTGGAATTGTCATTTGATATTTCAAAGCACGCTTAAGCTGTTTAGCTAAGTCTGCAGTGTTGTTTAGCACAGGGTGTTTCCGAGCGGAAATCCCGCCCTTACCCACTAGGGACTTCAAGTGCCTACTCTGGGAAGGTTATTCTGAGCTGCCATTCATCATCAGGCATTGGTGCCATATTGTTCCTACTCTCTGCAGCCCATACATCTTTAGGAATTACGCATTCCTGCATTAGGGTTTGAGAGGAGGAGGTTGTCCTTTAGTATTTCAGCTGAGGAACCGGTGGAGGATTCATCCTTTCACTTTGATCTTCAAGATTGACCTTCCAGTGCTTCAGATCCATATTAGGCATCAAGCCAAACATAACACACCTCCATGCAGTAGCAATTCCATCAAGGATTGCGCAATCCAATCCTGTAGATCCAAAGGAGGAGGGAAGTTTCCAGTATTTCAGCTGGAAATCCTATGAGGGATATTCCCCTCACTTTGTGCTCACTGTTTCCATCATTCTTGAGTTGATCATACATATCTTGCAACAGGCATCATCCTCTCCCTCCCATACAACGTAGTTTATTCCAGTTGTTGTGTATGCAGCAGTTGTTATCTTGAGAGGAGGAAGAAGAAGCTAGATCTCAAGCTTCTAGCTAGAGATCTGAAGGAGGGATCAACCCTCAAGGCATAGATCTGATCTGTAACACATTGCAGCCATCTTACATCAATTTATTCTTCAGATATGTGTAACCCAGTAGTCAAGGATCAAACCCTAGGAGGGTGAATTTTTTATCTTCTTAGATTTGGATTTCCTTTCTGGGTTATCTTGGGTTTCCATCATAGTGCCCAGATCTACAATCTTGGCATCATCAGAGCTCTAGAGCACCATATATCTACGCATTCCCTTTCAGCCAGCAGTTGTAAGATCATCATCCGCTGAAGGGACAGCGTAGTATACCGCTTCCAGCAGCTCCAGTTACACAGTGCCTTCTTTGGCATGATTTTAGGGTCATCTTAGGCCATTTATTTGGCTTGAGTGCTTTTATTTTATGCACTGTTTTATATGTAATCCATCTCCTACATAATAAAATGGCTCACCTATTCTGTGTATTTCTATGTTGTTCATAATTTACGTGTACATAATCTGTTGTTTCAAAAATTGTGTCTGATTATTACTGCATTCTCCCTTTTGGGATATTACAAAAATAGTGTAATTTCAGTTATTGAAAAAAAAGTATTTGATAAAGTATTTTAGAGTTTAGCGTTTATTGTTTACTGTTTAGCATAATGATAAACAATGATCATATGAACCTGGATAAATACCTGGAAATTCGCAGAGACCGAGAGCGCAGACGGCGAGCAAACCGCAAGAGCGCGAATGGCGAGCAAACAGCGAGAGTGCGGATGAAGATATAGGGAGAGCGCAGACCACCAAAGACCTGCAAACACACACACAGAAAATTAAAATTTAACAAACAAACAAAAAAACATAAACAAAAAAATAGCGCATAAAAATAGCAACACAACGCAAGTTCTCACATTCGCTTGCTCCCCTCTTCGCCCCTGCAACGTCAAGACAGGAACACAGCAGCAAGCAGCGCAACGGCAAGAAAAAGAGTAGCACAACAGCGAGACAAAGAGCAGCACAACAGCTCGCTACAACGGTGAGACAAATAGCCAATGAGACAAAGAGCAACGCAACGGTAACTAAAACTTGTTGCGATGTGGGGGCTGGTATATTTATAAGAAAAATTTCGGCCGAATTATTTTAAAAATTTTGGCCGGACTATTAGTTTGGTTGAACTAATGTTGCCGATTTTCCCATCTCTGGCCAAAAATCTGTTTACCCATGCCATCAATGTTAACGGCAGAAACAGTTCGGCAATTAATTTCAAAACTTCGGCCGAACTTTCTAAAATTTCGGCCGAACTTCCTAAAATTTCGGTCAAACTATGGCGAAAAAGAAATTTTCGAACGTGTTTCTCACGAAAGTGTAACCCACCTTCGCATTTTTACCCTTAACTGAACCAACTAAGTCAAACTAACCTAGTTAACTCATACAAGTTGTCATAAAATGTGGAATTACAATTTTCTTCTAATTTAATTCAATTGGAAAATTAAATTAGAATATCTCTTGGTGCCATTTTCAATAATAAAAATAAGATAAACTTCAACTACTATCATAACATAAAGACTTTACGCTTTGGAAGCAGTTTTTGTGTATCATGCAATTTTTCTATTGTAATATTGGAGAGTTGTGAATAATAGTTAGTGTATCTATAAAGCAAATGGAAGATGATAATAACATCATCCTTCATGTTATGTCAATAATCCTTTAATAAAATCTATCGACGACCCATGCAAACTATGTTTGACAGCGGTAATACTATTTAACTCTTTTTTAACATCATCAAAATATAGAAACTATGACTATATACTACAACAATAATGTGGGGGCATCCATTCATCCAATGAAACTTGGGCACAAAGAAACATGAACCTTTACAAGTCTTCAATGCATTAAGATCAGCCCAAGGGTACACAAACAACCTATTATGTCAGTTATACTATTTGGCCTGGGTTTGAATCATACAAATGAAGACTTCAAATTTTTTTATGCATCTATATAATATAGATTTAAGACAGCATTTCACCTGGGTTTAAATCATATAAATGAATATTCTAAATATGTTTATACATCCATATAGAAATTGCAAAAAAAATTACTATATCACATAGATTAAAAAAAAAAAAAAAAAGTGTCCAATGATAATAGGAAATCACCAAAAAGTATTAACATAAATTAGAGAACTTGCTTTTTAAATAAAATACATACATAAAGAGATAAGGATATCAACCAATACATCAAACAAATGAGCCACATTATAGACTACAAATGGGCTGCCTAATTAACATCATGAATCAAATCTTGAATATTTTAACAAAGAATTGGCAATATTCTACATTGATATGAGTGAATACTAGGTTTATTTTATGAGAAGACACATAAGAATTGAAAGGAAGCTCAAATTTTTACCTAAAATAGCAAAGTTATAAATGCAAGTGTTCACAACCCAACGAAAGGAACTGTATTAATAAAAAATCAACATCTATTATGTGCCTTGATCATGTATAAATCTAATTACCCAACTAAAGGAAATGGAAGACGAGAAGCAATAGTATTGCACCCCTCCTATTTTTAAATCTGCTTCTTAAAAATCATCACTGGCAGTTGTATGACATTGACATAAAAGAAAAAATTCCTTTATACTCTTCTTGTGCCAAAGGATGAGATAAAACTTTTTAAAAAAAGGATTCATGAATATCCCTTCAATATAAAACTCATTTAATAGTGTTCTATAGCTAAGGAACGTAATTTTTAAAACAATGGGTGTACCGGAAAATTCATATTAAAGTCGTCGAGGAACTTCGACAAACAGAGCAACTTTTTGTTGACTCAGATGCATTCACTGAGCGTCTCCTTGTTGAATATCAACTTTCCCACGATGGTAAATATCCAGCAGAGTTGAATTTATTTAATCTAGGGATTTTCCCTAACATTAGTCTAGTCAAATACGATGGATATAACCCAAATGATATGATTATTAGCTACTGAGGATTATGAACTCTCAAAAGTATGATTCTAGTTTTGTAACTTTAAAGTAATTTTGGAATTCATTTATTTTAAAAGAATTGAAAATTAGGTTGATTCCAACTTATATCACTATAATTTGTAGGTGAGTTGCCCCTTAGCACACGACCACGAGTAAGCAACCAGGGATTTGAACATGGGACTTTGTATTTACATTTACTTTAGTTTTTCACAAGCTTACCAAGTGAGCTCCTCAAGAGGGTAAGGTTGTGGCTGAGTTTAGAATTTCCTAAGTGAGAGTCGCACGTGGATTTATAATTAACTAGAAGTTATTTATTAGTGTAAAGTACCTTGTGAGTTTTTAGCCCTACGAGCTAATGAGATGACCTTGAGAGGGAGTGCATCATAGTATTTGACTTAGTGATGAGTTCAGTTCGATTTCCCTCTACACCTATTTTAAGGAAATACATAACGTTTATTAGGAGCTTGGACCTATCCATAAGAAATATTGAGATTTGTTCAACCTAATTATGCACATTGTCATCATGTCATGTTTTACCTTGAGATTGACCTTTTGAGAAGCTCGTGTTTCTCTTTTAAAGGGTTGTATGGGAAGACTTGTTGGTTATGGATTTCGATGATAGTTCGGGACAATTTGTGTATTGCTAAGTAGATGAAGCTATGAAGAAACATAGCCTATAGGTGTGGCACACCCAACTTCCATGGTTACCTTAAGGAGATGAGGTTTTAAACTTTTGTTTCTTCCACTCTATTCAAACCCCATTTCTAAGGTTACCAACACCTTTTGCTCATCGAGAGCTTTTCGAAAATATATAGTTTTATCCCATTTTTTGTTAGAAAACCAAATCACTGACCCTTGAAAATTTCATATTTAGTACCCCGTCAACGTGACCATGTTGCTAACACATGGTAAACGACATTTCACCCCAAGCCCACTTGTCACATCTAGAGTGTTGTCAAAACAACACCAAGACCACCTAACCTTGCCATGTCATATACTAATTTTAATTAAATTAATTTATGTTTATTTGTACAAATGAGATTTCAATTAATTGAATATTAATAATAGTTTAATTTTAAGGTCACAGCTAAGCCAAACAATAAATTAGTGCATGAGACCCCATTGTTTGTGGGAAAAAAAATCTGTATCCACGTAGCAATTTGTCGCACGTTCCATGGGTCCCCCTCCCCATGTTTCCCACACTCCCAAGATGGGAGGATGCATGGGAAAACATTTCCCCATGTCCCTCTTTTGGGAAAACTTCAAGAAAGATAGGGCAAGCATTTCCCCAACGTGGGGGATGCATTTACCCAAAAGGAGTGCTTGTGGACACCCCCCACAAAAGAAGGAGACATTTGGACATCCCCCTAAATTTTGCCTAAAAACAATAATTTATGAGTGGGGAAGTCTAACATTCAACCTTAGGGCCCTTGTAATGTTATGTCATTAATGACAATTTTAAATTGTCAAAGTAAAGAGATGAAAATGGCCTACTTTTCTTTTACTAAATTTTTTAACATTATCGCTATTGTTTCAGGATGCTTGAGAGTGGTTCCAACATCACTGGATTTCATATGGAAAATGTAAAAAATTACACTCAAAATCCAACAAACTTGACAATTTTCAAGATTCTATCATGTATGTTGATATTGAACTAACATTTAATCAAGAGCACCCAACCCTCTATACCTCGATGTTGATGGCATTGATTGTTGAACTCCTATATCATGACCTCGATGGTTGGATTTCAAGTGGGAGGAAATCCCTTGGCATCGTCTCCTATGACATAAGCATAGGTTCATATTTGTATAAGCCACCATGCCTAAGCACTTAAATGCACTTATATATGTGTGTGTGTGTGTGTGTGTGTGTGTGTGTGGATGCAATATACCTTGCGCATCGAGGTTGATTGAGGCCACCACAATGTTTGTTTAATCGACGAGTGAGGATTAAGGTTGTCAAATTTTCAAGACTAAGTCCATTGCAGGGATGAAAGGTCCAATATGGCGTTCTCTATCAAGGCCACAATTTCACCCAAACGACAAATTTCTCGCCAAAATCCGACAAATGATTTTCAAAAAAATTGATTGTTGCAATATTTAAATCATTTTTTTATGGCACAAATGGATTCAACACCATCAAGAACCCCTGGGGCACCCAAAATCTCGAAGCTTGACATTTATAACCGGATTTTCAAAATTTTCTGAAATATTTTCTCAAAATTATGTCGAAAATTCTATTGTATTAAAGGAAAAATTGTGGCTTGTTTAGACTAAGCGGTCCAATATAAGGCTGATACTCATTACAACACCATTCACTGTCCTATCAAGTAAATTTTAAAATCTGTAATTTTGGAATAAATTCCAATGCCGCATGAGGATAGCTTTCAAAGAATTCAAGTGTCGTCTTCTTTCTTGGTTGGTGGGCTTTGAGTAAAACTTATCACTCATCCTAATGTAGGAAATTTTAAATCTTAATATAGGAAATTTTAAGACTTTAAATTCCCATTACAATTTAAATGAAGAAACTAAAACTCCAACCTATTTTTTGGAGTATCAGTCTTTATAGAAATTATTATCGACTAAAATAAAATTGATCACATCTATTTTCCCAAATAACACAGCAAAATAACACAATGTCTACAAGTTCACTTCATCACAACTCCACAAATTAGGAAAATCTTCCCAATCATCATCACAACACCACTACAAAGAAGACCCTCTAGGTCTCCTAATTTCAAATCATTAATGGATTTCATTTGATTAAGTGATATGACTATGTCAACAAGAATGTTAAGAATATGAATTAATTAAAAAAGTTTTGAAAGCCCAATTCAATTCTTCAAATAGTTTTTTTTACTAATCAATGAGTTCATTGGTCAACATTTTAATAAATTTCTTCAAATTTTTTGTAAAGAATTTTCTTTATTAGTATTCATCATAAATTGAGGTTCTTATTCCCGTAGTTATATTTATAAATCCAATATTAGGACAACAAACACTTGTGTAGCAACTCCAAGACTTCTTTTTAATCATTGATGCAAGCCTAGCCCTCATATCTATGACCTATTGTGAGTTTTCCACTATAAACCAACCTTGAAGACCACTTAAGAAATTAAGTATGCAAATTGGAGAAAACTTACCCAACAACCTAGGGGGTGGACTTTCTCTCCGACAACACCACCAAAGATGTTACAAACCAAATTATCTGACATTGAATATTTTAAGATAATTTCCAATTTTATTTTTTCATCAAATCTTCACAAAGCTAGAGTGTTGAGGCAAAATAAACTTTTTAATTTAATTTTCTTGGTTTTGCTTGCAAAGATAATGTATCAAACCATTTCATGGCATCCCCTACTACATTCATGTGTTTTTCAATCTTTCATTTTAACATGCAAATTGATGTGTTGTTTAAAGAACTATTAGGTCAAAATCACCAATAACATTCAAAATATTAATTCCAAAATCCTTAGCCAAATTCAAACCAATAAAAGTGCTCCATATTCCAGTGTTGCAATCATCTTGATTTTATCCTAATTTCGTAATTTTTTGGCCTAGCTGATGTTTGCCTATTTTTACTGATATTTTGGTGATATTTTATTTTTTCCTATATTTTTCAATTTTTACCAATATTTTTGCAATTTTAACAATTTTTTTTGTTTTCTAGACCCTTGTTGATTTTATCCCAATATCGATGTTTGCAATATTACCATATTCTACTACATTGTTAGTTGCTTCAAATTCCAAACAAAAAACATAACATGAAATATTATCTTTGGGGACACCCCCCACAAAAGGAAACATTTCTACATCCCCCCTAAATTTTGCCTAAAAACAATAATTTATGAGTGGGGAAGTCTAACATTCAACCTTAGGGCCCTTGTAATGTTATGTCATTAATGACTTGTTAAATTGTCAAAGTAAAGAGATGAAAATGTCCTACTTTTCTTTTACTAAATTTTTTAACATTATTGCTATTGTTTCAGGATGCTTGAGAGTGATTCCAACATCACTAGATTTCATATGAAAATGTAAAAAATTACACTCAAAATCCAACAAACTTGACAATTTTCAAGGTTCTATCATGTATGTTGATATTGAACTAACATTTAATTAAGAGCACCCAATCTTCTATACCTCGGTGTTGATGGCATTGATTGTTGAACTCCTATATCATGACCTCGATGGCTGGATTTCAAGTGGGAGGAAATTCCTTGGCATCGTCTCCTATGACATAAGCATAGGTTCGTATTTATATAAGCCACCATGCCTAAGCACTTAAATGCACTTATATATATATATATATATATATATATATATATGGATGCAATATACCTTGGGCATCGAGGTTGATTGAGGCCACCACAATGTTTGTTTAATCAATAAGTGAGGATTAAGGCTGTCAAATTTTCAAGACTAAGTCCATTCCAGAGATGAAAGGTCCAATATGGTGTTCTCTATCAAGGCCACAATTTCACCCAAACGACAAATTTCTCACCAAAATCCGACGAATGATTTTCAAAAAAATTGATTGTTGCAATCTTTAAATCATTTTTTGATGGCACAAATGGATTCAACACCATCAAGAACCCCTAGTGTTGGGAAAAATACTGAGAGGGGGGGGGGGGTGAATCAGTATTTACTGCATATTCAAAACGTTTTACTTTTTCACTTTCTAAAACCCATACGCTACTTTCCTTTAGTAAACTCGCGTATACACGCGGATATCCTTCATACAACTCGCGTATTAGCAGAGATCCAAATATGCAGATATTTATTAACTTAGTTCTTTGTAATATTCATTCATATGATGTCAAGTTAGCAGTAAACATGTGTAGTAACAATAGAATAAACTATCACACAAAGCATCACACATGAACACCAGGATTTTTAGGTGGAAACCCAAGTCGGGAGAAAACCACCACTGCAGTTGCTCAGCCTTCAATATTTTATTATAGAGAAAACATCTTACAACATATGTGCTGGCGCAGACTTGACCAGCACGCAGGCACCCACCTGCGCTCGTTTACCAGCCTCTCCTGGAAGGGAGCTCCAACCCCCCGACTCGTTTACCAGCCTCTCCTGGAAGGGAGCTACGACCCCCTGCTCTCGTTTACCAGCCTCACCTGGAAGGGAGCTACGACCCCCTGATGTCGTTTACCAGCCTCACCTGGAAGGGAGCTACCACCCCCTGACTGAAGGCTACAACCCTCAGCACCTCTATGGACCACGTTTCATCAATTTTCACACTGGATCCAAAGCTTCCTTTAGGACACCACTTGCAGGCCACGTTTCATCATATTTTCAGATTGGACCCTTTCCATACTTTTAAGCACAGTCAACCATGAAACAGATACATATAACTCACTGACAGATATCAGTAAACCAGCAGAACAGATCAGACATTTCTTACCACAGACTTCAGCAAACCCTAGTTTGCATACGCGCTTTCCTTTCACTGATGTCGCGTATATACGCGCTTCCGTTCACATAAACCGGCGTATACTTCTGTACATATTTCATTGCGCATACGCGCTTTCTCTTTAGCGAAGCCGCGTATATACGCGCTTCCTCTGCGGCGAACTAGCGTATGGTTCTTCAGATATTTAGATCAATGCAGTTCTTCAGAACAGATACATCACACAGATTTTACCCTTTACTTCAGACAGATGTTCGCCTCATTTCAGATCTAATCATTCCACAAACAGATCTAGCCAATGCAAGTATATTTCAGATCTAGATACCCTTCTTCATCACTGGTGCATCATGCATTCAGATCTATCATTCAATTGTAACCCTTTCCATTTAGATATACTTCAGAGAGAAGTATTCATTCAAGCTTAGACATCTTGCACCCACACTCATGATTTGCACAATGAATTTCTTCTCTTTATATAGGTTTACCCTTTTTCAATACCATGAGCCCCTTTTTCAATACCATGAGCCAAAACAATACCATGAGCCCAAAACTACATTACTTCCGATGGTATTTCTGGACGGGGTCATTTAGACGAATCATTACCCAATACAATGGGTCAATACCATGATGGTTACCCCTAGTTTTGCACTTTATGAGCGCTTTTGCACATACGCGACTTGGCACGTACTTTACCGCATGCATACGCGACTTCTCCTAGGTAAATCCGCGTATGCCTTGAGACATACTCTTTTCATCATAGATCTAGCACATATTGAATTCCTTTCTTCATTACCTTCTGTACTCTCTGTAGATACATCAGATTTTCATCTTTAAACAGGTTCATGAGACATATTCTATCAAGCACAACTTCATCAAGTAATTTGCCATCATCTTCATCAGGTGGGTTGCCATTCAAGAACAACTCTCTACATCATATTGTCAACGAACATCATATCACATCAGATTTACATCATTTACCAAGTCCATCAAGTCAAGAATAACTTCATCAGGTATATTGCCATCAGGGACAACACATGCCAACAATCTCATGTTTTCATCTTCATTCAGTGGGTTGCCATCAAGGACAACACTCTGCATCATATTGCCAACAATCTCCCCCTTTGGACTTGATGGCAACCATGATGGTGTTTGGTTACCACAACAGATAGGTACATTAAGAATACAATGACACCATGTCACTCTCTCCATTTTTGACACCATTCTTTCTCTTCATTCAAACACCATGTCTCACTCTCCCCCTTTGACATCAAGGGCAAAGGGCGGATCAAAAACCAACATACTCTCCCCCTTTTCTCCTCATGTGGAAGAAGCGTTCTGCAGATCTGATATATACTGAAGTGACCAAGCTCCCCCTGAGTTTATGCTGAATCTTCAAACATATTTTCCAATGGAGTACATGACTCTATGAATTACCTATCACCAATGACTCATACTTACATCAAAGATCCATCCAAGTGGATTTAAATATGAGACTCAACTACCCAACCAAGTGGGTTTACAAAATTTAACTCAGCTACCCAACCAAGTGGGTTTACAAAATTTGACACAGCTACCCAACCAAGTGGGTTTACAAATTTATCAAGTCCTTACATGACTGAATATTACAAATTTACATCATGGATCTCTATATGACCTTTTCATCCAACTACAAATAAAATTTTAAGACCAACACCAGAAAGTCCTCAAGAAAGAGAACATATTTCAGAACCATCATAATGCCAACAATGCATTATACTCAGCAATGCTAATTCTCCCCCTGAATCTGTGCATTCAAGCAACCTTTCCATATGACTAAGGCTCCCCCTTAGTTTGTGCATCCTGAACACTTTTACCAACAAATCATCAAGGCATCTTTATCAAAACATTAGAAATAGAATTATGAGAACTGGAACACTACCAGAGATACCAAACAGCACCGCAGCTGTGCTGAAGAAAGCTGACTCCAAACAGAAAATTGTCAGCAATCAGACATACGCGGTTTTCTGTGCATGAACTCGCGTATATACGCGACTGTGTTTCAGGAAATCCGCGTATCCAATGCCATCTTCTAAATTTAAGCAGATTTGTTCTTTTGACTGGCAGAGAACACTCCCAGCTTCTGTCTTAGATACTCGAACGCTTCCCTGGGCTACAGATAGATAGAACAGTGTAGTTTTGTCTTCAAGCGTCATCCAACAGTTGTAGCATAACCACATTAGGAACCAAGCCTTCAAATTCTTTGCAGCATCAATACAATCTTTCCAAGAGAGATTATCATACCAGAACAACATCTTCAAATATGTGTCAAGCAATCATCCATGTGGTCCAATATCATCAAGATCTTCAAAATTTAACATGAAGTAACATATGTAGGCAAAAGATCTCAACCATAGTAACAAACTCTGCATGATTTATTTCTGAATCAAACGACTTCCAACTCTTCCATGTGTGAGCACAAAAGATACTTTTCAGTAAACAGGGATCAAAATCTCATCATAATAAACCATATACCAAGTCATCATCATTTGAGCATGAGTATCACAATAATCAAATAATAAGCAGTCATAGTGCCAACAATGCATTCATTAGTCTTCAACCTGCTGCTCCCCCTAAACCAGTGCTCCTTCTTAACTTGTGCAACCTGAATACGTTCATCAGTAAGTCATCAGCAACAATCTCTGCATGAACTGCCCTTATCTCCGAATTATAAGACTTTCATCTCAACAATGAATACTCTTCATCAAAAAGCAAAGAGGACTCATCCACAATCTTCAACATAAGAAACCATGTATCATATCATCATTATTTAGAACTGAGAAACTAAGCTGATATTGAGTCAATAATACAGTGATTAACAGTCAGACTGATGCTCCCCCTGAACCTCTGCTCCAGATCTTCAGCTATCATATAAATTCTCTTATCGTCAATGTATACGCGACTGTGTCTGCTGGAACTCGCGTGTATACGCGACTTTTGTTAATAGAACCCGCGTATGGAAAGTGAAGCATAGAAATTTTTCACATTCCTTCATCTCCCCCTGAACTTGTACTTCTTGTACCTGTCTTCTTCATATCAGATGCTCTGTCAGAAATACATATAACCAGAATAATCAAATCAATCATGAGAGACATCATACATTGCTCCCCCTGTGACGATACATTACCAAATCTCATAATGTATCCCACATCATTCCTGCAGTCAATCAGAAAAGTAAGCTTCAGAAGCGGATGACTGCAGTGGGGTCAAAATTCCCTACGTTTCTGATTGGTCCTCCATCTTTTTCCAGATTTGTTTGAACTTTCTATTTGTGTGCTGGAAGTTATCCAATTTCTCATATCTGTTCAACCTACATTCTTTTTCTACATGTCCATACTTGTTACAAGAATAACATCTCATGTGTCCAGAGAAATAAGCATAAGAATCATAATGAGTATTTCTAATCTTCCTCCTTTTACAATCAGCTGCTTTATGTCCATACTTGTTACATGAAAAACAATATCCCTTGAAGAAACCAGAGTACTTTTCTATGTAGGGACTGTTTGTTTGAGGCTAAAATGATCTGCTCCTGCAATTTGCTGCAACATGCCCATAATTATGACATTTAAAGCATTCAACATTATTGACTGATTTCCTTTGAGATTTCATCATTGTTGGTTGACCTTTTGTCTCTTCCAACACTTTGGGTTTTGCATTGACATCCTCTGAATTCTTAGCACTTCCTTGTGAGCTAGATTCTCCTTTAACAGTTTCATGGAAACCAAGACCAAGTTTGATAGCAGGAGACCTTTGATTACTCAGAATATTGTCCAAAATATTAATATTATCTTGAAACCTCAAAAGTTTAACCTTTTCTTCTAATTTACCTTTGAGAATGTTTACCTCAACCTCCAAGGCTTGACATTGCTTTGTCATACTTTCTTCTTTCCTTCTTCCATCTTCTACTTGATCCTTCAGATTTAGAATCTCTTCTTTCAACCAATTTTCGTTTTCTTCACATGTTTGTTGCAGCTTTTCATTCTTCTTATTTGATTTTTCCAGATCTTCTTTGAGAGAGATGATTTCTGCTTCAAGGCCTTCCTTTTCAAATGTTTGTAGAGGTTCCTCATTCTTCTTACTTGATGCTTATAGATCTGCTTGCAGAGAAATGATTGCAGCTTCAAGTCCTTCATTCTTCTTGTTTGATTTTTCGAGATCTGTATTTAGATCGTTGGTTTCTGCTTCTAGTTCTTTAATTCGATTGGATGCATAAGTATGAAACCTTTGATACTTGTCCACCTGTCCATTCAGCATCTCTATTTGATCTTTCATTTGAGAGATCATCTCTTTGTAGATAGAATCTTTCTTATCAATTTCCTTTTGTTGTTCTTCAACTTTGATCTTGATAGCTTGTTCTAGATTCACAACTTTACTTTCACTTTCTACACCATTGCTTGCACAAAGAAGATTACAAGGACCCAAATCACTATCAGATTCATCTTCTTCAATTTTTGCTATACAAGTTTTCTGAGACATCTCCTTGCTTAGAGTAGCCTTCTTATTTTTCCTCTTTGCCGTGAGCACTTGTAGAGCTTGGTTAGAATCTTCACTTTCACTATCATAATCTTTGCATATGCAGTTAAGTAAAATACAAGAACAACGATTAATACCTGTTTCATCTCCTTCAATTTCTGCTATACATGATTTCTGAGGTATCTGCTTGCTTTGAGTAGCCTTCTTCTTTTGCTTCTTTGCCATGAGCACTTTCAGATCACGGTCAGAATCTTCTTCATTTTCACTGGATACTTCATCATCATCTTCATTTGCATAAAAACTCTTCCTCTTTTCAAATTGTTTCCCTTTACCATGTTTTTCTTTATAAGGACATTTAGCAGCATAGTGACCAACTTTTCCACACTCAAAACATTTGAAGGGAAGCTTACCTTTGAATCTTCCAGTACCTAGTTGGAGTTTTCTCACGAAATTCGCTTCTTCTTCTTCGAATATATAGTTGGGTTCTTTGACAACTTCCTTTTATTTTCCTTTTGCAGATACCTTAAAAGCAGCTTCTCTGATTTGGGAAGGACCTCCTTGTCTCATTTCAAAAGCAGTCAGAATACCATGTAATTGAACAATAGTAAAAGTTTGCAGATCTTGCCTTTCTTCAATAGCTGAAACTTTAGAGTCAAATTTTGAAGTCAAGGATCTTAAGACTTTCTCCACCAGAGTAGTATCGGTTATGGTTTCGCCCAAATTTCTCATCCGATTTACAATATCATCTAGACGAAGAAAGAAACTGGCAACACTTTCATCACTATGCATCTTCAAATTTTCATATTCAATTCTAAGAGTTTGGAGTTTTGCACTTTTTACCTTTGTGTCTCCTTCATAGCTTAGAATGATTTTGTCCCATATTTCTTTTGCCGAATGTAGCTGCATCACTTTAGCAAATTCTGATTCAGACATGCTTCCCAATAAGACATTCACTGCTTTGGCATTGATTTCATACTTCTTTCTTTCAGCTACATCAGTATGAATACTTGCCGGGTATTGATAACCTTCTTCCACGATTGCCCATACATCTGCACCAAGACTTTGCAGATATGATTTTGTTCGTACCTTCCAGAATATCAAATTGCTTCCATTGAATAGAGGTGGCTTTATAGACATCACTCCTTCTTGACTTCCCATTGCGACGGATCTCCTTCAAGCGATCAAGCTTCTGCAGAAGAACCTCCTCTGATACCAATTGTTGGGAAAAATACTGAGAGGGGGGGGTGAATCAGTATTTACTGCATATTCAAAACTTTTTACTTTTTCACTTTCTAAAACCCATACGCTACTTTCCTTTAGTAAACTCGCGTATACACGCGGATATCCTTCATACAACTCGCGTATTAGCAGAGATCCAAATATGCAGATATTTATTAACTCTTTGCAATATTCATTCATATGATGTCAAGTTAGCAGTAAATATGTGTAGTAACAATAGAATAAACTATCACACAAAGCATCACACATGAACACCAAGATTTTTAGGTAGAAACCCAAGTCAGGAGAAAACCACCACTGCAGTTGCTCAGCCTTCAATATTTTATTATAGAGAAAACATCTTACAACATATGTGCTGGTGCAGACTCCTACCAGCACGCAGGCACCCACCTGCGCTCATTTACCAGCCTCTACTGGAAGGGAGCTCCAACCCCCTGACACCAGCCTCTCCTGGAAGGGAGCTACGACCCCCTGCTCTTGTTTACCAGCCTCACCTGGAAGGGTGCTACGACCCCCTGCTCTCGTTTACCAGCCTCACCTGGAAGGGAGCTACAACCCCCTAACTGAAGGCTACAACCTTCAGCACCTCTATGGACCACGTTTCATCAAATTTTCACACTGGATCCAAAGCTTCCTTTAGGACACCACTTGCAGGCCACATTTCATCATATTTTCAGACTGGACCCACTCCATACTTTTAAGCACAGTCGAACATGAACGGTACATGCCGCTCCGACGGATATCGGTAAACCGCCCGGAAACCCGAATTCCGGACCGGCTTCCTTACCACAGACTTCAGCAAACCCTAGTTTGCATACGCGCTTTCCTTTCACTGATGTCGCGTATATACGCGCTTCCGTTCACATAAACCGGCGTATACTTCTGTACATATTTCATTGCGCATACGCGCTTTCTCTTTAGCGAAGCCGCGTATATACGCGCTTCCTCTGCGGCGAACTAGCGTATGGTTCTTCAGATATTTAGATCAATGCAGTTCTTCAGAACAGATACATCACACAGATTTTACCCTTTACTTCAGACAGATGTTCGCCTCATTTCAGATCTAATCATTCCACAAACAGATCTAGCCAATGCAAGTATATTTCAGATCTAGATACCCTTCTTCATCACTGGTGCATCATGCATTCAGATCTATCATTCAATTGTAACCCTTTCCATTTAGATATACTTCAGAGAGAAGTATTCATTCAAGCTTAGACATCTTGCACCCACACTCATGATTTGCACAATGAATTTCTTCTCTTTATATAGGTTTACCCTTTTTCAATACCATGAGCCCCTTTTTCAATACCATGAGCCAAAACAATACCATGAGCCCAAAACTACATTACTTCCGATGGTATTCTTGGACGGGGTCATTTAGACGAATCATTACCCAATACAATGGGTCAATACCATGGTGGTTACCCCTGGTTTTGCACTTTATGAGTGCTTTTGCCCATACGCGACTTGGCACGTACTTTACCACGTGCATACGCGACTTCTCCTAGGCAAATCCGCGTATGCCTTGAGACATACTCTTTTCATCATAGATCTAGCACATATTGAATTCGTTTCTTCATTACCTTCTGTACTCTCTGTAGATACATCAGATTTTCATCTTTAAACAGGTTCATCAAGACATATTCTATCAAGCACAACTTCATCAAGTAATTTGCCATCATCTTCATCAGGTGGGTTGCCATTCAAGAATGACTCTCTTCATCATATTGTCAACAGACATCTTATCACATCAGATTTACATCATTTACCAAGTCCATCAAGTCAAGAATAACTTCATCAGGTGTATTGCCATCAAGGACAACACATGCCAACAATCTCATGTCTTCATCTTCATTCAGTGGGTTGCCATCAAGGACAACACTCTGCATCATATTGCCAACACCTAGGGCACCAAAAATCTCGAAGCTTGACATTTATAACCCAGATTTTCAAAAATTTCTGCAATATTTTCTCAAAATTATGTCGAAAATTCTATTGCATTAAAGGCAAAATTGTGGCTTGTTTAGACTAAGCGGTCCAATATAAGGCTTATACTCATTACAACATCATTCACTGTCTTATCAAGTAAATTTTAAAATCTGTAATTTTGGAACAAATTCCAATGCCTTGTGAGGATAGCTTTCAAAGAATTCAAGTGTTGTCTTCTTTCTTGGTTTGTGGGCTTTGGGTAAAACTTATCACTCATCCTAATGTAGGAAATTTTAAATCTTAATATAGGAAATTTTAAGACTTTAAAATCCCATTGCAATATAAATGAAGAAACTAAAACTCCAACCTATTTTTAGAGTAACAGACTTTATAGAAATTCTTATCAACTAAAATAAAATTAATCACATCTATTTTCTCAAATAACACAATGTCTACAAGTTCGCTTCATCACAACTCCACAAATTAGGAAAATCTTCCCAATCATCGTCACAACACCACTACAAAGAAGACCCTCTAGGTCTCCTAATTTCAAATCATTAATGGATTCCATTTGATTAAATGATATGACTATGTCAACAAGGATGTTAAGAATAAGCATTAATTAAAAAGTTTTGAAAGTCCAATTCAATTCTTCAGATAGTTTTTTTTACTAATCAATGAGTTCATTGGCCAACATTTTAATAAATTTCTTCAAATGTTTTGTGAAGAATTTTTTTTATTAGTATTCATCATAAATTGATGTTTTTATTCCCGTAGTTATATTTATAAATCCAATATTAGGACAACCTACACTTGTGTAGCAAGTCCAATACTTCTTTTTAATCATTGATGCAAGCTCAACCCTCATATCTATGACCTATTGTGAGTTTTCCACTATAAACCAACATTGAAGACCACTTAAGAAACTAAATATGAAAATTGGAGAAAACTTACCCAACAACCCACTTAAGAAACTAAATATGCAAATTGGAGAAAACTTACCCAACAACCTAGGGGGTGGACTTTCTCTCCAACAACACCACCAAAAATGTTACTACCCAAATTATCTGACATTGAAGTTTTTAAGATAATTTCCAATTTTATTTTTTCATCAGATCTTCACAAAGCTAGAGTGTCGAGGCAAACATTGACATTTTAATTTAATTTTCTTGGTTTTGCTTGCAAAGATAATGTATCAAACCAGTCCATGGCATCCCATACTACATTCATGTATTTTTCAATCTTTCATTTTAACATGCAAATTGATGCTTTGTTTTAATCTTTCATTTTAACATGCAAATTGATGCTTTGTTTAAAGAACTATTAGGTCAAAATCACCAATAACATTCAAAATATTAATTCCAAAATCCTTGGCCAAATTCAAACGAATAAAAGTGCTCCATATTTCAGTGTTGCAATCATCTCTATTTTATCTTAATTTCGTAATTTTTTTGGCCTAGCTGATGTTTGCCTATTTTTACCAATATTTTGGTGGTATCTTAATTTTTCCAATATTTGCCAATTTTTACCAATATTTTTGCAATTTTAACAATTGTTTTTGTTATCTGGACCCTTGTTGATTTTATCCCAATACCATATTCCACCACATTGTTAATTACTTCAAATTCCAAACAAAAAACATAACATGAAATATTATCTTTAGGAAAGTAAATACAATATATGCACCCATACCTACTTGGGATTTCGCCACATTGAAATCCATCTTTCAAATGTTGTTGTCGTCTTTATGAGGAGCTACCAATTAATTGATCCTAAATCTTCTACACGATATTCTCGCATTGGTTCTGAGTGCAAAATGAAAAAATTGCCCTGGAAAGTGGGCACAATGGCATAAGACAAATCTATCTAAATGCTTCTTCCAAGATCAATGACCCTCTTTATATTCTCTCATTGGTTCTGAGTGCAAGATGAAAAAAGTGCTCTGGAAAGTGGGTACAATGGCATAAGACAAATCTATCTAAATGCTTCTTCCAAGATCAATGACCCACTTTTGAGACGAGAGCATTTCCTCGTGCATCCAAAGCATCAATAAACACTATGTCCGTTACCGAGCCAATATCAGGATGCATTTCTCAAGTCTGCTTACCTCCATACCACCATGGTTAGGACTTTCATAAGGCTGCTAATTTAGGCATTAACACTAATCACATTTTTTCATGATTTGATTGTACAACTCATTAAATTGATTGATTTACTTGTTTTCTTCATTCTCATTGCGCACAGTTTTCTTCGTAGTCATAAAGCAGAATCCTCTTATTGTTTTAGCCCGACCAGGAAAACACCCGCCACCCTGTGTCATCCTTGTTTTTGTCCTTAGGAATCTCAATCAGCGAGATTCATAATCCCTAGTATTTTTGGTAGAGTATGTTGTAATGGCATTTGGCCCGTTTGCTGCTTTTGTCTTTGGAATCTTGGTCAGCTCGGTTTTCTATTTTCAGCCCATATAAGAAATAGGTTAGTGTGGCCAGTAGCAGCTAGGAGATTCCCACCCTTGGGTTTTTGGTTTAGTATGTTGTAAAGGCATTTGGCATGTTGAGATATATTATGATGGCAAGAAAGACAAAGTGAAGTTCATTCCACTATCATAACAGAAAGACTGTATGCCTTGAAAACATTATTTTGTGTATTGTGTAACTTTTCGCCAGTAATAGAAAAACAAAAACTCTTTCATTCTGGAGAGTTGTGAATAATGGTCAGTGTTATGTATAAAGGAAATGGAAGATGATAATAACACCATCCTTCATGTTATGTCAATAATCATTTAATCCACAGCCCATACAAACTATGTTTAACAGCATCGTTATTATTATTGAACTATTTTTTAAAGTCATCAAAAGCTAGAAAATCTACATACATCCATTCATCCAAGGAAACTTGGCACAGAGGACCTGCACAACATGACCCTTTACAAGTCCGCAACGCATTAAGTTCAGCCCAAGAATACGCAAACAACCTATTATGTCATTTATACTATTTGACCTTGGTTTGAATCATAATAAATGAAGATTTCAAATTTGTTTATCGATCCATAAAATATAGATTTAATACATTATTTGGCCTGGGTTTGAATCATACAAATGAAGATTTCAAATTTGTGTATGCATTCATATAATATCGATTTAAAAAAGGTGTCCATAAGAAATTGCCAAAAATATACTATATAATATAGATGAAAAAAATGTCCAGGAAACTACCAAAATGTGCTAACATGGATCAGAGAACCTGCTTTCTAAACAAAATGCATATATAGGGAGATAAGGATATCAACCATTGCATCAAACAAATGAACCAGACATTGTAGATTACAAGTAGGCTACCTACTTAACATCGTGAATCAAACCCTGAATATTTTAACAAAGAATTGGCAATATTCTACATTGATGTGAGTGAATAACCAGGTTTATATTTTAACAAAGATGATAGGTGCTAGATGAGAAGACACACAAGCACTCAAAATAAAGCTCGAACTGTTACCTAAAATAGCAAGTTATAAATGCAAAGTGTTCACAACAGACGACGGAGAGAGCTGTGTTAATAACAAATCTATTATGTGCCTTTATCCTGTCTAAGTCTAATTACCCAAGTAAAGGAAATGGAAGACGGGAAAGAAGGTAAGTTGTAGCTTCAACCAAAAAGAAAGAAGCAATAGTATTGAACCCCTACTATTTTTAAATCTGCTTCTTAAAAATCTTCACTGGCAGCTGTATGGCATTGACATAAAATAAATAACCCCTTTATACTCTTCTTGTACGGAAGAAGGATGAGATAGAACTCTTTAAAAAAAGGATTCATGAATATCCCTTCAATAATCAAGAATATCATTTCAACATAAATCTCCTTTAACAGGGTTCTATAGGAACTTTTAAAACACCAAGTGTACAGGAAAAGTAAGTGTCATTGAAGCTGCGGAGGAACTTTGACAAACAGTGCAACTTTTTGTTGACTCGGACACATTCACTGAGCATCTCCTTGCTGAAGATCAACTTTCCCCCGATGGTAAATATCCAGCAGAATTGAAGAGTCAGCATTCTTATTTATATATTTCTCCAAGAAGCGTTTTTCTGTCAAGAAAAATATATGAGTACAAGTCAACTCTGTATTCAACACTTGCATGGACTTCAATGCCTCCATTACTCGTAACCGAGGAATCAACCTCTTCTCCAAACTGTAGCTGATCAGAGCTGGATTCTTAACAATATTATCCAATGGAATACCCATAGATTTGACCAGATAGTCCACCTGATTCTTCACCTTTTCCTCTGACAACGCAAAAACAAACGGCCACCGTTTGAATAATTCTGAAGCTTGTTTTTGTGAGAAACCTAGACTGCTTAAACACTGCAATTTTCTTTCTGCGTTTTCTTTACTTAGTCCCAAAAGAGCACACATAGCAGCTACAATCATCTTGGATCCCTTGTTGAGCCCCAAATCTTCGGCCAGTTTAAATGATTCGATGACCTTTTCTGGTGAATATGAGAGCAAACGGGGCTCTCTAGACAATAATTTTGATAACGCTTCACCCTCAACACCCAATTTTTGTATAAGTAAAATCGAAGATTTAAGTCTTCCTTCGCGGCAACTAAAAATCCGTGTATTTCTACAAATGAGTTTGTAGAGATCCTCTCCTTTCATGTAAGTCCCAAGGAGAGTGAGCTTGGGCTGTATGTTTCTTTTGGCATCATAAAAAAGAAACCGAGGGTTGGAAAGAACCACCTTTCGAATCTGTGCAGGGGTAGTCAAACCATACCCATTTAATAACTCCCAAACTTCTTCCAAATTCCGGCTGTATTTTGCAGTAAGAAACCCAGTGCGATCTCTAAAGGTTTTTGCAATTTCTTCCTCTGATAAACCGCATTTATTGATGAAGAAATCTGTGAACAGACCTCTAGGTTGAGTGGTAGATGAGGGTGCAGTTTGGGAGCAGAAATTGAGGAATATTATGTGGGGTGTTGAGGTGAATGGCAGTGTCAGTGGGGAAAGAAGGACCCAAATTAATTGGCGATGGGATGATAGTTTGTTGGTTATCTGTGGTTTCCATACCTTGAACTGAACAGACAACATAGTCTATGCTATTGATATAACAAAAATGCCTCGCGGATATGAGTAGTTAGCTTACCAGTGACAGACGACGCAAGGAATCGATGAGTGAACACCTCTAGCTCAAAGCTGGGGAACGGCTGCAAGGCAACAATACTGGCCGCGAGGATTCCCGACTAGGGTTTCACGAGGGTGTTCCAGACTCCACTGCGAGTCGGGTCATTTAATTAAAGCAAATATTTAATGCTTGCAAGGGTTTCGAGCCATCCTCACTAGCAGGCTCGGTTAGGGAAAAAGTATTACGAGGGTTTAGGGGATGTAAGGTATGATGTGAAGTATATAATAATATCTAAACTAGGATATTGAGGATATTCAGTTGAGTTGATTTAATCCACGGACTTGCACTAGCATTAGTCTACTCAAATACGAGGGATAAAATCCAAATTATTTGATTATCAGTAAGTAAGAATTATGAACTTCCGAAAACATTATTATAGTTTTGTAAACCTAAAGTAATTTGAGAATTTATTTATTTAGTTTTTAGAATTTATTTTATTTTATTTAGAATTTTGTATATATTATTTATACAAAGGATAAAATCTAAATTATTTGATTATTCGTGAGTGAGGGATAAAATCTAAATTATTTTATCATTAGTGAGTGAGCGATAAAATCCAAATTATTTAATTAGTCAGTTAAGATTATAAACTTCCAAAAGTATTATTCTAGTTTTGTAAATCTAAAATAAATTTAGAATTTATTTATTTTAAATTAGAATTTAGACCCAAAGACTGTATGTCGCAAAAGAAGAACCGAGGGTTGGAAAGAACCATCTTTCGAATCTGGGAAGGGGTAGTCAAACCATACCCATTTAATAACTCCAAAACTTCTTTCAAATTCCGGCTGGATTTTGCACTAAGCAACTCAGTGCGATGTCTAGAGGCTTTTGCAATTTCTTCCTCTGATAAACTGCATTTGTTGATGAGAAAATCTGTGACAAAACCCCTGGGTTGTGAAGTTGCAAATGAGGGTGGTGTTCGGGAGCAGAAATTGACGAATGTTATGTGGGGGTGTTGAGGTGAATGGGAGTGGCACTGGGGAAGGAAGGAGATAAATTAATTCATTTCTTTTATTTATTTATTATATTTTTTTAGTTTAGAAAAATTGAAGGTGCATCATATTGTTTGTGATTAAGCATTTAAAAATAAGACTTTATTGTTTGTGATTAAGCATTTAAAAATGAGACTTTCTCTTCACATTTATCATAGATTTTCACAAAAAGAGACTTTCTCTTCACATTTATCTTAGATTTTCACAAGCTTACCAAATTTATCTTAGATTTTCACAAGCTTACCAAGTGAGAGGGGTTGAGGTTGAGGTTGAGGTTGTGGCTAACTTAAGAATTTCTTAAATGAGTTTTTTAAATGAGAGTTGCGTTTAGAATTATATTTAACTAAAAGTTAAACTTTTATCAATGTAAAGTACCTTGTGAATTTGTAACCTTCAGAGCTAATAAGATGACCCTAGTAAGTATATCATAGGATTTAATTTAGTAATGAGCTAAGTTTGATTTCCCCCTAAACCTATTTTAAGGAAATAGATAACTTTTATTAGGAGCTTGGACCTATCCAAGATAAATATTGGGATTTGTCCTACCTAATTATGCACATTGTCATCGTGTCATGTTTTACCTTGGGATTAACCTTTTGAGAAGCTCATGTTTCCCTTTTAGAGGGTTGGAAGGGAAAAATTGTTGGTTATGAATTTCGATGACATTTTGGGACAGTTTGTGTCATTGCTGACTAGATGAAGCTAGGAAGCAACATAGTCTATGGTTGTGACACACCCAACTTCCTTGGTTACCTTAAGAAGATGAGGTTTTAAAATTTTACTTCTTCCACTCTACTCGAACCACGTTTCCAAGGCTACCAACACCTTTTGCTCGTCAAGCACTTTTTGACTATATACATGTTTATCCCATTCTTAGTTCAAAAAACCAAGTTAGGGTCCCTTGAAAAATTTGTATTTATTACCATGTCAACGTGACCATATTTCTAACGCATGGTATATGACATTGCACCCCGAGTCCACGTGTCATATTGAGAGTGTTGTAGGACCAACACCAAGACCACCTGACCTTGCCATATTATACACTATTTTTTATTAAATTATTTTATGTTTATTTGTACAAATGAGATTTTAATTAATAATAATAATAATTTAATTTTAAGGTTGTGGCTAAGTCAAACAATAAATTAGTTCATGAGACCCCCTTGTTTGTTGGAAAAATATTTTCTCCCATATAGAAATTTGCAATGTTCCAAACGTCCCTCTCCCTATGTTTCCCACATTTCAAAGCTCCAAAGATGAGAGGATGCACAGGGAAACATTTCTCCATGTCCTCCTTTTGGGGAATCTTAGGGAAACATAGGGCAAGCATTTCTGCAACATGGAGGACATGTTTCCCCAAAAGTAGTGCTTGTGGATGTCTGCCTCAAAAAAAGGGGAACATTTGGGCATCCCCCTAATTTTTCCTAAAAACAATAATTTATGAGTGGGGAAGCCTAACATTCAACCTTAGGGCCCTAGTAATGCTATGTCATTAATGACAATGTTAAATCCTTAAAGTAAAGAGATGAAAATGCCCTACTTTTCTTCCATTTACTTAAATTTTTGGCATTATCATTATTGTTTCACGATGTTTGAGAGTAATTCCAGCATCATTAGATTTCATATGGAAAATGTAAAAATTTAGATCCCACTCAAAATCCAACAAACTTAACAATTTTCAGTGTTCTATCATGTATGTGATATCGAACTAACATTTAATCAAGAGCACCAAACCCTTTGTACTCAACATTGACAGCATTGATTGTTGAACTCCTATGTCATGACCTCGATAGCTTGATTTCAAGTGGGAGGAAATTCCTTGGCATCGTCTCCTATAACATAAGCATAGGTCCATATTTATATAAGCCATCATGCCTTAGCACCTGTTAGCTCCCCATAATTTCAGCAGATTGGTGAGACCGAAACTGCGGAGAGAAACACTTGAACCACTTTGGGATTCTAGGATCTAGCCATCCTGAATCTAGAGAGGGATCTCTCTATAAGTGCAAAGATTGATTTATCTTTAAGGCTTTTATGTGCGATATTAGGCTAGTTATTAAGAACAAGAGTTTTTGTTTGGTTTTGGATGGTTGAGCATGATTTTTATATGAGTGGAAAGTCCTGAAATGAAATGGTTTCAAAGGTGTGAAGTTGCAAGCAATCAGAACAAGCTTTGGCTGATAGGATAGATATA
Organism: Pinus albicaulis; assembly: GCA_034641835.2. Taxonomy (NCBI): domain Eukaryota; kingdom Viridiplantae; phylum Streptophyta; class Pinopsida; order Pinales; family Pinaceae; genus Pinus; species Pinus albicaulis. The sequence goes on from CM076580.1 coordinate 361,159,249, forward strand.
ACGTTGGATTTTAGTCCATTGGGCTATGGAGTCATAAAAGGTTTTAATTATGCAACAATTTCAAGAGTGGTCCAAAGGGCAAGTCATCTATATCACAAGATCTCTTAGATAAAATGATGGAATGGAACAATAAAAGTGTTGAAGGGGTGGAAAAAGACAATAATTTCAACTAGGATTTATCAGTCTTTCCAAACAAGAAAAGACTTTTAAGTAACTGTTTAAAACCAACCAAAGGACAGGGCTAACCATAGACTTCTTTGGACAAGCTTGTATTAAAGTTAACTCATCAGACAAACAATCCAGTAATCCACATAATTACTTTCAGAAGGGATGAAAACAGATAAGAAAAACGAAGTGCAGCCTAAGATCAGATAAGATACTTTTAAATCCAAATTGCTTTCAGCATACTCTTAGGGAAACTTTCAGAATTACCTTTAAAGAAAGAACTAGAAGACAAGGCAAACCATAAACTTTCCTAGTCTAACTCTACTGAGCATATAATGAAAATAACATTCAAGAACTTCCTTTCAAGCTTTACACATCAAGGCAGGGGCAAACCAACATTCCTTGATAATGTTTACACTTAACTTAAGTCATTCTTAAACACACAATTTGGAGGAAAACATTGAGATAAAGCTTATCAGTCAAAGAAGGGTACTGTAAACAGTAAATCCTAACTCTATGCTTGTTGTTCTTTATCAGAGAATAAGTGGACAAAATGGCATACATGAAAGGAAAACAATAACACAGAAAGAAGCACTTCACCAGTGATATAGACCAGGATCCCAAGAATCAGCTTGTATATTGATGTTAATCCAGTTACATTCTTCAAGTCTAATGTTTCAATTCAGCAATCATCTTCTCTTCTCAACCTAACTTATTTGATTACAAACAGAGCTTCAAGAGCCTTTGAACACTATTTACATGTAGAAAGTTTCGAGCACAAGTAGTATATCAAAGTTCAGCAACCAACCCTTTACAATGAGCTCCTCAAGAAGATTTTATAGAAAAAATGAGGAGGTCGATGAGAGGAAAGATCTATAGGCTCAATTAATACAGTTTAATGCTTTTCGGCCTTTGAGGGGCTCAATGGAGAAGATTTTAGATATTTCCTCTGTATTAATGGGTTTATATTAAGTGTTCGATCTTCTTAGCAGAGTTTGTTGACTTTAGAACTCTTTCTCATCTTTGTAATAACTCTGCTGACAGTTTAAATTAGTTTCTTTGATTTGAAATAACTGTTCAGCTGTATTGGGGAAAATATCTTCTGTTTCTGGTCATAACTATGCCTCTTTGAATGCTTTGAAGCTGCAGGTGGCTTTTGGTAGCTGAGAAGATTCAATTAGCCTCTAATGTGGAAGTGGAGGCTTTCTCGGACATATAGATCTGATTGTCCTTCTTTAATCACTGTTAATTTGCTTTAATTCTGTGTGTTAGGCTTAATTAGGCCTAAATTCTATCTTTTGTTCTTCACACTGTGTTTAATTGAATGGATTAGGCTTTAAATAGTCGATTTATTGCCATAATCCCTCAAAACTGAATAAACAATCTTCAATTCTTCATCTTTGCTGTGACTGGATGTTTTAACACTGATACTCTTTGATTGATTAAGTTTTGTTGTGTCTTGTAGATGTGCAGGCGTTACAGGGGCTTTATAATGGCGTCAGTGCTCATGAGGCACCGATAAAACATAATCTGGAACCCTGCAGAATGATATTCTTGATGAATAAAGGCCTAGGGGATCATCATCCCCGGCCTTCAATTCTCCTTTAAAACATTTGAAAAAACCATTAAAATCTGCTCAAACCAAGAAAAATTAGAAAAATCCTGCGTATTTGGGTTTAGACTGCTTTGGAGGCTGAGGTTAGATTGCAGCGGTTGGATGAAAGCATCCAACGGCGAGGATTGCTTTGCTGAGATCAAAAGGGGAGCGATTGGATAAACGATGCAGAAGATTAAGTCCGGGCCATTGATCTGCAAAGATCAACGGTCAAGATCAATCGTGGATATATAATGCGGAGGGGATATGTTATAACGAAATAGACGAAAATGCGAAGAAATGGGTGAAAAAACCTTTGGCGGGGGAAAAATGCAGTTAAATGAATTTTGGGGTTTCGGAAATAACCTGGGCCGTCATATGAGATTGGCCACAGAGATCAACGGCTGAGAATGTTTTAAGAAGTCCCTTGGAGGTTGGGTGGAGGGCGATGGGCTGCGGGCGAGATTAAACTGGGACCGTTGATCTACAGAGATCAACGACGGAGATTAAACGCGATGGAATGCAATACAAATGGGGTAAAGTGGTTTTGGCTGAAGAAACCGTTGTTTTCACGCGATAAAATGGAGGAAAGGCAGTTTTACTTTTTTGAACGCGATATGGGTTACTGGCCGACACGTGGCTTTAAAAAACCGCCCTCATCGCGTAATTTTGAAACATTATCTTTCGGGCTTAATTTTACGCGAAACTGTGCGCTGGCCATCAGATCTGGGGCTTTAGATCGGACGGTCGAGAGGAGAGCGCGATGGCGAGGAGATGCACGGGCGAAAAGAGGTGGGGCAGGGTCAAGGCGGTTTCAATCTTGACCGTCAGATCAGGGATGGACGGCGAAGATTTGATTATGGGAAGGGTAGGACCCAAAGGAGTTGGGCCTATCATGTTTATTCTAGATCGTTGGATGAAAGGAATGAACGGTCCAGTTCAAATCTCAAGGTTAATGAATAAAATATGAGGTGAAGGGTTAGGCGGAGAATGGGTCAATGTGGGCCAATGATCTGTAGAGATCAACGGCAGAGATTCGCCGAAAAACATTACACAGTGGGGTTTGATGAAATTAACAAAGGGTGAGAGGATTGATCTGGACCGTCGGATCTTAGTTTATGGACGGCCCAGATGCAATCGAAAGATCGTGATCGGCGAGGGAGAGAGGAAAGACACAAATGAAAATTTCCGATGCGATTGAATGCGGGCCGTCAATCTTTAGAGAGATCAACGGTCGGGAATAGCTCTGTGGTTTTTAATATCGGAGGCTGTGGCGGAAGGCGAATCAATGTGGACCGTCGGATCTGGGAACGGCGGAATATATCGACGGTGGGGAAGCCATCGAGAGGTTGCCAATCAGAGGAGATCAATAAAATATTCAAACGCATCCAATGAAATCTCCGATGCGAGATTTTGTCGATCGTTGATTGGTTTTAGATCAACGGTCGGTTTTCGTTAAAACATCGAACCGGTGGATTTTAATAAAAACATAGGAAAGTGGGTTTTTAACAAAATACAAAGGAAAATTTGTATCGGGGAGGGTTTTATATAATGTTTAGCGCCCGATTGTGGGGCTCTTGGTTTCACAAAAGAAGCAAAGGATCGGGGTTTATACAAAAAGGAGCCAATCGCAATCTGAGATCCAAGGTAACAAAGAAATGCATTTCAATGAACGCCCCAATTGCGATAAGCGCCTAGGGCCTTAACGCTTGGTTCCAGCGCCAAATCACATGGTGGGGAAGTGGTTGAGAGCTTAGCCAAAGGGGGCTAAAGCCTTAGCACAAAAAAGGCTCATTTTTATGATTTTTCAAGGATTTTTAAGGATTTTAAAAGCTTCCGATAAGGCAAAAAAGGCGTTTTAAACCTTATCAAGGGGTTTTTATGAAGGGAAGAAGGGAACTGAGGGAAAATAGAGGAATTTTATGAGGTAAAAGGGGATAAAAAGGAGGTTAATTTTGAGTGGAAGAAGGGGTAAAAATGAAGGGAAAAATGGGTTTTCAGCAGTCTTTTTCTTCAGGAAAACAACAGAATTTCAGAGTTTAAGAGGGAAACAGCACTGAAGATTAATCAAAGGATAAGATATCTTCACAAGACTTCAAGAACTAACAATTTTGACAATAAAATTGTTTCTTGAAGGCTTTCAAAATGACTTAGCCACCATTTGATATAACAAATTTTATAGGTGGCTAATAGTAGCTCCACATGGGGATGGTGCCTTCTTGAAGGCATCAAGAACTTCAGACTTGTATTCTCTGGAGGGCTGATCAATGCCTCATCCATTGGGCTGCAACTTTTTTTACTTGGATGATCTTTTTCTGTTCCGATAACGTTAGCAGCCAGGAAAAACAATGGAACTCTATCAAACAAGCTTTCTACCTACCCAATCCTACTGAGCTAACATCTTTTCTTCTTTGAGAGTGCATTTGGATTGGCAAACTCTTTTACAATCATTTTATTTTTTTGAAAGCAAAAAACTAATCTAAGTCTACTTCTTATTTCTCCATGAACTCAGATTAAACAGTTGAGTTCATAAGCTTCTCTACCTAATCTATTATCTGTTAGGATTAAACTGTCTAACAGATTTTTATTCTCTAATTTCTAAAACAAGAAATTTAAAAGCATACAAGTCAGGATTGAACAGTCTAACTTGTTGCTGATCTATGGCATAAAAACAAGTTGCACATAGATTATTATTTGCAGAAAATTAAATCAAAATGGTGAAGGCTTAAGATCTGAAAGTTTTAAGCACATCCTTCTCTTTTCTTCAACTATGTTTTTTAGTTTGTTTGAGTTGTTCTCTGTTTGTTCTCTGGTTCAAGTTTTGAGCATATCAGCACTAGTTTGCTTCTATCTTTGGCTCATGATTTAAACAGATTAGATCCATTCTTCTTTTGGAAACTTAGGTTCAGATTTTGAGCTTGTTTGAACTTTTTTTTCTTCTATCCTAATCTTCCTAATTGATAAGCCAAGATTAAACTGTTTGGAAAATTTATTTCACTAACCAGCCAGCAGTAAATTTAAAACTAATTAGTCAAGATTAGGCAGTATGACTAACTAGAAGTGTGTTTCTTAGGAGTGGCATTTGAGCTTGCACACTTTCAGATTTTGTTTCTCTTTTGGTATGGGGCTGTACCTTTCTTGTTTTTACAATCTGCCCTCTTTTCTCTTTGTATTGTTTTTGTATTTTTTTATTTTTCTAACTTGGAATGCAATGATGGATGAAATATTTATAATGAGAAAAAGATAAAAAGGCTTCCAAACATGATAGGATCAAGAGAAATAATGTTTGAGCATCCTGCCATTGACAAGACCCCCAAACAGTTCAGCTCCATTCAATTCCTGCAAGAAGTAGGCAATGCTACCAACAGTAGAATGAATGAGATAAGAGCCAAGCCATAAGTTATCAAATTTCCCATGCTTGCCCTTGTCTTCTCTTCTTGAATCCCACTTTAACACTTTGTCACCAACATTGAAATTATTGGCCTTTGTTCTTCTATCAAAAAACTTCTTGATGTTCTCTTGCTTTTGTAATGCTCTGTTGTAGAATTCCTCTATGGTTTGCTGAAGGTGTATAGTCTGATTTATTCTTCTTATCATGTCATTGTCTTCAGACTGCACTTCTTGGATCAGCTTCATAACTGGCACACCAAGGCTGGACCTTGGAAAAATTGCATTTGTACCATACACAAGCTGGTAGGATGACATTCCAATAGATTTCTTTAGTGTCAATCTGTCAGCCCATAATGCATGTACTAGCTTTGTGTGCCAAGACTTCTTGTTGTCCTCTAGCAACTTCTTGATTATCTTCACCAAACTCTTGTTTGAGGATTCTACCAGCCCATTACCTTGAGGGTAATAAGTAGTAGAATGGCTCAATGTAATATGATATTTGTGACAGAATTTAACCATCTTCTTGGACCCAAATGCAGCTGCATTATCAGTGATGATCTTCCTAGGACAGCCAAATCTAGAGAGGATATGAGTCTCAATAAATTTTATGATGACAGAGTCATTGGTTTGTCTAGAAGAGATGGCTTCTATCCATTTGGTAAAGTAGTTTGTTGCAGTGAGAATCCATCTATGCTAGACAGATGAGGGTGGATGGATTTCTCCTATGAAGTCAAGTCCCCACTGTTGAAAATGAGCTTCAACAATGATTGGATGCAGAGGTAAGGGCAGCAACTTTCTTTTGCCTTCAAAAAGTTGGCATTTATGACAGGGACTTATCATTTTGTGTATATCTAAAAAGAGGGTGGGCCAATAGTAACCAACTCTAAGGATTTTGTTGGCTGTAGTCTTCCAGTAGAGGTGGCCTCCACATTCTCCTTTATGGAACTCATGTTTCACCTTCTCTGCATCATTCTCTGGCAAACATTTAAGCAATATTTCACTTGCATTTTTCCAATAAAGACATTTATCTATAATGCAGTAGTTTACAACTTTTAACTTTAAAAACCTTGCCTTTGTTTTTGATAAACCAAGAGGTGTATTTAGATTGAGCAAAACATATAGAATATCAGCATACCAAGAGGAATTCATAAAATGAGATTCAATAATAGGAGTTGACAGTTCCTCTTGTTCATCCAAAGCATTTATCATATTTATATCTAGAACTTAAAAATTTGATTCAGCCATTAATCTAGCTAGCCCTTGGCCTTTAATGAGTTTAGTGGGCTTGGTTTCTAAATCATATTCAAGTATCACAGCTATCCACTTACCTCTCTTACCATCTGGGTTTTGTGTTAGAATGTCTTTGACAACTGAATTTGGGACAAAGGCAATGATGTGGGAGTGCAAAATGTAAACTCTAAAGTCTTTTAAGGCTTTGACTAAAGCAAAAGCTTGTTTTTCCATAATATTATACTTCAGAGGTGCATCTCTCAAAGCTTTACTAAAGAATGCAATGAGCTGCTCTTATCCCTGAGGATTTTTCTGCAATAGGACAGCAGCGATTGTATGTTCTGATGCAAATGAAAAAATGTAAAAATCTTTTGAAAAATCAAGACTTATTAGAACTGGTGTTTTGGTTAATGCTTGTTTGACCAGTTCAAAGGACTTATTTGCTTCTAAGGTCCACTTAACCCCTTTTTCCTTTTTCAGCATGTTTGTAATGTTTCTAAGGAGTTCAGCCAAGTTGGGTATGAACCTTCTCAAGAAATTAATCTTTCCAATGAAAGATTGAAGTTCCTTGATGTTCCTAGGATGAGTGATTTGCAATATAGCCACAATCCTCTTTGGGTCTATCTTTATCCCCTCTTCTGATATGATGTACCCAATAAGTTTACCTTCTTGGAGACCAAACAGTGTTTTCTTTGGATTTAAAGATATCCCAAACCTTTTGCATTTCTCGAATATTTTTCTCAAGTGTTCTAAGTGCTCTTCATCTGTCTTGGAAAAAACAGTGACATCATTAAGGTAAATAATGATGAAGTAGCCTAATTCCTCTGAGAATGCAATGTTCATGGCTCTCTGAAAAATAGCACCAACATTCATTAAACCAAAAGGCATTTTCACATACATGAAAGTGCCCCAAGGTGTAGTAAAAGCTATCTTCAGTTGATCACCAGGATGTACTAAAATCTGATTGTATCCTGAGTAGCTATCTAGCAAATAAATTCTTTTAGAACCAACTACCCTTTGTAAAATATGATCCATTTTGGGTAAATGGTAGTTGTCCTTCAATGAGGCTTTTTTTAAGTCTCTAAAGTCAATACAAATCCTAATATCTCCTGTTTTCTTCCTAACTGACACTATATTAGACACCCACTCTGAATATCTAATAGGGACAATAATATCAACTTCATACATTTTCTTGATTTCCTTCTCAACCAAAGGTAACTGAACAGGGTTTATTCTGCGCAGTTTTTGTTTAAATGACTTTTGGTTTTCCTTGAGAGGTATCTTATGCTGAATTGTTTCAGTGTCATAGGATTTCAGATCCTCATAACTCCACGCAAAGAGATTAGAAAATTCTTTAAAAAGTTCTATGTATTTCAGTTTGATGTGAGCTGGTAAAGTTTTAGATAGTTTGATCATCTTTGGTTTTATTTCACTGCCTATATTACACTCTTCAACTTCAGATTCAACAGGCTCCAGTTTCGGCTTCTTGGCCACATCATTGAAATCAAACAACTCTTCTAAAGGGACCAAACCTTTTAGCAAACCTTGATTGTTAGACTGCAAAGTTTCTAAGTCTTCTTTTTCTAACTCTGCAATCATTTCTGTTGTGTTTTCAAGTTTGTTAGACAACAGATTTATATCAGCAATCTTTGGAGAGTTTTCTTCTTCATCAAATAGATTTTCTTCACTAGGACAGTCTGTTTCATAATCTGAATCTGAACTTGGTTGTTCAAATTCATTTCTAGACTGTAGGAAGTCTTCTATTTGTTTGTCTCCATCAAACACTTGCCAATATTTCTCGTTATCAGGGATAGCTGGTCTGAATTTAATTTGAGTTGTGCATTGTTTGGTTTCAAATGGTGTTAAACATGTTCTAGCAGCAAAAGCTAAACTGTGGGCACGGATATTCTTTTCTCTTCGAACAAAAATAAGTTGGGATTCCTCAAAAATTTTCAATAAATCCATGACGTCGTTTATGTAGGCTTTAAGTCTGGGGTGTTTGGCGTTGTATTCCCCATTTACTTGCCTAATGATTAACTCTAAATCCCTATAAACTTTTATTCTTTTAACTCCTAATTTCTTCAACAAGTGTAAGCCTAAAAGAAGGGATTCGTATTCCGCTATGTTATTCAAACACTGGAAAATTAATCTGTAGGAATGGCCTTCAGTGTGATTATTTTCCGTGTTATGTATCCAGACGCCTGCACCAGCGTTGCTCCTAGTGCAAGACCCATCGAATTTCATACTCCAAAGAGGACTAGTTTCAGGTTCATCGGTTTGACTATTATCCTCTTCAACTAGTGTGCTTTCGGATTTTTCTTGAAGGTCAGCACTTTGTTGAATTTGTTTTAATTCCTCAGGTTTTTCATTGTGTTGAGGACTGCTTTCTTGATTGTCAAGGTTTAAAAGCAATGGATGGATGATTTGTAGCTCTAGACCTGTGATTTGTTCGCTATGATTTTCGGGTTTAGCAAATTGTTTCGACACTTTTGTGTTGTCTTCCTCTTCCTCTCTATCTGCCATTAATTCGGTTAAAGTCACTTGTTCAGTGAATGCTTCATCATTGAAAATGATAAATGAGTTAAGGCGTGTATTTACAGAATAAAGGGGAGAGTTTTGCGGTCTCTCTTGGTTGGTAACCATGTATTGCATATGAGACTCCTTGTAAAGTATTTTTGTTTGATTAAAAATAGGGATGGTCGCATATGTCATATCCATCTGCATAGTTCCTTGTAACTTAGCTCCCCAAGATCTTGATAACAGCATACCATACTTTGGAGGTACATCAGCCACAACAATATCCATTACTAAACATTTGGCTAGAATTTGTGCTAAGTTAACACAGAGGTCTTTGATTAAACCTAAACATTTCACTCTGCTTGAGTCAAAGGAGTAAAGATCTTTCTAATGTCTGGTGATTTCAAGGCCTGGGCTCTCCATTAAAACTTTGGGCATTAAATTGTGAGAGACCCCTGAATCATGCATAGCGTTATGCAAAATCTTATCATGAATATTTAAACTAACATAAAAAGGAGGAATTGGTCCCTCTTGATATCTACCCTCAATCTTAGGACCAAATATGAGCTCTGGTTGGTCATCATTAAGATTGACAGTATCATTATTATCTTCTATGTTAAGAGCCTTAAAAATTTGGAATCTGTACACATTTTGGGCAGCTAATTCAGTGAGAGGAATAGAGATTTTGATTCTGGCAATTCCCTGCTCCAAACTAAAAGGCATCTGATTCTTTGAAGTACTTGTTTCACCCTTATTAACCGCCACTCTATCAGCAAATTCAGTTTTCTGATTTCCTTTATTTACATTGGTTAGAATTGTTTTAACAGGAGCACTAGTTGAGGTACTAGCGCCACTAAGATCTGCACTTTGTTTTTCATTGTTTTGAGTGCTTTTCTCTTTGTTTTTATCAGAATTTCTAGCTACTGTTTTATCTTTTTGCTTTGTAACTTTGGGTTTATTTACAGTGTTGCTTTGTACAGATTTTTCAGAGGTTTTAGTTTTGGGAGTTTCTTGATTGCTTTTACTCCTAAGGTCATATTCCTTCGTGGTTTCTACGATGACATTTTCCATTTCTTGATAATAAAATTCATCTTCTGCTCTTTTGTCATCATAGGGTGTATATAGACATTGTTTTCTATTATAATGAACTTCAAAGTCATCATTATCTACTCCCAACATGTTTATATCATCCTCCTATGTTTGTTCTAATGTTTATTCAACCTCACTCACATAATTTTGATGAAAATGAGGAGTAATCTGTTGATCATCCTCCCTTGGTCTGTTCTGGGGTTGGTTTCTCCTAAAATTCTGATTTTGGTTTTGATTTCTGTTTTGAGGAGCTGTTTAGTTTTGACTTGCTTGTGCTCTCTCAAGTATGCTCATCTTTTTCATCATCTCCTCCATCATTCTTTCCATATTTGAGCTAGATGTGGAAGGTGTGGATTCCTCTCTAAATGACACTTTCTTCTCATTCCTCATTCTTGCTCTTTTCTCCATTAAATTAACTTCCACAGCAAGAGCTCCTTTTTGCATATCTTCAAGGGTTAAAGGATCTCTCTATCTCAGCTGATAGGCCATTTCAGGATCAAATCCTTCGGGAAACTTATTTAAAGCTGAGCCTTGTGGAGGTTTTAAATCTTAGGGAAGGGCATTATAAACACTGTTAAACCTAGTGCAATAAGCTTGTACACTTTCCCCAGCGTTTCTTTGGAGATTATTGTAATCAGAAAGTATTTGGACAGGGTTTTTCCTCACTTCCCATTTGTTTAGAAATAACTGATGGAAGGCTTGGAGATTATTAATACTGTGAGGGGTTAAGCCTTCGAACCATTTTCTTACTTCTCCCCCTAAACTCTGAGCAAATAATCTAAGTTTGACAGTTTCATCATCAATTTGGTTTCTGTCAAAGTAGTCATTCATCTTATCCACATGTTGTGAAGCAGTAGTAGCATTACTGGCATCATACAATGGTATCTTGGACTGATAGTCCTGTGGGAGACTGACTAAAGGTAAAGGAAGGACAAGGGGAGCATACCATGTTGCCATAATAGGACGTTGTGGAAACAGTGGGGGGTTTACAAGTGGTGGATTGACAAGAGGGAAAGTGGGCTGGAATGTAGTGGTTTGGACAGTGGATGAATGAAGAACAGATGTGGATGGACCAGCAATAAATTGTTGAGCAGATCTTGGATGAGAGACACCTAAATTGTAAAGGAGATGTAAATCAGGTGGTGTAGTTTCTCTACTACCAGGATGTTCACTTTGATCTGGGGATGAAAGTGAAGACTCTGAATCTGGCTGATCTATATCATCAAGTGACCTAGTTCTAAAAGAATTTCTTAAGTCAACTTGTGATTGCTGTAGAACTGCAAGGTTTTCGGGAACAGAATTAGCTCAATGGGGTGATCTGAAAACAGTTGAAGACTTAACCTTAGGAGACTTCCTAAGTATTCTTTCAGGGTTATCAACTGTCTCAGGAGGGTTTGGGTCAGGGTAAGCTCTAGTATGAATCTTTCTAGGAGCCATTATGTTGTGTTTTTCAGATCCAACTAAACAAGAAAAGTTTAACCAAATATGACCATCTTTAAGAGGCTAACTGATCTTTTAAACAAGAAAAATTTAATCCTAAAGTCCTCGAACTGAGTTTAAATGATGTTATGATGATAATGGGTCTTCCCAGTGGAGCCTTAAGGTCTGTTTAGGATTGTGGAGTCACCAGGTGGAAATTTTTAGCTCTTTTGGAGGTAAAAGGTTTTATGGTCCACCACCATGTTTATTTGAATACCAATTTGAAATATTTTTGGGTTTTCTGAGTTTTTTCAGTCCTATAGGTTCTAAGAGTGTCCTAAATTTGTTTCAACACTTAGCTACGGTGATGAGACAAAGAAATTATACTCTTATGGCTAAGCTAGTTGATCCTTCAAGGTTTGATAAGTTCTTATGAGAATCCTAAGGTTTCCTTAGTTTGTCACTAATTCAAACAAGTTTTATCATGATTACCATTTTCTTGGTAGTGCTTGAAGAGGGCTACTTGTACTCAACGAACAATGCTCTTGAATCAAGGGTTTTCCTGATGTCCTTAAGCATATATAGGGGTAATTTCACTCAGAACTCCCCAGTGGAGTCGCCAGAAATGTTAGCTCCCCGTAATTTCAGCAGATTTGTGAGACCGAAACTGCAGAGAGAAACACTTGAACCACTTTGGGATTCTAGGATCTAGCCCTCCTGAATCCAGAGAGGGATCTCTCTATAAGTGCAAAGATTGATTTATCTTTAAGGCTTTTATGTGTGATATTAGGCTAGTTATTAAGAACAAGAGTTTTTGTTTGGTTTTGGATGGTTGAGCATGATTTTTAATTGAGTGGAAAGTCCTGAAATGAAAGAGTTTGAAAGGTATGAAGTTGCAAGCAATCAAAACAAGCTTTGGCTGATAAGATAGATAACACACTGGATTTTAGTCCATTGGGCTATGGAGTCATAAAAGGTTTTAATTATGCAACAATTTCAAGAGTGGTCCAAGGGGCAAGTCATCTATATCACAAGATCTCTTAGATAAAATTATGGAATGGAACAATAAAAGTGTTGAAGGGGTGGAAAAAGACAATAATTTCAACTAGGATTTATCAGTCTTTCCAAACAAGAAAAGCATTTTAAATAACTGTTTAAAACCAACCAAAGGACAGGGCTAAGCATAGACTTCTTTGGACAAGCTTGTATTAAATCTAACACATCAGATAAACAATCCAATAATCCACATAATTACTTTCAGAAGGGATGAAAATAGATAAGAAAAATGAAGTGCAGCCTAAGATCAGATAAGATACTTTCAAATCTAAACTGATTTCAGCATACTCTTAGGGAAACTTTCATAATTACCTTTAAAGAAAGAACTAGAAGATAGGGAAAACCATAAACTTTCCTAGTCTAACTCTACTGAGCATATAATGAAAATAACATTCAAGAACTTCCTTTCAAGCTTTACACATCAAGACAGGGGAAAACCAACATTCCTTGATAACGTTTACACTTAACTTAAGTCATTCTTAAACACACAATTTGGAGGAAAACATTGAGATAAATCTTATCAGTCAGGGAAGGGTACTGTAAACAATAAATCCTAACTCTATGCTTGTTGTTCTTTATCAGAGAATAAGTGGACAAAATGGTATACATGAAAGGAAAACAATAACACAGAAAGAAGCACTTCACCAGTGATATAGACCAGGATCCCAAGAATCAGCGTGTATATCGATGTCAATCCAGTTACATTCTTCAAGTCCAATGTTTCAGTTCAGCGATCATCTTCTCTTCTCAGCCTAACTTATTTGATTACAAACAGAGCTTCAGGAGCCTCTGAACACTATTTACATGTAGAAAGTTTCGAGCACAAGTATTATATCAAAGTTCAGCAACCAACCCTTTACAATGAACTCCTCAAGAAGATTTTATAGAAAAAATGAGGAGGTCGATGAGAGGAAAGATCTATAGGCTCAATTAATACAGTTTAATGCTTCTCGGCCTTTGAGGGGCTCAATGGAGAAGATTTCAGATATTTCTTCTGTATTAATGGGTTTATATTAATTGTTCGATCTTCTTAGCAGAGTTTGTTGACTTTAGAACTCTTTCTCATCTTTGTAATAACTCTGCTGACAGTTTAAATTAGTTTCTTTGATTCGAAATAACTGTTCAGCTGTATTGGGGCAAATATCTTCTGTTTCTGGTCATAAATATGCCTCTTTGAATGCTTTGAGGTTGCAGGTGGCTTTTGGTAGCTGAGAGAATTCAATTAGCCTCTGATGTGGCAATAGAGGCTTTCTCGGACAGATAAATCTGATTGTCCTTCTTTAATCACTGTTAATTTGCTTTAATTCTATGTATTAGGCTTAATTAGGCCTAAATTCTGTCTTCTGTTCTTCACACTGTGTTTAATTGAATGGATTAGGCTTTAAATAGTCGATTTATCGCCATAATCCCTTAAAACTGAATAAACAATCTTCAATTCTTCATCTTTGTTGTGACTGGATGTTTTAACACTGATACTCTTTGATTGATTAAGTTTTGTTGTGTCTTGTAGATGTGCAGGCGTTACAGGGGCTTTATAATGGCGTCAGTGCTCATGAGGCACCGATAAAACATAATCTGGAACCCTGCAGAATGATATTCTTGATGAATAAAGGCCTGGGGGATCGTCATCCCCGGCCTTCAATTCTCCTTTAAAACATTTGAAAAACCATTAAAATCTGCACAAACCAAGAAAAATTAGAAAAATCCTATGTATTTAGGTTTAGACTGCTTTGGAGGCTGAGGTTAGATCGCAGCCGTTGGATGAAAGCATCCAATGGCGAGGATTGCTTCGCTGAGATCAACAGGGGGGCAGTTGGATAAACGGTGCAGAAGATTAAGTCCGGGCCGTTGATCTGCAAAGATCAACGGTCAAGATCAATCGTGGATATATAATGCGGAGGGGCTATGTTATAACGAAATAGACGAAAATGCGAAGAAATGGGTGAAAAAACCTTTGGCGGAGGAAAAATGCAGTGAAATGAATTTTGGGGTTTCAGAAATAACCTGGGCCGTCGGATGAGATCGGCCACAGAGATCGACGACTGAGAATGTTTTAAGAAGTCCCTTGGAGGTTGGGTGGAGGGCGATGGGATGCAGGCGAGATTAAACTAGGACCGTTGATCTGCATAGATCAACGGTGGAGATTAAACGCAATGGAATGCAATACAAATGGGGTAAAGTGGTTTCGGCTGAAGAAACCGTTGTTTTCGCGCAATAAAATGGAGGAAAGGTGGTTTTACCTTTTTGAACACGATATGCGTTACTAGCCAACACGTGGCTTTAAAAAACCGCCCTCGTCGCGTAATTTTGAAACATTATCTTTTGGGCTTAATTTTACGCGAAACTGTGCGCTAGCCGTCAAATCTGGGGCTTTAGATCGGACGGTCGAGAGGAGAGTGCGATGGCGAGGAGATGCACGGGCGAAAAGAGGTGGGGCAGGGTCAAGGCGGTTTCAATCTTGACTGTCAGATCAGGGATGGATGGCGGAGATTTGATTCTAGGAAGGGTAGGACCCAAAGGAGTTGGGCCTATCGGGTTTATTCTAGACTGTTGGATGAAAGGAATGAACGGTCCAGATCAAATCTCAAGGTTAATGAATAAAATATAAGGTGAGGGGTCAGGCGGGGAATGGGTCAATGTGGGCCGTTGATCTGTAGAGATCAACGACGGAGATTCGCCAAAAAACATTACATAGCGGGGTTTGATGAAATTAACAAAGGGTGCGAGGATTGATCTGGACCGTCGGATCTTAGTTTATGGATGGCCCAGATGCAATCGGAAGATCGTGATCGGCGGGGGAGAGAGGAAAGGCACAAATGAAAATTTCCGATGTGATTGAATGCAGGCCTTCAATATTTAGAGAGATCAACGGTCGGGAATAGCTCTGTGGTTTTTAATATCGGAGGTTGTGGCGGAGGGCGAATCAACGTGGACCGTCAGATCTGGAAACGGCGGAATATATCGATGATGGGGAAGCCATCGGGAGGTTGCCAATCGGAGGAGATCAATAAAATATTCAAAAGCATCCAATGAAATCTCTGATGCGATATTTTGTCGATCGTTGATTGGTTTTAGATCAACGGTTGGTTTTTGTTAAAACATCGAACCGGCGGGTTTTAATAAAAACATAGGAAAGTGGGTTTTTAACAAAATACAAAGGAAAGTTTGTATCGGGAAGGGTTTTATATAATGTTTAGCGCCCGATTGCAGGGCCCTTGGTTTCACGAATGAAGCAAAGGATCGGGGTTTATACAAAAAGGAGCCAATTGCAATCAGAGATCCAAGGTAACAAAGAAATGTGTTTCAATGAATGCCCTGATTGCGATAAGCGCCTAGAGCCTTAACACTTGGTTCCAGCGCCAAGTCGCATGGTGGGGAAGTGGTTGAGAGCTTAGCCAAAGGGGGATAAAGCCTTAGCACAAAAATGGCTCATTTTTATGATTTTTCAAGGATTTTTAAGCATTTTGAGAAAAAGGAGTTTTAAATCTTATCAAGGGGTTTTTATGAAGGGAAGAAGGGAAATGAGGGAAAATAGAGGAATTTTATGAGGTATAAGGGGATAAAAAGGAGGTTAATTTTGAGTGGAAGAAGGGGTAAAAATGAAGGGAAAAATGGGTTCTCAGCAGTCTTTTTCTTCAGAAAAACAACGGAATTTCAGAGTTTAAGAGGGAAATAGCAGTGAAGATTAATCAAAGGATAAGATATATTCACAAGACTTCAAGAGCTAACAATTTTGGCAATAAAATTGTTTCTTGAAGGCTTTCAAAATGATTTAGCCACCATTTGATATAATAAATTTTATAGGTGGCTAACAACACCTACATGCACATGATATATACACACGCCCTTACCTATATATATGCATATACCTTCCATTTCATATTAGCATTACGTAATACATGGCTTAAGGCATGTGCAACATCGTACCTTACATGGTAAACATTATAAACAAAACAATCCATATATATATATGGATGCAATATACCTTGCACATCGAGGTCGACTAAGGCCACCTCAATGTTTGTTAATCGATAAGTGAGGATTAAGGAGCTATATAATGAGGTAACAATTTTGCTTGGACATCAAATTTATTGTCGAAATCGAGTGAATTTTTTTTAAGAAATCCAACTATAGAAATGTTTAAATCGTTTTTTGGTGGCAAATATGTATTCAACACCATCAAGAACCATCGGGGCACCCAAAATCCTGAAGCTTAACTGTTGTAACCCAAATTTTCAAAAAAATCCGCTAGATTTTCTAAACTTCATGTTGGAGTTTCTATTTTTTCCGAGCAAAATTGTAATCTACTTAGACTACGCAGAGGATTAAGGCCACCTAGGTAATTTTTCAGCCAAAGGAGTCCATTACAAAGATGAAATGTCCAATATAAGACTTATAATCATTACAACATCATTAAATGTCTTATCAAGTAACTTTTAAAATACGTAATCCATATCACATGAGAATAACTTTCAAAGAATTCAAGTGCCATCTTCTTTGTTAATCGGTGGGCTTTGAGTGAAATTATCCATCATCATAATGTAGTTTAAGACTTTAAAATCTCATTGCAATTTAAATGAAGATACTAGAACTCGAGCCTATATTTCAAGGAACGTAGTCTTTATAGAACCTCTTATCCACTAATATAAAATTAATCACATGTATTTTTCCAAAATGATAAAACACAACTCCACTAATTAGGAAAATCTTCCTAGTCATCCTCACAACTCCACAAATCAGGGAAATCTTCCTAATCATCGTCACAACACCACTACAAAGAAGACCCTATAGGTTTCCTAATTTCAAAGCATGAATGGATTCCATTCCTCTAGGTTTCCTAATTTCAAAGCATGAATGGATTCTATTTAATTAAGTAATATGACTATGTCAACAAGGATGTTAAGAGTATGTGTTAATTAAAAGGTTTTGAAAGTCCAATTCAATTCTTCAAACAATGTTTTTACTAATCCATGAGTTCATTGGTGAGTATTTTAATAAATTTCAAACAGTTTTTTAACTAATCTATGAGTTCATTGGTGAAGATTTTAATAAATTTCTTCAAATGTTCCGTGAACACTTTTCGTTCATAGTATTCATCATAAATTGAGATTTTTACTCTTATAATTATATTTATAAATTCAATAGGACAACCTACCCTTGAGTGGCATGTCCATGATTTCTTTTTAATCACTCATGCAATCCCAACCCTCATATTTGAGACCTACTATGAGTTTTCCACTATAAAACAACCTTGAAGACCACTTGAGAAACTCGAGATACAAATTGAAGAAAACTTACCCAACAACCTTAGGGATGATCTCCCTCTCCAACAACAACACCAAATGTGTTACTGCCCAAATTCTCTGACATTGAAGCACCAAACTTGTTAGTGCCCAAATTCTCTCACATTGAAGTTTTGAAGATGATTTCTAAATCTCTTTTTCCATCAAATCTTCACAAAGCTGGAGTGTTGAGGCAAAGGCATCCAGTACATCGTCTTTTTAATTTAATTTTCTTGGTTTTGCTTCCAGAGATAATATATCAAACCATTCCATGGCATCCCATACTACATTCATGTATTTTTTCAATCTTTCATTTTAACATGCAAATTGATCCTTTGTTTGAATAACTATTAAGTCAAAATCACCAATACCATTCAAAATCTTAATTCCAAAATCCTAAGCCAAATTCAAACCAAGTAAAAGTGTTCCATATTGATTATTCTATTACATTGTTATTCCATATTGATTATTCTATTACATTGTTAGTTACTTCAAATTCCAAACAAGAAAACATAACATGAAAAATCATCTTTAGGGAAAGTAGATACAATATTTACACCCATACCTACTTGGGATTTGGCCACATCCAAGTCCATCTTTCAAATGTTATTGTCGTCTTTATGAGGAACTACTTCTGTTGCAAGCACGATGGATGATTCGAAACCATCTTCATAGCAAGCCAGTTTATGTTCAAGAGATCCTAGATCTTCTACATGATATTTTCTCACTGGTTCTCGGTGCAAGATGAAAATAGTGCCCTGGAAAGTGGGCACAGTGGCATCAAATAGATCTATCCAAATGCTTCCTCCAAGATCAATGGCCCACTTTTGAGAGAGGTGAATTTCCCATGCATCCAAAGCATCAATGACCACGATGTCCATTGCCAAATAAATGTCAGGGTGCATTTCTCAAATTTGCTTACCTCCATAGCACCATGGTTTGGACTTTCATAAGGGTGCTAATCTAGGCATTAACACTAATCACATTTCTTCCATGATTTGATTGTATAATTCATTAAACTGATTGATTTACTTGCTTTCTTTGTTCTGGTTGCATAAGGTTTCCTTCCTAGTCGTAAGGCAGAATCCTCTTATTGTTTTAGCCTGACCAATAAAACACCCGCCATATTGTGTAATCCCTCATTTTTGTCCTTGGAATCTTAATCAGTGCGATGTGTAACCTTAGTAGTCATGTTTTCAACCAATATAAAAAATAGGTCTAGCATGGCCAGCGGCAACTAGGAGATTTTTTCTCTTATTTTTGGTAGAGTGGTTGTAATGGCATTTGGCTTGTTTGTTGCTTTATTTTTGGAATCTTGGTCAGTTTAGTCTTTTATTTTCAGCCAATATAAGAAATAGGTCTAGTGAGGCCAGTGGCAGTTACGAGATTTCCACCCCTGTTTTTGGTTTAGTATGTTGTAAGGGAATTTAGCATGTTCAAAAATACTATGATGGCAAGAAAGACAAAGTGAACTTCAGTGACCAGTCTACTATCATAATAGAAATACTTTACACTTGCAATCAGTTTTAGTGTATTGTGCAATGATTTTACACCTTGCAAGAGGTTTTTGTGTATTATGCAACGACTTTACGCCTTGCAAGCAGTTTTTGTGTATTGTGCAACTTTTATCGTGTAATATAAAAACAAAAGTCTTTCATTTTGGAGAGCTGTGAATAATGGTCAGTATATGTATAAAGCAAGTGGAAGATTGTTGTGTAGAAAAATAGTAAACAAGAAAGGAATAGGAGAAATAACCGAATTAGAAACTGAACGATAAAACTCTTGGAAACTTTTATTTATCAAATGATTCTCCGTGCTTTTACAAGCCTCTCGGGCCATCATATTTAACCTAGACATATTTCGTTATTCCAACTACATCTCGTTATTCAACCTACATTTCGTTATTCTAACTACATAGGTAATAAGTAAATTTACATTTTTTGTTGTCACATTTTTAACAAACTCCACCTTGACAACAAATTTTCCTAATGCCCTTTCATCATCTTTTCTGCAAGCCGAGAGAAGCGAGACACCATCTCAACTTCTCTACTGAAACTGGCTTCGTGAATATATCTATGTGATTATCCTGTGTGCGGACCTTCTTGAGAACTACTTTGCTGCCTTCGATTACATGTCTCACAAAGTGATACCTTACATCGATGTGCTTGGTCTTGCTGTGATAGGCTGGATTTGTAGCCAAATGAATAGCGCTCTCACTGTCACAAAACACATTCACTTTCTCTTGCGTCCTTCCAATCTCATCAAGCAAAACTTTTAACCAGATTGCCTCTTTACAGGAATCTGAAGCAGTTATATACTCTGCTTTAATAGTAGACAAAGCAACTGTCTCTTAAAGCTTTGACATCCAACTGATTACTCCACCTGCAAGAGTAAAAACATAACCTGTAGTAGGCCTCTTTTTTTCCAAATCACCTGCATAATTAGCATCCACATATCCGTAGACTGTACCTTCACAACCATCAAAGCTGATGCAATGGTCACTTGTGCCTCTCAAATAACAAAGCACCCATTTCACTTCTCGCCAATGTTCTTCCCCTAGATTTGCCATGAACCTGTTGACAACTCCAACTACATGTGAAATGTCAGGTCTTGTAGATACCATCGCATACATTAATTTGCCTACCGCATTTTCATATGGTACACGAGACATATACTTCTTTTATTCATTAGTTCTAGGACTTAAATCCGAAGAAAGCTTAAAATGGGACGCTAATGGAACATTAACAGGTTTCACTTTGTTCATACCGAACTTTTCAAATACTTTCTCCACATACTTTTGTTGTGATAACCAAAGCTCACCATTCTTCCTGTCTTTGTGTATCTCCATGCCCAAGATATGTTTTGCCGCTCCAAGATCCTTCATTTCAAACGTCCTAGAGAGCGAAGCCTTTAACCTGTTGATTTCTTCCATGCTTTTGCTTGCAATAAGCATATCATCAACATACGACACCAAGATAATGAATATGCCATTGAAACTTTTGAAGTATACATAATGATCATACTCACTTCTAATAAAATTCTGGCTCACCATGAAGGAATCAAACTTCTTGTACCATTGCCTGGGCGACTGCCTCAAGCCATACAATGATTTCTTGAGCTTGCAAACTAATCTTCTGCTGCGACCTTGTACAAAACCTTCTGGCTGATCCATATATATCTATTCATCCAAATCACCATGAAGAAACGTTGTTTTAACATCTAACTATTCTAACTCAAGGTCATGTAAAGCAGTTAGTATTAACACAGTACGAATAGAAACAAGTTTAACTACTAGTGAAAAGATCTCATGAAAGTCAACACCTTCAACCTGAGAATACCCTTTTGCAACCAGTCTCGCCTTATACCTTTCGATACTTCCATCAACTTTCCTTTTCAACTTGAAGACTCATTTGCAACCAACAACACTTCTCCCTTCAGGAAGTTCTACAAGATCCCAGGTATAGTTCTTGGCTAAGGAGTCCATTTCTTATTCCATAGCCTTTTTCCATATCTTGCTATCTGCATCATCAACTGCTTCTTGATAACAAGAAGGTTCCCCATCTTCAGTAATCAATTCAAACGATGAAGCAGAATCTTCATACCTTTTAGGTGTTTTTCTTTCCCTTGTAGACCTTCGTAGAGTGACTGGTTGCTGAACTTCTTCTGGAATTTCTCCAGTTTCCTTTGCTCCTCCACCTTCAGAAGTCTCTCCTTCCTTTCGACTTTCTGAAAAAGGTTTAGTCTCCAAATGAATCCGCTGACTTGGCGATAACTGCTCCTGTTCAACCTTTTCAACATCTGATTTTATAAGTGAAGATTCATCAAATGTTACATCTCTACTAATGACTATCTTTCGTGAAGAAGGATCCCACAACCTATATCCCTTCACTGAATAATCATATCCAACAAAGACACAACATTTCGATTTTGGATCTAATTTTGAATGCTGATTTCTAGGAATAAGAGCATAGGCATCACAACCAAAAATCTTCAAATGCGAATAATCACAAGACTGACCCAACCAAACTTCTTCAAGAATTTGACAGTTTATTGCAACTGAAGGTGATCTGTTAACTAAATAACAAGCAGTAAATACTGCTTCTGCCCACAACTCCTTTTGCAAGTTAGCATCACTGATCATCCTTCTGGCTCTTTCCATAAGAGTCTGATTCATCCGTTCAGCAACGCCATTTTGCTGAGGAGTATAAACAACAGTTTTATGTCTAACTATCCCTTCATTCTTACAAAATTGTTCAAATTCTAAAAAGGTAAATTCACTGCTATTGTCAGTTCTTAAACATTTAATTGATTTGCTTGTTTTCTTTTCCACCATTGTTTTAAATTGTTTAAACACGTTAAACACATCAGCGTTCTTTTTCAACATATAGACCCAAACTTTTCAGGAGAAATCATCAATAAACGTTAAAAAATATGATGCACCTCCATAAGACACAGTAGGAGATGGTCCCCACAGATCAGAATGAATGTAGTCCAAAATCTGCTTACTATTATGATTTCCAGTCTTGAACCTTTGTTTACATTGTTTGTCAAACACACAATATTTACAAAAATCCAACTTCAAGGATTTCAAGTCAGGAAGAAACTTGCGGTTCATCAGTACCTAAAGACCTTTCTCGCTCATGTGACCCAACCGCTGATGCCATAGACGAGAACCTTCTTCTGATTTATCTGACACGATCGCTGCTTCACTAACTTGAGTGCTTCTTTTGAGTCTGTATAGGGTTCCGACCTTTTTAGCCTTCATAACAACCAAGGCTCCTTTCGAGACTTTCAACACTCCATTCTGACCTGTAAACTTATAACCATTCGAATCCAAAACTCCCAAGGAAATCAAGTTTTTCTTTAGATCAGGTACATGCCTAACATCAGATAATGTTTTAATTGTACCATCATACATTTTAATTTTCACATTTCCAATCTCAACAGTCTGACAAGATGCATTATTTCCCATGAATACAGAATTACCATTTACAGTTTCATATGATGAAAACCAATTTCGGTGCGGACTCATATGATGAGAAGCACCGGAGTCTAATAGCCAATTATCAGCATCTTGAGAGACATTACAGACAAGGAGCACTTCAGCAATTAAAACCTCATCAACCATACCTGAATCAACCTGATTTTCTTCCTTCTTGTTGTTTTCCGACTCCTTCTGTTTCCAGCAATCCTTTTTGAGATGTCTCGATTTGTTGTAGTACCAACATTTTGCTTTACTCTTCTTGCCGCCCTTTGACTTCGATCTAGAAGAACCTCTTGTCTTCTCCTCCCTTTCCTTTGACCGACCTCTGGCTACCATGGCTTCAGGTGCAGAAGTCTCAATGCTAGATTTTCTTCGTACCTCTTCAGATAAGAGAGTACCCACGACAAATTCAAGTTTTAATGAATCGGCAGTGCTCAAATTGACTGAGGTCACGAAGTGATCCCATGACTCAAGCAGGGAACACAACAAGGTTATTGCCTTGTCTTCTTCCTCCATTTTTACTTCCATATCAGACAACTGGCAAATAAGCGTATTAAAAACATTTAAGTGATCTGCAAATTTCGTACCCTCCTTCATCCGAAGGTTGTACAATTGTCTTTTTAAATAAATTCTGTTTTTCAAAGATTTTGTCATATAGAGTGTTTCCAATTTCTTCCACAACCCTGCAGTTGTACTCTCTCCAACAATATTGAAGAGTACTTCATCTGCCAAACATAACCGAACGGTACTGAGAGCTCGGGCATCCAAGTCCTCCCAGTCCGAACTCGACATGCTTGCTGGTTTTTTAGTTACCCCGTATAATGCCTTGTGCAACCCTTGTTGCACCAGCAAATCCCTAACCTTCAGTTTCCACAGAGCAAAATTGTTTTTCCCGGTGAATTTTTCCACCTCAAATTTTGTGTTTGTCATTTTTGCCATTTCTTCCTACTATGGATTTCTGGTTTTTCCTTCTTTCCAACTAGGGTCAAAAATTTTCTCAAAAATATTTTCCTCCTTTCAGCTAGTTAGTTAGAGTTTTTGATTTCCCTTCTATTGCCCAAAATAAAGTTCTTTCAATATTGTCTGCCCAAAAATATATATATTCTGCCCCTTATCTTTTTTTATGCCCTAAAATTTTCCTTCCTTTTTTTTTTTTTTGAAAAAAACCTCTTATGTCTCCAAACAAAAAGAAAAGAAATCTCTTTTTCTGAAAAACCACTTATGTCAGCCCAAAGAAATCTCGCCCTAAAAAACTCTTTTGTGTATGTCTTTAATTCTGTTTGCCTTTAAGCGAAAAACAAACAATCTCTAACAATCTCTAACTGCCTTTTAAAAATAAAACCTTTCTTTTTTTCTTTCTTTAAAAAAAACTAACAGAACCTGAATTTGTCTCAGACGGCAATCGATTTTATTTGGGCAGAACGACTTTGTTCAATCCTGCAACCGGCTTCTCCTCCAGCGCTATTCAAGCTACAACCCCTTTTCTTTGACGGACTCGAGCAAAAAACCTCTGCAGCCAGGCTCGAACACAGTCTCCTTAACTGGTGGTTTTTCAAAACAATGGACAGTGGCACTACTTCAAAAAAACAGCGACGCTTCTTCAAATCATTTTCAAACAGTGGCACTTCTTTTGGACAACGGCACTTCTTCAAAAAACAACGGCTATCACTTTTTCTTTTTTCTCCGACATAATCATTTCTTCACCAAGATCTTTACTCCACCAAGCTTTGATGGGCACACGAGCTTCTATTCCCAATCTTGCAGCGGATGGGCTCCTCCTAATCTCTGTGGACAGTTTTCTTCTTTCTCCAGCGGATTACGCAGACTCCAAAACAGCTCTCGGCCTCTCTCTCTCACGGTGGTAACAACACAATGTCTGGCTCCGATACCACTTGTTGTGGAGAAAAACAATGAACAAGAAATGAATAGGAGAAATAACCGAATTAGAAACTGAAGGATAAAACTCTTGGAAACTTTTATTTATCAAATGATTCTCCGTGCTTTTACAAGCCTCTTGGGCCATCTTATTTAACCTAGACATATTTCGTTATTTCAACTACATCTCGTTATTCAACCTACATTTCGTTATTCTAACTACATAGATAATAAGTAAATTTACATTTTTTCTTGTCACATTTTTAACAAAGATGATATAACATCATCCTTCAAGTTATTACAATAATCCTTTAACAAAAGCCATCCATGGCCCATACAAACTATGTTTGACAAGGTTAATGTTATTTTATTGAACTATTTTTTAACATCATCAAAAGATGGAAAATCTACACTATATACTAAAACAATAATGTGGGTGTCCATGCATACATCCATTCATCCAAGGAAACTTGGGCCCAAAGAATACACCAATAACCTATTATGTCATTTACAATATTTGGCCTGGGTTTGAACCATAGAAATGAAGACTTCAAATTTGTTTATACATCCACAATATAGATTTAATACACTATTTGCCCTGGGTTTGAATCATACAAATGAATATTTCAAATTTGTTTATTCATCCATATAATATCGATTTAAAAAAAGTGTCACA
The DNA here is from genome assembly GCA_034641835.2 of Pinus albicaulis. Lineage (NCBI taxonomy): Eukaryota > Viridiplantae > Streptophyta > Pinopsida > Pinales > Pinaceae > Pinus > Pinus albicaulis. Next base: position 361,184,526 of record CM076580.1, read on the forward strand.
AGATGATAAGAAATTGCCAAAAACAAATACCATATTGTGTCCAAGGATGATAGGGAATTATAAGAAGTATTAACATGGAACAGAGAACCTGGTTTCCAAATAAAATACATGCATAGAGAGATAAGGATATTAACCATTACATCAAACATATGAACCAGACATTGTAAATTACAAGCGGGCTACCTACTTAACATCATCAATCAAATCCTGAAAATTTTAAAAAAGAATTGGCAATATTTCCCCATCGATATGAGTGAATAACCAGGTTTATTGTTTTACAAACATAAGGGGTGTTAGATGAAAAGGCACATACGCACTCAAAGGCAGTTCAAACTGTTACCTGAAATAGCAAGTTATAAATGCAAGAATTAGCAACAAACAACAGAGGGAATTGTATTAATAACAAATCAACATCTCTTATTATGGCCCTTTATCATGTGTAAGTCTAACTTGCAAGGTTACTTGGAAGCGGGAGCGGGAGCAGGAGCGCGGAGCGGGATTTTTAAAAGTTTCCGGGTCCGGAGCGTTTATATATATATATATATATATATATATATATATATATATATATATATATATATTTATTTATTTATTTATTTATTTATTTTTTATATTTTTTATATTTTGATGCATATATGTCAACAAAAACATGTAGAATGATGAATTAGACATAAAAAACATAAAAACATAGATTGAATCATATAACATCAATCATCTAGAAGTTATAATCTTCATCAACCACGCCCACGAGTTGGAAGCATACAACATATTGACTCTTGAGTCTCGCAAATCATCAATATGAAGGTTTCAAGCTTTCAAAATTCAATATATAACATTTATCATCATTGATTTCAAATTTCAATATCTAACATTTATCATCATTGATTCATTGATTTCAAAATTCAATATACATTTATCATCATTGATATATAACATTTATCATCAGTGATTCATTGATTTCAAAATTCAATATATAACATTTATCATCATTGATTCATTGATCACCATATAATTTTCATGAAGCATCATATTCATAATTCATAATGACTTGTAAACAGTAAACTTATAAATGCCAACTTCAAAGTTTCACCTTTCAAATTCAAACTTCAAACTTAAATTGTCATTAAATATATGAAATCAGAAAGAGTCAAGTTTCAACTGTTCAACTGTCAACAACAAATAGAAAAATAGTAAACAACAAATATATTTTATCTGGCTGGCCCCTTTCCACGCCCACGAGAAATGTCTAATTTTTGTGAGCCACGAGGAAATGTTGGTCTTCTAGTACTCTCAGGAGTACCACGACCACGACTAGAAGGTGGAGGCTGGATCTGCAAAGGAACAATAGTGTGATATCGAGGAGTGGCACTAGCACTGGCACTGGCACCCGCACTGCTACCAGTAGATGGTGAGATTGGCCCTGTGTGTGGCGGTGCTGCTGATGCTTCATCATCATCCCTATAAAGTTCTGCTTCCAATTAGATGTAACGTGTCGTCCTCCAAATTATCATCCTCTGGGTTGTTGTCCCAGACTCTGTATGATTGATCCTCATTTGCCCAATCATAGTAATGGCTCAACAACCTCAAGTTATAATGCACATAAACCAAGCTTTCAGCTCGGTTTTCATTCAGCCTGTTTCTTCTCACATTGTGTATAACGCTGTAGGTGCTCCAACACCTCTCTGCAGAAGAAGTGTTCACAACTTGTGAGAGAACTTTTTTAGCCAACTTTGGCAAAAGTCCCATGCCACCATATGCTTCCCACCATGTGAGAGCATCAAATCTGTCCCTGTCTTCCATTGCATGGAAAGAACCAAAGTTAACAGTGCAACTGAAGTATTTGAATAATTCAAGGCGCAATCTAGCACACTCTTCCCTGTCAGGTACCAATTTGTCCAATGCCTTCATGTACCCTTCTTGTACCTCTGGATCTGTGTGAGGTTTCACCCTAACCCCACCTCCAGGTGCAGGTTGGCCCAACCAAGATGGAGAGTACTATTTTGGCGTAAGGATATATGCCAAAGCATGCAGTGGAACATTGAGTTTATTCCACCGTGCACACACACAGTCATGAATCATAGCATACAAAATGGGATCATTATCCTTAACAATATCTTTTATTTGCCCCAACATGCTATCCATTTGCTCATAAACCTCTCCAATCACTGGTTTATCAGTATCTGCAAAGTGAATCATGTTATAAATGGGCTTGGTAAAACTCACAATTTCCCTCATACGTGCCCAAAACAGAGGGTCAAGGGCGGTCTCCTCCACATGTTCGAAACCTTGCCTGTCAACTATTGTTGTCGCCCTGTCCTTTAATAGTTGCCAGTGTGGGCTTGATACCATTGCAGCCAATGACTCTCTTACCTTCAAAAGGCGCCTGAAGGTGAGGTAATAGCTAGCAAATCTAGTTTTTCCTATTTTCAACAACTCCAATTTGGAGTGAGTATGGAAAAGCCCATGGGTATTGCTATGATTTGTAATAAATTTGATCATTTTTTTACCTCTCTTGTACAAATCACCAAGCCATTTGAATTGAAGTTGTTTGTTTTTGATGATATCATGCATCAAAAGGTTCATTGTGTGAACCAAACACCCAGACCAAAAAATGTTGGGGTATTTATCCTCAACAATTGCTCCTGTTGCCTTACAGTTAGCAGCATTATCAGTGATGACCTGTATGACATTGTATGGCCCAGTCTTTTCAATTATATCAAGTAATGGTTCTACAATGTTAATGCCGATTTTGAATTTCTCTAAATAATCATAAGCTGCTAGGAAGACTGCACCACTAACCGACACAGCCAAAACATTTATCAATGGTTTTCCTTTTACATTGGTCCATCCATTAGAGACAATGGACAGCCCATGCTCATTCCACGAACTTGTCATTCTAGCCAAAGAATTGTTTATTTTCGCTCTTTCATGATCAAGACCCACGGTTCTGGCCTTGTCATACCCAGGGCTTTTGTATCCTTTGGGGGCATCATTAATGGTAGAAACCATTTCATGCTAATAAGGTGAGCGAAGAACATTGAATGGCACCCCACATGCACATAGAAACCGGTAAACTTTTGAATCCACATCATTCCTACACCCTTCGTCTAGGAAATCGGATATGGTTCTACGCCTTAATCCAATGCCACTGCCTCCAAAACCACTGACATGGGTGGAAGTTGAACTTGTTTGTCCATGATGTGTTGGGCCTGAATCAACGAAACCCCTAGATCTTTTAGATGATCTCTGTAGGGCAACCCCCTCTTCCTTCCTATATATCTCTCTCTGTGGTGCTGGCACAAAAGTACAAACTTTGATTCCAAGATTTTTAGTTCCATCTCCTCGCATTATCCCACAAAGGTGCCTTCTCAGACGGGTGTATGAACCATGGTATTGTTTATTGCAATGGGGGCAAATAAATTTAGTGGTTCCACCACCTTTCCCTCCTTTCATTTTCTGAACATATTTCCACAAAGGATATTGGTCTTGTTTAGTTGGGGATTCTATGTTCTCAGGGTCTCCACTCCCCACTTCCTCCTCAGCATAATCCTCCTCCTCTTCGGGATTTACTTCAAATCCACCATAACCCGCCTCTTCATCCTCCTCTTCTCTGATTTGCCTCTTTCTTCTAGCACTCTCCAACACCATTATCACAAAGAAAGGAACCAACATGAGGAAAATTCCTAGCCATATAGCCATGATGAAAACAAGTTTCAAGTTTCTAGCCTGCAAAACAAATGGAAAAATGCCAAATGGAAATAGGAAATGCAACATAGGAAAAAAACAATTCATTTTTAAAGTTTTAAATCCAATAAAATGCAACATTCAAGAAAAATTCAAGTTTTCATTTTTAAACAATTTAACAATCTACAAATTCATCCTAGAAAATACAAAATTGGATTAGAAGGCCTACCTCTTTCTTGTAATCCTCCTGTCAGCCTTGCTCCTTGCTCTCCTGTCAGCTTTGCTCCTTGCTCTCCTGTCAGCCTTGCGCTCTCCTTGCTCTCCTTATTGCTCTCTCTCTCAACTCAACAAACAATAAAATGCAAAATGAAACCCCCCCGCCGTTTTAAACAATTCGATTTTCTCAAAAAAAATTCCGCGCGGCGGGAAACGTTTTTTTTGCTGGGGAGCATTCGGGAGCGAACGCTCCCCGAACGCTTCCGGCGTTTAAAAAATGCTCCCGAAGCGTTTTTTAAACGTCGGAAGCGCTCAGGGAGCGTTCGCTCCCGAGCGCTTCCTGAAACGCTCTCGAAAAAACAGAGAGCATTTTAACAGGTTCGGAAACGCGCTTCCGAAAACGCTCCCATCAGGAAGCGTTTTCGGGAGCGCGTTTCCGAGCGTTTCTGAAACGCTCCCGCACGGAGCACGTTTCGGAAACGGGACCAAAGGGGGTTTGAAGCTTCCCCGCAACCTAGAGTCTAAGTACCCAATTAAAGGAAATGTAGGACGGGAAGGAAAGTAAGTTGTAGCTTCCACTAAATTTAATGCAGCCATAGTATTGAAGCCCTCCTATTTTCAAATCTCCTTCTTAACAATCTTCACTGGCAACTGTATGACATTGACATAAAAGAAAAAATCCCTTTATACTTTTCTTGTGAAGAAGGATGAGATAGAACTCTTATAAAATAACATTCATGAATATCCCTTTAATATAAAACTCCTTTAACAGGGTTCTATAGCCAAGGAACAGAATTTTTAAAACAATAGGCGTACAGGAAAAGTCATATTGAAGCTGCCGAGGAACTTCGACAAACAGTGCAACTTTTTGTTGAAACATTCACTGAGCGTCTCCTTGCTGAAGGTCAACTTTCCCACGATGGCAAATATCAAGCAGAATTGAAGAGTGGGTATTCTTATTTATATATTTCTCCAAGAAGCATTTTTCTGTCAAGAAAAATATACGAGTACAAGTCAACTCTGTATTCAACACTTGCATGGACTTCAATGCCTCCATTACTCGTAACCGAGGAATCAACCTCTACTCCAAACTGTAGCTGATCAGAGCTGGATTCTTAACAATATTATCGAATGGAATACCCATAGATTTGACCAGATAGTCCACCTGATTCTTCACCTTTTCCTCTGACAACCCCAAAACAAACGGCCACCGTTTGGATAATTCTGAAGCTTGTTTTTGTGAGAAACCTACACTGCTCAAACACTGCAATTTTCTTTCTGCATTTTCTTTACTTACTCCCAAAATACAAAGCATAGCAGCTACAAACATCTTGGATCCCTTGTTGAGCCCCAAATCTTCGGCCACTTTAAATGATTCCATGACCTTTTCAGGTGAATATGAGAGCAAAAGGGGCTGTCCGGCCAATAATTTTGATAGCGCTTCACCCTCGACACCCAATTTTCGTATAAGTAAAATCGAAGATTTAATTCTTCCTTCACTGCAACTAAAAATCTTTGAATCTCTATAAATGAGTTTGTAGAGATCCTCTCCTTTCATGTAAGTCCCAAGGAGAGTGAGCTTGGGCTGTATGTTTCTTTTGCCATCATAAAAGAAGAACGCAGGGTTAGAAAGAACCACCTTTCGATTTATAACCTTTGTAGTCCTGTTTTCAACCAACATAAAAAATAGGTCTAGCATGGCCAGCGGCAACTAGGAGATTTTTTCTCTTATTTTTGGTAGAGTGGTTGTAATAGCATTTGGCTTGTTTGTTGCTTTATCTTTGGAATCTTGGTCAGTTTAGTCTTTTATTTTCAGCCAATATAAGAAATAGGCCTAGTGAGGCCAGTAGCAGTTAGGAGATTTCCACCCCTGTTTTTGGTTTAGTATGTTGTAAGGGCGTTTGGCATGTTCAAAAATATTATGATGGCAAGAAAGACAAAGTGAACTTCAGTGACCAGTCTACTATCATAACAGAAAGACTTTACGCTTGCAATCAGTTTTTGTGTACTGTGCAACGATTTTATACCTTGCAAGCAGTTTTTGTGTACTGTGCAACGACTTTACGCCTTGCAAGCAGTTTTTGTGTATTGTGCAACTTTTCTCCTGTAATATAAAAACAAAAGTCTTTCATTTTGGAGAGCTGTGAATAATGGTCAGTATATGTATAAAGCAAGTGGAAGATGATATAACATCATCCTTCAAGTTATTACAATAATCCTTTAATAAAAGCCATCCACGGCCCATACAAACTATGTTTGACAAGGTTTATGTTATTTTATTGAACTATTTTTGAACATCATCAAAAGATGGAAAATCTACACTATATACTACAACAATAATGTGGTTGTCCATGCATACATCCATTCATCCAAGGAAACTTGGGCCCAAAGAATACACAAATAACCTATCATGTCATTTACAATATTTGGCCTGGGTTTGAACCATAGAAATGAAGACTTCAAATTTGTTTATACATCCACAATATAGATTTAATACACAATTTGCCCTGGGTTTGAATCATACAAATGAATATTTCAAATTTGTTTATGCATCCATATAATATCGCTTTAAAAAAAGTGTCACAAGATGATAAGAAATTGCCAAAAACAAATACCATATTGTGTCCAAGGATGATAGGGAATTATAAGAAGTACTAACATGGAACAGAGAACCTGGTTTCTAAATAAAATACATGCATAGAGAGATAAGGATATTAACCATTACATCAAACAAATGAACCAGACATTGTAAATTACAAGCGGGCTACCTACTTAACATCATGAATCAAATCCTGAATATTTTAAAAAAGAATTGGCAATATTACCCCATCGATATGAGTGAATAACCAGGTTTATTGTTTTACAAACATAAGGGGTGTTAGATGAAAAGGCACATACCCACTCAAAGGCAGTTCAAACTGTTACCTAAAGTAGCAAGTTATAAATGCAAGAATTAGCAACAAACAACAGAGGGAACTGTATTAATAACAAATCAACATCTCTTATTATGGCCCTTTATCATGTCTAAGTCTAAGTACCCAATTAAAGGAAACGTAGGACGGGAAGGAAAGTAAGTTGTAGCTTCCACTAAAATTAATGCAGCCATCGTATTGAACCCCTCCTATTTTTAAATCTCCTTCTTAAAAATCTTCACTGGCAGCTGTATGACATTGACATAAAAGAAAAAATCCCTTTATACTCTTCTTGTGAAGAAGGATGAGATAGAACTCTTATAAAATAAGATTAATGAATATCCCTTCAATATAAAACTCCTTTAACAGGGTTCTATAGCCAAGGAACAGAATTTTTAAAACAATAGGCGTACAGGAAAAGTCATATTGAAGCTGCCGACGAACTTCGACAAACAGTGCAACTTTTTGTTGAAACATTCACTGAGCGTCTCCTTGCTGAAGATCAACTTTCCCCCGATGGTAAATATCCAGCAGAATTGAAGAGTGGGCATTCTTATTTATATATTTCTCCAAGAAGCGTTTTTCTGTCAAGAAATATATTTTAGTGTAAGTCAACTCTGTATTCAACACTTGCATGGACTTCAATGCCTCCATTACTCGTAACCGAGGAATCAACCTCTTCTCCAAACTGTAGCCGATCAGAGCTGGATTCTTAACAATATTATCCAATGGAATACCCGCAGATTTGACCAGATAGTCCAACTGATTCTTCACCTTTTCCTCTGACAACGCAAAAACATATGGCCACCGTTTGAATAATTCTGAAGCTTGTTTTTGTGAGAAACCTACACTGCTCAAACACTGCAATTTTCTTTCTGCGTTTTCTTTACTTACTCCCAAAATAGCACGCATAACATCTACAAACACCTTGGATCCCTCTTTGAACCCCAAATCTTCGGCCACTTTAAATGATTCCATGACCTTTTCAGGTGAATATGAGAGCAAACGGGGCTGTCCGGCCAATAATTTTGATAACGCTTCACCCTCAACACCCAATTTTTGTATAAGTAAAATCGAAGATTTAATTTTTCCTTCACTGCAACTAAAAATCTTTGGTTCTCTATAAATGAGTTTGTAGAGATCCTCTCCTTTCATGTAAGTCCCAAGGAGAGTGAGCTTGGGCTGTATATTTCTTTTGGCATCATGAAAGAAGAACACAGGGTTAGAAAGAACCACCTTTCGAAACTGGGCAGGGGTAGTGAAACCATACCCATTTAATAACTCCCAAACTTCTTCCAAATTCTGGCTGGATTTTACAGTAAGAAACCCAGTGCGATGTCTAAAGGTTTTTGCAATTTCTTCCTCTGATAAACCGCATTTGTTGATGAAGAAATCTGTGAAAAGACCTCTAGGTTGTGGAGTGGTAGATGAGGGTGCAGTTTGGGAGCAGAAATTGAGGAATATTATGTGGGGTGTTGAGGTGAATGGCAGTGTCAGTGGGGAAAGAAGGACCGAAATTAATTGGCGATGGGATGCTAGTTTGTTGGTTATCAGTGGTTTCCATACCTTCAACTGAACAGACAACATAGTCTATGCTATTGATATAACAAAAATGTGTCGCGGATATCAGTAGTTAGCTTACCAGTGACAGGCTACGCGAGGAATCGATGAGTGAACACCTCTAGCTGGGGAACGGCTGCAAGGCAACAATCCTGGCTGCCAGGATTCCTGATTAGGGTTTCACGAAGGTGTTCCAGACTCCAGTACGAGTCGGGTCGTTTAATTAAAGCAAATATTTAATGCTTGCAAGGTATCACTAGCAGGCTCGGGGGTTTAGGGGATGTTAAGCATGATGTGAAGTATATAATAATATCTAAACTAGGATATTGAGGATTTTTATTTGAGTTGATTTAATCGAGGGAGGGACTTGCACTAACAGTAGTCTAGTTAAAGCCGTAGTCTAACTAGCCGGAGGAATCGCCTTGAAAATCATGAAAATTCTGGTAAGATTTTCAGAAAATCAGGCAGGAATTTTTCTAAATCCATGTTATAACTATCAAAGTTTAATATTTTGGGTGTCCTACAGGGTTTTGATGGTGATGAATCCATTTCCAATGTCAAAATCAGGATTCAAACACTGTTTCTGCAAGATTTTTTAAATTTTTTTGGCCCAGATTCCAGCCAATTTTGACCATCCGGGCAATTCCTCCGGCTCGTTAGACGATGCCCTAGTTAAATACGAGGGATAAAATCCAAATTATTAGTCCCTGCCGTAGGCACTCGGATTATAGTAATCGAAACGATGCCTTTAGTATTAATCCATGTTCTTAGTACTCTAAGTTTTCAGGCACTCAAATTTTATCGACAAATATATTTTATGGAATCATTTTGGAGACCAATAATGTTATTCTTTTATCTTATTGGTCTCTTTCAGAGGTGGGGATGCCAAAAGGATGGAAAATATGTTATATTTTCGATTTATGTTTGAGGCCTGGAAACAACTGGGAACTAACGCTAACATTAATTCCTCAGTATTAAATGTTATATGCAGGTCGTCTTACTTACCAATCTTTCACTTTTATCTTACTTATAGACATTTCACTTGTAACTGAGGCTAGATCACAACACTTTGCATGTTAACCACGCATCACTAACTTTGCATGTTAACCATGTAGACATGTCAGTTTAAGTACCCGTGTAGCAGCAAATTCTGCTTTCGGTTCTTATCTTGGTTGGTTAAGCAGTAGATTGAAGTCACAGTTGAGCCGGACGAACCAGCAGCTAAGGTGACAGAGCAAGCATCCTTATCATTCATTCGTCTAATTCCAAATACAATTAAATCCAGTGTACAAACTGTTTACAGAGCCATGGCATAGAACAGGAATTTGTCTCATCAAACACACTCACCAACTACTCCACTAGCTACTCCAGGCACTTGACGTTTCGCATCGCACGCTTGATTCCGGTGGGTATATGGATAAATCAATCTCTCAATCCATCCATCTGTACCCATTTGTACGCTTATGTAGTAGGGATTGTCATAAAAGATGGCAATATAACTTTGAACCGACAACAATTATGAATCTGCAACAATGCTAGCGGGAAATGTTGGTGGGAAGCTCCGACTCTTCTAGGGTTCCTGCCCAAAGTAAGTTATTGCAGGGTTTCTCCCACTCTTGTTTGCAGTTCCGTCTTTTCGACGAAAACTTCCAATTTGAAAACTTCAGACTCCTGCAAGGATTCTTGTGGCTCTTTCTTGCAGTTCCAACCCAGTTGTGGCTTTTAAAGGTGACTGCACACTTTAAACATTTTTTTCTTACCATATTCCTACGTTAATGATAGCCCTTACCGTATGACAAAGAATGAAAATAAGTTGGTTGTAAAAGTAACTCCTACGTAAATGATAAGTTTTCTAGGGATTTCAAGCATACCATCGACAAATAATCAAGCAGCAAAACACACCTCAATTGTTACATTCACCACTACGCAAGTGAAGTTTTTCTCTCCTCCGGAAAATAACCCCTTCTCTCAGCGCAAGTGGGTTTTGAGGTTGCAACATTGAATATTCAAGTTTGTATTGAATTCACAGTCGAGAAATAGGTCATAGAGAATACAACATGCTCTCCCTCTATGTGTGGTCTTCAAAAGCTCTGGAGTTGCTAAAATCTTCTCCTCTATTTTTGCACTTCATTTCAAATGTTCGTAATCTCCCCTAAGATTGACTGGTCGAGGGAGTGTGAAAATCATTGAAGGGAATAAATACAAGATTAGGACCTTACCTAAGCCCCTAGCATCGCGATTTGAGGGGAAAATTAAGCAAAGGAAGGATTGGAAAGTGCCACAAGGGGAAAATCACTACAAGGAAAAGACCCTCTAGAGGATGTTTTTGAGGAACCCCTTATAAAAATACCCCAGACATTCGTTTCTAGCGGAGGTTCCTAGAGGAGGTTGGTAGGCGGAGGTTTTTGCGGATATATTTCGTCCGGTGCTCTTATCACTGTAAAACACATCGGTGCGTTCAACACGAGAAAGCACTAGTGCAGTTAAAAAATTGGTACACCGGACACCATGCGCTCCGTACACACCCGCCGGTGCGTTGTATTTCTGTAGAGCATTGGTACTTTACATGACTTGCGCACCGGCGCCTCATAAAAAACGCGTGAAAACTGAAACCGCCCGGGTCGCCCTTAAACGCACCGGGTTGCCAATGCACCAGGCTGCCCTGAAATCCCCGCGCACCGGCACAGGGTTAAATAAATAAAAAATTACGGCTAAAAAACCGCATAAAACATAGGCACACCGGGAACCGTGCGCTCCTAACACACCCGCCCGATGCGTCATATTCCTGTACAACATCGGTTCCTTACATCTCTACCGCACCGGTGCTTCCGAAAACGTGCGCAAAAACAGACACTACCCGGTGTGGAATAAATCAACTGCACCGAGGCGCCCATAAACCCCGCACACCGGCAGATGGTTAAATAAAAAAATTACGGCCAAAAAACCGAACAAAACATTGGCACACTAGAAACCGTGCACTCCGTACACACAGAACCGGTGCCTTTAATTACGGAACAGCACCGGTGCGTGTCAACTCGTCAGCCCCGGTGCCTCATAAAAAGCGCGCGAAACAAAAATCGCCCGGGGCGGAATGATGGAAACGCACCGGGGTCCCCATAAACGTCGCGCACCGGAAAAGGGTTAAAAATAAAAAAAATTGCGGCCAAAAAACTGCACAAATTATTGGCTCACTAGACACTATGCCCGGTGTGTCATATTACTGTAGAGCACTGGTGCATTACAGATACGCCGCCCTGGTGCTTCATAAAAGCACGCAAAAACAAAAGACACCCGGGGCGGCATACAGTAAACGCACCGGTACGCCAGTAAAAACCCTACACACCGGAACAAGGTTAAATAAAAATAATAATAATAATAATAACGGCCAAAAAACCACATTTTTCACTTTTGTCAGTGCTACAGAGCTCTCAAGCACTGGTGCAAGTTATCCTTGTTTGAGTCGCCCTAACATCCGTGCTCCCATTGCACTTATTACACGCACTGCTGCTGTGCATTGCCACCAATCTCCAACTTGAATTTTATAAAACAGTGGAAAATTTGTCTTTTGCAAATTCTACAACCAATATGTCTCCTCGACAGGTAAATGTATAGGTATTTTTCTTGTTTTTCCATAATTAAACCTTTTAGCAGATTAGAATTTCAAAAAACCTTAAAATTAACCATTAAAATAATAATAATAATAATAATTGTCGCGCGATGCGCTCGAGCTGTTCGGCTCGCACTGGTTTGCGGTACTGCTTGTAAATTTACAGGCCGCACTGCAACCGATGCTAATGGTATCCGCACCAGTTTCGGGGTGGTACCGCCACGCGCACCATGTTATTTTAAAAAAAATTGAAAACTGCGGTGCAATCGTTTACCAGGCCGCACCGTTGACAATGTGGTATCGCGGCAACATGGTGCGTTGATGGAATTATCCGCATCGGGGCGCGTAATGTGGTCAACACACTGCATACCGCAATTCGACATTGTCAACAGTTCGGCCTGGTAAATCGGTGCTAAGGGTATCCGCACTGGTTCCGGGGCGGTACCAAAGGCGCACTATGTTATGTTAAATTTCCTTATAAAGAGCAGTGCGGTTGGTTACCTGGCCACACCGTTGACCTAGTTGAATAGTTGTGATGTGGTGTGTTGACCAAAACAACCACCCCGGGACAGCTATTTTTGTCAGTGCACGACTTACCATATTTGGCTTGCGTCAACGATGCGGCCTATTACAATACTGCACCGACGACTATGTACGATCGCAGGAGGGTGGTGTGCGGCGGCTTCACTATGCGCCTGCCCGGCAGGCAGATATACGCCCGGGCGTGTGGTTTTGTCGACGCACCGCCCCCTCGAACCGCACGTAGTGAACGGTGCGCTAAAAACATTTTCTGGAGCACCGCCCCCGGTGCACTAAATATCATTAGGTGCACTGTATCCAGTGCGCTATGTTGAAAGACGCACTGGTACCGGTGCGTGACTATGTTTTTGGCACACCGACTGTTGTTTTATTTATTTTTCAGAAAATATTTATATACGTATATTTCTAAATATATGTGTCATTTAATAATAAAAAGTTGTGTTTAATATGTCAATCATTTAGAGACGTGAAAGGAGAGAAGAGGGGCAACAACAACAACAACAGGCAGAACAGTATAACATGGTTCGCCTGTGGGAGGCAAAAGAGAGGGAGAGAGATGTGTACCCTCGCCCTATTACAGCAACGATGCAAGGGCTCCTAAGGGAGTTAGGCCTCCTCAAGTTCTATGAGGAGGCTACTTCCCTAAAGTCCCATAGTTTGTTTTTGAGACATCTTATCCGAAGGTGGAATGCCCAGCGACAGGCTTTTCAGGTTGGTATCAACCAGTGGTACACGCCCACTGAGGAGGATGTATATTTTATTACAGGGCTATCGAGAAGAGGGGTGGATTTTCCCTCGTTCCCCGAGGTTACAGTTGGCTATGTGGTAGGGATTCAATTAGTTTACTCCCATAGATACATTGGAGCACATTTAGTATCTCCTGTAGAGTTTCAGGTCGCTAGAGGGCAGTTACGTATTGGTCCATTTGGTCGTGAGGAGGTCCAGTGTCTCTCACTTATCATTTCGACCATTTCGCACAACACCAGTGACAGGCAACACATTAGTTGCTCGCTTTTATATTATTTTGATTCTTTACTACAGCAGCCACGACTTGTCAGGTGGTTTGCCATTTTTTTGCGGCAGTTCTGTACAGCATTAGATAGATGTCGTGCTCATGCACAAGGGAGGGTCAACTTCCCTTTTGCTTTAGAGATTTTTTGTTTATTTTTTGAGAGGTTTCTAGAGACGAGACCTAGTTTTCTTCGGCAGCCTCGTAGGCCAGTTACTGAGGCACGTATGCACATGTGGGGGCATATGATGCCCAAGAGGGGGGAGAGTCTTTTTCCAGTGAGGATATCAGATGATGCACTGGAGTTGCTAGCCAGTGTTGATGAGCATCCCTTCATTATGGTCCCATGTCCTTATGCGGGGTTGGATTGGCGAAGGTGTGCCAACATCCTCTTCACAGCTGATGAGCCGCCAGATGATAGAGGTAATATTACTGTTTTATTTAAATTTATTCTAACATGTTCTTTAACTTGTTTTTATTAAATTGTGTAATGAAATTGTCTAATTATTGTTGTGTACTTGTATACATTTTGTAGACATTGGCTGTTTTGATGGCGAGGAGATGCCGCCACCACCACCTGATCCAGGTGTGGATCCTGATGATCATGATGAGGGCATGCCAGATGCTGAGGATCATCAGGAGGCCGGTGCAGATCAGAGACCTGCTCCTGCTAGTGCGCTGGTGCACGGTCGACTTGGTGATGCTAGATATAGGATGGAGTTGGCTGACCAACTCATTGCATTGATTGTTGAGGTGGGCATTAGGCCCGCTCATCACAGAGACATAGAGGCTGATGATAGGCTATTACGGATGTGGAGAGGCATGCCGCGTGACATGTACAACCTGATGCGGCATGTCGTAGGAGTTATGACAGATTTTACGTGACTGACGAGGACTGTTGCATGTTACGACCGAGCCGCAGCATGTGATGGACAGTCTGTGAGGTGCAACGTACCATCATCTAGCAGGAGTCGTCATGGAGATGAGGCTGGACCATCAGCCACTAGTACTGATATTGATGTTGCACTACCACCAGCTAATACATGACATTTATATTACAGTTGTATATTTTTAACATTATATATATATATATATATATATATATATATATATATATATATATATGGTCCATGTATTTTATGTTCATGTTACTGTTGTACTTAATTTACATGTTGGTGATCATCATGATGTGTATGTTGTTAGGTCATGTTAGATATGTTCATTTAATGTGCAACTTGCAGATAGATGTGTATGTGATAGCATGAGTTATTTGACATGAGATGTATATTTTATGTTTGTGTTGTGATGATGTTAATATATAATGTTAATTGTGTTTTGTTAGATGATCATGATCACGATGATGCAGTTAGCGATTTTGCAGAATGTGTTTTTTAGTCAAATTTGATGTTTGTACGATGGTTTTTTGTAATTTTTTAATTTGTAAAATTGTAATTGTATATATGTAAAATTCTAAAATTGTAATCGTAATTGTAATTGTATGTGAAATTGTAAAATTGTAATTGTAATTCTAATTCTAATTGTAATTATATGTAAAATATTTGTAAAATTTTAATTGTATTAATGTGAAATGAATTTATTAAAATTTGTAAATTTTAAATAATTGTAAAATAATAAATCTAGAATAATATGATTTATTGTAACATAATAAAGCTTAGAAAATAATGCAAATAAATTCATGTACTTTAGAATTATCATTATTTTATTATGATCTTAGATACAAAAAAAAAAGAATTAATTTATACAGTATGCCATTGTTTTTGAGATCAACATAATTAATGCAAATTATCAAGTGAATTATTGATTTTAACATTAACACAATGCAAATTACCAATTAATTCAAAATACATATTATATTAATATTTCGAAAACCCCATCTTAAAAAGTATAAATATTGATGAAATAACGCATGTACTATATCACTCTCGGTTCTCATGATCACCCTCATTATCTTCTAGCTCACATGGCATGATAACACTATTGTTCTCAAAAATATGTTTTGATCTAGGGTCATGTGTCAATACGAACCACCAATCCCTATCCAACACATCTGGGTAAAAAAACACCTAGTTGCAGTGTTTAGGGAAAACATAGGGCTCCTTAGCTTCATCCCACATCTTTCTAGAGTTGATACATATTAGCCTACTATTGCAATCTTCCTTTACATTATTCC
Source organism: Pinus albicaulis (assembly GCA_034641835.2). Classification (NCBI taxonomy): domain Eukaryota; kingdom Viridiplantae; phylum Streptophyta; class Pinopsida; order Pinales; family Pinaceae; genus Pinus; species Pinus albicaulis. Next base: position 361,200,245 of record CM076580.1, read on the forward strand.
GATCAAAGGTGTCCCACCACTTGCACCTAAAAATAACACATTGGAAAGAAGAAAAATCCACTTCAATGATCTCTTGTATCTTTCCGACGTAACCTAACATCCCTCGTACTAGGTTTTGATCACGATGGCTATATCAACTAGATTGATCGAACTCGACTTCCACTCCACAGCAGGGAAAATTTTAAGGATGGAAAATTATGTTGAAGTTTAAAAACATTGACGAATCTCACTAGTCCCTAATATGAAAACTATAAAACGTTTATTCATATATTTGTAAAATTATTCAAATTTATAATGGTTTTATATATAGCCTCTATATAATGTTGGCGATTTTTAAGGTAAAATAATTTTATATTGTAAAATTTAGGTGAATCATTTTTATAAAAAATGGAAATTGACGAATCTTTTTTTTGAAAAAATCATGGAAAATTAGCCCACCTGTGAATATTAGCCCCTAAAATTTTCCATGCTCCATAGTCTTGTGTGATGTTTCCAGCATCGGCATTTTCTGTGCAAAAATGGTGTCCATATGCCCACATAGATGGGAACAAATGCACCTATTATAAAAAAGTTAATAAAATCATAGTGTCATGTGTCTTATAAATAATAATCCGACAGTTAAAATATGAAATGTAGATGTCTTAATATAAGTTTCAAATTTACATATAAAAATTAAAAAGATTATTACCGAGTTGCTGCACCCAATCCCTACGTTTAGCACATCCTCTTCAGCACGCGAGTAACTACCGATAACACCATATTTCTCTCTGACTTGATCAGAAACCCAGCTGTTGGGGCATATTTTTGGCATATTTTCTTTTAAATGATTAGGATAAGGCACACTTCTACCATTCAACCGTCTGAATTCTTTCTTGTCACTATCCCATTTCATCATGTTTTGTTCGTACAATGCGACCCACGGTTGTGTTGCTTCAGAATTGTAAAGAACGAATTTATTGATTGCTTCAATTTCTGCATTCGCTGATGAAATCAAACCAACATTATATAGTACTTAGAGATCAAAATATACATTATATCAAAGTTCAACATGAATATTAATTACTTTTTGTAAATTTGAAAATTTATAAGTCGCTTACTCTTTATCAAGCGCTTTTTTCCACTCGTTTGGAGCAACTCTCCTTCTCTTTTGTCTTCATCCATTTCATCGTCCCAAATCACCGCACCTGGTCTATTGTCGATCTGCTTGATGTACTCACTGGCATAATAGAAAGACTCATACGATATGTACCCCTCTGCCATAGACCCCTCGGGTTTTTCCCTTTGTCGAACAAAACCTTTCAATTTCTTCATGTACCTCTCTAAGAAGAACATCCAACAACAAGAAACAACCCCAACTAATTCAACCTCATCTACTAGGTGGATTAGAGGATGAACCTGTAAGTCCATGAAACTCGTCGGCAGTTCCTTCTCAAACATACAAACAATATGAGCCCCATGGGGGTAGGGGAGTTGGTAATTGAAATGCAGTGAAGTTCGTTTGTAAAGCGGGCTCCGTATTGGAGGTCACGAGTTTGAATCCCCCGAACTAACCCAGCGCTGTGGAGAGGGGCGGGCGCAGTTCCCAGTGGTTATAGTGGTAGCCTGCCAGGTTCGACCCCGTGTAACGCGAGTCGCAAGGCAGCTCCAGTTGCCGATTCCATTGTATACAAAAAAAAACATACAAACAATCTCAACTATCTCTTGACGCCACCGTGGAATTCTAGCCACATAAATCTCCTTTGACGTGATCCAACGTACAAATGCAGATAATTTAGATATGTCATGTCCTAGGTCTTGAGGGAATTCATGTTTCACACACCCACGCACGAACAAAGGATAATGACACTGCAAAGTTATAAACACGTGCAATAATATACAAAATTAGTTATGTTTTATGATCCCCGCATGGGATAAAATTTATTAATATAACAAATAATAAAATCATGCTTTTGACATTATACGTACTCTTAAAAGATTCAAATGGTCATGCGATTTCAACCCCGACAAATGGTCATCCACGGAAGCAGTCATTGGGAGGAATAGTCCATATGAATTTGGTACCCTCACATCCATTATAACTTCCTTCGCTGGAAGATATATTATTTTATCTTTTTTTAACCATGGACATCACCTTTGAAAACCATGAATTAGCTCGATCGTCCATTTCTCTCGATTGTCACGTACTTTCTAATCGTTCAACAATATTTATTTTTAGTTTCTGAAGTAATAAGATCTTTCCTAACAGCAAATGTGTCACTTTGTTTCAATGATATGTGCCTCCATAAAGAAGATGAAACATTTTTAAATATACACATAGGATCTAATAAGTGGGCAATCTTAAGATGCTCCCAATATGGGAGTTCATAAAAGATAGATTTCCTTTTCATCCCAATGGGAAATTTCTCAACATAGGTGTTGAAGAAATTTGGATCATCGAACTTCGGCTCCCCATTTGAATCGAACATTTCTATGATCTCATTCTCATTCTCTATCTCATATTCTCTAAGCCATTCAGCTGGTGTAATTATTGGAGGCCTTTGGGTTCTGACTCGTTTACCATTGAAAGCGAATGCTACCCTTCTGTAAGGGTGTTGTTCTAGTAGGAATATCCTAGAGCAATCATACACTGGATTTCATAGGTCCTTTGACCATCTAGCTTTCATAGAAGGTCCACAATATTTACATCCAAAATACCCTTTTGTTACAAGACTTGTGAGATTATATTTGTATACAATAATTAATATGCATGGCACGTTAAATAATATCATGAATATTAGAAAAAATATTACAACGAATCAAATAACTAATATGTGAAAGAATATTGTTACATATATAAACAAATCAATAAATTAAACATGTAATTTACCAAGGCAAACTCCTAAGCCTGGATAATCATGTGCGTGTAAGCACATATGCCATACAACGTAAAACTCCTCTCTACTGCGATGGGTCTTGATACATCGTATACATTTATCCCATCCCATAATTCCTTCAATTCATCTACCAGTGGTTGTAAGTAGACATCCATATTCTTCACTTGTCTTCTACCAAGGACTATGAGAACCAACATAAGATGTTCATTCTTCACAGACAACCATGGGGGGATATTGTTATTGATCACTAATATAGGCCAAACAGAATAGTTGGTGTTTTGGAGCGAATATGGGTTGACGCCATCCATGGCTATGCTGAGTCATAGACTTCGTACTTCATCCTTGAATTTTTCGAGCCATGTATCCTCTATATGCTTCATGGCTATTGAATCAGTTGGGATTCGCATAACTCCCAACTCACTTCTGTGTGGGGCATGCCATCCCTGCAACATAGCTAATTCTTTGCAATGAAAGAACCTTTGAATCCTTGGGATTATAGGCATGTGCCTCAATATCTTAAAAGGAGGACCAATACGTGATTTACCCTTCTTTTTTTATTTATCATACCTTTCATGCCCACATTTCGGACACATCTCTTTGTCTGCATATTCTCCTTTATATAGAATACAATCATTTGGACATGCATGATATGATATGTACTCAACACCCAACATTTTCAACAATTTCTTTGCCTCTTCGCAGCTATCGGGCAAGACATTATCACTCGGAAGAACCTTATCTTTGAATAACTTGTAGTTGGTGATCATGGAAAAATATATTAATAAATGTACATTAATGTCAATATAATTATTAACGTTCATAAAATTTACCATTTGTAATGTTCATTGCATTGTACTTATTATATTTCAAATTTATATAAGGGGAGTAATTTATGGTAACTTACCTCAAAATTTCCGAGAAACATGCATCCGACAAGCCAAACTTTGCTTTCAAGTTGTACAGTAACATTGTTGTCCCCAACTGTGTAGACTTTGACTGACCGCCAGGTCCAAAGAGAGAGGTGGTGGAAGCAAATTTAAGGCTTTTGAAAAAGGTGTTAGCGATATGAGCATCATCCCCTAGCTGATCATCATTTTGGAATGCATCTAACAACATTGGCTCCATGGCAGTCGTATCCCTCAAGTAATCATCCATACCAACCTCTATTTTATTGCCTCCATTGCCAGCTTGTGAAGAACTACTATTGTTGTAGTCATTCCTAATTGGTGAATCTGGACGTAGCGGGAATTGAATCAGTGGTTGATTCAACCATTCTTGGTATCGTTCCTCTCCGATTTTTTCTCTTAATTCAGTCTTCTCTCGATTTGACATTGTCGTGGGGTGCAACAGAAGATGGTAGGTAGGTCGCTCATCATCACTAGAATCATAATAATAATAATAATAATAATAAATTTGAACATGATTAGTACAAAATATATGATATCAATTAGTAACCACGTTAACAATATTGCATGATTATAAATTGGTTTGACGTTGAAATAATTACATATTAATCAATATACATACCAAACAATTATAACTATAATTACCATCATTGTCCCAGGATTGTGGCTAGAAGATGCAATATTGTTACAATTGGCAAGGTGAAGCGGCTGTCCATTTTCATCTACCAAATGCGCTTTGCGGTATGTAGCTCTTGATAAGAACTTCCGACGTTTTGGAGCAGTTTGAATATTTTGTGCATCTGAACTCGATGTTGAATTTGCATGAACCTGCAAATTTGTATACATTATAAATTTAATTAAGTTGTGCATGATTGACTGCATGGATAAAAAACATAAATTCAATTAGATAGTGAAAAAATAAAACAAATCTGAAGTAAATATTACGTCTCCAGATAGATAGGGAGAACAATGCGATGGACTTTGAGAAATATTATCGAATGAGCTGGATTTTGAAGAATTGTCCATTCCATATAATATATGATATTTTCTCCCTGCATTTGAGAAAAACAACAATAAATTTTAGTGCACAAACCTAAATGTAATTTCAGTGTGTAATGTACAAATAACTGCACCGGTGCGTTTTTGGTATTGCGCACCGGTGTCGTTTTATAACCCGACGCCCCGGTGTGGTTCGATTAAAGGACACATCGGTAAATAAATAACCGCAAATAAAAAAAGCGGAACCCTATTTTCTTTTAGTGAAAAAAAAAAGCGGTAAATTGAAAAATGGGAGGAAAAATATTTTCGAAAATCTAATTTCATAAAACATTTATTTAAATACTAAACACTTTTCATTATTTCACTATTTTTGCAAAAAAATTCAGCCAGAGTTTTGCAGGATACATACCTGAAGCAAACAGAGCACGAGAGCACTGTTCAGCAGGGAAATACGTTCGAACAGAAGTATTCAGACAATCAGAATTCCAAACCTCTGGTGATTCAAACCTTGTACCATAGAATTTCAAACAATGTAAGTAAATTTTATTTTTTTTGTACTTTTTTCTGCAGTAAAAGAAAAAATCAAAGTCTTTTTTTTTTCCTCTGTAGTTTTTTTATGAAGTAAAATAACAAAATCAAAGTGGTTTGTTTTTTTTTGTTTTGTTTTGTTTTTTTTTTTTTTTTCTCTGCAGTTTTTTTAACCTTTTCTGCAGTTTTAAAAAACAAAATAAAAAAATAAATCCATTTTTAGAAACAAAACCCTAGATTCTTTTTGTTTCTAAATTAAGTCTTTTCAATTTAGATTTATAGGGTTTGTATAGTCATAAGACATCCAACCCACAGGATGACTTGCATAGTCGGATCCCAATCCATGTTGGCTCTTGCGTCAATCTAAAAAAAAACAGATTTTTTTTCGTCGGTGCACCCTGCGTAACATAATGCACCGGTGCGCTTTGTTATACCAGCGCACCGCGAAAGTACAGTGATAAAAAATAAAAAAATAAAAATATGTTTTTATCATTGCGTCATATGTAACATATGGCACCGATGCCCTATTTCATTATGGCGCACCGCAAACGTGTTGTTCTAAAAAAAAACCATTTTAGAAACAAACCCTAATTTTATTTTATTTATTTATTTATTTATTATTTTTAATGTCCTTTCTTCTCCCTCTTTCTGTGATTTCAGAATAGGGCTTTTCAATTTATATTTATAGGGTTTGTATTGCTAAATATAAGCCTAAGACATCCAACCCACGGAAGGACCTGCATAGTCAGATCCCAATCCATGTCGGCCATTGCGTAAATTAAAAAAAAAAAAAGATTTTTTGTCGGTGCGCCATGTGTACCTGAGCGCACCGGTGCACTCTATTATCCCAGCGCACCGCGCATGTACTGATAAAAAAATTATTTCAATGCGCCATTTGTAAAATATGCAGTCGGTGCGCTATTTCATTATGGCGCACCGCGAACGTTCTGTTTTGAAAAAAAAAATAATAAAAAAAAATAAAATAAAAATAACAAAAATAAAAAATAAAAAATCTTACATTATTTTTGTTTCTACCATTTCTTCTCCCTCTTTCTGTGATTTCAGAATTAGGGCTTTTCAATTTAGATTTATAGGGTTTGTATTGCTAAATATAGACCTAAGACATCCAACCGACGGGACGATTAGCATAGTTAGATCCCAATCCATGTGAGCCCTTGCATGAATTAAAAAAAAAACAGATTTTTTTTATTGGTGCACTTTGCGTAAAATAGCACACCGGTGCTCTGTATTGTCCAAGCGCACCGCATAAATAATGTGATAAAAAATTAATAAACAATTTTTGTTTTTATCGGTGCACCATATGTAAAATATGGCACCGGTTTATGCTACAAAAATTAACACTTGACGATTTTTATTATTTTATCATGGTTAACCGGTGCGATGATTGACATGTAACACATCGGTGCTCCTTGTTGACGTAGAGCACCGTACGGTCTATTATACTATTTGTGTGGTGCGTTTGAAAGACAGCCATGCACCGGCATCGATGCGTACACCATGAAAGGCGCATCAGTTTCTTGAGATTTTTTTTTTACTTGAAAAGTTGACAATTTATTTATAAATATATTAATGAATGATATGGTACAAGTTTAATATTGATAAAGAAATGACTGACAAGAGATCAATATCAAAAATACTGATAACACATCAAGAAAAGCAAAAAAGACAAGTTCTTTGTAAATTTTTACAAAAAATATTATTTTTGAACTATATGTAAGTTTAACTAATATGTATTTTTTACTGTGTATCATGCAGAGCCACAAAATGACGAAGCTCGATAAGTTTATTTCTGATCTAGGACCAGAAGAGCATAAAATCATGATGGAAAAATTGCAAAAGGATGAATCAGGTGAATGAAAAAATACTATCGATCCAATATGAGTTTCTTTTTTTAATTTTCATTAATAATATACTTAAAATTATTAGATAGCATGTGTGAAACAATCTATTAATTCACATCTTTTTAATGTTCTACAGGGACCAACAACTCAGAAAAGGAATGTTGTTCTAAGAAAATAAAAAAAATAGAACATGCAAATGAAAATGAATTGCTCCTTAGCTCATCTGGAGTGGTGCTGGAGGTTAACGAAAGGGGGAAAACTTTTACAAAAGTTTGAGGGATCTAGTGGAACGAATGTATAGACGTTCTTTCCACTTACAATACAAAAACCAATCCAATGATTCCAAGAACCAAATTTTATCTCAACTACAGGAAGAGTTTCCAGAGAATTGGTTAATGAGACATGTCAGACTTTTAATAGCAAAAACCTACAACAACAACAAAAGAAAGAATGAAAAAGTAATATTCCTTTAGATGTTTGTCTAGAATTATTTATAAATATCACTTTTGTTATACTTACTTTTCATATATCAATATAAAAATTAAATAATTTATTGTCATGTTACATTTTCAAGAAGATTATGAAAATCTCAAAAGATGAACGAGTTGATATCAGAAATATGCCAGTAGGAATGTCCAAAAAGGTGTACAAGGAGATGGTAAAAGAAATGGACAAAATTGCATCGCGGGAAGAGCCATCTCAACAACAACGTGCTTCAAATGTAATATGTACTCATTGAAGTTTTCGATCATTATGTACAATAAATAAACAATTTAACATTAAATATTAATTTTCAAGTATTTTCTTGCAGAAAAGAAAAGAAAATGGAACCCATTCAGCTCATAAAATAGGACGACAAGGAAGAAAATGATTGATATCTAAGTTTGTGAGTAATTGTTACTTCCTTATAACAACTTAACTATATTTCATTTTTGTATTTTTGAAGTTGTTTTACAAAAATCATCATTGAATGTCTTCAAACATGTGCTAACATACAAAGAAGAACCATCAGAGGAATTGATTGAAATTGGGTTAAATATGGGTTGTGAGTATATGTTGGCATATTAGAACTTAATTGTGGAATTTGTAAGCATCTATCGATCTTGTTTTACTTAGCTCCGTCTATAATTAATAGAAAAAATAAATCTTTTATATTAAATATATGATTTCTTATGGGGTATAAAACTTGCAGGAAACAAAGTATGGCACTATGCCAACAGATCAAATCTTGAAAGATGGCATGTTACATGGTTTTGAAAGAATGTGTATAGTTTATGAGTCAATTGTTGCATTGGTACGTCATTTATTTTCGATTTACATTGATGTATATTATTTAATATTGCAATTTTCATTATTCTCACCAATGTATATACATTCATTACAGTTTATTTTTATGTTTGTAGATGGAAGGTGAAGAAGAAGAAAACAATAACAACACCGTGAAGAAAACATTCCTAAAAATAACCCAGGTCATGGAAGTAGCTCTAACAGTGACAACAATTCAAGCGAAGAATATGATCACTATGTTTGGATATAAAGGAAGGTGTTGCATTTTTTGAAATATGTTTGTGAAATCAGACATTTTCTTTAATGTAATGGACATAGTGTCCCAATTGAAAGATAAAGGGATACCAATAACTGTCCCATTTTGTATGACAAAGAATGTCTTATTCACACACACACACACACACACACACATATATACATAATAAAATATATTTTAATTTATTCTATTGCATTCTCCATTGTCGCTATTGCGTTCTCCATTGTCGTTCTCAAATGCACTAATAAAAATTTAATTCATATGAATATTGTTATAAGATATATATGTGTCGACTTTTGATGAATAATGAATTTTAGAAAACCACAATAATTATGATATGATATAACAAATTAATCCAAACATCACATTCAAATGCATTAATAAAAATATAATTAATATTAATATTGTTATAAGATGTGTCAACTTTTGATGAATAATGAATTTAAAACAATCACAATAATTTCACTGTCACAGGTCGATGTCTTTAAAAAATACAAAATGAAAACCGGTGTGTGTATTCTTATACTGGTGTTCTTGTATTCTTAAGCACACCGATGCGTTTTTACGACCTATGGGCACCGCACAAATACCAAAACTGGTTAAAAATATGGAGGCTTTTTTGTGGTACGACGCTCCGATGCGTTTATGTCTATATACACACCGGTGTCGTTTTACGACCTATTAGCACCGCACGAATATAGATACCAATTATAAATCTCGGTGCGTTTGTGTGATACTATGCACCGGGGCATTTTTGTGTCTATACGCACCGGTGCATTTGGACGACCTATAGGCACCGCACGAATACCGATACCAATTATAAATCTCGGTGCATTTGTGTGATACTGCGCACTGGGGCATTTAAATGTCTATACGCACCGGTGTATTTGTATGACATATTTTCACTGCATGAATACCGATACCAATTATAAATCTCGGTGCATTTGTGTTAAAGGGCGCACTGGTGCGTTTCTATAAGTCTACGCACCGGCGCGTTGATACGACCTATGGGCACCGCTCAAATCCCAAGACCAATTAGAACGGCCTCGTGCATTGTATCACCAACACTACGCTCGGTGTTGTTTTATACCTTAATGACCCGGTGCATTATTCTTCGACCGCCCCGGGGTGTCGTCTGCAGGTACGCACTGGTGCATTAATGCTTGACTAGCACACCGAGAAAAAAACATCCGTAATAACCTCCGGTCACCCATTTTTTTTAGTTGTGTTGAATTTCCATTAAAAGCTCTGCCAAAACCTCTGTAACCATAAACAGATGTGGTAGCATATATTTTTTGACAATTTTGGCCAATTTTATAACACTAAAAACCTTCTTTATAACCTCCGCTAGAGGGTATTTTCCTTGTAGTGAATTAAGAAAAGGAAGGACTGGAAAGTGCTACAGAGTTAGTTCTCCCCTGCTGGAATCTGTTAGTTAAGGAAGAACTATATGGTGACATCACAACTAGAAGGCCATCTCCCCTCTCCCCTGTTGCTCCTGTACTATATGATCTACTACTTTTGCACAAATCATGGTCTGCGACTCCTTAGTGTTTCAAATAGCTTGAATCTCCTTTACCGTCCCTACTGCTACAATGATTTAGCTCATCGTGTCTAATTGTGATACATTTGCATGCGGGCTCTCATAATTGAGAGATACGTGCTCGTAATATGGACCATCATTTAGGTTGTAATTGGTGTTAATTAAATTAAACAATATGAAATTATATCTTTAGTTATTGATTTCATTAACTAGTTTTAAGGGCAAGCCACTCACCCCACTAGATATTAGATTTCTAATGCATACTTTAGATTTAAGATGCATGCATTACATGTGTATCTCGTCACCACGTAGATTGAATAAAGGTTTGGGATTGAAAAGATGCCCTCTGAGCTGGTTTATGAATGTTCCCAAAGGAGTAGGTGTTTTTCTGCCCCACGCGGTACTGACAGATCTATCAGTTGGACTGGCTCTTTCATAAGATGATTCAGCTGGAACTTGCCTCCCAAAAGACTAATCAGTTTATAGAATCCAATAAGTCGTAAGTTCACTAGATTTAATGGTGCGATAGATTATGAAATGATTGAAGTGAAATTATATTTTTGGTTACAAAACGTTTTAACCGTTTTTATATTGTGGTGGTTGATATTTTTGTATTTATATTAATTTACAACATTCTAGGCTATAAATCCATGCATTCAATTTCACCTCATTTATATTTCTGGCTAATTTCCCATCTTTCAGCTACATCGTCTGTATTGCTATCACCATTAAATACAACAATTTGTTCAACAAAGGTATTCTTTTCAATTTGAAATACTTTGAAAGAGGAATCCTTTAACACTAGCTGCTCCAGCACACACAGGATTCCTATTCAGCTGCAATGGCTTTCCAACATTGCATGTCAGTTTTAGGCTACAAGAAAATCTAATAGCATTTCTTTTGTTTCCATTCCCTATGTCATGAATTGCAAAGCTAGGTTTTTTCATGTTACAAGAGGAATGAAGCCCTTAAGAGGCCACATTGTAGTTGAGTACGGGTTTGGACTAGGGTAATGTACAGGTTTGGAGGAAATAAGCTTGTACCAGTCAGATTCAGATTCCTTTGTTATGGTAATGCTTTTATTATCTACCTCAAGCCTTTAATATGTATTCATTAGCTTGTAGTTGGCGTTGCACAGTCATTGCATTCAAATTGATGTGTTACCATTTCATATTTTTTACCCTCTTTTTCAAGCATTGAATCATCAGGCAATGGTGGTTGTGTATTAGCTCAAGCATAGTTAATTTGCATAAGACAAGTAAAGGTTTGCATTGTGTGTTGCATGCATTGGCTGGTTCCAACCAACCTTGAAACTATTGCAGGAGACTTTGCATCCAGCACAAGGTTTACTTGCCAAATCTCCTTGCATGGCATTGGTTGATTGGGATTCCTTAGGAGTCCAGATTAAATATGCTTGTTTGAACCTTCATCTGCTAATGTAGTATGCTTAACTTAACATGAAGGAATTTACAACGTAGCTATATGTGGTATATGATCTACAAGTCAATAAACATTCCCGCAGAGATCATAATTCATCATGTTCATAATTCTCCAATTTTCTCTGCAGGAGAAAAAAGGAACTTTTGTATGGAGTCCTTATAAATGCCTTTAATAGCTTGGATTTATCGAACAATAACATCAACTTGGTCACTTTTGATTTGGAAGCACTTGTGAATGTCAGTTGGGCCTCTTTCAAGTTGCAGCATTGGGAGTTTGACTTGGGACATGAAGTTATCTGATTCATGGATACCTTCATGTAGGCATAGAATTGGAAATTAACGTGGTGCTAAAATCATAGGCATAGAATTGGAAATTACCGTAGGCTATCACATGCTCGTATTTGTTCCATAGGGCCAGGTAATGCGACTAAACTTTCTGATTATCGTAGGGGGCGATGGAGGCGAACGAGATGGTGTCGCTCTATTTTAACCTCGTTACTAGCTTCCTGATACACTCTGTGAAAGTATTATTTTCTGTTTGAAAATGTTCATAGTCGATGTTGATGCGATCAAGATGGTATTCTTTGATAATTTTCGACAATGAGGAGACTACATTTTCTACCCATAATTCACTGACGATGGCTTTAACTCCATGGGTTGGTTGTCTACGATATCCCATCCTAAGCTGAGGGCAACCCTCACATTTGTGTGTTGAGATTTTATGGCCTCAACTGCTTCGGGGCTCAAGTTACTGATGTCCCAGTAGATGTTGAAGTTTCCATCCGTGGAAATAGGGTATCCATATTTTGTGGTGTAATCGATGGCGAAGGCCAAAATGAAATGAAACTCCATCGTCGGATTGATGGGCACCTCTGAAAATTTGACGCCCTTGAACAAGGCGCCTATGTAATCCACGAATAGTTTGCAGTTCACACCTGCACATACATAGAAATGTTATGAGCCACCATATGAATAAATGAATCAAGATTTTGGGCCTCTTTCAAGTTGCAACATTGGTAGTTTGACCTGGGACATGAAGTTATTTGCTTCATGGATAACTTCATGGAAGAACTTACGCAAGCTGCTCAATATCCCAAAAAACTTGTTCTCCATCGACTCTATCTTCTTCATAGTCTTCTCCACAATCTTCTCGAGCATTATCTTAGTCTTAGTTTCTTCATGTTGGTCGATCGATCATTGGGAGGTGATGGATCTCCTCACACACTTTTTGTTTCCATTCCACAATATCACATAGTTGTTCCATGTAAGTATGGAATTTATCTTTTAGACTTGAGGTTTGGTTTGTCTTGAAACATATGTCCTGGATGTTTTGCATCAATGAAGAGAATGTCTTGACACATATGCCAGTTTTGCATCAATGAATAGAATGTCTTGACACATATGCTCTGGAAGTTTTGCATCAATGAATAGAATAGAAAGCTTTGATGTGACTTCTCATATCAGTTGGATTTTAGCAAGGATATTTTGAATGCTTATGGTACATTGTAAATGAATTACTAAAATATCTTGGAGACTCAAGTAGCTGTAGCTACTTCTGTCCTCAATTGTATATGAAATTCTTTGAATATAATATACAAAATGCAAGGTCTTTTACTTCTCTGGTTACTAAATCTTAGGCATTTATTACTTTTGGATTTTAATTTGTATGATGATGCAGTGGTCTTTAATATTTTGTGTTGGACATGCTTGGTAATGGTACGGTTTTCCTGAACACATTATAATCATCGAGCTTCTTGCGTGTCTCAGTTCATACTATAAGTTGAAACAACTCTGTTTTATCAAGCTGTAACACTACTTACCATAATAATTACCATAGTGTTACTCTTTCAAACCTGTATTATGCATGCTCTATTAGTATTGGTATAATATCTTTCCGATGCTGATGTGTGGAGGTGAATTTTGTAAGCTATGCAAAAAAGGGAATTGGAAATATCCAAAACAAGTTAGATTTGCATCCATGAACTCAATTGCTGGATTCACTGCTCAAAGTCGCAATTGCTGGATTCACTGCTTGAACTCCTGCTCAAGGAAATTGTTGGATTCACTGAGCAATTGCTCAAGGAAATTAAGGCAATTGTTGGATTCATTGAGCAATTGCTGGATTCACTACTCGAACTCTTGCTCAAGGCAGGGACTAGCTGCCTTGCAGCAATCCTTGTTTGATTATTAGTTAGTGAGGATTATGAACTCCCGAATTATTATTATATTTTTGTAAATCTAAAGTAATTTTAGAATTTATTTATTTTATTTTATTTAGAATTTTTTACATTAATATAGTCATATATAAGGGATAAAGTCTAAATTATTTGATTATTAGTGAGTAAGGGATAAAATCCAAATTATTTGATTATTAATATGTGAGGATTATGAACTTCCAAAAATATTATTCTAGTTTTGTAAATCTAAAGTAATTTTAGAATTTATTTATTTTAAAAGAATAAAAGAAATTATTTATTTAGAAGAATAAAAACCGGATCAATTTCAACAAATACCATTATAATATGAAGGTGAACCACACTATTATAATATGTAGGTGAAGTGCCCTGCCCTCTAGCATGGGGCCACCTGTAAGTAACTAGAGATTTGTACATGAGACATTATACTCACATTTACTTTAGATTTTCACAAGCTTACCAAGCGAACTCCCCAAGGGGTAAAGTTGTGGTTGAGTTTAGAATTTCTTAAGTGAGAGTTGCATGTGGCATTATAATTAACTAAGTGTTATTTACTATCCTGTATTAGGTAGTGGATATTTCATTGGGTTTTTGGTCAAACCCATATTCGTTTGGGTTTGACCAAAAAAAATTGCAAAATTTCTAGAGTTGAACATTGCACTTTGGAATTTATTATTTTCTAAAAATAATTTAATTTATTTATCTATAATTTGATTGGCTATTAAGTTGAACATGTTATTGTTGATTGCCTCGTTTAATGAACCATTGCAATAATGATGATGTACTTGTGGTCAGGTCATAAAACCTTAGTATATTACATCTTGTGAGGGTTATGGGTTCTTAAAAAAAAGTTGCATGGTTCATGTTATAACTTATTTTTACCCCCTCGGTGTTTTCTAGTTTTTTCCCTCTTGTATTCAAAAAAGAAAAAAAGAAAAAAAGAAAAAAAAATAAAGAAAAAAAATTGAAAAAAGAAAGAAAGAAAGAAAGAAAAATGCAAAAAGAAAAAATAAAAAATAAAAAAAAAGGGATAAAGAAATAAATAAAAATAAAATCCCAAAAGGCGCACACGATTAAATGTTGCCCTTCATAGCTTAATTGTTTTTATGTTTAATATAATAAAGTTGTTTAATTTGACTATCGTTTGTTGGTATTTAACAAAGGCACAACAATCAACATCGGAGATCAAGCCCACTTCGATCAACGATTCATGCCCGATAGCGGGACCCTCCGCATCCTCGAACGTTAGTGGAAGGGGGGGGGTTGGGGGGTGTCCGCAAAGCAGATTCATTCAATCTGGCTTCTATTACGTGGCAACCCTGCAGCAAGTGCGGCCCCCCTGTACCATATACCACTTACCATGGTACACCCCCCCCGCAAATCACTCATTCGTCGCTTCGCTTCCCGCCATCTATACTTCCTGCCATGCACACATTTCGACACCCGCCAAACATCCCGATATATTTCACCATCGCTTTTCCTCCCACTACATTTAGCACATGACCGTTGTATTAGTGTGTTTGGTGCACGCATGTACGAAATCACACCAACTTAAGGGGTGTGGTTTACCCTCTTAAGTTATTGGTCACAGGCAGAAAAAGAAGTGGAGTAAAGCAAGTTAGTGGAACATGCTAGAACATAAGCATACTAGATTGATAAATAGCATGCATATTCAAACTAAAACTAAACTAAAAATAAAACAAATAAAACAAAAGCTCTGAATAGAGTCAAACAACTACAATAATCCAAACGATGGCTCTTTCAGCCCCTCTTATTGAGTGATGGTAGGAAATGAGGATGAAACTTTAACCCTCTTGCCAAAGGGCCCTTAGAACTTGGGTTCTAAGTCCCGATGCAAGGATGTCTTTACTTCCAAGCTTGCCTCGGTGCAAAGTCTCCCTTTCTCTACTATGGTGGACTGAACTTGTTGGATGGCCAATAATTGAGTCCCCTCTATCTCAGGTTCGGATCACACACTGCTGGTATTGCTTGGGGCAATTCTAGCCAGCATAATAATGTGCTCTCAAGTTGTTCATCTCTTGGTGGCATTATATAGGAGAATTCAAATCCTCCTTCCCTCTCTTAGTACATTGTGGATGGTGACCCAAAAGAGGGGGATGATTCCATTGTGTGCTCCCTTAATGTTTAAGGAGGCTTTGGTGGCTATCCTTAGGTGGATTCAAGTGTGAAATAATTGTCCTGGAGTGTGCTTTTTGTGGTCCTGGTAAGTGGCTTTCGCCACTCCCAGGATTGCGCGCATTTCAAGTTAAAAGGCACACAAAGGCGCTCTTCTCAAAGTATTTTGCGCGCAAAAGCACTTATGACTTGCTCAAATTTGATTTTTCCTCAGAACTTAGATATTTTTAAATACTTTCTAGATTCTCTAATGTCTCTCAGCCCTGTAAATCCTTCTACCTGACATTAAATAATGTCGTCTTTGCTTGTACGATTTTCCAGTGTTAACAACCGTTGTGTATTTAAAATTCCTGCCAACATTTATCTGCATTTAACACCCTCGCGCCAATAATGGGTAAACACTAAATAAATCGTTATGTGTTCTTCATAAACGTTGTTATCCATTTCTAATTTCCCTTTTGCCAATTCTATTTGTTATTGAAATTCACCAAAGTGTCGTTGCCAGCAGGAATTCTAGTGAACAAAGACCTCCAGCCACCATATTTTCGGGTAACTTTGTTCCATTTTATCATAAATTTAATTTCCTAATGGCTTCCCATAAAGGAAAAGCAAAAATACCTGTAGATAATCCTTTGTTGCCCCATGTTATCAATTTAGATGAATTACCATTGGTTGATACCCAATTCAAGATTGTAGAGACCAATTGTGAGTTTGATTTCTATGAACTTCACAATTGGGCATATCAAAAGTTCAAATATGCTAGCGATGACTTCAATTTTTGGGAAGTCCTACTGCCCAGTTCTGCTTCCCTCAGACCCACCATTTCCCAGAATTTGTAGCATGGTGTGGAGCCTGATACCTTCCCAGTCAAAGAGTTGTAATTGCTCAAAACAATGAAACCCTTTTTCATATTACAACCGAGTCAATTAGTCAAGCCCTACAGCTAAATCCTCATGCTTCCTTACACCCTTTTTCTTCTGATGCTTTAATGAAAATATACTAGAAACTCACTTTCTCACAGAGAGCCCATATATTTGAATCATGTTTCAAATTAGGGGAATTTTGAGGTCTAAAATGGGCCTCCTAAGAAAAATGTACAACCAAAATAAACTTTATAAGAACCAATAGGATTCAAGATGATGATGTCATCCATAATGGATGATTCACCATTTTTGGAGTAAAAAGTAAAAATATTAAAAAATAATAAAATAATAAAACTACTTTTTCAACTCGTATTTTAAACTTATCTCCCAAAATTTTTACTCAAATTTCGAGTGGGAGTACTCGTTGGATGCAAAATTTAATTCCTCATCCAAGGAGTACCCATGTTGCATACTTTCGATGAACCCTGCTACATGAAAAATGAGAAATACATAAAAAAACGTGATTACAATCACGTTTTTAATGTATTTCTCATTTTTCGTGTAGTAGGACCCATCGAAAGTATGCAACATGGGTATGAGGAATTAAATTTCGCATCCAACGAGTACTCCCGCTCAAAATTTGAGTAAAAAATTTGGGAGATAAGTTGAAAATATGAGTTGAAAAAGTAGTTTTTTTCATTTTTCCCTCTAAAATTTGATGATGTCATCAAATCTTATTTGATTTTTTCCACTATTATTTTATAATTTCCTTAGGAGGCCCATTTTAGACCTCAAAATTCCCCTAATGACCAGAAATTTAGAATTACATAGAACTAACCCTCCTTGTCCCTCTGCAATGTTTCCTGAGATGTCTAGACATGTTATTTCCTTAGTGTCTTGTCTATTAGGATATCCTAGTGACCAGTGGGTTGATGAAGTTATCTTGGGCTTTCTATCTGTATTTTCTTCTGGTAAAAAACCATCAATTATGTTCAACTACATTCAGTTTCTTTTTTATACTATTCATGACCAATTTTTAAAGTCCAACACAGAAGGATCATTTAAACACCAATCAGTTTTGGTTTTACCTGTTTTTATATTATCAATCTGAAAGATTCAACTTTCCCTTACAAAAGTTGGATGTTGAAGGTAAACCTTTGTCAATAATTCATTGGACATCCTTGGTAAGGAAAACTTACGAAGAGTTTTATTTTAGTGATTTTGTAACTCAATTCTTGTACATAGTCACTAGTTTTCTAAATAGTGATGTAGTCCCCAGAATTTCAACAGAGTTCAAGATAATTCTACATCTAAGTGAATAGACAAAAGTTGTTGAATGGTATTTATACCATAATTTCACTGAAGTCAAAATTTATGGTTGTGAACTTCAACCATATAAATTTCCTTTGTTTCTCCCCGTGAGGATTTTTGCACTGGAATACATTAAACAAATGCTAAATATGGATGAGGTTCATTTTTTTTCCAGAAAACAAAAGGCTCAGTTTAAACTGAAAGTGCAGGTTGGTCCATTTATATTCAATACCATAGCTGCAGAGAAAGAGGTCAAAGACTTATTGAGTCAAATGAAGTTTAAATTAAGTTTTACTTGGTCATATGATCCATTAGGAGTAATCTCCTCAATGAGAATTGCTCAGAAATTTGCACCATATATACATGTGGCAAAACTTAAAATTGAGCAGTTTGCCAACATGGAATATTGGACAAAGAATACATTGCAGGAAATTGAAGAACCGATTTCCAGTCAAACAACACTGGAAACCCCAAAGATGACAAAGAAAGAACTGAAGAGACCAAGGGAAAGCATATCACCAGCAGGGTCAAAGTTGCAGAAATCAACATTCAAGTATTCAAAAGAAGAAAATATATACCTATTGAATATGAATCTTCAAAAACCCAAAATTCTAAAGAACTTACTACAGTGGTAATATCATCACAATCACCTTTTTCATTACAACAGATTTCTGAAGACACATTAGAATCTCCTTCTTCCCCTTCTTCTCCAAAAAAGAAAAGTATTTTTGCCAAGTTCTTAGAAATCAAGAAGGAAAATGAGGCCCTAAAGACTTCAACATATACAGAGTTTTGGAAGAAATCTTCCTCAACTCAAACCAGATTACTTTCGGCCCTTGACAGTGAAAAAGGCCAGTTCCAATTAGCATTTTTGGAACCAAAAGTCCACATGCCTAAATCTGCTGAAGATTAAAAAACTTATGTGTTTTCATTTGAAACAAAGCAAATTCATGTTATTGACCAGGTCAACCTTCATAAGCAAGCAGGGTAAATGATATATTAATCATTGACCAGTTATGCTATGGAAGCTTCCAAATTACAGGCTTCTCTCAACAACATTCATTCCCAATTAAAATTGGAGAAGATGTTTTATTTAACAAAGGACACAAAAGTAAAAGGACTTGAAGATTTAGTTATAAAGTTAGGATTAGATCCTAAAAACATCAGTAGAAGAAATCATCAATAGAAGAAATGATGATATTCAGGCATTGAGGAAACAATTAAAGCTGCCAACAAGTGAACATCCACAGGCCCAAGAAGTCAGTCAGTTAGAGCAGGAGAAGGAGAACATGCTCCAGATGATTTTTGAAAAGAACATACATATACAAAAGATGGCAGATGAAATGGAAAGTTAATCAAGGAAAAATAACTACAACTCAGTACTGTAGTATCAACTTCCACAGTAGTGACTTCAACATTGGCAATTTCTGTAGCAGTAGTGTCTACAATAGAAACAGAGTCCATAGGCCAACATTTAGTAGAGTAGCTATCAAAAGCTATGGGAGACTTATCATTAAAAGATATTGGAATTGAAAAACTCAGAAATTTACTAGAGAAAATTCATAATGACAAGATAAGGGCGGACAACACATATCTAGCTAAAGTTCAGAAGAATTTTAGATTAACCAGGCATATAGAAAAATATGAAAATGTGTCACTGATTGAACAGACATTGGCAGAGGAAAAACATAAAATCTAGATTGATATCAATTGCACCATGACTGAACTTGTTGGTGTCCAGATGTGAACAAATATTCAAACACTTTTTCCACATTAATTATCAATCCGGGTGCGTTAGTTATTTCAAGACTAACGCGTACAATATATGCAAGAGCAATAACATAACCTGCTATTGAATCATAGGCTTAATCAATGAAAGCAAGCAAACTACTGTAGCAGAAATTAAATATGGATTGCAAAATTAAAAAGACATTCACATAAATTACAAAATTACACCGGAACAACAATTACAATAGCAAATCAAAATATGAAATCAACAAAAGGAAAATAACGTAGCACCTGATCAGAAGAGTGGGCCCAACTCTCTGATTAGGGCTGCGGAAAACTCACAGCTCACAAATGGAACAATAAAACATTATGCATTCAATTGATTGAAAATGTTTCTGTTACAATATATGTCTCTTTCTGCTTAACCTCAATTCACAACCGTAAGGCCCTCTTTATACAAATGTTCATAAAATCACATCTTTCCTCTAACAAATAAATATCTACAATTATACATTTTTTACAACAACAAACTAGTTTCCAAAAGGAAACCACGAAAAGCCTGAAATAGAGTTGGAATAAGATGGGATTTGTTGCGCTGTTGCAACAGGTTGAGATAGCGCTGAGAATTAGGAGTTGCTCTATGGCTCGCAACCGTAATCCCTTTACTTTTTCCAAATCTGTGAAAATAACGGAGTTAATACTTGTAAAGGTAAAACCTCCATGACTATTACTTCATTAATCAAATATTCCATGTAAGATAGTGGGAAGGGGTTTACCTCATGTGTTTTATAACAATTAATGATGCAAAGAGATAGAAATGTGGGCAAAAATGGGAGAGAAAAGTATATAGATTCAGTACCCAACATCTCCCCCCAACTGGTCTATCTGCATGTCCTCATGCAGCTCGTCATCTTCTCAGATCTGGTTTGGACTGATTGTGGTTGGCATTAAGCTGTGCAAGGTCATATTCTTCGGCCATCTCTGTCCTAGGGGGTTTATAACCTTCCGTTAGAACAACATCCTTCCACCAGTCTGGGCCGACGTTGTACGCAGGAGTATATTGCTCTGTTGGAAACCAAATGAGTGGAAACTTAAAACTCAGCCCCATCCACTTGACCCCACAAGCATGAATGCATGCTACAAAACGTGGCACTCTTTCTAGTGCCCGTGCAAAGTTAAGTGCTCCAAAAGGTTCTCGACCTCTGACGACTGAAGATGACAACATCCACCTCCTTTGACAACTGTCCAGTGCTTCCTTTCAGAAAGTTATTATCTGTCTGACACAGAGGTCAGCACACCATTTTTGGGTTGTCAACATATGTCCCCTATGCCCCTCAATCTGTAAAAAGGTAAAATTCTTGTTGTAAATATTTGTTGCCTGGCCATGCTTCCTCCTCATCATTAGCGACCTTGTGACTTTGTTTTCTTCAAACGTATCATAGGCCTTTCTCCATTTAATCTGATTGATAGTGTAGAAGGTGAAGGCTCTTAAATGAATATCCCCCATGAATGGAACGGGGTTGAAGGCCTGATCGTGCCTTAAGAAGTAACCATGCATGTAGAGTTTGCACATTAAGTGTTGTCCTATGATATCATGAATTTTCAAAATACAGAGAAACTGGATTGGCTCCTCAATTTCATGACAAATTTCCTTATATATACTCTCAAGACAAAACAAAAGAAATTGTTCATGAAGGAATAAGGCATAACTATGTGCAGGAGGTCTACAGGCCATTACTTGCTGCACCAAAGAAAACATCTTCTCCTTATCTGATTGTGGTGTTTGCACTTGTTCTTCTAACTCATCTATCCTGCCCTGCTGTTTTCTTTGCCTCTGCCGTGCTCTATCCAATTGGTCTATGTACCCTGTGAAAATCCTGACAGCTTGCTCTCGAACCCACATCATCTCCTTCTCATGTCTATTCACAACAGACTGTCATCTCTGGATTTCAGCAGGTAGGAAAAATTCCTGGCCTTCAAACACATGTTCGATTGGACCAGTCTGTGTAGCCGCAGAGGAGACCTCAACTATAGGTTTTACTGCCTTCCACTTATATGCTTTTACCTTCTCTTTAACCGGGATACTTGCCTCTTCAGCTCCCCAACTTCCTTCTTTAATCGCATGGTTTCACTGAATTGAAACTGATAGCTTTTCTAAAGAGGTAATCTTCTTTTCTCACTCTGTTCAATCCACTCCTGTTTGACAATAAATTCATCTCCCAGGCCTGTAGCAGGCTTAGGAGGTGGTGGAATGTTGTTGATGTTATCAAAAGGTTTTTCTGTTAGGTATTTCTGGCTTGGCTCCCTGTCTCCAGGGGCATTCTCCTCCTCATTTACCTCATTGCTTTCGTCAGCCATCGTGTGTTCCGGTGTTTACACAGAAATTTCGTCTCCCTTGTGAGCCTCTGGGTGCTCCTATTGAGATTCAGAAATCAATGGGCCAATCTTGGTCATGTCCTTCCCTGGGTCAACGAACCTCAGTACGGGTGGAACAACTATTTCCTCCATTAATCGCTAGGACGATCGAAACCCCCTCGCCCCTCTCAGCATCATATACTGAAAAGGGGAACGGGGAATACCTTCATCGCTCTCGTTTCTTACTTGGGCCACGCTTTCATGTATTGCTTCTTTAGCCAGAGTAGACACTGGTTCTTGTGGAACAATGTCGATTTTGAGGATAATGTCCTTTCTGTCCTCCTGTCCTTCGTGCATTACTCCCTCACTTGTAGTCGATACTGGTTCTTGTGGAACAATGTCGACTTCGCAGGTCATTTCTCCTCTATCTCCCCGTTCTCCATGCATTACTTCCTCTCCTGTGGTTGACACTGGTTCTTGTGGAACAGTGTCGACTTCACGGGTCATTTCTTCTTTATCTCCCTGTTCTGACTGAATCGGGGGTGGTTCTAGTGTGACACCCCTGCTTGTTTCGATATTCATGTCTACTTGGGTAGGTGATGTTGTTTCTTGCGTAACAACATCACTTTCCATCCCTCTGTCAGATGTTCCACCTTCTTGTTCCTCATTAATAAAAGTTGATGACTGTAAGATAGTCTTAAATTCTTGCGCTATACCCATAATTCCTTCATCTGTAGGTTCTTCAGGCGAGGATGGTTCTTGTGTGGTAGCCTCGACTGTATCACCAATTGTCTCCTCCATTCCCATTCTTTCTGGTTCTTCCTGATCACCCTCCATCTCCATTTCTTCCAGTTCCACCTGGTCTATTTCCATTTCCTCTGACTGTGCTTCCTCTGCTAAACCAGCCAGAGATACTGGTTCTTCCTCTCTAGCAGCAATGACAGTTACTATTGCTTCTTCCAATGACTCGCAGAGTTCTGCCCAAGAAACTTGAAATCGAACTATTGCATGCATGACTAGTAAACGAACCAATCCATGATTGGAGAGAACTGTCGACATCTGGCGTGAACGTCGAGCGAACTGTGCCATGTGCTACAGTTGTTTTAATAGAAAGAAGGGAATGTTTAAGGAATGCACTTGAGCCTACGGAAATCGAAGGTGAGCTAAAATTTTAAAATGATATTTTAACAGAGTTGTGCCAAACCGTCCCTTGCAAGTTATATATTTCATTACAAAACCTACTACTTCGTTCCATGGATACGGTATAGACTTGCGCTCATATCCTATCCCAAATTGAATGGCGTTTTCTCCTGCTTGCAAAAACAGTTTAGGAAACTCCGGAAGAGGAATTCTCCGAGCAAACCACTGTTGCCCTTGCTGTCTTAGCCCGCTAACTTCTGCAATTTCTTCTTCTGTGACGGGAATTTCTAATCCTCTGACCCGCGAGCAATTCTTGTCCAAATTAAGCGCAAAATCTATTGTGATTCCCCTGTCAAACTCCTGTAATCTATCGAAGTAGATATCCCATCTTGCATTGACAAAAACTTGCCACACATTTGGATTGCTGCTGACTAAGACTATATTTTCAGGTTCATGCCACATAGCCAGTCCGCTCATCCTGTGGAGACTGTAACAACACTATGGAATAATAGACCGTTGGACAAAGTGGTGGGTACCAAATTTGGCAAAAACAACATGGTGAAAAATGAGGGGTAGTAACGGTAAATACGGATGGTAATTCTCGGGAAACAAGGAAAATCATGAAAAAGTATGGTAAGTGCGATGAATGGAATAGTAATTATTTCGTATGAGGTGGAAAGGGCTAATCAATCCATATCGTATGCATATTGCAGATCCCAATGCATCTTTAATGATTATATGAAATATGGTAAGGATCGTAGGGTGTACCATCACACGAAGTTGTAATAATGGATTTTGAAATCATTATTACGCCGTCGTCTAGTTATCACGGCAGCCCCCCCAACTTAAAAGTTGCTGTCTGCGGCATTAATGTCTTTTACATGGAATATTTAATTAAATCCATAAGAGTCAAATGGAGACATACCTGGTAGCCTACCTGGAGGAAGTGATGGTTAGTAGAATGACGGTGCAGTAATGATGCAGATGGAGTAATAGTAGTGCGAGTAGCAGCATCTGGAGTAACAACATTTCGAGTAGCAGCACCCGGAGTAACAACATCTAGAGTAACAACATCGAGTAGCAGCATCTGGAGTAACAACATGATGAGTAGTAGTATCCGGAGTAACAACATCTGGAGTAACAGCATGACGAGTAGCAACATCTGGAGTAACAACCTCTGGAGTAACAACATGACAAGTAGCAGCATCTGGAGTAACAACATGATGAGTAGCAGCATCCAGAGTAACAACATTTGGAGTAACAACATGACGAGTAGCAACATCTGGAGTAACAAAATCTGGAGTAACAACATGATGAGTAGCAGCATTCGGAGTAACAACATCATGAGTAGCAACAACCAAGGAGTAACAACGTCGAGTAGCAACAACCAGAGAGTAACAAAATCATGAGTAGTAGCAACTGAGTAACAACATCATGAGTAGCAACAACCGAGTAATAGCATCATGAGTAGCCGCATCCAAGGAGTAACAACATCGATACTTAGAAAATTTTCAAGCTCTAGAACATTACTCCTTAGTAGTAACTCCTGCAAAAAGACAACAAATAAATAGTAACAATATTTATTTTATATATATATATATATATATATATATATATATATATATATATATATATATATATATATATATTTAGAGCGAGGATGCAGAGGAAAATTTCTCTGCACTGATAACCTTCAAACCAGATTTCTCGGAGAGATGTTTGATGAAAGCATCCTTAGAGGCTGGGAAGTGGTATAATCTCAGGCGATGTCCATTTGCTATGAATGAAGCATGTGTATCATCAATTGTGACTAGCCTGACTGTTCCATTATCAAATACAACGTCCACCTCGTAAGGTCCCATCCAGTGAGTGCAAAGCTTTCCCTTAAGATCCTTAAAACGGGAGTAAAAAAGTAATGCCCAGTCCCCCCTATGAAACACCTTGTTTTTGATAAACTTATCATGCCATTTCATTCTCTGCTGCTGAATAGCAGTAGTTCTCTGGACAACCATTGAACGGATTTCATCCAGTTCATTAAGCTGGGCTATTCGGTGTTTATGGGCATCTGACAGGTCCAAACCAACTTCAAGAGCTGTTCTGAGCATACTGATTTCAAATTCTATTGGAAACAACGGGGATTTCCCATAAACCAACTCAAATGGTGAAAACGCAGTTGTGTTCCGCCATGTTTTTTTGTATTCTGAGAGAGCTTCAGGAAGCTTCTGAGCCCAATCCCAACGATGGTATGCCATAATTTTTGTCAAGATATTTTCCAATGTCTTGTTTGCACTTTCCACTTGTCCATTCGTCTGGGGGTGGTATGGAGATGTCACCCTATGCTTGACCCCATATTTCTGCATCATCTTTGCTATCATGTGTGATGTAAATTGTGCTCCTCCATTTGAAACAATCTCCCTCAGAGTATCGTAACGAGCAAAAATTTCTTCGAATATAAAATATGAAACCACCTGCTCCATTGCTTTCGCAACAGCTTTGGCTTCTACCCACTTAGTCACGTAATCAGTGCAGACCAAAATGTAAACCTTTTGCTGGGAGGGTGGGTTGAAGGGTCCAACAAAATCGATATCCCATTTCTCAAAAGGTTCGAGGACTACCTGTGGCTGCAAGGGCATTTCATCAGCTCGACCGGGCTGCCCCATGCGCTGGCAACTATCACACCTCCGGACATAATTTTTCGCATCCTGAAAGATAGAAGGCCAGTAATATCCCATTTGTTGCACCTTATGGCCTGTTCTTTTATCTACAAAATGCCCCCCACAAGGGCCATCATGGGAAGCCTTCATTACTTCATAAATATCATCCTCAGATACACAGTGTTGAATCTGCTTATCGACTCCTGTATGAAAGAGGTACCCTTCCATCCAAGAATATCGGGCACTGTGATGAATATTTTTTCACTATTCCCTGTATGAAAAATGATGAGGCACCTTCCCTATAGCAAGATAGTTAGCAATATCTGCATACCACGGAGGGTTAGTAGAAATTTCAAAAAGATGCTCATCGGGAAAACTATCTTCTATAGGTGTGAATTCATCATTGTTATCCATTCTAGATAGAAAATCAACAACTACATTATCTTTTCCTGGTTTGTCTACTATTGTGATATCAAATTCTTGAAGCAATAGCAACCATCTTGTAATGTGGCCAGGAGTGATAGGTTTATTCATCAAATACCTTATTGTTGCATGGTCAGTATGTACAAAAGTAGGATACTCGGTGATGTAGTGTCAGAACTTCTCGATAGCATATATGACAGCTAGGAATTCTTTTCCGTCACCGTGTAATTCAATTCAGCAGGAATTAAATTCTTGCTAACATAGTAAACTGCATATAGTGTTTTGTCTACCTGTTGTCCTAAGGCTACTCCTACTGCTGTCTAAGACACATTAGCATTTATGTGAAATGGTAATTCCCAATCGGGTCCTCGAAGGATCGGAGCCTTGCAAACTAGTCCCTTGATTTTCGTGAAAGCTGTTTCACAGTCTTCAGTCCACAAGAATTTTGCATCTTTTGTTAGCAATTGAAAAAGTGGATGTGTTATTTTAGCAAAATTTTCTATAAAGCGTCTATAATAACCAACACAACCAATAAAGCTACATACCTGTGTGGGTGTCTTAGGTACCGGGAAGTGCAATATTACCTCTACTTTGGCTGGATCAACTCGAATTCCAGCAGTTGAGAGCAAATGTACCAATACTATTCCTTCTTCCCTCATCATATGGCATTTGACTGTACTTAGAGATACATGGGTATGCTTACATATTTTGAGTATTTTTTCCAGATTTTCCAACCCTTATTCAAATGAGTTTCCATATGGAGTAAAATCATCCATATAGATTTCAACGCTGTCATTGACCAAATCAGAAAAAATTCCCAGAATTTCCCTCTGGAAGGTTGCAGGAGCATTACATAGGCCAAATGGGAGGACCCTATATGCAAAGGTCCCCCATGGGCATGTGAAAGTTGTTTTATCCTGGTCTTCCAGGGCTATCTGGGTCTGGTTATACCCGCTAAACCCATCTAGGAAGGAAAATAACTTCTTCCTAGCCAAGGTGTCCAGGACTTGGTCAATGAATGGCAAAGGGAAATGGTCTTTTTGAGTTGCCTTGTTTAGCTCCCTATAATCTACGTAGATCTGCCATTTACCGTTCTTTTTGGGAACAATAACCAGCGGAGACACCCATTGGCTATCCAAGATGGGGTAGATAAAACCTACATCCAATAATTTCTGTAATTTCTCCTTGACATTGTTCTTTAGAGTAGGATTCATTCTCCGTTGGGGCTATCTCACAGGGTGGAAATATTCCTTAATATAAATATGATGAGTACATAAATTAGCAGGGATTCCCTTCATGTCGATATAATCCCAAGCAAAATATTCCTGATGGTCTTGAAGGACTTTTAGAAGCTGCTTTGTCTGGGATTCCGACAGATTTGGGTTGATATTAAGTGTCTTCCCTGGTTCAATTTCAATCGTAATACTATCATGGGATGTAGTTACAATAATGTCTTCAATTTCATCTTCTGGTTTGATGTTTTCCTATGTCTCACAGCTCATAGCAGACTCTAAATTTTGACGAGTTGAATTGGAAACAGAACCAAGATCATTAATAAAAGTGGTAATGGTGTCGTCCTTAGTTTTTGTTTTGAATTGTAGGGCCTACCCAATGGTGAGGATTGGTCTAACTTCTTCATTTTCAGGTTCAGGCTCTTCTACTGGTAGAGGTTTCTGTTTGGCTAATAGTTTTTCAGATGGGCTGGGTTCTGCAGGGGGGTAGAGAGTAAGGTTCTTTGTAACTGTCCCATTTGATATAATCATATGCCCAGATCGACACCCTATGTAGGCGTCTGCGGTTGTGAGCCAAGGTCTTTCCAAGATTAATGGATGACCACCAACTGAGGATTGTGTCTGTAATACAAGGAGGTCCACAGGATAGTGCCATGAATCCACCGAAATAGTCACATCTTCCAATTTCCCTACCGGTTTAATTGTAGACCTATATGCTAATTTCAAGATAGTAGGGGTTGGCTTAATTTTTTCGAGACCTAATGCATTCATTGTTTCGGAGGTAATAATATTGATGGTAGTACCCAAATCTACCAGTACGTTTGGGATATCAGACCCATTGATTTGTACTGTTAGAATTGGGTTTCCTGGGTCACCATATTTTACAGGAATAGTTTTTCCTAGCATGATGTCAGATAGTCTACCCATCACATGAATGGTTAACGGATCCCTTGTTTTCTTCCCAGATTTCTTAGAGCAGTAATATTTTAGAGTTTTTGCATATATAGGTACATCCCCATAGCTTGAAGTAGAGGTATCTTGACAAAAAGATTTTGCAATTCCCCTAGGAAGTCAAACTCTGCTTGAGGGTTTTGTTTATTCGGGGTCAGTCTTTTAGGATATGGTGGAGTGATTGGACGACCCTGGTTAAGAACAGGTTGGGGAGGTGCTTGGTTTGTCATGTTTCGGTTTGTTTTATCCCCAACTGTCCTATGTTCTAGTTATATAACTCCACTGTCAATCTGTTCTATGATAATAGGTGAAGTGGGAGCATTTACTACCCACCCAGATCGTAAGTTTATCTCATTAAGTCCTGTGGTAGAAATGCTATATGATGGAAGGTTAAGAGTGTCTATTTCTTGGACCCCTTTATTATTAAGATTCAGATTGGGCTGGATAGGAAGCTGGGGTCTAAGGGATGGGTTGCCTGGAGGTACATTGGAGGGAAATTGAATTTGCTGTTGAGGCATAGATTGGGGAAATTGCTCAGTAGGAGGGGGTCCACGCCAGTTCTGATTCCATGAAGATTTCGGACTGGTCTGGAAAGCCCATTGTTGCTAGGGGGGATATTGATATTGAGACCACATAGGTGAAAAAGGTAGAGACTAGGGACCCATATTAAAATTATTAAAATACTGAGATGGGTCCTGAGGCATACCTGGAGTCATAGCTGGTGGTCGAGGTTTCCATGGCTTTTTCTGCCCCAAGAAGTACAGTTGATCTACCGCATTTTCTTCACTTGCCCCTTGAAAAACTGCCTTCAGTCCTGGAAAGGAAGGGCACGAACTGGTCTCATGAGTTTGTTCACAAATTGCGCAAGCTTCCACTGTGTTTAATGGGCATTCTTTCAAAGGATGCTTCTTTCTGCACTGTGGGCAGAATATAGCCATAGTTTTCTCCAACTCTATTTGTTTCTGTTTTTCTTGCAGAGTGTCTATCTGGGTGGATAATGTGCTTAGGATATCGGTCCTTAGGTTATCCAGTAGGTTTCTGATTTCTACCTTTGTAACCCCTCCACCAGAAGTCTTTAATGACCGAATTCCTTTTCCACTCCTTGCATCTCCCCGTGAACATTGTATGCACAATTCATAGATAGTGTCGAAGTCTTATTTCAAAATGTCCCCCTTTCCTACTATGTTAAGAAGTTGTAGGGAATATTCCCTAAGTGCCCAGAGAAGAATGATCTTCATAATGTCTTTATCTAGGTCACTATGGCCAGATCTTTGCAGTATACATTTAAATCGTTCCACACAATCTTCCATGTTCTCGTCCTCTTTCTGTACAAACTTAAAAATTTCCTCCTTAATGTCACGGGATTTACAGTAGTCTTGGTATTTCTCCAAAAAGACTTCCTTCATCGCATTCCATGAGGAAATAGTCTTTCCTCCTAAATCCATGAACCATCACAGGGATGTCCCTTTTAAGGTAGCAGGAAATATTTTTAGCTTCTGAGCATCAACGATGTAATCATACCCTCGACAGACAATGTCAAATTCGAAGAGGAATGTATCAGGGTCCTCAGAAGAAAGCCCGTGAAAATTAGGCAAAGCCGTTAAAGGAATGGGCTTCATCGGTGCATCACCTATAATGTTTCCAATTGGAAAATCAATAGAAGAACTTGTAGGTTCCATAAATATCCTCCAATAATCACCCAAGATTTCAACTGGTTCTACGACTGGTACTTGGGGTGATTCGAGTGTAGGAGGTTTCACAGCACTCCGCTAGTCTTGTGGTGACGCAAAATCCTTTAGGAACTCTCTTTCCAAATCAGAATTTCTTAATTCAACTGCAGGAGGCTTCACAACACTCCCTTGGTCTCATGGTGACGAAAACCCTTTCATAGGTTCTTCTTCCCAATTGGAATTGCTCAATTCTTCTAACCATCTACTTGTTATTTCTTCCCCTTCTGCTGACAACAAGGATATCTCTTCCACCGATACTTTATTTATCCCTCCTTCCATTGTCGAAAGGATTTATTGTGGTACCGTGGATGGCACTGGCTGCTCAACTGACTGGCCTTCAGACTTCGTCTGCACCCTTACCCTGACAGCAGCACGAGAAGATGCTTCAGATTCAGAGTTTGTGATGATCTCCTGGATATATGTCTTCCTTCCTAGATCCCTTCCTTTCTTTGGGGTTCTTCCTCTGCCCCTCTTATTTAGATCTTTGTTCATAGATTTGGTGGGAATATTTCATTAAAATAACAGAAGCGCTCAGGACCTGGAGCAGGACAGATAACTTCCTCCCTGGGATGAGAGAGTAGGTTCGAACAGGAAATCAAATAAAATAAAAGAAAATCAAAGTTCAGGACCTGAAGTAGGGTGATCAAATACCCTCCCTAGGATGAGAAGTTGGCCCTTTTAGAAAAATAATAAAAAAGAAGAAAAGTTGAATACTATGCCCAAGACTTAGAGCAGGGTAACAAATTCCCTCCCCAAGACGAGAGATCGGTTCTAATGAAAAAGAAAAACGAAGGAAAACAACACACTCTGCTCAGGACTTAGAGCAGGGTAATGGATTCCCTCCCTAAGACGAGAGATCAGTTTTAAGAAACGATGGAAAAACAAAGAAAACAGAGCACTACGCTCAGGACTTGGAGCAGGGTAACAAATACCCTCTCCAAGACGAGATATTAGTTCTAAAAATAATAAAAAGTGAGAAAATAGAACACTACGCTCAGGACTTGGAGCAGGGTAATAAATTCCCTCCCCAAGACGAGAGATCGACCCTTAGATCAATTGCAGATCGTGTTCTTGCACCTTGTTAGCCTTCCCCGGAAACGACGCCAAAATGTTGGTGTCCAGATGTGAACAAATATTCAAACCCTTTTTCCAATTATCAATCTTGGTGTGTTAGTTATTTCAAGACTAACGCGCATAGTATATGCAAGAGAAATAACATAACCTGCTATTGAATCACAAGCTTAATCAATGAAAGTAAGCAAACTACTGTAGCAGCAATTAAAGATGGATTGCAGAATTCAAAATACATTCACAACAATTACAAAATTACACCGGAACAATAGTTACAATAAAAAATCAAAATATGAAATCAACAAAAGGAAAAGAACACAACACTTGATCAGAAGAGTGGGCCCAACTCTCTGATCAGGGCTGCGGAAAACTCACAACTCACAAATGGAACAACAAAACATTGTGCATTCAATTGATTGAAAACGTTTCTGTTAAAATATCTGTCTCTTTCTGCTTAACCTCGATTCACAGCCCTAAGGCCCTCTTTATACAATTTTTCATAAAATCGTATCTTCCCCCTAACAACTAAATATCTACAATTATACATTTGTTACAACAACAAACTAGTTGTGAAAAGGAAACCACGAAAAGCTTGAAATAGAGCTGGAATAAGATGGGATATGTTGCGTTGTTGCAACAGGTTGAGATAGCATTGAGAATTAGGAGTTTCTTCGTGGCTCGCAATCGTAATCTCTTTACTTTTTCGAAATCTGTGAAAATAACGGAGTTAATACTTGCAAAGGTAAAACCTCCATGACTATTACTTCATTAATCAAATATTCCATGTAAGATAGTGGGAAGGGGTTTACCTCATGTGTTTTAGAATAATTAATGATGCAAAGAGATAGAAAAGAGGGCGAAAATGGGAGAGAAAAGTATACATATTCAGTACCCAACAGAACTCTAGACATCAATTCAGATTATTTTTTAACAGGAAGAGTTGGTGGACTAATCAAAGGCAGTCATCGCAGGAATCAAAGAAGATTTGGAGCATCTTCTTGGAGAATCAAACAAAATAATTAAAGTACTAAATTCTAAAACTAAAGAAGAATTAGAAGAACTCGGAATTAAGGACAGAACTGATATTTTCCTAGAAGTAAGAATATTTTTGACAAAGAAAAAATTGAAGTTGTAGTTAGAAAGAAAGTGTCAAAACTTGGAAACCCAGATTAGAAAATTTCATAGGAAATTTAATACTCTGCAGTAAAAGTGACTTCCAGCTCTAAGACATTCTATTGGAAAATTTATTCCATTAGAAGACTATGAATAAAAATTACACCAGATAGCAACATACAACCAATTTTGCTAAATTTAAAGGGACAATCAGTGGGAAATCATTCCTAGAAGGCCTAGAGTATGATCTTTTCATTCAGCATGAAGTCAGCCATTTGTTCATCACTAGGCCTACTTTTGAAAAATACATAGAAGTAGATGAGGCATACTGGAGGGTAACAAAATTTTCTATCCCAGATGAAAAGAGATGGGATAAGTTACTTGAACTCATCGAGTGAAAAGAATGCAACAAATTCAGTGACTAGCCACAGGAAAAAGAGTAGCAGTAAGCTGAGAAAGAGGAGCAGAAAGAAGAAAATCAGCCAAAGACAACAACCATCAAACAACACCCTAAAATTATGTGTTTATTATTCGAATCAGTTTAGAACATTTATTTTCCAGTTCTGTTTTTGTAAATCAGAAACAATTTCATATATTATCTCATCTTGTAATAAATTTTGGCTTAGAGTTAAGATATTTTTAGAATTTCGATATATAAGTATTTAGTAGATCAAAGAAGTCAGGGTTGAACCCTTGTGATGAACCATGATATGATTGTAATTTTCTAAGTTATTTATGAAGATAATAGAAGGATTATGGATTCATTCTGAGCAGCTTGTGTGTCTCTGTGAGTTTTTTTGGTTATTCATTTATGTTTCCATTTTTATTTTTCTGCACATGTTCAAGGTAAAATATGAGTGTTAGGTAAGATTAGATTGAATTTCAATCTCTCTGAAAGCCCCTTGAAAAGTTATAATCATTAAAAGAGATTAATTAACTAAATTGTTTGTCTTGGTTAATTCATCTAAATCCTTTAATTGTTTTCTTGTGACATCTATTGAATGTTTTATGTTTGGCTATATAAATTTTCTACATGCATATGTTGTATATGATAAATCAAATGTTCAGTATGAATGTTTAGCAAGTTATATACCTTCTTAATTTCTTCTTTTCAAATCAATTTAAATATTAATTATAATAAGAATGAAGAATCAACCCTTCTATTTTCTTAGAAATACTTAGGATTTATATTTATTTAAAAGTTTAAAGCATTGGTCATCCAATTAAAATCAAAACCTTACTTAGATGCTTTGGCACAATTCCCCAGCCTACTACAAAGGTACAACATCACATTGGTGTCATTTCCGGGGAATGAAGTTTGAAGTTTGTTGTCCCTAGGAAAATGATCAGACTTGCCTCCTAATGGTGGATAAGAGGTAAGTAGGCTGAAATATTTCACTTGGCAACTTCACAATTTAAATCTGGCTTCACGTAGGCATACCAGATCTCAGTCGAATCCAGAGCTTCTCTCTACTTTATCATATCCAGAGAAACTTGTGAGAATTTCATCTATTAGACAAAGGTTATAGTCTTCTCTTGTTGCTTCTACCTCTGTTTTACCTGAATTTCCCTCACAATATGACCCTTTTCAGTTAATTCCAATATCTGTTGAATCATCAAATATTTCTCCAAATGTTTTAAAACTCCTTTTGAAAGGAGTAGATCTAGAATCTGCATTATTAGTTCATCAACTTGAGACCTTTGAAGTTCATTTCCCTCATTTATAACTATCTGATAGTGAAGAAGATCTAAAACTCTCCCTTCCTTATTTCAAACCAACCGATTTTATATCCTCTGTGGTACATACTTTCCCTTCTACTTCTACTAAACCGGAAGAGGAACTTAGTATTTATACTAATCCTCTAGCTTTTGAAGATTTCTAGATTTTAGAAATTAGTCATTAATCCTCGGTTTTTCCAAAAATCTAAATCTCCATCACATCCATCTTCCAGTAAAGTTGTATCTCCAAAAAATACACCTTCATTACAACATAAAATGGTTGGTATTCAACCAATTGTGAAAGAATGGTATGCAACACTAGTGTTGAGATTCAACAAGATGACGATCCTAGTGAAAAATAAGCACCTACACTAGGTGTTGCCCAAAGGCTATTTTTAGGTGTATGTCTATTTTTAGAATGTTGAGCATATTCTATTTATAGCATGAGTCTATTTATAGATGGTTGAGAAAATTCTATTTATAGATGCGATTCTATTTTTAGATGTATGGGTGAAGTCTATTTATAGATCGCATATCTAAAAATAGATTGCATGTCGATTCTTATTAGCCCTTAATAATAATTGGACAATAAATAATAACTATTCTCTTGAAGCACTTGATTTCAGTTAACTAATGTGGCAAACCAGTTGATTGAAGGAATTTCGAGTTCTAAGGTTAGTTGGTGGGACATGCAGAGTGAATGAGTTATAACTGAGTGATTCGAAGTTGTAACAGAGTTGGATGAGTATTTATGTGGGTTGTTATTTAGTTTAACTCGGTTAAGTGAGTTAAACTCAATTGTGCTAGTTGTAACTAAAGATACACTAGTGAGAGATTAGTGAATTAATTATTTAATTAATTCACAAGTAGTGGTCTCACATGCAACTAAAGAAATACTACTGTTAACTACATGCATGTCAGATCCAATGGAGACCCAGTTGAGAGGTAGGTGAAAGGGTCTGTTTGACTATCAGTTGTGACATTAGTGGATGCTCAGTTGCAATCACACACACATTGGAGATGCCAAAGAGGATTGTGGAGTCAAGGCAAGGAAAGATCGAATTCATTTAGGGATTGTGATCAACATGGATTGCGCAGTGGAGGCAGGCTGTCAGGGTGCAGTAAATTGGCGCATGTTTATGCTAATTTTTGTATGAAAGTGTGAGATGATTGTATATTGTACTAAGAGCTCTTGGATTAGAGTTTTGTATGAGATTGTTTCATGATCCATGATATATGCATAATATATGATAGTGGGGTTTTTAGCTTTATGCTTTCCTAGTAAAAACATGTGTTATGTGTGATTGATCTTTCTTCATGTGTTTGAAATTGGCGATTAAATTTCTGCAAAGATTTAAGTAGAAGGATTATGTATTTAACAGTGGAATATAATTGTTAGATCAGTAGAATCCAGGTAATACATAATTGTATTAAAACTTCTACATGGTATCAGAGCAAATAAGATTGAAAAATTCAAGTAGTAGTTGAGTTTGTTGGTGGAAACAATTTGAATTTGCGGCAATAATTTCTTGGTGCGACAATTGAGTAAACATCGAAATGGCTTTCAATGGTTTGTGGCTAGAGTATGCACTTGAGGGCAGCTCGAACTACATTGTATGGAAGAAAAGGATGGAGGCGGTGCTTGAAGATAATGACTTAAAGGAGTTCATTGATAGCGATGTTCCTAAGCACACTTCGACGGATGCTGCATTACTTGACGCATGGAAAAAGAAAGTAGCGAAGACAAGAAGAATTATGTTGGAAGGTGTGAGAGACCATATTGTCTCAAGCCTTCATGGGAAATCCACTCCATTCGCTATGTGGAAAGCTTTGACAAATATTTTCCAAAGCAGCAACGACCATAGGAAATTGGCACTGAAGGATAAACTTAGAAAGATCAAAATGGAGAAGGGCGACAATATTCCCAAGTATCTCACAAAGTTTGTCCAGTGTAGGGATGAGCTGGGGAGTGTGGGAATCATGGTTTCTGATGATGATTTGGTGAGCTTAGCTCTCTTGGGACTTCCTAAGAGTTGGCATAGTTATCAAGACTCTGTCAACGGATGGGAAAAACTGCTGGATTGGGAACGACTGTGGTCGGATCTAGTGCAGGAGGAGTTCAGACGGAACACTAGAGATGGCTCTTCATCAAAGCATGATGATGAAGAGGATTGTGCTTTGGCTACCAAGGCAAGGAAAGGGAAAGGGAAGAAATTCCACTCAAAATTCGAGGCTAAAGGAAAGAAGCTGGATTTTTCCAAAGTGAAGTGTTTTCACTGTGATGAACATGGGCATCTCGCCACTAACTGCCCACAGAAAAATAAGAACAAGAAGGCTGCTGGAGCTGCAGCTGGTGAGGCCCTTGCCTCGCAATTTGAAGTTGATTTCTCTTTGATGGCATGCTTGGTTTCAAGCGCAATGGGATCGGTGTGGTATCTTGATAGTGGTGCTTCCTTCCACATGATGGGAGATAAGGATCTTTTTAGTGACTTGGAGGAGAAATATCTCCAAATGCATATAGAGATGGGCGACGATGGATGATATAGTGCGAACGAAATTGGTAACACTACTTTGAGAGGGAGTTAGGTAAACCATTTATTTTGAAAGATGTTATGCATGTTCCAGGTCTGAAGAAAAACTTGGTCTTAGTCGCGATGTTGGAGGACAGAGGTTATGATGTTGTTTTCAGCGATGGAAAAGCTTTCCTGCGACATAAAACAACGGGTCAAACCAAGAGGATAGGGATTCGAGTTAAGAATCTCTACAAGCTGGAGGTAGATGGCTGCACTGCAATGATGGGCAAGGCAGAAAAATTGGTGAGCCAGGATGAAGGCGAGTTATGGCACAGGCGATTGGGCTATATTCATCATGGAGCTTTGAAAGTTATGCAGCAAATATCTACTGGACTTCCAATGGGAACACTTGTTCAGTTAGATCAGTGCAAGGGTTGCACCATTGGGAAGTATGCAAAATCCACCTTTCATGAAAAAGAGAACCGTGCTTCGATGATCCTGGAGAGAGTTCACACAGACATGTGTGAACCATTCTCGGTTGCTTCAACAACAAAACACATGTATTATGTTATTTTTGTTGATGAATTTTCTCGGAAAATATGGATCTACTTCATGCAGAAGAAGGATCAAACATTCTCAAAGTTCTGTGAGTTTAAAGCATTGGTGGAGAAAGAGTCGGGGAATCAAGTGAAGGCTATGCAGAGCGATAACGGTGGAGAATATATCTCGAACGAATTCAAAGACTTCTGTAGCAAAGAAGGAATTCGAAGAGAACTCATAGCGCCTAATAACCCACATTAAAATGGGGTCACAGAGAGGAAGAATAGAACGATCATGGGTGTTGCACGAGCAATGCTGCATGATCAGGGCCTACCAATGCATTTGTGGGCGGAAGCATGCAACACTGCGGTTTATGTGCAAAATCATTGTCCTCATAGGGTACTTGGCATGAGTACACCTGAAGAAGCTTTTACTGGTAAGAAGTTGGATGTTTCTCATTTAAAGATTTTTGGTTCATCTGTTTATGTGCATGTGACCAAGAATGCGAGGAAGAAGTTGGAGCCGACTGCTGAAGTTGGGATATTTGTGGGGTACATAGAAACACCCCACAACTATCGTGTGTATTTTCCAAACAGTCGAATGAATGTGATGCGACGGGATATAAAATTCAATGAGGAGAAAGCCATGTAGTTGTCACTTGAGAGGGAGCTAGACTTGCATGTAGAAGAGGAACTGCTTGTTCCTAAAGATGAGTCTCTGGATGTGGATCAGCCACATGAGGAGGTTCATGGAGTGGAGGAGTCCACTCACATAGAGCCAAACATCAGAACTGGCAGAAGGCATACCACAGAAGCTGAGAGGTTGAAGCTTGATATGGTACAGAATGTAGGAGTCCCTACTTCACAGCGCAGACAGAGATAGTCTCCTGACCGATTCAATGGATACATGGCTCTCATGAGCAAATGTATTGTGACCTATCCATCTTCCTTTCAGGAAGCAGGGCAGGAGCCCACATGGGTAGATGCAATGGTGGAGGAGTATGACTCCATTGTCAGAAACAATGCTTGGGAAATTGTTCCAAGGCCGGTTGATAAATCAGTGGTAGGTTCAAGATGGATCTACAAGGTAAAGTAAGCTGCTGATGGGAGTGTTGAGAAGTATAAGGCAAGATTTGTGGCCCGGGGCTTCTCACAGATCAAGGGGATTGATTATGAAGAAACCTTTGCACCTATCGCACGATATTCTTCCATAAGGACCATCCTTGCTCTCTCAGTGCAGATGGGTTGGCACATTCATCAGATAGATGTGAAGACTGTGTTCCTTAATGGGATAATTGAGGAAGAAGTGTACATTGAGCAGCCTGAAGGATTTTAGATCTTCAGCAGTGAGTCGCATGTGTGCAAACTCAAAAGAGCGTTGTATGGGTTGAAGAAAGCACCCCGTGCTTGGTACACTCAGATCAAAAACTATTTCACTGGACTTGGCTTCACCAAGAGTGAGGCAGATGAAAACCTATACCAGATTGTGGTGGAGGGTAAGCTTTTAATCATTGTTCTTTATGATGATGATTTAATATTGACTAGTGATGAGCAGCTGATACACTCATGCAAGGAGGACCTTGCAAAGGAGTTTGAGATGAAGGATATGGGCCTCCTTCACTATTTCCTTGGATTGGAAATATGGCAGCGAGAAGGTGAACTGTTTGTGTCTCAAGGCAAGTATGCAAGGGAGATACTCAGTAAGTTTCACATGGAGGGCTGCAAACCCATGGATACTCCTCTTCCAGGAAACTGGAGGAAAGAGGACGCTGCATCTGGAGAGGTAGTGGATGCTACTATCTATTGACAGTTGGTGGGTTTTCTCATGTATTTAGTTAGTGCAAGACCGGACATATGCTATGCGGTGAACCAACTTATTCAAGTGATGGTTAAGCCTACCAAGCTATTTTGGAAGGTGTGCAAGCATGTCCTGAGATATCTTAGGGGCACATTTGAGTATGGTTTATGGTACAAACATATGGATGAGGTGATGTTGTATGGCTTCACGGATGCAAATTGGGTGGGCAGCCCAACGGACAGAAAGAGCACATCAGGAGGGGTCTTCCGTATCGGATCTACAATTGTTTCTTGGTATAGCATGAAAAAAAGATCCGTGGCACTCAGCTCAGTGAAAGCGGAATACATGGTAGCAAGTCAAGCTGCATGTGAGGCTATTTGGATGAGAAAGATCTTGGTTGGTTTGTTTGGTTCTCATTTAGATCCTACAGTGATTCATTGTGATAAACAGAGTTACATTAAAATCTCGGCTAATCCTATGTTTCATAATAGATCTAAGCATATAGATATCCGGTATCATCATATCAGAGATTGTGTGCAGCGAAAGATCATGTTGCTTCAGTACATTCCTACAGAATATCATGATGCAGATATCTTGACGAAGGCGCTCACTAGGAGAAAATTCGAATATCATAGAGACAGGATCATGGTGAAGGATAATCCCTTTCTTGTTGAGAGGGAGTGTTGAGATTCAACAAGATGACGATCCTAGTGAAAAATAAGCACCTACACTATGTTATAGCATCATTTATCACCATCATATAGTTGATGACTTATGATTTGGCCTTGAGCAACCCTTCCCTTCAGACTTGGAAATATTTCTCAAAAAAAAGTTTATTAAAACCCATACGCGACTCTGCCCAGACTTTTCCGCGTATACACGCAAGTCCATACATAGAGAACTGCGTATGCCAATTTGAACATTAAAAAATATATAATTTCCCTATTTTAGAGGTGGGGTTTACGGTTGTTCCAGTAACTTAACCACCCTAGCCCATGGCCTAACTATTCCCAACTGCAAAAACTAATTTAGGGAGTATAAAAGCCCCTCAAGGGAATGGCCTAAGGGAGGAAGAGAGAGAGAAATATAGATAGTATACACTGTTGGAGCCCTATCCAAGTCTGATATATTCCCATGCCTCCTGCACTTCCCAGATATTTTCAGGAAACCCTTTTTTCCTTGAGATGTTCACTCACCCTATGTGACATCCATTGTGCATGATTCTTGGAAGAAATCTTCAGAGGATAGGGCTGGACGGATTCAGAGGACGGTATGCTCGAAGGCCATGGCAGATTTCATGTGATCTCTCCACGTTTGTTTACTGTACATGTCATTAATAATAGAAGTGCCATCTTGTTCTTGATGTTTATGTGTCAATAATCTTTTATACATGTGTAGTGATCGTAAATTATTCATTTAATAAATTTTTTATGATATTATGCATGCTTTTCACTAACATCTAGAACATATATATGCTATACAACTAGGATTCTGTGTTCGTTCTTTGTTGATTTACAGTTTACGGAGCACAAAGAGTTGCAGGTGGTTTGCACCCTGCGGGATCTACTACAACCGAAGGATATCTGGGTAAGGTCTGCAACATGTAGTTTCTAGTTATTAGCATAAAAGTTGGTTAAGTGAGTCCTTCTTGTAATGACATGCCCCCGATATGTGAAGGTTTATCAACCCAAGACCTTTAAGGTAACATTTCCCGAAACAGAAATGGCGACTCCACTGGGGATCACATTCTTGTGATTCCTGTTTGGGTTGTTTTATCTGTCTCATAGGTTCCCGACAAGTTTTATCACTTTTGGCAGTCTAGTAAGTCTTTTTCCATTCAGACAAAAGACCTGGTCCCTTGATCAAGCTTGAATTTTTTTATTTTTCCTTATCTTTATTTCCATACGCAACTTAGTCTCTGCACAGTCTCATATACCTCCTATATTTTCCAAAGGGACCCGCGTATACGCAAGTTTCCTTGGTTACAATCGTGTATACACGCTAGTTGCATACTGCAAAACCACGTATGCCTGGGAAAATTTGAAAATTTGGGTTTTCAGCCTCTATAGTCTTTTCTATCTGTGGTAAACCATTCTTGTGGTATCTTTAAGGTGTCTGGACTGTGTTTATGGTGATTGCATATATTTTTCTCTCTTGTTTTTGTGAAAACCTAGCCATTTGGTGAATTTCCTGTTTTGTGTGTTTGCAATTGTGACTAAAGCACCATGATATTTTCCCGAAGTTCTTGGTTGTTTTGACCATTCAGAACAATGAGCCTCTACTTGTTTGCTCTTTTTGGCCCTATGCATTGCTTCACTTATGGTTTTTTCTTCCTTGGCCTATTTTGGTTTTCTTGATTTCTTGGAATTGTCTTGTTGCAAATCTTAATCTCTTTTTGGTTTTTTGAGTTGTTGTTCGTTTCAAGATTGTGCTACTGTAATGAATCAATTACTTGAGTTTTGTGTTTCTTCTTGCTCATTTGAGCCCTGTTACGAAAGTAGCATAGTTGGCTTGAGCACTTTGAAACGTTGTTGAGACTCATTTTGCTTGATTCTGGTTCTTGGGTAGTTTATGCTTGTCTTCTTGAGATCTTTTTTCTTCCATTATAAGTGAAAAGCCCAAAAACATTTTGTGTTTTCCGTAGCTTTTACTTTGATTTTGTTTTTACGGTTTCATCATATCTTTTGAAGCTTTTTGTTGGTTTCTAGTCTTTGGTTCTTGGCTTGATTTTGAAGGAAGTATTTTCTTGATTTATCTCTTTTATGTCAAGTGCATTTTGGCGTTCTTATGCATAGGAGTTCTGTTTGGAACTAGCCTTATTTTTTTGTCAAAAAGTGATTGAACCATTGTCTTTCTAGAGACTCTTTTTCGCTTCTTTAGAGTTAGCATCTTAGGATTTGCATATCATTTGTAGTTTGCATTAAGTGCATTTGATCATTTTAGTATTTTTCATAGTTTTCTGGATCGTTTGAAGTGTGAGTGTCTGAAAAGAAAAAATAAAGTTTTTTCTTATTAGTTTCGTAGAACCCATGTAGAGATCACTTTTCATTGAAAGGAAATTGTTGCATTGTGCATGTACCTAGGTTTTCATTGATTTCTTCTGTGTTATCAAACACCATCAGTTTCACTTCCGTGTACCCTTGACTTAAGTAATAACCAATTTAAAACAAGCGATATAATTAAAAGAAACTA
The DNA here is from genome assembly GCA_034641835.2 of Pinus albicaulis. Classification (NCBI taxonomy): domain Eukaryota; kingdom Viridiplantae; phylum Streptophyta; class Pinopsida; order Pinales; family Pinaceae; genus Pinus; species Pinus albicaulis. The sequence goes on from CM076580.1 coordinate 361,242,600, forward strand.
TAATTTTTTGTATCATTGTATTTTATCATACACAAACTAGCTAGGTTGTAGGGCCTTGGATTAGGTGAGTGGAGAGTTAACTCCCCAAGGCCGCTCAAATTGTTAAACATAGAAATTTTATTAAAGAGCGAAATCCAACACTGTTAAGTGGACCGGGAAAGCTCTCCTCCAGAGAGTCAAGCGCGAGGGATAGTGCAGGCAGAGAAGAGAGATACCCCCTCTCCTATTTGCTAAATCTTGACCTAAGACCGTTCCGCCCGGCTGCTAATATGGATTGGTGCCCTTAGTTGCCTATCCTAGGGATCACACAGGTGACGGCGGGGGGGGGGATACCCGTGGTACCTAAGACAAACGTTGCATCACTTCCATGAGTACGTCTGGAGGGTGCCCTTGTGAAGCTTGGGGACTTGCACCGGCAAAGGCTGTTGTTAGGAGGTCAGCGGAACTGTTTCTGTTACCTTTGCTTGTAGGCCTGGGGTGTAATTACCCCAGACTATTTTTGGAAGGTCCTATTATTTCACTTTCTTGTATTTTGGTGTCCGGTCCTCATCACCCAGAGCGAAAATACCTGAGAGCTGCTTGTCTGGCTGTATCTTAGGAACTTTTTAGGGTGCGCTCTTTTCTCCTAGATTTCTTAGCTTCTTATATTTTTTGAGTCTAAAATTAATCTCTTAAAGTGGCTGACCGATCGCCTCGTCGATCGAGGAGGCTTCATGGGTTATCTCCCGCGAGTGCTGAGCCTTCTTCAAGAAGGAATAGGAGTAATTCGGTGGGTGAATTTCAGCTGGTGGTTTCAAACGCAGCGGAGAGAGATCCTCTGTTGGGGCTTGTTGTTTTTGTGGGTGGTTCTAGTGTCAGTGTCAGTATAGAGACGAGTGCTCCACTCATCTCTAGAGTTTTATTTCCAGTAGAAGAAGTAGAAGTAGAGGAAGTCCCTCACCCTATTGAGTCTCTTCCATCTCCTCTTCCTGCTAGTTGTCCTGACGTTATTCGATACATTGGGCCCGAGTCTCAGAGACCGGCTAGTCCTTTTCCGTCATATCCCTTTCTTTCGTTGGCCACGACTGGGAACATAGTTTCGGCTGTGAACACTGCAAGTGTTTAGACTCCTCTTTCAGTTGAAGGAGGGGGCACTATTGCTATATCGACAATCACTTCTGGTGCTGCTGTGTTTGGCTCTGGAAACACCCAAGCACATGCTTCTCATTTTGGTCCCTTTTCTTATGGAATACCCACTAGTGGAATTCCTTCTCTTTCCTTTTCTGCTGCTTCAGCTGTCTCCACACCCATACCTTCTATGGCTAGTGGATCAGCTTCGTTTCAAGGGTTCCCATTTGGAAGTGGGCATATCCCTCATTCAACCCCTTCCTTAGGATATTTACCTTTTACCTCTCAGAGTCAAGGTTTCAATCCTTTTTCTGGAGGTCAAAGTTCTAATGTCTTTTCAGGATGGAACCCTGTTTTTATAGTGTTAGGAGTAGGGAGTCAGTTCTTCGCTGGTCAGCAAGGGAATGTTCCTTTCCCTTATCGAGTAATTCTTAGGCTTTTTCTCCGTTTGAAAATTCTTGGAACCCTTACCAAGGGGTTTCTTCTTCATTTAATACCTTAGTTGGAGGGAATGGTCCTGTGTATGGTAACTCTATGTTGGGGGGGGGGGGGGGGTCCTTCTCCGAATGTTGGGTCGCAAAGATTTTCTTATAGCCCAACATTCTCTATGAACAACATCTGGAAACCTGGTGTCTCAACAAATCCAGGTTATTCTTTTCAGAATGTGGGGAATCCGTCCTATGGAGGATGGAATTCCCAGGCTCCTCCACGCTTACCATTTTTGGCAACGTTAAACTTGCCAGATCTATCAAAATTGACTAATGATCCTATTTGGTATAGTTTGGGTTGGCCTCCGGTCCCCACCAAGCTCCCCTAAGACATTCCAAAGTTTGAAGAGAAGACTGGCGAGGATCTGGTAGATCATATCACCACTTTCCATTTATGGTGTTCATCGAACTCCCTGATCGATGTGTAATATTCCCAAATTTTCACATCACATTTGGAATATTAGAGTCCTTGATTTTCTTAATGAATTAAGTAAATAAAAGGGTGGAGGGACCCACAATACTCAATATGAATAAATATCCTCTTTGTGTGTGTGAAATGTGGATTAATTTAGCCTAGATATGCATAACAAGGTAGTTGAGCAACTACTAATGTGAATGAAATTGGAGAACCTGTCTCATTAATGAGATAGATAATGGAGGTTGACACAATCAGCTAAGATCTTGAAGGGATCAAACAGAGGACGATTTAGTCAAATAAGATCTTGAAGATGTCAAAGATCATGGGACATTCATGATAAAGTGATGGAGGATGTTGTGCCAACAAGGCACACTTGATGAAAGGTGTACATTGCACCTAGACATGATGGTTGATTTGGTCAAACAACGCAGTCCCACTTGGAGGATCTTGTCTACATACATTGCGCAGTCTAGATGAGGGCCAAGGATTGGGAAGGCTCAAATGTTATTTAAATAAGATGAAGGCAAGGATGAAGGCATGCATATTATTCTTGATGTAAAGATCTTTTCAGATCTGGAATTGTCATGTGACATTCCACTGCTTTATCTGGCTGTTTAGCAGAGATTGCAGGTGCTGTTTAGCACAAGGTGTTCCTGGTCGGGAATCCCACCTCTTTCTTAGAGTAGCTCTAGAAAGAGTATTGTACTTCATTATACATCTGGATTTAAGTGCCACATCCCTTTCCCTACTTTCTGCAGAACATCCATATTTAGAAATTGCAGGTTTCTGAAGATCAGTTTGGAAAGAGGAAGTTGTCTTCAGTACTTCAGCTAGAGAACTGGTGAGGATTTATTCCTATCACCTTGGGCTTAAAGATCAGCTTCCCAGAGCTTCATTTCAGATTTGGCATCAGGCCAAAATTTATTGACCTCCCAGCAGCAGTACTTCCTTAAGGAATTATGCTATCCATCTTGCAGATCAAAAGGGAGGAAGGAAGTTACTAGCACTTCAGCTAGTAATCCTGTGAGGGATCATTCCCTCACATTGCCATCAGTCTTACCATCAGCCTAGAGTTTATTGCAGCATTTTTAGTAGGCAGAAGGCCTATCTTTCCCTCACAACACAATTTCTAGAGGCAGTTGTGTTGCAGCAGCTGCAATAATCATTGGAGGATTGAGAAGCTAGATCTAGAGCTTCTAGCTCATAGATCTGAAGAAGGGATCAACCCTTCAAGCATAGATCTGATCTGATATCATATTTCAGCCATGTATTTGTCAGATCTAGCTTTAGATCTGTATTTCCTAGCAGATCAAGGATCAAATCCTAGGGAGGTGATTTTCCAAAGTTGCAGATCTGGAAAATCCTTTCTGGGTTATCTTGGGAATCCATCACATTGGCTAGATCTTGAATCTTGGCATCATATGGGCTCCAGTTTTGAGTAGATCTACATTTTCCTTTTCAGCCTGCAGCTAGATGTTCATATTCTGCTGAAGGGAGAACGCAGTATTTACTTCAGTGCCTCTTCAATTACGCTGTACCTATTATAGCATGTTTTCTGGGTGATTCTAGACCATCTCTTTGGCTAGATCTCCTCATATTTTGTACACTGTGTAACTGAATCTTCTCCAATATAATAAAATGGCTCAACTTCTTTGTAAATTCTGATGTTGTCTTAAGTTCTATTGTTTACTTTGCTGCAGTTCTCATATTGTGTTTTAGTATTACTGCATTTTCCCTATTTGGGATATTACAGTGGTATCGAAGCATGATCTTTGGCTCAGCTTGTGGACACTTCATCTTTTACATCAAAAGAAGAAGCAGATAGATGAGATCTATCATGGAGGATGATAATTCTGCCACTCCTTTCTTTAGACCCATGCAAGATCTCTCCAAGGAGGTCAATCAAATGAAGAAGGAAGGACAGAAAGAAGATCCAAGAAGAAGAATTGATGAGGAAGGACCAAGCACTTCCTATTAGCAAAGAAGGAAACTGGAGAATCCTAGATCTCCTCATAGATCCACTATGCCCACTTTCTTTGGAGAAGGTGAAAGGTGTAGAAATGAAGGAAGAAGAGAACCTGAGACTCATGAGACTCTCAGTCTATATCTTGAAGAGTACAAAGCACAATCTAGAGCATTCAAGGAGAAGCTAACTCTCCAACAATTCTTCAAAATCAAAGAAGAAAGAGGATCCTATAGCAGTAATAGAAGAAAGAGGCACAGTAGATTCTATTTGCCTACATTTGATGGATCTTCCTCAAGCACTGTTAAGGCTTGGAAGAGAGAGTTAGATACATTTTACAGGCTACATCCTGTAGCTGAAGAAGAGGCTGTTCAAATTGCAGCACTTCATCTTTTAGATGAAGCAAATGTTTGGTGGTTTGGTCATGTTGACCATATTAGCCCCCCCCCCATTCAAGTTGTTGGCCGACAGTCCTATTTGAACCTGTTTAAAACCTTTTTGCAGCCTAAGTCCACCATCTCTTGCCTGTCGTTACCATTCCCACCCCCTGGAATGCATTTAAAAAAGGGCCGCACTCTCATTTTCGAAATACATAAGCTCCAGCCCTTTGGGTCTTAGCTCTTTCAGTTTATCATCCATGTGACCCAAAATCCGGACCAAGTGCTGAGGCCCTAGGCACCTAGTCAAAATACATTGGGCACATTCCAAGCCGTCCGACCCAACATAAATCGGCGGTCCGCAGCTTGCCTTCCCCAGTAGTCCACGCGCTTGTTTACATCGCTCAAAACCAGACCTGTTTTCATCGCACCGCCTTTTGGAGGCGGGCGGTATTCCGCTAATGGCAGCGATTCCATATGCTGATTGCCACGCGTCACAGCCACTGTTCCAATACTGCCCCCATTTCGCGCGTTATTATTCAGTTGATGGACGGGTAGCGAAATTCATTTATACCGTCCGATCCTGCGCGTCCGATGGTGGCCCTCCTCCAAAGCTGCACGAGATTTAGTCCCAGCCCATCGCGCCCTTGGCCCACCATGTATTGCCCGTTGATGTTGTTTAAACCGTTGATCCTGTCGTAAGATCGGATGGTCAAGATCCAATTGCACCACGCCAATGAACCAGGTCCACCGCCATGTCATCCTTTCTGTTTGGTCTTTTGTATGCCCACGTCATCGTTCCACATGTTCACCATGTCCGTCCTCCACCATGCATATATTATATTCATATATTTTATGTTATAAGCCTCCACCACGTTCACTTAACGTTGTTCCATTGTAGGTCTCATCTCTGCTCGACTCGTCCACCACTGTTCCAATGTGTTTTCACCACTACCCTACGTACTGCTGCCATTGTTATCATGTCACTCTATCACACGGCCACCTCCATTGCATGTCCATCCCTGAGTCTGGTTTCATTTAATATGTTTGTGATTTTTGCAGGTGACTGGCGCTGAAGAACCATCGCTATTCGTGGCTTACATACATAGGTCGAGAACATTCCAAAGGACCATCTATCAGGTGCAGAATGATGGAGCATGGATTTGGGCAGATGTTGTCAATAAGACCTTCATTTAATGAAGCGGGGTTGGAATTTATTAAAACCCTCAGAGCAATTCAATAGGCAGGTTTAAGTAGATGAAAACATTTATGTCACGGCAAAGAGTATCAGTTGAAAATCAAAGGATTCAGCCTCCAGGATCGAGGATTTTAAATGTTAATCCAAAGTTTAGAAGGCAAGGAGTACGAATGAATTAAAATCATATCCTCCAGGTTTTGTTTCAACAGGTTGTTCCTTTAAGGAAGTGCAGAATGTTCATGAAGATGTATCCCTGTTCCGTACTCCTAAAGAGATCTCCTACCTAGTGCATTTATTTTTGCAAACGGATTGTCAAGTACAGATAATATTATCAAGCCATTCAGTAGTATGGGCGCGAAGGTTTTCCGCCATTTTGCTTCAATTAGAGGAATTTAATGTTTCATCTACCTCATCCTCTAGAGTTTTCTGTTTCTCCTATAAAAACCCAGAAGAAAGGCATTGTAAGGGTTCCAGACTTTTATCAGAAAATTGTGCAGTGAAAGACTTGTTGTATACATTCTGTAATTGCTTTTGTATGAAGGCTCAGAGCCTGTAGGGTCTCAGTGAGGAGGAATTCTATCTGTAATGAGGATTCTGGTCTTTGGTATTTCACAGTATGTAACTTTCTCTTATGTTTTTAATATAACGTCTCATTTCATCCATTTTATTGTATCATGTTTTGGAATGCGAGTGGCTCACTGGGTTGGTATGGATTCATTCTAGTTAATGCCCATACTTAAATCAGTCAAGCACTTTAAATAGGCCCATGCATGATATACTGTTCCATATACATCTCATACATCTTTCTGCTATATTAGTTGCTTTGGGAGGGTGCTTTTAAAACGCCATTGTCATGTATGGATTCTTAGATTGATAAGCCCATACATGGTTCTATTGTGTATCTGGGTATCAGTCCGAAGTTAACTAGTATCTTCTTAATATTTCTTTCACCACATACACTTTCTAATATCTGATTTCTGTGGCATATTATTTGAACTGGCCCTCTTTGCAGTAAATTGTCTCTTAACTGTCTGATGCTTTAATATTGGAACTTTGCATTGTGCCTTTGCAACATTGTTCTCCCTGTGGCAGTTTCTGTGATTTATGGTTCCATCTAAATTAATTTCCTTGTTTTACAAGAGATAGCAGGAGAGTTTTGGATTGACACCCAAGTTATATGACACACTCCTTGCTATGATAAGATGTCCTAGGCACTGGTCTATGGCAACTCTAGGCTGTCTCTAGGAGGGACAAAAATTGTTGACAACATCTTTCTGGCGCCGTTTCCAGGGATCGAATTTGAGAAAATCAAGTTCCCTGGGCCTCGAAAAATTGTTTTCACTCTCTAATCAGGTGAGCACAGAGAGTTGAAGAGTTGCATATCTCTCACCTTGGCGACTCCACTTTTGTTTATTTGATCAATCTACTTGCAGTCCCGACTCCGCTGGGGAAGAGACAAATAGCTTTGATTTGGAAAATCACTATGGTGGACAGTAAGATATTAAACCATCCACCTGGCAACTCCACAGTTCCTAAATAATTAGAAGACTCCACTGGCAGAAGACTCTGAACTGGTTGAGAAGATCCAGTGACCATCTTTGCAGAAACATGGATCCAAGCATGGATAGGGATACAAAACTAGAGGCTTTGTATAATCAATTAAATGACTTAATAAAAAGGTTTGATAAAGTGCAGGAGATGTATAGGGCTAATATGAATAAGGATGATAATTATTTAGAACAGCCCATGCCTCTTCCAGAACAAGAACAAACTCAAGACGTGGATAATGAGCAAAGCAAGTATGATGCTTTAAAGCCCATGGAAGATGAAGAGGAAAGAGATCAGGAATTTCCTAAGTTCGTACCTATGTCTTGTATTATGCTGGTCAGAGAACATCATGACCTAATAGCAAAAGCTAATAGGGAATGCTGCCTTGAGGAAACAAGAGACCACATAGAAGATGTAAAATCTGATGTGGAGGAAGAAACCACTCACGGGCCTTGCAGTCTAACCGAGTATCCTCAGGTTCATGAGGACTGGCCGGAATCAGACGGAGATCAAGAAACATCGGAAGATCCCCAAAATTCCCCTGCAAGCACAACTGAGGATATTCTGGAAGAGGTTCAAGAAGACATTCTTCCTCCAAATCAGCTAATGCAAGAAAAAGAGGATTGTTGTGCTTCTGTCCATGATGATAGGGAAACCCCCCTTTTGGCAGAAGAAGAGATTGATCAGATATTAAATCAACAACCCACCTCAGAAATCTTCTATGGAACACACACTCTTGCTCATTCATTTTATGATTTTGATGGTGCAGATTCCATGGCCCACTCGCCTATTGAGTTTGATGATTCGGATCCAGAAAAATCCTCCATGGATCAGGATGAAGAAGGACCTGCTGAGAATCTGACAGGTCTGATTGGTGACATTGCTTACGATTATGACTTTCCTAGTTATGATCTATTTGATGATGATTGTTTCCAGAGAGAAGCCGAGCCCGCAGAACCATCATCAGTAGACCCATGGGAGGAAAGTCAGGGCCAACAACTCCAGAGGAGCAGTGAACCTAGTCAGCCTATCTACAACACTAATGGGGAGAGTTATGAAAGCATCAATGATGAGTGTCATGTGATCGGTGATCAGGAGTCTTTCCTTTCAGAAGAGGAGGAGAGCAAAGAAGAAGTTCTTTAGCAAGATGAAAATAACGAGCCTTCTCTTGAAAAAGAGGAAGTAAAGGTACAAGCCCCTGCTCAAGAATACATAGATCATTTCACGGAGCTCAGCACAGTAGAGCAGAATATACCAGAGCTCCAAAATTACTCAACTCCAATATACGATGAGTCATCTAGTTCGGAAAATGAAGAAAATGAAGGAGATTATCTTCCTCAAGAGAGTCTTGTTCTTGATCCAGTGGAAGAAGAAGAAATCCTGGATGAAGCCTGCCTGCCAGATATTCATAACCAGGTATCATTTCATGATCCTTATGATCATTTCCTGAACACATTTGTAAAAGGATCTAGGGTCTATTTGAGCAGCATGTTGCAAACAGAACGAAAGTTTTTCAAAGCTGCCATTATGGAACAAAAGGAAGAGATACCATTGCCTTCTGAAATAAAAGAAGAAGGTGATCAGGCTTTAAAGAGTCATATTGAAGATGCAGTGGAAAATGCAGAAATCAAAGCTGCCCAGGATGAAGATAGCCTACCGATCATGGAAGGCCTAAAAGAAGAGCTGGTACATCATGCGTTCATTGATCCTGTGGCAGAATATATGGAGGCCCTGATTTGCTCAAATTCTCCAGCATTGATCCTTCACCAGGGCCAGATTCATCAAGAGTGGTCACCACTGATGGTGACCACGTTTTTGAAAAACCACATGCAGAGCACCCTGTGGTTATCTTTGATAGGTAGTCAGTGCTCCTATCCCTTTTTGTTACTGCTTGAATGGATGCACTGGCATTATTGTATCACCTAAAGCATCAGAGACTCCCAGGTTAGAGTAGGTTAGGTAGGAAAAGCTGAATAAAGCTTAGCCTATGAGCAAGTAGTTAGTCATTTTAATTTCTGCAAAGTCCAGCGAGCCAGATAGTCTAATCCTGGCTTGACTATTTTTAGTTTCTGTTTCTATCTTTGTTTGAATAATGTGGGTGCTGCAATGAATTATCAAGTGAAAAGTGAGAAGTGCTGGGGGGAAAAGTGTGCACTGAAGATGATCAGGTGGTCCGCGAGTTCTCGACACGTCCAGGAACGAACGTGCTGTCCCCATATGGAGCCGATGTTGACCATATTAGCCCCCCCCCATTCAATTTTTTGGCCGGCAGTCCTATTTGAACCTGTTTAAAACCTTTTTGCAGCCTAAGTCCACCATCTCTTGCCTGTCGTTACCATTCCCGCCCCCTGGAATGCATTTAAAAAAGGGCCGCACTCTCATTTTCGAAATACATAAGCTCCAGCCCTTTGGGTATTAGCTCTTTCAGTTTATCATCCATGTGACCCAAAATCCAGAACAAGTGCTGAGGCCCTAGGCGCCTTGTCAAAATACATCGGGCACATTCCAAGCCGTTCGACCCAACATAAATTGGCGGTCCACAGCTTGCCTTCCCCAGTAGTCCCCGCGCTCGTTTACATCGCTGAAAACCAGACCTGTTTTCATTGCACCGCCTTTTGGAGGCGGGCGGTATTTCGCAAATGGCAGCGATTCCATACGCTAATTGCCACGCGTCCCAGCCACTGTTCCAATACCGCCCCCATTTCACGCGTTATTATTCAGCCGATGGACGGGTATCGAAATTCATTTATACCGTCTGATCCTGCGCGCTTCATCCAACGGTGGCCCTCCTCCGAAGCTGCATGAGATTTAGTCCCAGCCCATCGCGCCCTTGGCCCACCATGCATTGCCCGTTGATGCTGTTTAAACCGTCGATCCTGTCGTAAGATCGGATGGTCAGGATCCAATTGCACCACGCCGATGGACCAGGTCCACCGCCATGTCATCCTTTCCGTTTGGTCTTTTGTACGTCCACATAATCGTTCCACATGTTCATCATGTCCGTCCTCCACCATGCATATATTATATTCATACATTTTATGTTATAAGCCTCCGCCACGTTCACTTAACGTTGTTCCACTGTAGGTCTCATCTCCGTCTGACTCGTCCACCACTGTTCCATTGTGTTTTCACCACTACCCTGCGTACTGCCGCCATTGTTATCATGTCACTCTATCACACGGCCACCTCCATTGCATGTCCATCCTTGAGTCTGGTTTCCTTTAATATGTTTGTGGTTTTTGCAGGTGGCTGGCGCTGAAGAACCATCACTATTCGTGGCTTACATACATAGGTCGAGAACATTCCAAAGGACCATCTATCAGGTGCAGAATGATGGAGCATGGATTCGGGTAGATGTTGTCGATAAGACCTTCATTTAATGAAGCGGGGCTGGAATTTATTAAAAACCTCAGAGCAACAAAAGGCAGGTTTAAGTAGATGAAAAAATTTATGTCACGACAAAGAGTATCAGTTGAAAATCAAAGGATTCAGCCTCCAGGATCGAGGATTTTAAATGTTAATCCAAAGTTCCGAAGGCAAGGAGTACGAATGCATTAAAATCATATCCTCCAGGTTTTGTTTCAATAGGTTGTTCCTTTAAGGAAGTGCAGAATGTTCATGAAGATGTATCCCTGTTCCATGCTCCTAAAGAGATCTCCTACCCAGTGCATTTATTTTTTCAAGCGGATTGTCAAGTACATATAATATTATCAAGCCATTCAGTAGTATGGGCGCGAAGGTTTTCCGCCATTTTGCTTCAATTAGAGGAATTTAATGTTTCATCTACCTCATCCTCTAGAGTTTTCTGTTTCTCCTATAAAAACCCAGAAGAAAGGCGTTGTAAGGGTTCCAGACTTTTATCAGAAAATTGTGCAGTGAAAGACTTGTTGTATACATTCTGTAATTGCTTTTGTATGAAGGCTCAGAGCCCGTAGGGTCTCAGTGAGGAGGAATTCTATCTGTAATGAGGATTCTGGTCTTTGGTATTTCACAGTATGTAACTTTCTCTTATGTTTTTAATATAACGTCTCATTTCATCCATTTTCTTGTATCATGTTTTGGAATGCGAGTGGCTCACTGGGTTGGTATGGATTCATTCTAGTTAATGCCCATACTTAAATCAGTCAAGCACTTTAAATAAGCCCATGCATGATATACTGTTCCATATACATCTCATACATCTTTCTGCTATATTAGTTGCTTTGGGAGGGTGCTTTTAAAACGCCATTGTCATGTATCGATTCTTAGATTGATAAGCCCATACATGGTTCTGTTGTATATCTGGGTATCAGTCCGAAGTTAACTAGTATCTTCTCAATATTTCTTTCACCACATACACTTTCTGATATCTGATTTCTGTGGCATATTATTTGAACCGGACCTCTTTGCAGTAAATTGTCTCTTAACTGTCTGATGCTTTAATATTGGAACTTTGCATTGTGCCTCTGCAACATTGTTCTCCCTGTGGTAGTTTCTGTGATTTCTGGTTCCATCTAAATTAATTTCCTTGTTTTACAAGAGATAACAGGAGAGTTTTGGATTGACACCCAAGTTATATGACACACTCCTTGCTATGATAATATGTCCTAGGCATTGGTCTATGGAAATTCTAGGCTGTCTCTAGGAGGGACAAAAATTGTAGACAACATCTTTCTGGTGCTGTTGCCGGGGATCGAATTTGAGAAAATCAAGTTCCCTGGGCCTCGAAAAATTGTTTTCACTCTCTAATCAGGTGAGCACAGAGAGTTGAAGAGTTACATATCTCTCACCTTGGCGTCTCCACTGTTGTTTATTTGATCAATCTACTTGCAGTCCCGACTCCGCTGGGGAAGAGACAAATAGCTTTGATTTGGAAAATCACTGTGGTGGACAGTAAGATCTTAAACCATCCACCTGGCGACTCCACAGTTCCTAAATAATTAGAAGACTCCACTGGCAGAAGACTCTGAACTGGTTGAGAAGATCCAGTGACCATATTTGCAGAAACATGGATCCAAGCATGGATAGGGATACAAAGCTAGAGGCTTTGTATAATCAATTAAATGAATTAATAAAAAGGTTTGATAAAGTGCAGGAGATGTATAGGGCTAATATGAATAAGGATGATAATTATTTAGAACAGCCCATGCCTCTTCCAAAACAAGAACAAACTCAAGACATGGATAATGAGCAAAGCAAGTATGATGCTTTAAAGCCGATGGAAGATGAAGAGGAAAGAGATCAGGAATTGCCTGAGTTCGTACCTATGTCTTGTATTATGCTGGTCAGAGAATATCACGACCTAATAGCAAAAGCTAATAGGGAACGCTGCCTTGAGGAAACAAGAGACCACATACAAGATGTAAAATCTGATGTGGAATGGAGGGAGATCAAGAAACATCGGAAGATCCCCAAAATTCCCCTGCAAGCACAACTGAGGATATTCTGGAAGAGGTTCAAGAAGACATTCTGCCTCCAAATCAGCTAATGCAAGAAAAAGAGGAATGCTGTGCTTCTGTCCATGATGATAGGGAAACCCCCATTTTGGCAGAAGAAGAGATTGATCAGATATTAAATCAGCAGCCCACCTCAGAAATCTTCTATGGAACACACACTCTTGCTCATTCATTTTATGAGTTTGATGGTGCAGATTCCATGGCCCACTCGCCTATTGAGTTTGATGATTTGGATCCAGAAAAATCCTCCGTGGATCAGGACGAAGAAGGACCTGCTGAGAATCTGATAGGTCTGATTAGTGACATTGCTTATGATTATGAATTTCCTAGTTATGATCTATTTGATGATGATTGTTTCCAGAGAGAAGACGAGCCCGCAAAACCATCATCAGTAGAACCATGGGAGGAAAGTCAGGGCCAACAACTCCAGAGGAGTAGTGAACCCAGTCAGCCTATCTACGACACTGATGGGGAGAGTTATGAAAGCATCAATGATGAGTGTCATGTGATCGGTGATTAGGAGTCTTTCCTTTCAGAAGAGGAGGAGAGCAAAGAAGAAGTTCTTGAGCAAGATGAAAATAACGAGCCTTCTCTTGAAAAAGAGGAAGCAAAGGTACAAGCCCCTGCTCAAGACTACATAGATATTTTCACGGAGCTCAGCACAGCAGAGCAGAATATACCAGAGCTCCAAAAAAACTCAGCTCCAATATACGATGAGTCATCCAGTTCGGAAAATGAAGAAAATGAAGGATATTCTCTTCCTCAAGAGAGTCTTGTTCTTGATCCAGTGGAAGAAGAAGAAATCCTGGATGAAGCCTGCCTGCCAGATATTCATAACCAGGTATCATTTCATGATCCTTACGATCATTTCTTGAAAACATTTGAAAAAGGATCTAGGGTCTATTTGAGCAGCATGTTGCAAACAGAAAGGAAGTTTTTCAAAGCTGCCATTATGGAACAAAAGGAAGAGATACCACTGCCTTTCGAAATAAAAGAAGAAGGTGATCAGGCTTTCAAGAGTCATATTGAAGATGCAGTGGAAAATGTAGAAATCAAAGCTGCCCAAGATGAAGATAGCCTACCGATCATGGAAGGCCTAAAAGAAGAGCTGGTACATCATGCGTTCATTGATCCTGTGGCAGAATATATGGAGGCCCTGATTTGCTCAAATTCTCCAGCATTGATCCTTCACCAGGGCTAGATTCATCAAGAGTGGTCACCACTGATGGTGACCGCATTTTTGAAAAACCACATGTAGAGCACCCTATGGTTATCTCTGATAGGCAGTCAGTGCTCCTATCCCTTTTTGTTACTGCTTGACTGGCTGCACTGGCATTATTGTATCACCTAAAGCATCAGAGACTCCCAGGTTAGAGTAGGGTAGGTAGGAAAAGCTGAATAAAGCTTAGCCTATGAGCAAGTAGTTAGTCGTTTTAATTTCTGCAAAGTCTAGCAAGCCAGATAGTCTAATCATGGCTCAGCTATTTTAGTTTCTATTTCTATCTTTGTTTGAATAATGTGGGTGCTGCAATGAATTATCAAGTGAAAAGTGAGAAGTGCTGGGGGGAAAAGTGTGCACTGAAGATGATCAGGTGGTCCGCGAGTTCTCGACACGTCCAGGAACGAACGTGCCATCCCCAGATGGAGCCGATGTTGACCATATTAGCCCCCCCCCCATTCAAGTTTTTGGCTGGCAGTCCTATTTGAACCTGTTTAAAACCTTTTTGCAGCCTAAGTCCACCATCTCTTGCCTGCCATTACCATTCCGGCCCCCTGGAATGCATTTAAAAAAGGGCTGCACTCTCATTTTCGAAATACATAAGCTCCAACCCTTTGGGTCTTAGCTCTTTCAGTTTATCATCCATGTGACCCAAAATCCGGACCAAGTGCTGAGGCCCTAGGTGCCTAGTCAAAATACATCGGGCACATTCCAAGCCGTCCGACCCAACATAAATCGGCGGTCCACAGCTTGCCTTCCCCAGTAGTCCCCGCGCTCGTTTACATCGCTAAAAACCAGACCTGTTTTCATTGCACTGCCTTTTGGAGGTGGGTGGTATTCCGCAAATGGCAGCGATTCCATACGCTGATTGCCACGCGTCCTAGCCACTGTTCCAATACCGCCCCCATTTCGCGCGTTATTATTCAGTCGATGGACGGGTAGCGAAATTCATTTATACCGTCCGATCCTGTGCGCTTCATCCGACGGTGGCCCTCCTCCGAAGCTGCACGAGATTTAGTCCCAGCCCATCGCGCCCTTGACCCACCATGCATTGCCCGTTGATGCTATTTAAACCGTTGATCCTGTCGTAAGATCGGATGGTCAGGATCTAATTGCACCACGCCGATGGACCAGGTCCACCGCCATGTCATCCTTTCCGTTTGGTCTTTTGTATGCCCACGTCATCGTTCCACATGTTCACCGTGTCCGTCCTCCACCATGCATATATTATATTCATACATTTTATTGTATAAGCCTCCGCCACGTTCACTTAACGTTGTTCCACCGTAGGTCTCATCTCCGTCTGACTCGTCCACCACTGTTCCATTGTGTTTTCACCACTACCCTGCGTACTGCTGCCATTGTTATCATGTCACTCTATCACACGGCCACCTCCATTGCATGTCCATCCCTGAGTCTGGTTTCCTTTAATATGTTTGTGGTTTTTGCAGGTGACTGGCGCTGAAGAACCATCACTATTCGTGGCTTACATACATAGGTCGAGAACATTCCAAAGGACCATCTATCAGGTGCAGAATGATGGAGCATGGATTCGGGTAGATGTTGTCGATAAGACCTTCATTTAATGAAGCGGGGCTAGAATTTATTAAAACCCTCAGAGCAATTCAAAAGGCAGGTTTAAGTAGATGAAAACATTTATGTCACAACAAAGAGTATCAGTTGAAAATCAAAGGATTCAGCCTCCAGGATCGAGGATTTTAAATGTTAATCCAAAGTTCAGAAGGCAAGGAGTACGAATGAATTAAAATCATATCCTCTAGGTTTTGTTTCAATAGGTTGTTCCTTTAAGGAAGTGCATAATGTTCATGAAGATGTATCCCTGTTCCGTGCTCCTAAAGAGATCTCCTACCCAGTGCATTTATTTTTGCAAGCGGATTGTCAAGTACAGATAATATTATCAAGCCATTCAGTAGTATGGGCACGAAGGTTTTCCGCCATTTTGCTTCAATTAGAGGAATTTAATGTTTCATCTACCTCATCCTCTAGAGTTTTCTGTTCTCCTATAAAGACCCAGAAGAAAGGCGTTGTAAGGGTTCCAGACTTTTATCAGAAAATTGTGCAGTGAAAGACTTGTTGTATACATTCTGTAATTGCTTTTGTATGAAGGCTCAGAGCCCGTAGGGTCTCAGTGAGGAGGAATTCTATCTGTAATGAGGATTCTGGTCTTTGGTATTTCACAGTATGTAACTTTCTCTTATGTTTTTAATATAACGTCTCATTTCATCCATTTTCTTGTATCATGTTTTGGAATGCGAGTGGCTCACTGGGTTGGTATGGATTCATTCTAGTTAATGCCCATACTTAAATCAGTCAAGCGCTTTAAATAGGACCATGCATGATATACTGTTCCATATACATCTCATACATCTTTCTGCTATATTAGTTTCTTTGGGAGGGTGCTTTTAAAACGCCATTGTCATGTATGGATTCTTAGATTGATAAGCCCATACATGGTTCTGTTGTGTATCTGGGTATCGGTCCAAAGTTAACTAGTATCTTCTTAATATTTCTTTCACCACATACACTTTCTGATATCTGATTTCTGTGGCATATTATTTGAACTGGCCCTCTTTGCAGTAAATTGTCTCTTAACTGTCTGATGCTTTAATATTGGAACTTTGCATTGTGCCTCTGCAACATTGTTCTCCCTGTGGCAGTTTCTGTGATTTCTGGTTCCATATAAATTAATTTCCTTGTTTTACAAGAGATAGCAGGAGAGTTTTGGATTGACACCCAAGTTATATGACACACTCCTTGCTATGATAAGATGTCCTAGGCACTGGTCTATGGAAACTCTAAGCTGTCTCTAGGAGGGACAAAAATTGTTGACAACAGGTCACATGGAGCATGCAAAGGTGACTAAGTATTCATATTTCTTTCACAAGTTGAGGAAGGAATTTGATGTGAAGAAACCAGAGATGTGTCACAAAGTGACATTTCCTAAGAAAGAAGATTTCAATCTTGTCACTCTGGAAAAGAAGTCACTACACTCACCACCAGCTGCAGAAGTACTTGCATCCGGAGAAGAGACACTTGCAATCTTGCAAGATGGTCTTGAGCTCTTGACACATAGAGTCCCATGCATGATTCGGGAAATGCATGAGGAAGAGGAGGGAGATTCCAGCGCTGGTATACTTCGAGAAGAGAAGCCTTATTTCTTACCAGCAGTTGGAGACACTATTGTCCCGGTTGGAGGAACTCTTGTGTTATGTCAAGAGGTTCCCACATATCAGTTGATCTAAGGTGTGCATACATATTCATCACCTATTGTTTCAGTAAATCTTATTGAGACTTTGAGGGATATGCTTTCCAAGCCGATGCATAACCAAGGGTTAGAACATAATGCTGATTTGGAGTAGCAACATATCACAGAGCAGAGGACCCTTGATCTAATCAAGGAGGAAGTTAAAAACTATCCCAGTTCATCATTGTTGAGCTACATTTAGCCCTTTGAGTTGAAATTTAGAGTTTCAGAAAATGGGATGAACATAATCCTGTGTACAATCACTGGTTTTAAGATTAGTCTTGTACCTTGCTTGGAGATAGCACATATATTATCATGCAGATCTACAACGCTGTCACTTAGTAGCTGTGAAGATGAAGAGGCCCCATCATTCTTGGAGCATTCTGAAGGTAGCTTCACTCATGAAGCAATGGAGATGAATATGACAAATGGTAGACATCTTGAGATGAGAAACTTTTTCTCCTTTCTAGATGACACTTTCTCAACGAGCATTCATCTGCTCAAAGAGAAACTTCTACTTGCAGCAAACCCAAAACTTCTTTGGTTTTGGAGGGCCTTTGGTGGAGAGAGAATCTCATTAAGAGATCTCATTAGAGATGCATTTCAACATTTCAAGAAGTGCAAATTTCTTCAACAGTTTGGGGAGGATGGTATCCTACAAAGGGAGGATGCCATGATTATGCAATACCTCATTCATCACCCACATAGGGATGAGTGGATGAGGAGAATAAGCAAGGGGTTTCATGACCACTTGCAGATTTATATGGGCCAGCAAGCTTGGTTACGTTGGCTGCCCTTGGGAGGTTTCTGTCACTGCCCAAAGGTTCCTATTTCTTTGATCCATGCCTTGAAAAACACTTATGAAATGAAGAAGGAGGCATGGCTGCGCTGGCTGCTCTTGGGTGAGTATGGATACCACCCAATAGATCATATTTTTCTGATTCATGCCCGGTGTATCAATTATAGAATGCAACAAAAGAAGGCATGTTCATTTTGGTTTCACTTGAGAGAGATTGGCCACCACATGACATCTCCTATGTCTATGTGTTTTGTATTGGGTAAAGCTTGGCATGATGCTCTCAAGATGTGCATTGATGATGTTTCTTTGTATTGGGCTGATGTGACATTTCATATGTCCATTAGTATGTTTTTGCTTCATGATGCACATGAGGAGGAGAAGAAGCAACAAGATCTCTTGTTGCTTTGGTTGCTTTTGGGGGAGTTTGGCTTGTCCATCTTACATGGAGGAGATGGAGGATGGCAGCAAAGGGCCTTACTCCGGTGGTTACTCTTAGGAGAATATGGT
Source organism: Pinus albicaulis (assembly GCA_034641835.2). Classification (NCBI taxonomy): domain Eukaryota; kingdom Viridiplantae; phylum Streptophyta; class Pinopsida; order Pinales; family Pinaceae; genus Pinus; species Pinus albicaulis. Next base: position 361,260,924 of record CM076580.1, read on the forward strand.
TTGACATATTTGTCTACCCATATTTCTCCTTTCCTTATTCTTTTTCATAACCTTGGAATGATGCTTGGATCCAACAAGGCCAACAGGGATAAGTATCAGAGCATATCAATGCTCAATCTAATTCATAAAACATGGGATGAAGACTTGTATTGTGTGATGGAGCTTTTCCTTTGTGAAGAGAACCACCTTATTTTATGAACCTCATGTATTGATGATGATGTTGGACACCATAGGGTTGTCACTGGATACTTCATGATGGAAGGAGGCCATCTAACCAAACAGTTGGAGGTCATTCTTTATGTTTTTAAAAGACAACTTTGGAACCAAACATGCATAATTTATTGCAGCAAATGGAGGAAGCCTTCCTTATGTGGATGCCATTTGGAGGGGAATAGATGGCTTTGCATCTACTTTTGGAGTTGCTTGAGGACAAGCAACATTTTTCCGGGGGGGGGGGGACTGTAATATTCCCAAATTTTCACATCATATTTGGAATATTAGATTCCTTGCTTTTCTTAATGAATTAAGTAAATAAAAGGGTGGAGGGACCCAAAATCCTCAATATGAATAAATATCCACTTTGTGTGTGTGAAATGTGGATTAATTTAGCCTAGATCTGCATAACAAGGTAGTTGAGCAACTACTAATGTGAATGAAATCGGAGAACCTGTCTCATTAATGAGATAGATCATGGAGGTTGACACAGTCAAATAAGATCTTGAAGGGATCAAATAGAGGATGATTCAGTCAAATAAGATCTTGAAGATGTCAAAGATCATGGGACATTCATGATAAAGTGATGGAGGACGTTGTGCCAACAAGGCACACTTGATGAAAGGTGTACATTGCACCTAGACATAATGGTTGATTTGGTCAAACAACGCAGTCCCACTTGGAGGATCTTGTCCACATACAATGCGCAGTCTAGATGAGGGCCAAGGCTTGGGAAGGATAAAATGTTATTTAAAGAAGATGAAGGCAAGGATGAAGGCATGCTGATTATTCTTGATGTAAAGATCTTTTTAGATCTGGAATTGTCATGGGACATTCCATTGCTTTCTTGGGTTGTTTAGCAAAGATTGCAGGTGCTATTTAGCACAGGGTGTTCCTGGTCAGGAATCCCACCTCTTTCTTAGAGTAGCTCTAGAAATAGTATCGTACTTCATTATACATCAGGCTTTAAGTGCCACACCCCTTTCCCTACTTTCTGCAGAACATCCATATTCAGAAATTGCAGATTTCTGAAGATCAGTTTGGAAAGAGGAAGTTGTCTTCAGTACTTCAGCTAGAGAACTGGTGAGTCACCTTGGGCTTAAAGATCAGCTTCCCAGAGCTTCATTGCAGATCTGGCATCAGGCCAAAAGTTATTGACCTCCCAGTGGCAGTACTTCCTTCAGGAATTATGCTATCCATCTTGCAGATCAAAAGGGAGGAAGGAAGTTACTAACACTTCAGCTAGTAATCCTGTGAGGGATCATTCCCTCAAATTACCATCAATATTACCATCAGCCTGGAGTTTATTGCAACATTTTTCAGTAGGTAGAAGTCCTCTCTATCCCTCACAATGTAGTTTCTAGAGGCAGTTGTGTTACAACAACTACAATCATCATTGGAGGATTGGGAAGCTCGATCTAGAGCTTCTAGCTCATAGATCTGAAGAAGGGATCAGCCCTTCAAGCATAGATCTGATCTGATATCATATTTCAACCATCTATGTGTCATATCTAGCTTTAGATCTGTATTTCCCAGCAGATCAAGGATCAAATCCTAGGGAGGTAATTTTTCAAAGTTGCAGATCTGGAAAATCCTTTTCGGGTTATCTTGGGAATCCATCACATTGGCCAGATCTTGAATCTTGGCATCATCTGAGCTCTAGTTTTGAGTAGATCTGCATTTTCCTTTTTATCCTGTAGCTAGATGTTCATATTCTACTGAAGGGAAAGTGCAATATTTAATTCAGTGTCTCTTCAGTTACGCTGTACCTATTGTAGCATGTTTTCTGGGTGATTCTAGACCATCTCTTTGGCTAGATCTCCTCATATTTTGTACATTGTGTTACTGAATCTTCTCCAATATAATAAAATGGCTTAGCTTATCTGTAAATTTTTATGTTGTCTTAAGATCTATTGTTTACTTTGCTGTAGTTCTCATATTGTGTTTTAGTATTACTACATTTTACCTATTTGGGATATTACATGATGACTCGATTAGGTTGAGATTATTTCAAAGAACCTTAACTGGAAATGTGGCCAAATGGTACATAGAGTTAACTGGGGGAAATTTTTCTACTTTTTGAGATTTGGCTACCATGTTCTTAAATCATTTTCAGTTACCTGTCCGTTATGATGCCGGGACTGACCTCCTGGCCAATTTTCAGCAGGACAAGGAAACTCACATTTCTAACCATATTCAGGAATGGCGAAGAAGGACGAGGCTCATTAAAGCCCAAATCCCAAATGAATTCCTTCTTGAATGGTTTTTGAAATCTTTACAGCCAGAAATCTCCAAGGATGTATCCCTTTCAAGGGTATTTTCTGAAGAGCAGGCTATTTTTAGGGCTTAGCAACTAGAGCTGATATATTCTTAGTCTGGAGTCCTTAATAAAATTTTGCCGGATGCTCCTCACTCCAAATTGGACTTAGCCAAAACTAAACCTGGTCCTCATGGTGATGGCCTTATCGGTTCGATTGATAGCGGTACAGCTAACCTGCTAAGTAAATTGTAGCAGTTGTCTATACAATATGCTTCTTCTGGTCAGACTGTGCCTTCAGTGTCAACTCCTTCGCATTCCTTGGCAATTAATGCTGTCCAAACTTATAACCCAAAATGAAATCAACAATCTAATGGGAAGAAGAAAGGACAAAATAACAAGAAAAAGGACAAGGATGGGAAGGGGAATGCGAAAAATACAACGATCATGTTGGAGAGGGTAAAAAGGATAATAAAAAGAAAGTGAAGTTTCCATGCAAATTATGCACTAGAGAGCATCTTATGCACATTTTCCCTAAAATTCAAGATGTGCAGCGCTTGTTAGCTCAATAGGGTTCTTCTAGTTCCCAAGATGTGATGAAAAACTCTTTTCCCCAAGGGTAGCAATTAGTTGCTGGCGCAAATCCAAATACTGGGGCTCCCTCTGGGGGTAGCCAGGAAGGGGAAAATACATCAAACATATACATGATGAGTGCTCATGTAGATATCGCTACGATATCTCGTGATTATGGCAAAGCTAAGTCTTCGAAATCTAAGGGTGCTCCTGATAGTACTGAGCCACTTCATATTATGAGGCCTACTGTTGAGCCTATACCTCAAATGCCGAAAGGGTCTTCAAAGCGTACAACGATTAATCCTAATGCCAAGGCTGCCCAAAACTACTCGATTGTAGAAGATTTGGCTCAAAGTCCTTGTGCCATGTCTGCTTTAGAGGTGCTCCAGTCTTGTCCTGCTCAGCGAAGTGCTTTGCTCACTGCTATTGGGGCTGTCGATCCAAATAATTATCTGATGATCACATTTGATATGTCAAATTTTAAGAAGAGACTTCCTCATCATATGGCTTTCCATATTAGGTCAACTTATCAGAAATTCAATATCTTTCGAATGGTTGTTGATGAGGGTGCTTCCACGTGTGTAATGTCTCTTGCATGCTGGAAGGGTATTTGATCTCCCATAGCCGTTCCTTCAACCACTCTTCTGACTTCATTTGATGGTCATTCTCATAGGCTACATGGTATTGTTCCAGCTTTGCCCATCTGTGTTGGGGGAAAGACTGTTAATATCGAAGTTGAGATAGTTGATGCAAGCTTAGAATATAACCTTATGTTGGGGTAAAACTGGATCTATGAGATGGATGCCATAGCATCCTCATTATTTCGTATTGTTTTTTTCCCTCACGAAGGGAGAATTGTCACAGTTGACCAACTGGATTGTTCTCCTATAGATTCGAATGCATCTTCTGACTCAACCATTCCTTTGGTGAAGGATACCAAGCCACTTTTTGAGAATCTGGGGGTTGGAATGTACACTTCCTTGATGGGTACTTTTGATCTTCCACCTCCTTCGGTTCATATCAATGCTATTTCATCCTCCAGGGCTTCTATTCAGAGAGAGTCTGCAGCTGAGATTTCTTATAGCTCTATTGTTGACTCTACAGATTCCATTCCAGTTTCTCTTTCACCGGAGGAATTGGATGGAGATGTGGCTCCGACTTGGACTCTCAGTTCATCTTTGGCTCAGGATTTCCTTGATACCACTCTTCCATTTGAAGAGGCCATCCTTGAAGCAATGACTGGTGTAGAGAGATCATGGGATGATTTGCATCATCAGTCTTACTTTCTACCAGACTTGCGAGAAGTTGAATCAAGTTTTCCTAGCCCTTAGTCTTCTGGTCCTATTCACCCAGTCCTGAACCCTTTAGCACCAACATAGGTTTTTGCTGAAGGGTACATGGTTTTTATTTCTCCAACTACCCCAATGAACATCTTCAGAGATCCCAAGATCATGGAGAATGTCTTCATTGGAGCCGAGTGTTCCTCTGAAGAGATTAAAACTTACACTGATCTCTTTCGATAGTTTCAAGATGTGTTTGCTTGGTCTTATGAGGAAATTCCGGGTATAGATCCATCTATTGTCCAGTATGAGATCAAGGTATATGAAAATGCGAAGCCTATCAGGCAAAAGATTCGTCCGGTCAACCCTAGGAAGGCAGCAGCTATCAAAGTTGAGGTAGAGAAGCTGCTTAAGGCAGGGTTCATTTACCCCATTCCTTTAACTAAGTGGGTTTCAAATCCAGTTCCTGTGGACAAGAAACAAGGAATGATTCGAGTTTGCATCGATTTACAGGACCTAAATAAATCATGTCCTAAAGATAACTACCCCACACCGTTTATAGATCAGATCATCGATGAGTGTACGGGGAATGAGATTTTCTCCTTCATGGACGGTTTCTCTGGATATAACCAAATTACTATCCATCCTGAAGATCAACATAAGATTGCATTTATTTGTCCCTAGGGTACCTTTGCTTACAAGAAAATGCCTTTTGGCCTAAAAAATGCTAGAGCTACTTTTTAGTGGGCCATGTCTTACGCTTTCCATGACATCAAACATATTATTGTGGCATATTTGGATGATCTAGCTACTCGTTCTTGCAATAGAATTGATCATCCTTCTCACCTCCGTCAAGTTTTTGAACGGTGTCGGTATTACAAAATCCGGTTGAACCTGAACAAGTGTGTTTTCGCTGTCACATCCGGTCGGTTTTTGGGATTCATCGTGTCTACGGAAGGGATTCGGGTAGATCCCTTCAAGGTTGAGGCAATGCTTCAGTTGCCTCCCCTGTCTTCAATTCGTCAACTTCAAAGTCTGCAAGGAAAAGCTAATTTTCTGTGGAGATTCATCGTAAATTATGCCGAGATTATGAAAGGATTTATCAGATTATTAAAGAAAGGAGTTCCATTCTTTTGGGATGACTTTGCTCAATGCTCATTCGATGCTTTGAAAAAAGCATTGACCTATGCTCCTTTATTGAGTCCACCTGATTATAGCAGGGATTTCCTCTTGTACCTCACGACAAAAAAATCTATCATTGGTATGGTTCTGGTTCAGGAACATGATGCTCTTTCCGAGCATGTTATATACTACCTTAGTCGAGGCTTGGTAGGTCCTGAAATCCTATATTCTCTGATTGAGAAACTTGCTTTAGTAGCTGTTCATGCTGTGCAACAACTTAGACATTATATTCTCCTTCGCAAAAAATATGTTTTGGCAGCAGTCAATCCATTTCAGTTTGTTCTCAGTAGGCGAGTGATTGGGGGCAAATACAATCGATGGATTGTGATTTTCAGGAATTTGATCTTGAGTTTATGTCTGCCAAGTCCAAGAAATCATTAGTTTTTGCGGAATTGATTTCTAAGTTTCCCTGTGGAGAAGAGATTGTTTATGATGAATCATTTCCTGATGAACATCTTTTTCTCATTTCTTCACAGGATCCTTGGTATGGGGATCTCATAGTTTATCTCTAGACTGCGAAGTTTCCCTCGACTTTTTCAAAAGATGAGCGTCAGAAGTTACATCACTTGGCCAAAATTTATTTGATTATTAGTGACACTTTATATTGTTGTGGGGTCGATTCGATCCTTAGACACTGCTTAACTCTCGAAGAAGCTGAGTTTGTGGTGAATGATTGTTACAGTGGATCTTGTGGTGGTCATTTATCTGGGCTTGCTACAACCCAAAAAATATTGCGTGTAGGATAATTTTGGCCTTCGATTTTCAAAGATTGTATGGAATTGATCAAAAGGTGTCATCCACGTCAGGTTTATACTTGAAATATGCACACTCATCCAGCTCCACTCTTTCCTGTCATTACTGTCAGACCCTTTACAAAGTGGGGTATTGATTATACTACTTGTAGCCTAACCTTCAACTAAAGGCCACAAGTACATTATTGTCGCTGTAGACTCCTTCACCAAGTGGGTTGAGGCTATGCCTACTTTTGGGAATGACAGTGAGACAACAACTCGATTCCTCTTCAATCAAGTCATTTCTCGTTTTGGTATTCCCAAAGAGATTGTCACTGATCATGGAAGTCACTTTCAGAACAACATGATGGCTGAATTGGCTCTGAAATTAGGTTTCCAGCAGGAGCATTCGTCTCCTTATTATCCTCAAGCCAATGGGAAATTTTAATCCGTGAACAAATCCTTGAAGACAATTCTTCAACGGATGATTGATAAAGCCAGATCCAATTGGCATATTATGTTGTATCCTGCACTTTGGGCATACCGGACGTCAGTCAAAACTGCAACCGGTTTTACTCCGTTTCAACTGGATTATGGGTTGGAATCTATATTTCCTATTGAATGTGAAATTCCTTCTCTTAATTTAGTTGTTGAGCTTCTTCCTGACACTTCCAGTCTCGAAGAATTCCTTCTTCATCTAGAACATCTCAATGAGCAGCGTTGAGATGCAGCTACGATGAATGAAGCACATAAGAAATGGGTAGAGGTTCAGTACGATAAGGTGGTCAAACCTAGGCTTTCCTCTGAAGGTGACCTTGTCTTGTTTTATGCCCAAGAGAAGGATGCCTTGGGGGTAGGAAAATTCAAATCTATGTGGTATGGCCCCTTTATCGTTAAAAAGGTCCTGAAGAAAGGAGCTTATGCCTTGATTGATTTTGATGGAAATGAGTTAGTGGAGCCCAGAAATGGGCTCTATTTGAAAAATTATTATGCCTAGGCTTTGGCCTGGTGTCTTGCTTTGTTGTATATATAGATATATATATTTGTACATATCTGGGTTTTCGATTTTTGGTGTGATTTTGATGAACTTGATCTGATTTGGCAGGTAATATTGGATGACATGAGTCACTTTGGTTTCTCCAATGGTGCTAGTAGACATACCCGGAACTTGGCTTCCGCGACTTGGGTACTCCATTATCCATTCGTTCAGTTGTTAGTTTCAAGAAGTGTCTCCATTGGTACTGCTTCGAACAACGTAGCAAAATACACTGCAGTAGTTAACTTACTCTCGGAGGCAATATCTTTGGGTGTTGATTCGTTAGTAGTTTTCTTGGATTCGAAGCTGGTGGTTTCATAGTTGAACAACACATATCGGGTCCAAGACCCATTTTTACATCGATTGTTTTTTAGGGTACGTTTGTTACAAAGATTATTTCAATTTATAACATATTCATATTCCTCGAGCTGACAATTGGATGGCAGACTTATTGGCTAATCAAGCAATTGATTGGTATATTAATCATTCAATACTTTAAAAAATATATCAAATACAACATTCATTAATCATACATTTGAGTCATCACATCATATAAATCGTTGTGTGTGTGTATATATATATATATATATATATATATATATATATTAGAGTGTTCAAAAATATACAAAATTTGGACCATCATGTCCTACAAAATTAGGGCTTATGCCCGATCATGGTTATCATCAAAAAATATTATAGTCATCTGATCATATCTATAGATCTATTCCTGAGGTCCCTGCCCAACATTTGTGTTCCTATAGAACACAATGGCAGTCGCTACATGACAGAATAACTGCACCCAGTCTTGTGGTACTCCTACCACCCATCTCTGGATAGCTTTCGGTAGGTCCTCGATAGCGGCCATAGGAACCTGACGACTGAAGCTCTCCAAGTTCCTCTGTACTGCATGGAGCGTCCTGCCAGGGTCTTCAACATCTACCTCACCTCTGCGGTGCTTGTGCCTTGGGTACCCCTCAGGTCTGACTGGTCCCATGTCTGCATCATGATCATCATAATTTTGTAAGTCATTTAGTCCAATCAAAAACATTTTTTCATTTTCATAATTTGAAAAAATAAAAATAAAATCATATAATCAAAAATAAAAAAATGCAATCTCATCGATTGCACCCCATGCTACACCGGGTGGCAGGACTAGATATATATATGCACAAAATTCCATCCCAGCATAGGGATAATCGTCCACTGCAATGACTTGTGCTTCCCACCATTGGAAGAACTCATCATCCAAAGTGGTTTTGGGAACTTCATTTCCCCCTAATGTCTTCATCATATCTTCCCATCGGGCTATTCTTGGATCTCTCAGGCTGCTGGTAGTTGAGATGACCTTGGGCCGAAGCCTTGGGACCCTCTTGAATAATAATGTTAGCAAGATTGTAGCATACCCAAAATGTTTAGTCTTTTCTTTCTAGATTGAAGCCAATTGTTTTTTCATATTGCTCAGCAAGGCTGTGCACCAATCAAAGAGAGGAATCAGGCATTCCATTGCTATGCTCATTTGTGTCTGTGAAGCCTGATGCAGAGAAGCAGATCCTGCTACTCTGCCAATGGTAAAGAGAAGGATCTTCATGTATAAATCCTTCAAATCTCTGATAGGAATCTGAGTTCCTACCTTTTGTGCATCCTCTACGCAGTAGACTTGGACATAATCTTCTACGGTAAGGCCTCCAACAGGCTTTCCGTGCAAGTCTACTAGGTCTCCTCTTCGAGAGAGTCCAGTGATGAAATATATATTTCCACTTCTATGCGTAGTTGCATCTGATCAATTATGAAACAGTCTTCTTACGGCTCCCAATGATCAACCAAAATTTGAAGCAAACGTACATTACTTTTCATATTGGGCATTTTGAAAAATTTGAGCAATTCGCAATTCTGGAGAATATCTAGTGAATTTTGATCTTACATCACCTCATTGTCAATTGCACTATTCTCACGCTCTCTCCAGCTGATGGACATCCTAGGAAAAGTCATTAAATGATTGATTAGATTCAAGTTTTAAATTTTTTCTCTGCGCATACGTGGCCTTGCTTGTACACAGTCACGTATGATATGCAGGTCCATCCACATGAACTCGCGTATGCACAGAGGGTTTCAACAAAAAATATATTTTCTACGGTCAATTTTCCAAAATTTTACCTTAAACAGGAACAAAATTGATGAAAATGATGAGTTTAGAGCTTACTTGACTGATTTGGCGCGATTTGAAGGCTGATTGCTCCGTATTTGAGAAGAGGAATTTTTGCCCCAAAATCTCCTTCTCCACTTCTGCAATGTGAAAATGATCTAAATGTGAGTCAAATGGTGTATTTATGCCCAGAATTTGAATTTTTTTTGCAAATTTTCTTTGTGCTTATTTTTTCGAATTTGACTAAGGCTGTATAACCATTTGGATTGTGAGTGTTGGGCAAGGTATTTTTTCAGGTACATATTGCTGAATTCGAGATTTTCCTAGTTTTTCCTTCGGATCCATGACCGCTGACCTGTCATGGCAGGTATCTGATTTTGAACTGGCATATAGGTTAGGGAATCCACAATTCCGTTGCATCTTTGCATACTAGCCTCCATTCTGATCACTTGCCATAGGGTTGATCCCATCATGTCATGAGTACTTAACCCATTTCACTCGTCAATTTTTTAATCATGACTTGGTGGTAGAGCCTTCCTTTACATGGGATTCCTAGTTAGTCCCTCACTAGAATTTGTCACCCATGTTGCAATTTATGTAGGCTCGGGAGTCCTCTTTAGTCCCACCGTGCCTTATGTGTTGAAGCTTCATTCTTCTTCTTCTTCGCTATCATTTTTCTAGCCATTTACCCTAGAGGCTCCTTATGTTGTCGAGTTGTATTACTACATTGCATATTGACTACTTGTTTATCTTGGCCTTTAGCCGGCTTCATTTGGACTCATGTTTAAGCCATCTTTTGACCATGTATTTCTTTACAAGTTAACCATGCAATCACTTAGCTTCTGCGACTTGACACATTTACCCATGGATGGAATATTCCTTTGAGTGTCACTTACCAGTTTTCACCACCTTGCATTGAGCATAGGATTGTTACTATCCCAGGAACTAGTGCATCTGTTTCACGACACTCGTTCTATCCATTGTACTATAACATTATTTTATTCCTTTTTAGGCTTTGAATATGAAAAAGACAAAAAAATTAAATATTTTAAAAAGAGCGGGAATGGGATATTACTTCCATATTTGATGGCAGCTACAGTGTCATTTGTGTCACCCTTGAACAAAGCACAAAAAAAGCTGAGTTTTTTCTCCATTTGGGATGGTTTTAGTGTTTGAATTAGGAGAAGCCATAACCTTGTTTCATGAGTCAGTACTCCCCCGGTTGGTTATCTCTTCCAATCATATGGAGGGTTTGTTTATGCCTCCTGCATGACAAGCTTATACAAAGTTATCATTTGTTGCCAATGAGTCGTGCTTTTGTTCAAGGGAAGTTAACCTGACTCAACCTTTATGCTGTGTCTCTTGACTCATTTTTCAGTCGTCCTTCTCGGTCTTGTCAGTATCTTGTTCTATCACTTCAGATATTTAGTCCTTTGCTCGTGCTGGTTTGAGAAGGTCTCCATTGACTTCTTGCCAGTGGGTTTGTCTCTTATCGACTATGAAATATTGATCTAAGAGTAAACCTAGAGCCGCACCCTGGCCCTATTTACATCAATGATAGGTGACCTTGTGCTCAGCATTTGATCATCATCATGGGTCTTTGGCTAAGTGGTTTCCATTGTGTTCGACAGCAGCTTACATTATCACACTTGGGATTTGTGCAGTACATTGATTTCTATTTCACCCTATTGGTGGATATCTCGCCTCTTTGTTAGATTTCATTATTGGTTGGTTTAGAGGGTTTCTGTCGTGCGTTAGCTTCATCTTGTGTATGCTGGAAATTTACTTCGAGTTGGTTACTTCACTCTACTTCGTCTAATTCCTTCCAAATCTTGGCCTGCGGGTTACACTCATGCTGGACTGATGTGAGATGCCTTAATGCCTTCCTTCCAACAGATCTTTTCCCATCGACTCCAACTCATTGCTCTGGAAATAAGGTCTAGAGTCCTTTTGTTAGTACCTTAGGGTTTGTAGTCATTAGTGGCAGACTCTTCGCTATCGATAGTGAGGATACATCATTGCCTCCTGATTGATAGATTATTTCATGTGTTCGACTTCAACTCATTCATTCACACTTGCTAGGTTGTACTGGGGCACCTTGACATTCATTATCATTATTGGTGGGTTGTCTCACGTTTGTTAACGATATACATCAATGACCGGTAATCAAACGATTTCTCACATGGTCGACTTTAGCTCATTTATTTCCATTGTGTAGAATTGTGCCATGGTGATCGGTGAAGACCTCAGGTTTGCATTAGCATGTTTTGGTTCACTTTGATAGCTCCTTCAGTTTTCTGCCAGTGACACCATCCACCCTTATATGTTGCAGTTTCATCACAACAACATCTTATATGTTGGCTCCCAAGTTGTGTGTTGTACCATTTGTTCCACCACTTATGATTTGGTACTTGGATATTCAGTTGTGACTTTTTGGTGATCAGCTATCTGTTGCAACATCAATGACCAATATTTTATATGTTATACTTGGACTTGATTTTGACTTGTACTTCCGGGCAGTGATCAGATGATTCACTATGTACTTTACATTTCAGTGATACTTGTATACATATTGGATCCGCTCTACACTTCATATGCAGACATGCTTTTCTTTCACTGAGCATGGGTATGTCTACCTCAGACATGAGCTATCTTTTTGATCTCTCTCACTGGTTTTTTGGCAGGCTGAAATCTGGTGAAGTCCTCTCTAGTCATTGCAAGGTTCTTTCTATGCACATAATATATTTCGGCCATCATGTACCCCTTCTGACCTCATATATTAGGGGGCATCTATTATAGCATCATTTATCACCATCATATACTTGATGACTTATGCTTTGGTCTTGGGAAACCCTTCCCTTCAGACTTGGACATATTTCTCAAAAAACAGTTTCTTAAAACCCATATGCGACTTTGCCCAGAATTTTCTGCGTATACACACTATTCCATACATAGAGAACCTCGTATTCCATTTTGAACATTAAAAAATATATAATTTCCCTATTTTAGAGGCGGGGTTTACGGTTGTTCCAGTAACTTAACCACCCTAGACCATGGCTTAACTGTTCCCAACTGCAAAAGCTAATTTGAGGGAGTATAAAATCCCTTTAAGGGAATGGCCTAAGGGAAGAAGAGAGAGATAAATATAGATATTATATGCTGTTGGAGCCCTATCCAAGTCTGATATATTCCCATGCCTCCTGCACTTCCCAGATATTTTCAGAAACCCTTGTTTCCTTGAGATGTTCACTCACCCTATGTGACATCCATTGTGCACGATTCTTGGAAGAAATCTTGAGAGGCTAGGGCTGGACGGATCCAGAGGATGGTACGCTCGAAGGCCGTGGCAAATTTCAGGTGATCTCTCCACGTTTGTTTACCATACATGTCATTAATAACATAAGTATCATCTTGTACCTGATGTTTACGTGTCAATAATATTTTATACATGTGTAATGATTGTAAATTGTTCATTTAATATGTTTTTTATGAGATTATGCATGCTTTTCACTAACATTTAGAACATATATATGCTGTACAACTAGGATTTTGTGTTCGTTCTTCGTTGATTTACATATTACGGAGCATAAAGAGTTGTAGCGGGTTTGCACCCCGCGGGATATAATACAAATGAAGGATATTTGGGTAAGGTCTGTAACCTGTAGTTTCTAGTTATTAGCATAAAAGTTGGTTAAGTGAGTCCTTCTTGATATGCCCCCGATCTGTGAAGTTTTATCAACCCAAGACCTTTAGGGTAACATTTCCTGAAACACACTAGGTGGGGCCCACATGCTATTTTTAGGTGTATGTCTATTTTTAGAATGTTGAGCATATTCAATTTATAGCAGGAGTCTATTTATAGATGGATGAGAAAATTCTATTTATAGATGAGATTCTATTTTTAGATGTATGGGCGAAGTCTATTTATAGATCGCATGTCGATTATTATTAGCCCTTGATAATAATTGGACAATAAATAATAATCTATTCTCTTGAAGTACTTGATTTCAGTTAACTGATGTGGAAAACCAGTTGACTGAAGGAATTTCGAGTTCTAAGGTTGGTTGGTGGGACATGCAGAGTGACTGAGTGATTCGAAGTTGTAACAGAGTTGGATGAGTAGTTATGTGAGTTGTTATTTAGTTTAACTCAGTTGTGCTAGTTGTAACTAAATATACACTAGTGAGAGATCAGTGAATTAATTATTTAATTAATTCACAAGTAGTGGTCTCACATGCAACTGAAGAAATACTATTGTTAACTACATGCATATCAGATCAGTGGTGAGCCAGTTGAGAGGTAGGTGAAAGGGTCTGTTTGATTATCAGTTGTGATATTAGTGGATGCTCAGTTGCAACCACACACACATTGGAGATGCCAATGAGGATTGCGCAGTTAAGGCAAGGCAAGATTGAATTCATCCAGGGATTGTGATTAGCAGGGATTGCGCAGTGGAGGCACGTTGTCAGGAGGCAATAAATTGGCGCATGTTTATGCCAATTTTTGTATGACAGTGTGAGACGATTGTATATTGTACTGAGAGCTCTTGGATTAGAGTTTTGTATGAGATTGTTTCATGATCCATGATATATACATAATATATGATAGTGGGGTTTATAGCTTTATGCTTTCCCAGTAAAAACATATGTGTTATGTGTGATTGATCTTTCTTCATGTGTTTGTAATTGGCGATTAAATGTCCACATAGATTTAAGTAGAAGGATTCTGTATTTAATAGTGGAATATAATTGTTAGATCAGGAGAATCCAGGCAATACATAATTGTATTAAAATTTCTACAACTAGTTCTTCCACCACTGACCAAACATCACACTTTTCCTAATGGGTATTTAAAGCATTTACCTAGATTTAATGGAGAAAGAGGGCCTACTGTTGAAGGCCACTTAGTTTCATTCTTGGACTTTGCTGACAATATGAACATTGAATATGAATATGTTTACACCAGAATTTTTGTTCAATCATTAGAAGGAAATGCAGAATTTTGTTTAGACAAATTCAAGCCAATTATATAAATTCATGGGATAAATTAACCAACATTTTCAAGAACCGGTGGGGAATAAAAAAGGATCATGTCTACTATTTAACAGAATTTGAAGATTTAAGAAGGAATCGTGGTGAACCTGTTACTGATTTTATTAAGAGATTTAATAAAATTTACAACAAAATTCCCCCCAGATTGTAAACCTCCAGTGACAACAACTAAGATCAGATTCTCTAAAGCATTTGAGGATGATTTTGTTGTAATTCTTAGAGAAATAAAATTTGAAAATGTAGCGAATATGCAAACAAATGCAATTGAAGTGGAAGCTAATAGTCCAACATCTAGTGAATTGAAAGCTAAGGAAGAAAAAAACTAAAAAGAAAATTAAATCTATAGAATAAAGTACATCATCATCAAAAACTAAAGATGGAGAACATAAAATTGATGAAATGATTTTTTTACTAAGAAATCTATCTAATAGAATTTCAAGAATGGATGCTCAACCTAGAGTAAATCAATCTCCAAAATGATCCCAAACCCTTTGCTAGAAGTTCCCACACACTCACAGCAGAAGTGACACTCGTGCTGGATTCAAGATTCCTTGTGCTTTGATCATGTCTGTCGTGTGATTTAGGACCCAAGAGGGATTCTGGACAAATCTGGTTTCTTAGCTCTTAATCGAGGAATCACCCTCTTCTCCAAACTGAATCCAATCATAGTTGGATTCTTAACAAGATTATCCAATGGAATACCCACAGATTTACTAGAAATTCCACTTGATGCTTCACCTTTTCCTCTGACAATCCAATAATAAACGACCGCCATTTCAATAATTTTGAAGCTTGTTTTGTGAGAAATCTACATAGCTCAAACACTGCAATTTTCTTTCTGCATTTTCTTTACTTGCTCCAAAAATAGCACACATAGTAGCTACAAACTTCTTGGATCCCTTGTTGAGCCGCAAATCTTCGGCTAGTTTAAATGATTCCATGACCCTTTCAGATGAATATGAGACAAAATGGGGTTGCCTGCCCAATAATTTCGATATTTATTCACCCTCAACACCCAATTTCTGTATAATTAAAATCGAATATTTAATCCTTCCTTCAGTGGAGGTAAACATATTTGAATCAGTACAAATGAGTTATGAAAATATCCTCTTCTTTTATGTAAGTCCCAAGGAAAGTGAGCTTGGACTGTATGCTTTTTTTTGCATCATAAAAGAAGAAATGAGGGTTGGAAAGAACCATCTTTCGAAACTGGGCAGGGGTAGTCAAAACATACCGATTTAATAAGTCCAAAATCTCTTCCAAATTCCTGCTAGATTTTGCACTAAGCGACTCAATGTGTTGTCTAAAGGATTTTGCAATTTCTTCCTCTAATAAACTGCATTTGTTGATGAGGAAATCCATGACAAACTCCTGTTTGGTGGAGTTGTAGATGAGGGTGCAATTCAGGAACAAAAATTGAGGAATGTTATGTGAGATGTTGAGGTGAATGACAGTGGCAGTGGGAAAGGAAGGAGATAAATTAATTGGCGATGGGATGATAGTTTGTTGGTTATCAGGGATTTCCATACCTTCAACTGAATAGACAACATCATCTGTGCTATTGGTATAACAAAAATGTGTCACAGATATGAGTAGTTAGCTTACCAGGGATAGATGGCGTGAGAAATTGACGAGTGAACACCTATAAATCAAAGTTGGAGAGTGGCTACCACTTTATTTTTTAATAAAGTATATAATAATGTATAAAATAGGATATTGACTAGATTTAATCTAGGGACTTGCTCTAACATTAGTCAAATACGAGGGATAACCAAAATGATTTGATTATTAGATAGTGAGGATTATGAACTTACAAAATTGGTTCGATCTTTTACTTACATGACATAGGTTTGATTCTAACCCTTATCACTATAATTCGTAGGTGAATCACGCTTCCTCCTAGCACACAACCACATGTAAGCAACCAAGGATTTGAACATGAGACCTTGTACTCGCATTTACTTTAGATTTTCACAAGCTTACCAAGTGAGCTCCCTAAAGGGGTGAGGTTGTGGCTGACTTTAGAATTTCTTAAATGAGAATTGCATGTGGAATTATAATTAACTAAAAGTTATTCATTAGTGTAAAGTACCTTGGATAACAATTCTTCAAGGATAACGAGAAGCCATACAAAAGCTAAAATTACGCCAAGTTGAGAATGGGATGCAAAAATATCTGGAATTTAGGGGTCTTTTGGAAAGTTTTCAATTGGAACAAGAATAAACTTTTTGTATTGAGAAGTTTTCGTGTAAGGATTTGGGTTGATCCTGCGTGCTCAACCCCAAATATTCATGGAATCTTGGTAGCTCTTGCTCTCTGAAAAATTGTAACGGTTTTTGGGTTGGATCCCATCTTTATTAATATAAAATTCTCTACCTGTTTTTTTTTTTTAAATAATAATAAAAATTCAATTTTAAGGTCACAACTAAGCTAAACAATAAATTAGTGCATGCGACCCCCTTTTATGTGGGAAAAATATCCACATCTATGTAACAATTTGCAATGTTCCACGGGTCCCCCTCCCTATGTTTCCCACACCCCCAAGATGGGAGAATGCATGGGGAAGCATTTGCCCATGTCCCTCTTTTGGGGAAACTTGGGGAAAAATAGGGCGAGTGTTTCCCCAATAAGGGGGATGTGTTTCCCCAAAAGGAGTGCTTGTGGATGTCCCCTAACAAAAAAGGGGGCATTTGGGCATCTCCTCTGAATTTTTCCTAAAAATAATAATTTATGAGAGGGGCAGCCTAACATTCAACCTTAGAGCCCCAGTAATGTTATGTCATTAATGACAATGTTAAAATTTTAAAGTAAAGAGATGAAAATGCCATACTTTTCTTCCTTTTACTTATATTTTTAACATTATCATTATCTTTTCAGGATGTTTGAGAGTGGTTCCAACCTCGGATTTCATATGGAAAAAGTAAAAATTCAAATCTCACTCAAAATCCAGCAAACTTAAGAATTTACAGGGTTTTATCATGTATGTTGATATTGAAATAACATTTAATAAAGAGCACCAAACCCTCTATACCTCGATGTTGGTGCCATTAATTTTTGAACTCCTATATCAAGACCTCGTTGGCTTGATTTCAAGCTGGAGGAAATCCCTTGGCATCGTCTATCCTATGACACAAGCATATATTCATATTTATAAACCACCATCCCTGATCACCTGCATGCACTTGATATATGCACACACCCTTTCTTATATATATGCATACACCTACCATTCCATATTAGCATTATGTAATACATGACCTTAAGGCATGTACAATATCATATGTTACATGGTAAACCTTATATAAGTAACAAAATATATATATTGGACCTTTCATCTCTGCAATGGACTCCTTAGTCTGGAAAATTACCTAGGAAGCCTTAATCCTCACTCATCGATTAAATAAACATTATGAGTGAGGATTAAGGCTGCCTAGGTAATTTTCTAGACTAAGGAGTCCATTGTAGAGATGAAAGGTCCAATATAAGGCTTATATTTATTACAACATCATTAATTGTCTTATCAAGTAACTTTTAAAAATTGTAATTTTGGAACAAATTCCCATGCCAAATGAGGATAAATTTTGAAGAATTCAAGTGACGCCCTTCGTTCTTGGTTGGTGGGTTTTGAGTGAAACTTATCACTCATCTTAATGTAGGAAATTTTAAATCTTAATATAGGAAATTTTAAGACTTTAAAATCGCATTGCAATTTAAATGTAGAAACTAGAATTCAAGCCTATTTTTCGAGGAATATAATCTTTATAGAACTTATTATCAACTAAAATAAAAGTAATCACATGTATTTTTCCAAAAGAACAACACAAAAGAATGCAGTGGTTACAAATTCACTTCATCACAACTACAAAAATTAGGAAAATCTTCCTAATCATCCTCACAAAACTACTACAAATAAGACCCTCTAGGTCTCCTAATTTCAAAGCATGAATGGATTCCATTTGATTAAGTAATATGACTATGTGAACAAGGATGTTAAGAATATGCATTAATTAGAAGAGTTTGAAAGTCTAATTCAATTTTTCAAACAATTTTTTTACTAATCCATGATGTCATTGGTGAACATTTTAATAAATTTCTTAAAATGTTCTGCAAAGACTTTTCGTTCATAGTATTCATTATAAATTGAGGTTTTCACTCTTATAGTTGTAATAAATCCAATAGGAAAACTTACCCTATCTAAGACTTCATTTTAATCACTGATGCAAGCCGAACCCTCATATCTAAGACTTATTGTGTGTTTTCCACTATAGACCAAACTTGAAAACCACTTTAAAAACTCAAGATACAAATTGAGGAAAACATACCCAACAACCTAGTGGGTGGACTTTCTCTCCAACAACAACACCAAAAATGTTACTAGCCAAATTATCTGATATTGAAATTTTGAAGATGATTCCAAATTTTATTTTTCCATCAAATATTCACAAAGCTAGAGTGTTGAAGCAAAGACATCGAGTACATCAGCTTTTTAATTTAATTTTCTTGGTTTTTCTTCCAAAGATAATATATCAAACCATTCCATGGAATCCCATAGTACATTCATGTATTTTTTCAATATTTCATTTTAACATGCAAATTGACCCTTTGTTTGAAGAACTATTAAGTCAAAATCACCCATAACATTCAAAATCTTAATTCCAAAATCATTAGCCAAATTTAATCCAAGTAAAAGTGTTCCATATTGAATATTCTATTACAGTCTTAGTTGTTTCAAATTTCAAACAAAAAATGTAACATGAAAATTATCTCTAGGGGAAGTAAATACAATATATGCACCCATAAATACTTGGGATTTGGCCACATCGAAGTCCACCTTTCAAATGTTTTTGTTGTCTTTATGAGGATCAACTTCGTTTGAAAGCACAATGGATGGTTCAAAAAAATCTTCATAGCAAACCAGTGTATTTTCAAGAGATCTTGGATCTTCTACATGATATTTTCTCATTGTTTCTTAGTGCAAGATGAAAAAAGCGCCCTGGAAAGTGGGCGCGGTGACATAAGAAAAATCTATATAAATACTTATCTTTTGAGATAAGAGCATTTCCCCATGTATCCAAATCATTAATGACCACTATTGTCCATTACCAAACAAATATCAGGGCACATTTCTCAAGTCTGCTTACCTCCAATAGCACCATGGTTAGGACTTTCATAAAGGTGCTAATTTAGGTATTAACACTAATGACATTTCTTGCATGATTTGATTGTATAACTCATTAAATTGATTGATTGATTTACTTGCTTTATTCATTCTTGTTGCAAAAGGTTTTCTTCCCAGTAGAAAGGTAGAATCCTCTTATTGTTTTAGCCTGACCAAGAAAACACCCACCAGCATGTGTCACCCCTTACTTTTGTCCTTGGAATCTCAATCAGTTCGATTTATAATCTTAGTAGTCCTGTTTTCAGCCAATATAAAAAATAAGTCTAGCACGACTAGTGGCAACTAGAATATTTTTTCTCTTATTTTTGGTAGAATATGTTGTAATGGCATTTGGCCTATATATTACTTTTGTCTTTGGAATCTTGGTCAGTTCAGTCTTCTATTTTCAGCCAATATAAGAAATAGGTCTAGTGTGACTAGTAGCAGTTAGGTGATTCCCACCATTGTTTTTGGTTTAGTATGTTGTAATGGCATTTGGCATGTTCAAAAATCTTATGATGGCAATAAAGAAAAAGTGAACTTCATTCTACTATCATAACAAAAATACTTTACACCTTGGAAACATTTTTTTGTGTATTGTACATTTTTTTCTCTAGTAATATAAAAACAAAACTCTTTCATTTTCGAGAGTTGTGAATAATGGTTAGTGTATGTATAAAAAAAAAATGGAAGATGATAATTACATCATCCTTCATATTATGTCAATAATCATTTAATAAAATCCATCCATGGCCCATACAAACTATGTTTGACAACATTATTAGTATTATTTAACTATTTTTTAAGGTCATCAAAAGATAGACAATCTATATTATATACTACAACAATAATGTGGGGCATCCATGTATACATCCATTCATCCAAGGAAACTTGGGCACAAAGGACCTGCGCAATATGACCCTTTATAAGTCTGCAACAGATTAGCCCAAGGATACACAAACAACCTATTATGTCATTTATACTATTTGTCCTGGGTTTGAATCATACAAATGAAGACTTCAAAATTGTTTATGCATCCATATAATATAGATTTAATACACTATTTGCTCTATAAACTATTTGGCCTGGGTTTGAATCACATAAATGAAGATTTCAATTTTGTTTATGCATTCATATAATACGAATTTAAAAAGGGTGTCCCAAGATGATAAGAAATTTCCAAAAAAATACTATAATATAGATGAACAAATTGTGTTCAAGGATGATAGGGAACTACCAAAAGGTACTAACATGGATCAAAGAACCTAATTTCTAAACAAAATGTATACATATACATATAATGATATCAACCATGACATTAAACAAATGAACCAGACATTGTAGATTGCAAGTGATCCACCTACTTAACATCATGAATCCAATCCTGAATATTTTAACAAAGAATTCACAATATTCCACATTGATATGAATGAATAGCCAATTTTTTTTTTAAATCTAAAAATGAGGTATTAGATGAGAAGACACATAGGCAGTCAAAGGCAGCTCAAACTGTTACCTAAAATACCAAATTATAAATGCAAGTGTTTGCAAAAAACAACAACAGAGGGAACCATATCAATAACAAATCAACATCTATTATGTGTCCTTTTCATGTCTTAGTCTAATTATCCAATTAAAGAAAATGGAGGACTGGAAGGAAGGTAATTTGTACCTTTAACTCAAATGAATGACGCAAGAGCATTGAACCTCTCCTAATTTTAAATTTGCCGCTTTAAAACCTTCAATGGTAGTTGTATGACATTGACATAAAAGAAAAAATCTCTTTATACTCTTCTTGTGTCGAAGGATTGTTAGACAACTAATCCTTGGCTTAGTTTGTGTTAGGTAATCAGTTATTAGAGTCCAAGAAACCAAGGGAAATGATTAAATAGTTTCTTGATGTATTTATATGTGTACACATTGTACATCATTCTTTGAGACATTCATTAATATATTGTTGAGTTTGTTTCTAGTTTGTGTGTTGTGTGTCTTACAATGGTATCAGAGCAGGTAAGATGATATGTTGAATGAGAACATGGTTAATTTTCTCCATCAAATAGAATGAATATGATACTTCGGAGGTTC
The DNA here is from genome assembly GCA_034641835.2 of Pinus albicaulis. Classification (NCBI taxonomy): domain Eukaryota; kingdom Viridiplantae; phylum Streptophyta; class Pinopsida; order Pinales; family Pinaceae; genus Pinus; species Pinus albicaulis. The sequence goes on from CM076580.1 coordinate 361,282,633, forward strand.
AATGTGTGAGAGTACAAAGCAACGGTTTCGAGGCAGAGCGAGCATTGATTTGTTCCTAAGTTCATATTTTGTGCAGCAGTAACTATTAGTTTTGCAGCTTGATTCGCTATTGAAGAAGACTTTGATGCCCTCTTTATTGATTGGAGGCATGTATTGTAAATGTATGTTTTGCGGTTTGATTTGTTATTGGAGAAGACTTGGCTTCCCTCTTTATTGATTGGAGGCATGTACTGGTGGATGCAAGAGAGAGTCGTAAACAACAAAATGGAAGATTTCGGCAAAGAGACTCACACAAGCCAGAGAACCGACTATGCGAAGCTTGCCACAGAGAGACTCACAGAAGCTAGACAATTGTCCTCGCTGTACGATGTTTGAATTTGTAGGAAGGAACAAAATAAAAGACAAACATTATTTGCGAAAGATCTGATTGCACAAAAACTCCATGCCATGAGCAGGAAAATTGGTTAATGTAATGGGTTGGTTTTGATTGAAGTTATGTTTGTTATAGGGCCATATGAAATTGGGAGTTTTGATGTTAAAGTTTCTCTGTGGTTAAATTTTTGAAATTTCAAGAAAGACCGAGGGACTGAAAAGTTCCCAATAAGCATGACTACTATAAAATACTTTTTAAAAAAAGGCTTTGGAGAAATGCACGAGGCCTGCGCAGTCGGTTTGTCATTCTTCCTATCATGTTGACAATTCGAGTAGGCCAACTATTCGCAGAATAATATTTTGAAAGGTCTGGTTCTTCCACAACTAACATTTTGGGCGCCCCTGTTTTAGTGTGTGGTGGAGAGTGAAGGATCAACAGGGACTCAAAGAATTGTAGTTGTGCGGTTTTTGTGGATAGTGAACTCCAGCGAAGGCGAAATGTCAAGGTATCTTTTTGGAAGATTAATTTTATTGAATGCATTAATTTATTGAGATTATTGCCCATAATAATTAAGAAACCTAGATTCTCTTCTATCTCAAGATGATCAGAATCCATCTCTATATGATTTAGCATGGATCATATCAGTCATTTAACAAGCAAAATATCCATGTTCAGAGACTCCTTGCGACTATAAAATTGATCTGAGACTTCCACTCTATAAAGCGATGGAGTTGACTGATTAGATTCTCATGCATGGTGGTGTGTATATATCGTGTTTGAAGAAGTGTGATTTGTCTCTTCCCAAAGATTTTATTGAGTCAAACTTGTGTACCTTAGCCCCCTAACGACCAGCATTGTCATCTTGAATAATGGCTATAGATTATGAGCCAATATTTAACAAGGAATAATCATCGAACCTTAGTGTAGCTGAGAGAGGGTTTTGATGTGAATGCCACGATAGATTTTGCGTCGTACAGGGACAGAGACTTGGGATTTTAAAAGTTCTATTTTTATATCTTGAAGACTGTGTTGCACCACATAAGAATTTAACATCAAGGTCAAATTATAAAATAATTGAGTATAACATCAAGAAGGAAAAAATCAAGAAAGGAATTGTGGCTAGAAGAGCTCAATTGGTATCTTATAGATAACAAAGTCACAAGTTCAAATTTTTTGGAAGAAATTTTTGTGCTTTTTACCAATTGATTAAAGTTGAACTCAAGAAGTATGGTTTCAAAGTTTAATTAAAAGTGTATCGTCATGTTATGACTTTGTTGATGGGTGCATGATCGGTTGAACCTGACACTTGATTAATTCATTGAAAAGTGTGTATTGGGTGCATTTTCGGTGGTAACTGACACCCATTCTTTCTGAGTTAATTGCAAGTTTACTTTGATACTGTACCAGAGAAAATGGCCAAACTAAATGATTTAGTACAGTTATAAAGCGATTTAATGCTATCTATTGTCCATAACGATGTCCAAGTCAACATAGATATGCTCTCTTACATCCAATCATGTTTTCAAAATGCTAAAAGTAAAATTGAATTTTTGGAGTTAGAGTTGCAGTTACAACAAGACGAACTTCAAAAGAAAACTTGTGATCCTGAACTGGTGTTTTTTCAGAACAAAAGTTTGTTTGAGCCTGATCATCAGTCAAAGAATGATCAGAGAATTGAAGTGATTTCAGGTGAAAAATTGGATGTAGGGGAAGTTCTAATGTGAAACATGTTATAAGACCATGGGAAGAAATGACACACAATAAACACAGAATTGGTCTTGGTTATAACAATGATGTATCTTTTCACATTCCAGATTTCACTAAACCTATACAATTTTGACGTGCAGGATTTTTGGATGGTGTAGTTTCAGAAAAGATTGATAGATGCCAACAGTGTAATAGAGTCGAACATGTGAAAGATCAGGGTTTTGATCTTCACTCGTGCGAGCATTGTGGAAAACAAAATCACCAGTCAAACAGAGGTTCCAAAAAGAAGAGCACTGCAAGAGAGAAGCAAAGTTTTGGATGGACTGCTTGTTGGGAATGGACAAAAGCAGCCAAGAATATCTACGGATCGTATCGAAGAATTTGTTTGAGAGTGACAAGTCTTGCAATGATGATGGATATTTCTCACCTTGTATCCGACAAGGAGGGATTTTTTGGTGGGTGGTCTGCTACAAGTTCGAGTTCAAGATGTCAAGTGAGCCTGAGTTAGTGATCCATATCATGAGCCACAAACTCAGTTGATTGAGTTTTTCTGAGCAAGCAATTTCAGATTTGGAATTGTTTGAGGAACTATTGTGACAGTTCCAGAGTTTGTGGTCGTCTTAAAACCACATTTTTTGTTTTGAGAACTGCTATGTAGGTTTCAAAATTAGTGTTGGTTGAGACATTGAGTTCTCCCTTTTTTTGGTTTGTGGTCATCCTTGAAAACCATTTCCGAGAGACATTCAGCTCTTGGCGGAGATGCATTTATGCATTCTGAGCTCTCATTCTTGGACTTTGGTATATCCCTTCAAATTAAGGGGGTAATGTTAGACAACTAATCCTTGGGTTATTTTGTGTTAGGTAATCGGTTATTAGAGTCCAAGAAACCTGGGGAACTGATTCAACAGTCTCTTGATGTATTTATATGTGTACACATTGTACATCATTCTTTGAGACATTCATTAATATATTGTTGAGTTTGTTTCCAATTTGTGTGTTGTGTGTCTTATAAGGATAAGATAGAACTATTATAAGATGAAATAATCATGAATATCCTTTCAATATAAAACTCCCTTAACATGGTTCTATAGCCAAGTAACAAAACTTTAAAAACAAAAGTTGCACAGGAAAAGTCATATTGAAGCTGTCGAGCAAATTTAACATGTTAAGATATTCCGACACATAGGAAATAGTTAAGAATAACTTAGTCTAGTGTAGAGTTAGGTAAAGTGTGTTTCTTTACCATGTACATTTGTAACTTATAATTCGATGGTCTCGATTTGTAGTGATTCGACGGTTATCTCTCTCCTCAGTATTAACGACACTTGATCCATGGCTTAACACCCAATTGGTCCATGATCTTTATTTAAAGAGCATGCAGGGTCATTTGTCTGGTAACTGTTTATAAGAGAAACATATGTAACTTTTCTTTTTATATTAATAAATTGCCTGAAGTGGCCGCGTTGGATCAGGCCGTGGACTATTTCCCTCTTCGAGGGTTTTAACCACGTGATTATACTGGTGTATTGATTTGTGATCTATTTGTGAGCGGTGACCTTTGGTTCTTGATCTAGGGAACTTACCCTGTAAATTCCTACATGGTATTAGAGTTATTTTGAGGGCCACATCCGTTGTTGATCAAAATCCGAAACCGGTTTGACTGCATGCGAATGTCGTTTTGTAGATCTACTATTTTTGAACATTTTTGGGCTTAGAGAACTGCTCTTTTGTGTCCGGAGCATTTGTTATAGTGAGGAACGCCTTTCATTTCATGCGAAAAGGTTTCCGGCTGCCCAAGTTATGACAGTTTAGATCTCGAGGTATAAAGTGTTTGTTTTGCAGTTATATTGGTTAATAGTTCTGCTTATTTTGGTTCCCTCTGTTTATTTTCGGTTTTTAGGTTTTATTTATTTTCCGGATCTATACCCTCTTTTCTGTGTATGGTCTCTTTCCCCGCGTCTTTGTGCGATCTCGGGAAATCAGATATAGTGAAAAAATTGATAGTTGCCGGTAAGGCTAACCAGAAATCTAACATTCTGCCGTAAGGCTTGCATTTCATCTTTTTTTTTGTTCGGATTTTTGTGTTTTTTTGTTCAGGAAAAGGCACGCACGCCAAAGAGTAAAAAAAAATAAAAAAATATCCTTCCTCCTTTCAAACAATAACAGAATCCTTTTACTATCTCACTTGGTGAGAAGTTAGTTTATGAGAATAGAGTTCTTGGGTTCAAGTCTCTCTCTCAAGCTTCTTTTGTAAAAGTTTTTTGTTAAAGGGGCGAGATTTTTTTTAAAGTCAAACTTCATCATCAAATTTCAAACCGCTCCCGTAACTATTGGGCATCTACAACTCAGTTTTTTCAAAAAGGCATAACTTCTTCATCTGAAAGCCGTTTTTCGAGCCTTTTTTTTTAATCGGTCTATTTTTTAGAGATCTTTCCATTGGAGCAGTTAGTTTCAACTTTTCTCAACTTCAATTTTAAAAAATGGAAAGTGCATGCTCGATTATTCTTAACAACACCAATTATTTCCAATGGCTACCTCATATGGTAGATATACTTAGAAGTAAAGGGATTTATAGAATAGCCATAAGACAAGAAACTAAACCTTCTAATGATGATAAAGTTCCTAAATGGGAAAATAAACAAGATCAAGCACAAGGGTTGATAGGAATGTCCATTGCTTAAGATCTTCGATTTCATATCCTTGACATTGACACCCCTCATGAAGCCCTGGAAAAGCTAAATACTGTCTTTGGCATTCAAAATCAAATTAGGGCCCACCAGCTTGAAAATGAGTTGCTTACTATAGACCCCAATAATTTATCCTCTATTGAGGATTTTTGTCCAAATTCAAGACCGTTAGAGTTCTTTCATAAGGTTGTAAGGTCAAAAAGGAAGATGGTAGCCTCATCTATTGCATTCTTACTAATATTGGCCCTGCAAACTTTGTATTTGTTTCCGCCTTCAATTCCACTAGAGAAGCCATCATTTCTTCAGGAACCACCTACAAGAACCCATATTTTGATGCCTTTTGCGATTCTTTGATAAGAGAACAAGAAAAAATCTTACACCTTGGTCTTATCACTTTTGGAAACGCTTATAAGAAAGCCTTAACAGCCCAACAACAATCATATCAAAAGAATCCCAAGAAGAAATATCCTAAAAAGTATGGTCCGAAACCAAACAAGGGTCCTAAGCAATTTCAGCCGCATACTGAAAAATCAATTCACCAAAATAATAAGGAAAATAAAAAAAAAAGGGAAGAAGAAAGATAGACATTGCAACTTTTGCAGTCGGGATGGCCATATAGAGTCCAAATGTTTTAAGAAGATGGAAGCCTTAGAAGCAACAATGAAGAAGCACAACATCAATTTTGAGCACTCTTCACCTTCATCTTCAGGCATGGAACTTTCTGCTTGTGGTTGTTAATCATCAAGATCTGGTTATGTATTAAATATATCTTCTTCTTCTCCTTCTCATGAGTGGCTCATTAATTCTGGAGCTTCTTACCACATGGCTAAAAATAAATCCATGTTTTCTTCTTTAAATTATTGTAACACCAAACATATTTATGTTGGTGATTATAGATCTCTTAGTGTTGTAGGATCTGGAACCATTCATCTAGATAATGGTCAGTTTAATGATGTACTATGTGTTCCTACCTTGTCATGCAATCTTCTATCTGTTTATCAAATAACTCATTCAGGTGAAGTGAAAATAGTAGAATTCTTACCTCATGATATTGTAATCAAGGACCTCAAAGATCCTAGACATATTTTAGCTACTGGCATTGCTGATGATTCCACAAGGTTGTATAAGTTTGGAAACTTTGGGTCATCATGTCTTCCCTCTGTTTTTGTTGCTCACAACGATGAAGTGAGCAAACTTTGGCATGAGCGATTTGGTCACTTAAACTATCGCTCTCTTAAAACTTTATGTAAATAAAATATGGTGACAGGTCTTCCTATGGTATCTTGTTGAGATGGTGCTTGCTCTGGATGTGTACTCGGAAAACATCATCGGGATAGTTTTGACAAACATGCCTCTTGGCACGCTTCAACCCCTTTGCAGCTTGTGCACAGTGATTTATGTGGTCCACTTCCAATTGTTTTTTTCTCTGGTTGCAAGTACTTCTTAACTTTCATTGATGATTTTTCCAGACGCACTTGGGTATACTTCTTAAAACTCAAGAGTGAAGTTTTTAACATGTTCTTGGCCTTTAAGGCCTTTGTTGAGAAACAATCTTGACATCAAATTCTTAAGTTAAGATCAGACAATGGAGGAGAATATGTTAACAACAAATTTATCAACTTCTGCACTGAGCATGGCATTCAATTGCAACATACCGTTCCATATACTCCACAACAAAATGGTGTAGCTGAAAGGAAGAATCGCACCTTAAAAGAAATGGCTAATTGTATGCTTCAATCTAAAGGACTTAGTCTCAATTTTTGGGCAGAAGCAATTAACTGTGAAAATTACATAGTAAATTGCACTCCTACTAAGGTTTTAAAGAATATAACTCCAGAAGAAGCTTGGAGCTCAATCAAACCAGATGTAAGTCACTTTCGTGTTTTTGGAAGTGATGCTTGGGCCCATATTCCAGATGCGAAACATAAATCCTTAGAACGTATGAGTGAAAAAGGAATTTTTGTTGGATATTCTGAAGATGTCAAAGGATATAGACTTCTTCAAACAAAATCCAAAAATATAGTCATTAGAAGAGATGTAAAATTTGATGAAAATATATCGGCCTGCGAGCCTAGTTCGGCGGGTGTGCCACCTTTGGCTTGCGAGCATGATTCGACATATGTGCCACCTCTCTCTCTCTCTTCTATTTTTAATAGCATTCCTTCTAGTTCAGATGATGACATCGAGGATGGAAATTCTCCTCCACCCGCTGAAATTATTCCTTACACTCCACAACTTCCAAGATGGGTCCACTCTACTCGGGATGCACAAGGTTCTCTTGCAGGTGACCCTGCAGATCGACGACATACATGTTCTCAGTTAGAAAGAGCCTCTTCCTTATTGGCTCAAGTTCCAGAAAATCCTGATCCAGAAACCTTTGAAGAAGATTTCGGTCATCCAAATTGGGATGAAGCTATGAATGAAGAATATCGTTCCTTATTGGCGAACGATACTTGGGATCTTGTTCCTCTTCCAAAAGGAAGAAAAATTGTTAGATGCAGATGGGTGTACAAAACAAATTTTGGACCAGATGGAAAATTGGATAGACATAAGGTTCATCTTGTTGCTAAGGGAATTTCACAAGTTGGAGGCATTGACTATACTAAAACCTTCTCCCCTATTTCAAAAATGAATTCCATCCACCTTGTTCTTTCCCTTGCTGCCTCCTTTAAATGGAAGTCCATTAGATGGATGTTAAATCTACCTTCTTACATGGAGATTTGCATGAAGAAATTATTGATCAGTGGTTGTCATTAATGTCAACCCAAGGAGCACCAGGGGCTACCCCAATATTTCATGGGAATTTTGACCTACCAAATTAATATATTCTGGGTCAAGAATGCTTTTGATGGTTTCTACTTGTCGATATGTTTCCGTTGATATATGGCACACCACGTAATTCTTTACGGTTTGAGAGATATTCATGTTTGAATTTTGTACCCCCAGTTAGTGGGCTAAAACCCCATGGGGTTGTGGCATGGGTCATTAAAAAATATTAATTATGACTTTTCAATGACCCATGCCACAACCCCATGGGATTTTAGCCCACTAAATAGGGGTACAAACTTCAAACATGAATATCTCTCAAACCATGAAGAATTATGTGGCGTGCCATATATGAACGGAAACATATCGACAAGTAGAAACTATCAAAAGCATTCTTGACCCAAAAAATATTAATTTTGTAGGTCAAAATTCCGATGAAATATTGGGGTAGACCCTAGTGCTGCTTGGGTTGACATCAGTGACAAATGTTGATCAACAATATCCCCCTTTGGAATTGATATTAACGCAAGTACTCCCCCTGCGATCATGACACCTCTTCCTACAACATTCTCTCCCCCTTTTACATAAATGGCAAAGGGTAACTCCCCCTGACACACAACCATCCTGCGGACCTGTACACACTTCCAATCCCCCTTTATATTATGAATAAGGAAAATATAATGAGAACTTGGGAGAATCCCAAGCTTCTGGCGAAGATATTCCAATGCTTCACAAGTACTTTCATGATAATCAACGCTTCCTACCCAATCTGCATCTGTAAAGGCATGAATAATGAAATTGTTACCCTTTGGATACCACACGTGATATTTTGTTGTTCCCTTTAGATATCGAAGAATTATTTTGATATGAATAATATGTGATTCTTTTGGTGTTGCATGGAATCTTTCTACTTTTCCAACTGCTTGCAAACATCTGGTCGGGAGGCTGTTATATATAGAAGACTACCAATCATAGATCTGTACAACCTTTGATCCACATCCTTAGATGAGTCGTTTATGATTAATTTTCAACCTGTTACCATCAAAGTAAGGATGGGTTTGCAATATTCCATTTTGAATTTATTGAGCATTTCCTTGATGTACTTAGCTTGACATATAAATATTCCTTTCTCTTGCTGAGATATTTGAAGCCCTAAGAAGTATGTCAGCTCACCAAGTAAAGACATCTCGAAATCACTTTTCATCTTTTTAGAAAACTTCTTACTTAGTCGATTATCATTGCTACAAAATATTATATCATCCTCTTTAGCTATTAGATGTGCTTTAGTTGCTTCATCCAGAACATATATGTCGTTTGGAGCTCGACTTGCTGTAGCCACAATTTCACCATACCTGCCTTTCCTGATTTCACATTTTGTGGAGTTGAATAGTATTGTGTGTCCTTGATCACACATTTGTCCAACATTGAGCAGATTGCGATTCATGTTTTCAACCAATAGAACATTCTCTGGCTAGAGCATCTTTGATTGTGAGAGTGACGGTACCTGATCCTATAACATTTGAAGATCCATCATTTCCAAAGGACACGGTTCCATCCTTATTCTCTTTCAGAGATGCAAATTTATTTCTATCTCCAGTCATATGCATTGAGCAACCGCTAGCAACATACCACACATCTTTGTTGTTTTGAGCCTTGAGAGTGAGAGCACAATTATCAGTCTTCTTCTTCTTCCATGTTCGTTCGTTCTGTGGTTTCGAAGGTTCTTCTGGAGGATTTTCAAGTCTGCAGTCTCTGGCTATGTGTCCAAAGTTTCGACATTTGTAACATTCAATATTATTTCAAATGTTCAAATCTATTGATGTTTTGCTGAGCCCTGGGAGGTTCATATTTGATAGATCTCTTGGAATTGTATTCGTTCCTGGGGTACATGCGACATTCTACAGCTTTATGACTAGATTTTCCACATGAATAATAGTAGCCATAAAAAATATGTTGGTACCTGGATGGAAATCTTCGTTGAGGAATTGCCTTCCAAGGCTGCTATTGCGAACCTTGTCCAATGAAGTCTACATGCATGTCAGATCTCATAGGTTCATTGTATTTTGTTGTAGAAGATCCTGCTTCTTCTTCTTTGTAACCGAGGCCAGTTCTGTCATTGTAAGATCTTTGATTGTTGATGAGTTCTTCCAATTCCCTTGAGGTATTGGCATGGTTTTGGATAGTTTTTCCCTTCTTCTCTTCCTTACGCAACGAGATTACTTTGGCTTCTAATTCTTCCCTTTCTTGGTTTCTTTCTTCCAACTTCTTTTGAAGTGAATCTTCAATCCATTTGTGTTCTTCAACTTCAATTTTGATACCTTGAACTTGTTCTTCAAGAGTATTGGAACAGATCTTCTCATCCTTGAGCTCTTTTATTAGCTTGATTGCTTCCTTAGAAAATTCTTCTATGGTCAACCTTTCTTCTTCGCTGTTTGATACCTCTTGTTTATTGTGCTTGGCCATAAACAATACTCTCTCATTTGCTTCTTCTTCGCTTTCATTGTCTTCATTGGATGATGAGCTATATTCTTTAGAGAGAAATTTCCTTTTGGATCCTTGCTTGTTGAATTTATTAAAGCCTTTCTTTCCTTTTGAGTTGCCATCACTTCTATTGGTACATTTTGATGCGAAATGCCCAACCTCACCATAGCTGAAACATATCAGTGGAAGTTTACCTTTGAATTTTCCCTTACCAATTTTTAGTTTTCTCGTAAAGTAAGCATATTCTTCATCTGAAAGACCTTCTTCATCATCTCCCTTTTCTTCACACTTGCAGGTGCATGTTTTTTCAATTGAAGGTTGTTTGTCCTTATTGGTTTTCTTAGATGCAACTAACACAATTTCTAGATGCGAAGTACCCTCTTCTTCATCAAGTATCATTTCATATACTATGAGAACTACATGTAATTTCTCTTTGCTGAGTTTGTCCAGATTTGCACTGTATTCTAAGACTGATACCTTTGGGTTGAATCTCCTCGGTAACGTTCTAAGAATCTTTCGTATAATAGTCTTCTCGTCAACTGGCTCTCCCAATCCTGGCTTTATCCAAAATGGCTCTAGCCTTGTTTGTCATCTTAGGAAATCTCTCTATGGTCTCAAACAAGCTCCTCGGGCTTGGTATGCCAAAATGGATAGATTTCTATTAGATAATGGCTTTTCTAGGTGTCATTCTGACAACACTGTCTACACCAAGAAAGTGGGTAAGTCCTTCACCATCCTTGTTATTTATTTTGATGATCTTATTCTTACTGGTAGCGATCCAAACCTTATAAACCATGCGAAGTCTAGCCTCAAAAAGAAGTTTTAAATGATATAATTAGGACACTTGCATTATTGCCTTGGTCTTCAAGTCTTGCAATCCAAGACATGCATTACCCTCTCTTAGTCCAAGTATGCCTGTGATCTTCTACACCATTTTCACATGGAAGACTATAAGCCAACCCCTTCTCCCTTACAAAATGGAGTCAAGCTTTCAGTCACTTGTACTACCCTGAAGTTGATGCTACCTTATACCATCAACTTGTTGGTAAACTTCTATATCCAACCCATACCTATCCCAAAATTTCCTTTGTCGTTGGTCTTATCGCTCGGTTCATGCACCAACCTCATGAAAGTCACTGGAAAGCAGCTAAAAGAATACTTTGATATATTTGAGGTACAGTTCAGTTCATGATTCATTACAGTGCAAGAGCATCTCCATTGTTGATTGGTTTCACTGATTCTGATTGGGCTGGTGACCCTGATGATCGAAAGTCTACTGTAGGATATGTATTCACTCTTGGTTCAAGGCCTATTTCTTGGTCTTGTAAGAAACAAAGTGCCATATTTATTTCTTCAGAAGAAGCAGAGTATCGTGCTATAGTTGAAGCGAATAAGGAAGCCATGTGGCTTTGTCAGATCCTGTTTTAATTTGGTCTTCATCAGCAGCATCCAACTACAATTTGGTGTGATAATCAGAGTGCCATTCAGCTATGTAAAGATCCAGTTCAGCATCAGCGTATGAAACACATTGAACTCCACATACACTTCATTAGAAAGCTCATTCATGATCGTGTTCTTGAAGTGTATTACTGTCCAACCAATGATCAAGTAGCCGATATCTTTACAAAGGCTCTCACAAAAGCAAATTTTACCAAACTTCAATCCATGCTTGAAGTTCAAGAAAGTTGTCATTAAGGGGGGATAGGCTCTAATTCATCCTTCCTTCTCCTATTGTGTCACCTTTGTAAATCCTTCAATCCTATCCCAATTTTTTCTTAAGGGGAGATGTTAGGATATTTCGACACATAGGAAATAGGCTCCTTTTGTGTCACCTTTGAAAATCCTTCAATCCTATCATAAGTTGTTCTTAATTGGGGATGTTAGGATATTCCGACACATAGGAAATAGTTAAGAATAACTTAGTCTAGTGTAGAGTTAGGTAAAGTGTGTTTCTTTACCATGTACATTTCTAACTTATAATCTGACAGTCATGATTTGTAGTGATCCGACGGTTATATCTCTCCTTGGTATTAATGACACTTGATCTATGTCTTAACACCCGATTGGTCCATGATCTCTATTTAAAGAGCATGGAGGGTCATTTGTTCGATAACCGTTTATGAGAGAAACATATGTAACTTTTCATTTTATATTAATAAATTGCCTGAAGTGGCCACGTTGGCTCAGGTCATGGAATGTTTCCCTCTTCAATGGTTTTAACCACGTGATTATACTCGTGTACTGATTTGTGATCTGTTTGTGAGCGGTGACCTTTGGTTCTTGATCTAAGGAACTTACCCTGTAAATTCATACATGAAAAACAGTGCAACTTTTTGTTGACTCAGACACATTCACTGAGTGTCTCCTTGTTCAGGATCAACTTTCCCATGATTGTAAACATCTAGCAGAATTGAATAGTTAGTATTCTTATTTACATATTTCTCCAAAAAGTGTTTTTTCGTCAAGAAAAAAATATGAAGACAAATTAAGTCTGTATTCAACACTTGCATAGACTTCAATGCCTCCATTACACTTAACCGAGGAACCACCCTCTTCTCCAAACTGTATCCGATTACAACTAGATTCGTAACAATATTATCCACTGGAATACCCATAGATTTGACCAAAAAATCCACCTGATGCTTCACATTTTCCTTTGACAACCCAAAAAAAGGACCCTCATTTGAATAATTCTGAAGCTTGTTTTTGTGAGAAACCTACACTACTCAAGCACTGCAATTGTCTTTCTACCTTTTCTTTACTTACTACCAAAATGGCATGCATAACAACTACAAACATCTTGGATCCCTTGTTGAGCCCAAAATATCCGGCCAGTTTAAATGATTCCATGACCCTTTCATGTGAATTTGAGAGGAAACAGGGCTACCTTCCTAAATATTGTATAAGTAAAATCAAATATTTAATCCTTCCTTCACTGAAACTAAAAATCCTTGAATCAATACAAATTAGTCTACATATATCCTCTTCTTTCATGTAAGTCCTAAGAAGAGTGAGCTTGGATTGTAGGTTACTTTTGGAATCGTAAAATAATAACTTAGGGTTGGAAATAACCACCTTTCGAAATTGGGCAGGGGTAGTCAAACCATACCCTTTTAATAACTCCAATAATTACTCTAAATTCCGCGCTGCCTTTTTCACTAAGAAACTCATTGCTATGTCTTAAGGCTTTTGCAATTTCTTCCTCGATAAACTGTATTTATTGATGAAAAAATATATGACAAGACCCTTGGGTTGTAGAGTGGTAGATGAGGGAGCAATTCGAAGCAGAAAATGAGTAAAGTTATGTGGGGTGTTGAGGTGAATGGGAGTGGTAGTGGGGAAGGAAGGAGAGAAATTAATTAGCGATATGATGATAGTTTGTTGGTTATTAGTGGTTTCCATACCTTCAATTGAACATACAACATCGCCTATGCTATTAATACAACAAAAATGTCTCACATATATGAGTAGTTAGCTTACCACATAGGCAATGCAAGGAATCAATGAGTGAACATCTCTATATTAAATCTGGGGAACCACTACAATGCAACAATACTGAGTATCAGGCTTCTTGATTAGGGTTTCACGAAAGTGTCGACAAAGATCAGGTTGGGTATTTTGTAAGACAACAATATTGAGTGCTAGGATTCTTGATTAGTGTTTAACGAGGGTGTCCTAGAGCGAGTTGGGTATTTTGTTTAAGCAGATATCTAATGGATTTGAGACATCGTGAGTGAGTTGGGTATTTTGTTTAAGCGAATATTTAATGGATTTGAGGCATCATGTATTGTGAGCAAGTTAGGGTATGGTAGGATAAGGGAGGGAGGTGAGTATAATTAATAATATGTAATTTGGTAGAAAAGTAAAAAACACATGTATAAATTAAGATATACATTTTAATGTATTTTAAATTATACATATTTAATATATTAATACATATAGAAGATCAATTAATATAAAAATTGGTAAACAAAATGTCATTCAAATCTAGAAGATAAAAAGAAATCACTTAAATTATGTAAAATTTAGAGATTCTATTAGCTTTCCAGCATACATTGCCTTTGAAACTTCAAATATGCTCTTCCAAGTTCCAATAGCAAATATTTGATTAAAAAAATGCTCTTTTTCAATATTGAATTGTCTCACTTGATCAAAAGCTTATAATCTTTTACCACTTGCTCTCAAGGTTATTGGATTTGCCTTTGTTTTCCCTTGCTTAATTTATTTTGGGCGTTTGGACTGGTTTGTGACACATGAGGTTTATTCAAAGTTTTTTCCTTTTCTTTTCCAAAATGGAAATTAAAAATTTACCATTGGATGAACTAGTTTAAAGCAGAGCTACGAAATAGATATATCAATAAATCTAGTCACTGACATAAAAAATATACATTGTTTGATAGGAGAGAAGTGGATCTTTTGTTGAGCATTGATTAAGTAAATATTTTATCTGACATAGCAAATTTAATTCACTATTCATTGATACCACGGTGAATTCTTATGGTAGCAGCCATGAGCTTTATTTTATTCAACATGGTATTATGCAATATTTATCTATGTATTTGAATAGGCAAGGACATATAAATGAATTCAAAAGTATTTTTATGCCTCAAAAAGTAGACTCTATTCCGAAAAAGTGGAAAAGGATATAAAGTGTACATTTGATGTTGAGATTGTTTCCATCCACATAAGTTTGGTGCATATTTCTTTCTCCTCTCATAGTTGTTTCTGACCATTTTTCAATATCGAATTGTCTCACTTGATCAAAAGCTTGCAGTCTTTTACATTCTACTTATTACACCAATTTTTTGGTCATCTAACCTATTATTACTAGATGCACCTAAGTACACCATGTAAGACCAATTTTACCCTAAGTAAAATTGCTTTCACTATGAAAAATAACTTAGTAAACCACCTTTATTAAGTTGTTTATGGTCTAATGGGAAATCCCATGAGGAAATATTAAATAAATCTACATTTGTTTGATTTTCCTCAAGGAATAATTAGTTAAACAATAGTTTAATTAATATTCCTGGTCATATTTATCCCAAAACAGGAAAATTAATTAGATAAATCATTATTTATCTTATTAGTTTCTAGTTATAATTATTTAAACCTTATTTAAATAATATTCCTTGTTAAATTTGACTAAATCATTTGTAAATAATTAAATAAATAATTATTTATTTGATTATTACTCAACCTCATCCTTAAAATGATAAATAAATCATTTATTTATTTATTATTTACAAATAAATGGATTTGACCCAAGTCAAATTATTTTTCCCTCCAACAAATATAATAAAATATTCCATAAAAGTTGGATCTTGATTTGGTTAATCATATTTTGACTATGCACCAATATATAGACTAACTAAATATTTTGTTATAAATAGAAGGGTTTTTCCATTCATTCACTACCTTTTGTTGCCTAAAGATCACTCTAGATCTATACTTTTGGTCTGACTTTAATCCACCATCATTGTCATATTTTTTCTAAATTTTTGTTTGTGAGCTCCCTTTGAGTTCCATTTTTTGTCTGGGTTTTCTACACCATCAAGAGAGAGGGATTTTAGATCTGAAGTGCTGAGGACTTACAAGAACCCATCCCATTGAGGATAATTGGTAACATATTTCTATGTTTTCCTCCCAGATGCCATTAATACAAAATTCATTCAACATATTCTTGTCTTGTCTATTGGATGCATGGAGCAACTCTTGTTTTTATTTACTTCTTAATGTCTTTTAATGCATAGATCTAGATTTTTGCAGCATTTATCTTGGTCACCTAATTGTAGATCTAAAGATATTGGCAACCATATTTTTTGTTAGGGCTGTTTGTTATGCACAACTAAAGTGGTCTTTTTCCGTACACTTGCGATTAAGATTCATACTAACAACTGGCGACTCCACACGGGTTTATGATTACGACCGTTGTCATTTTTCAGATCCTTGCATATACAGCTACTTCAAACCCTAAGATTTCTCTTCAGCTTCTTGTTTTTCTTTTCTTGATGTTGTTTTTAACCTATAAAAATCTAAAACATTAAAAATTCTAATTTCCGTGTGTTTTCGGACATATTACGCAGGTGATCGACATCAGCAACAGAGACGACACATTCTTCTGAAACCTACTCCCAAGAGTGCCAGAAGTGCAGGTCGCACTTTTTGGGCCAAAACCTGTGACCTGAACCTCAAGGGGGCAGAAAACAGGTCAGAACTTGCGACCTCTGTAGAAATCAGGTCAGAAACTGCGACTTGGACTTTTTGCAGGAGTTTTTCTGAAAGTTTTATGGGTTTGTCTGGGCCTCTTTTTAGGGTTGTCTCACCTCCGCCTCCACCCATTTTGGACCTGTACTTGTTTTTTTTTACTTAACTAAGGGGGAACCTAGCCCCCTAGGGCTTCGGTACCCTCCACCTTTGGTGGAAGAGTTTTAGCTGCTGCAGGTTGTCTGAAATTTCAGGGTGTTCAGCCATTTTTTCAGATCTGATACCTTACCTTCAGATCCACTTTATATTGGCTATTTATCCATCCACAACACCTCATTTTTTTTTTTTGGGTTTTCCTCTAGGGTCCCATCCATTTCCCTCCAGGATATATCCTTTCGCCACCTCATTTACAATAATATTTCCTCTGATTTTTTGTTGTTTTTCTGCACCATTTCCAGCAGATCTGACCTTTAGATCCCTATCCCTCCTGACCTTAGATCTATTGGCTATTTCAATGTGTTTTGACTAGATTTTTTCCTACCTACATACTAGTTGTTGAGAGTACCGCCTCCTTGGGTTTAGATTAATGCATAATTAGCTGTTTATATTAATGGTCATTACACGCATGATTGTCCTCTTTTACCATAGATGCGGCAGATGTGGGAGTCTCAAGCAGTATTGCGAGGAAAACAAGCCTCCCCTTCCATCCTTCCTTGTCCTACACCTAGTCAACTGACTGTGTTTACTAATCCTTTCCCTCAGCAAGGATTTGTGGCTACCCAATCACCAGAAGGTCAGGTGACCACTCAACCTCCTCCATTTGGTACCTCCGATTACCAGATTCTCATGATAAACTCTGACCAACCTATAACCGTAGACCTCAACCTTTAGACTCGGTCCCATCAGTACAACAAGCCTCCCGCTACGTCTGTCCCCGAGCCACCTTCTTTAGGTTCTACAGAGCCTCTTTCGACACCTAATGGTCTTTTGCAGATACCTCAGCCTAAGGCATAGGTTCATACCAAGATCCCTAAGGGACCACTATGCAGAAATGCTGCTTCTGGAAAAGCTGCCTATTCATATAGTATAGTAGATGATTTGGCACAATCTCCTGCTTCCATCTCAATGCTCGAACTTCTCCAGTCGTTCCCTTCACAATGAAAATATCTGTGATCTTCCATGGGTGCTGTAGATCCTGCCGATGATCGCTTGATCGTCTTCGATGTTGACTGGTCATAACATCCTCCTCTTCCCGCTTCCGTCGCCTTCTAAATCCCAGTCAAGATCTGGAACGCCAACGTTTTCCGATGCATCATTGATGAGGGGGCATCCACCTGTGTGATGTCCGCTTCGGTTTGGAAGAAACTCGGATCACCTGAGTTGGCTCCTTCCACAATCACTCTTCGAGCGTGGGATGGCCATGCCTCCCAGCCCATTGGCCTATTCCGCAATTGTCTTATTACTCTTGCGGGCAAGACTGTTTGCATTGACGTAGAAGTCATTTATGCCCCCTTAGATTATGTAATATTTCTACTTATCCTGAGCTAAGAGGAACATTCATTTTTGTTTTACTTTCTGTTGCATGAATAAATGAATAAAGGAGGACATGTAAAACTCCTGAAAAGACTAAATAAATCAATGCCCATGTGAACAAAGATAAATCAGGGCCATGTAAATAAATCACTACAGGTGTGAAAGGGGTTTAAGCTATGAGACTGGGTCAACCTTGACCAAATCTACAACGATGTCTAGATTCAATGTATCTCATAAAGGGACAACGCAGTTCTAGAAGGAGGCCCCTCATGTGAAAGGAGCTAACTTATCAAGGTGGTTTAGGGTTTGCAAAGGCTTTCATCTTATAAAAGGAAGGGGAGGGCAGCAAGAAAAGGTTGTTGATTGATTATATTTCTGAGTATCTTGTCTGCTTAGACAAATACTATTCTCTGCTGTTTAGTAGAGAATTGTGCTGCTTAGCACTTGGAGTTCCTATGCAGGGATTTCACCTCTTCCTTTGAGGATTCTTGGAGGAGTATTCGCTGATTTGATCCACTATCAGGCTTGAGGCCAAGCTCTACTTCCAATTGCAACGCTGATCCAGTGAGGGTTTTGCTACTTTTGCAAGCTGCAGCAAGTGGGATTCTAGATCTGTAGAGATCTAGCTTGTTTTGGGAGCCTCTTCTCATGGAGTGTGTCTTTTAACCTCCTGGAAGAGTGCCTCTCCTGTTTGTGCTTCAGATCTGTATCTTGGAAGCTGGCCATCTATGTTATTCAAGCTATAGCGCAGTTTTCATTGAGGAACTGCGTTATTTTCATATGAGGTTCTTCAGGGTGTTTTGACCCAAGTTTTGATGAGATATCTCTGGTGCTGGGCTTTGCCTTTCACTTTGGTGATACATGGATTAGCTTGCTGATCCATGTTCTGTTTAGATCTAATCTATTTTTATGAAAAGTAATCTTCAGAAATTTTTGAAGCATTCTGCAGTTCTGCAACTTAAAACACAGATCTACACTTTGTTATGTATGATTTTGTCAAAACCCCAAGGGGATCTTGTAAATAAGAGTATCTAGTTTCCAGATCTGAAATGGATCTGATGTTTTGTCCACAGATTTTTCCTAGATCTGATTTGTAATATTTAGCTACTGCAACTCCTTAAAATAACGTTGTTGAGCCATTTCTGTAGTTATATATGTGTTGCAGCCCTCTTTTCTGAAGATTTCTTGCTCTATCGTCTCATGTGTTCTACTGTATATTGAAAGAGCTTCACTGTAATTCTGATTTGCTGCTGTATATTCATAAGTTAATAATATTTGATGGCCTCCTGCTCATACTTTCCAAGACTGTGTTATTTCTGAAGCAATTTGTTGTGCATAGTTGCAGCCCCTCTTGTAGGGTGTCTTTCAGCTAGACTAGGTAGTGGGAGATCTGTTTACCACACCTAGTTTGATTTGTTTTTGCTCCCATTTTGGATCTAGGCTCTGGATCTACTGATATAAGGGATCCAAGGGTTGTCAAATCATTTCTGTGCATCAATCTCCCAGGAGTGCATTATTTCAGCAGGCTTGATGTGCTATTCCAAATCTGGAATATTATAGATTACAACATTCTATTGGGTCGTAGCTACACCTATGCTATGTCTGCTGTCCCATATGCGGTTCACTGCAAGATTTCCTTCCCTCATGATGGAAAGATAGTCACCATTGACCAGTTGACATATTACGAACCGAAGTCTTAGACCTCCCTTGAGTTCTTTATTTCTTCGGTGGCCAATAACAAAACCATCGATCCTTTGACCAGTGTCTCACCCGGAGTCTACAAGGAATCCTCTTTTCTTGGTACATTCCCTGGTCTTCCTCCTCCTGTCTCTGATCCCAGCTCATCGAATGTTTGCATGATGCAATCATCTCAGGCTGCTCTCAAGCAGCCCGCTTCGGCTAGTCAGCAGCCCCGCCCTCCGCAACCTGCTCCTAGCCCTTCGATTCAGCCTTCTGGACCCCCTCTAACTGGAACTTTAGCTGCATTTGGTATCCATGAGCCTCTTTATCCTCCTGGAATGGTCCCTCTAGGCCTTAACCATCTCGGAGTTATCCTGCTTGGCCATTACCCCTTCGGTCAGATACCGTTCCTAGCTCCCCCTCTTGGAGTGTACACGGTACCTGTCATGGCTACCCTCTCTCTTCCTAACCTCACCCAGGGATTCCCGTTTGGTACCTTGATCCCCCAGTCGCTACACCGCCTGGTCAACCCAAACCTTATCTTGCTTTGACCCCAATTCAACCAGTCCCCATGAATTCTCCTGCTGCTACTGTGCCTCAGCCACCTCAATAGGAACCTTCTCCTATTGCAACAGCTTCGGGTAAGAAGGGAAAATCTCACAAAAGGGCATCAAAAGACAAGGCTGCCCCAACTAACCTTGCTCCTCCTCCGCCTCCAAAGCCCTGTGCTTTTTGTGATGTCATCGGTCATGCCACCCATACCTGTCTCGAGTTGCCCCGTATCAAGCCCATGGATAATGTTATGTTCCCTGAGTCTACGGTCCTTGAAGCCTCTGTTTCTTCCTCGAATGTAGTTAAGAACCCCAATACTATTCACACCAATCAACCTTGTGCTTTGTGTGATCTCCATGGCCATTATTATCATCATTGTCCCTGCCTTACGCATTACCGCACCTCTTTGGAGGTAGTTTGGGAGTACGAGATTGAACAAAACTAGTTTGCCTCTCCCGTCCTTGCGCAGTATGCTTTGAGCTAGCCTGAGGATTTACCCGCTCCCATTGACATTCCCCTTCCTAATGTCGAAATGACGGAGCCTGCGGCCACCATCCTCTACCTATCATCATCCATGACAGCCTTGGTGGAAGCTCCCTTTGAATCTTCCCCTGTTGTTTCGCTTGACCTCCCTTCAGCGATCACCCTAGGCTCAACATCGGTAAGTCCTTTATCTGCTTGTTCTTCCGTCATCCCCCGTGACGATGCGCATGTGAACCTTTCTTCTCATGATGATGAGTCGGGTAGCTTCACTGGGTCATGTGGTCTCCCTTCCTCCAGTCATTCCATCTTCTACTGTGATGATGACATCATGGAAGCCTTGTTCACCCCTGACCTCATCTTTCCCGCCCATAAGCGGGATGGCACCATCCGTGTCTATGGTGACTTTTGAGGCCTGAGCCCAAGCTACACCTTCGATAGCTCTCACACCCCACCTACTTGTCGGCATGTGAATAGTAGACATCTTACCCAGATCACTCCCTCTCGCAGTGATTGTTCGATATCTACTTTGCATTCAGGTTGCCAACATTGTTCATCATCCTCACATTTGTTGTCTTGTGGCACCTTTCAGATGGACCTCCCATCCACACCTTATATCAGTTATGCCAATGGTGCAAGTCGCTACACCCGGAATCTAGCCTCGACAAGTTGGGCCATTTTTACCCCCTTACATTTGTAGAAATTATATAACTGATATGTTATACATTCGAGATTCTCCTGATCACACACTATTTGACTTCATGCACAATATAGAATCTCTTCTACCATTGATCATTAATTGCGGAAATAAAATCAATTTCATGCACA
This sequence comes from Pinus albicaulis, assembly GCA_034641835.2. Taxonomy (NCBI): domain Eukaryota; kingdom Viridiplantae; phylum Streptophyta; class Pinopsida; order Pinales; family Pinaceae; genus Pinus; species Pinus albicaulis. The sequence continues at coordinate 361,303,927 of CM076580.1, forward strand.
CATTAAAACCATAAACATTCACACATATGAACACAGTAATTTATGGGAAAGCTTAAAGATGAAAACCCCCAACTATCTGTATATTATATGTCATAGAGATCATGTAACAATCATCATACAAAGCTCCTCACAAGCTCTCAGTACAATCTCCAATTGCTACACACTAATCAGGTTCGATCTAGCAAATCTCATGCTCCAATCTCTGTCACCTGCTAGCCTACCTCTACTGCGCAATCACTGCTGAAGAATGGCTCTGAATGAACTCGAATCGGTCCAACCTTTCTCACGCAATATTCATTGGCATCTCCAACCACTGTGTGTTGCAAATCATGCAACACTATGGTCACAACTGATAGTCACATTTCTCTTTCACCTACCTCTTCACTGGTCTCCACTGAAACTGTCCATGCACTGTAGTTAACTAATGTATTCTTCAGTTGATTAATGAGTTAATAATTAGTGAATTAATTAATAATTAATTCACACCACTCTCACTAGTCTATCAATTAGTTAGACTAGATACAACTAGCTCAACTATGTTTAACTCAGTTAAACTGAACACAACTCCACCAACTACTTCAATAACTCCACCAAACTCTGTCACATGAGTTCTAACTGAAGTCTCCATGCAATAGCTCCACTTAACCCTCAGGAATAGCATAATTCCTTCTATTAGCTGCTGTGCCACATCTGTGCACTTAACTGAAGTGCTCCAAGAGAATAAGATAATGTTTAGAGTCCAAATATTATTAAGAGCTAATAATATTCGACATATCTATTTTTAGACTGGCAATCTAAAAATAGATTTCGCCCAATATGTCTAAAAATAGAAGTCCATCTATTTTCCAACTTGACCAACCATCCACAAATAGCATCCTGTAACTCGTAGAATATGATCGACATGTCTAAAAATAGACTTGCGCCAAAAATAACCTACGGACCCACTTAGTGAAGGTGACTCTTTTCACTAAGCTCATCATCTTGTTGCAATCTCAACAACATTCACTTGTTATCTCGAATGGTGTATGCATTGGTACAACCACTAATAATTAGGCCAAATATGATGTAGTGCGAGGTTTATTAGCCGATGTCCTGTCCCATTGCATCTTCTACCTTCATGTTTGTTTAGATTCCCTGCTTCTTGTCATGAAATTTAATGGTGTCTATCGTGTGCATAATCCTATCTTTTTTAGAAGATATTTATGAGTGAAGCTTTTGATGCTTGAATTTGAAATCATTACATTCAGTCATGTACCTAGAGCACAAAATAAATATGTAGATAGCATTGCAAACAATATTCTAGATTGGCATTTAGCACACGCATTTAACACAAGGCAATAATATAACATAAAACCATCAAAACGATGCATATCCCTAATATGTGCCGTATAATATATTTTAGAGTCCATTAATTCTGATACATATGACATGCCCATAACATGTTACGAAAACTCAAAACTGGGGGCAACACCTGCCCCTACACCTAATAACTATCTGGAGGATCCCGAGCCAATGGCTCTACTCCAGCAGCTTGTAGATCGCGCATCCCCTGTTCAGCCATCGCCATGCGCCACATGACCCCTCACCACTTCGAGGGTAGACCAATACATGGCTCTATGTACTGGTCATCCAAGTCTTGCTAGCCGCGCTTTGAAACACCGGTTAGAAGCCTCTCACATCTACGATGGATGTCCTCCAGGAGGGCTATTGCATCCTCATTTTGTGGCGCTCTCGATCCACTAGGTCCTGCAGCTCCTGATACTACGAGCTGTCCCATATACCCAGCTGGTTTTACCGGTGCTGTATCTGCATACCAAAAGTGAAAGAATCAGTACCATATAAAATATTTTGACACTTTACATGCACATAAAAGATTAGCAATTTTTCACTTACCATCGGCTCCCCATACTTGACAAGGCATCAGTGGCAAGTCCAGGTCCCCACGATAACTCATCCCACTATAGGGATAGTCGTCTATGTACAATGGAATCTGATCCCAATGAGCAAAGAACTCAGGTCGGAACACCCATCCGACTGCCCCACCTCCTCCTTTGCACAGTAGTTGCCCCCACTGGCGCATCCTGGGCTCTCTCAGGCCCCCATCTAGGAGCTGTATGCGAGGTCGAAGTGTCAAGATCTTCTCGAAGAAGAGCGAGCACAAAACTGTACCATATGCACAGTCATGGTTCACTTTCCGCTTGCAAAGCGAAAACTGTCGTTTCAACGACGGCAACATCATCTGGGCCCACCCATAGGAGGTCCCACTTAACACACTCTCCACAAGAATCATCTGCCCTCCAGTGATGTGGTGGAGTGCTTGGTTGCCCAGGATCCGCAGTACCGCTGTGGCCACAGCACAGGTCTCTAACCTCTCTAGATCCCTGATAGGTATCCGAGTCCCCTTGACTTGGAGACCTGGTCGAAAATGGTGCTCTACAAACTCCATGATGTTCCGCCCTCGTGGTAACACGGGATGAATATTCCCAACCATCCTAAGTGGTGGGAGACCAGTCAGAAAATATATATCCTGGACCATCAATTCGATCCGGTGCCCCTGCACTATAAATACCTCATAGTCCGGATCCCAATAATTGAAAATCCGGGCCAAAAAGGGCTCTCCTGCTCTCATAAGAGGGTTCTGCACAAATTGCAGAATGCCAAACCTGGCCAATGCATTGCGGATGCCCTGATCCTCCCGGATCTTCGACCGTAATGTACCCAGGTCTCTCTCTCTTTCTAGTTGATTCATAATTCTGCCACATCTGCACAAAACCATCATATTTGTTAGTGCACAGATAGGGAAGACTGTATCCAAACATAAAAACCCAGTTCTTAGCCAAAAAACAACACAACAAAACCCCTCTCTGTCAGGTCGCACTTTTCAGGCCCAATCCCGGGGCAGGTCGCAGTTTTCTGCCCAAAACCTACTACCCAGGTCACAGTTTTTGCCCCAAAAAGTGCAACCTAGACGTGAAGAGGAACAAGGGTCTATTACTGAGCTCTGGGGACCTAAACTGAAATTTCTATCCACTGAAATGAAAGAGTAGTGTTAGGCCTCTTACCTGCAACTGACAGATCTCGATTCCAACGGTCGGTTTGTCCACTACGCTTTCTGCAAGATTTAGGGCCTTCTCTCGTCTCTACATTCACCATAGCTCCACATGCAACTGAGTGAATTTGGAGGGAAAATGCCTTATTAAAATAGAAACCCCTGATTATTCTTTCACATGCTGCGGCCAAACCGTAGCTCATTTTGACAAACCGTCTGTATCATTGGAAAGCTCTCACCGAGACCTCAAATGGGTATCTATTAGTTTTTTGTGATTTGATACTTCACCAAGACACATTTTTCCCAAGAAGGGTCACTTCACCACTCCTCAAAATCAAATTTCTTCACTTGCAACACTTGTACTTGAGGCACCACTTTGCCTCCATACTTTTCCATGCTCGTGTAGATTTTTGTCATGATTAACCATCTTGTACTCATGTCTTTATGGTCTCGATTTGACCTTTTCTATGTGGCAGCATCATCGAGTCGCCCTTGTCTAGAGCATCTGAGTTGATTCATCATCGCATTCACGGAGTCTATCCAGAGTCCCTTTGTATCCTGCTATAGCCTTCCATCCTTCGTTTCTTTATTCCTCTCTCGTGTCGCACATTATGGCCTTCAGTCCTACTGTCCCCTATCCCTCATAATATTGTGTCAGTGGCTGCCAGGTCATCCATGCCCTTTATGCTCTAACAAGGGAAGTCATCTCTCCACTACTTAGTACTCCCCCATTTCATCATCATCCTTGGTGTCAGTCTGTTCGTCGCTCTACTATTTTCTCTCGTGCCTTAGTTGAGGATCCCTTATTGCCTCACCGATGGCGGACCTCCTTCTGTTGACATCAGATCATTTATTCCAAAAGACAGGTCTAGAGGGCGATGTACCTTTGTTCTAGCTTCCACTCTTTTTCGATGCTTTAGATCAGGCAAATGGACTCCTCATAGCCCTTTGACTTGATTGTTTCTTAGCTCCATCTCCTTCTAGCATGATCGAGATCCGTATAATTGATGGCTCAGTGATGCAGCAGATTGGACCGGTGATTCCCAAGTGTGTGTGAGATGTTTCAGCCCTCATGAGCGGGTGGCCCTATACGTAGCCCCCCACATGCCCGGATGACCTCTTGATTACATCCTTTGATGCAGCTCCATAGATTTGATGATGTCGGCCTTAGCTGCTTGTAGCGCCTTTTTGTTTGCATGTATCAGTCAAATGTTCAGAGCCCTTTCCTATTTACAAGGGCATTTGGGTTGTATTTGTATCTAATGTACTCAGATATTATTGTACAAGTCCTGGTTGTTATCCCAGGTGCATTATGTATGTGGGATTCATTATCATGTTTTTTATCTGGCTCATGTTTATGCCAGCATGTACTATATAGTTCAGTCCCTTGTTTACTGGACGCATTATTATTTGTACTTTGTCTCGGCAGGCATAGGTATGCCTCCCTCGCCGCCTATAGCATAGGTACTCACTCATAAAAGAGACTTGTCTCACTTGTAAGTCTCTCCTCTTCAGGGTCTAGTCCTCTAGTGCTTTGGTCTACCTTATATTTCTCTCTCTCTCTGACTTCCCCTTCGGTGTCTAGTGATTGAGTTCTTACAATGTACTTCAGTCATACGATTAGCTCCTAACGCTCGCATGCTGGGGGGAAATCTGTTACACCATTTTTTGGTCATCTAACCTATTATTATTAGATGAACCTAAGTACACCATGTAAGACCAATTTTACCCTAAGTAAAATTGTTTTCACTATGAAAAATAACTAGTAAACCACCTTTATTAAGTTGTTTATGGTCTAAACAGGAAACCCCATGAGTAAATATTAAATAAATCTACATTTGTTTGATTTTCCTCAAGGAATAATTAGTTAAACAATGGTTTAATTAATAGTCCCGGTCATATTTAACCTAAAATAGGAAAATTAATTAGATAAATCATTATTTATCTTATTATTTTCTAGGAATAATTATTTAAACCTTATTTAAATAATATTCCTTATTAAATTTGACTAAATCATTTATAAATAATTAAATAAATCATTATTCATTTGATTATTACTCAACCTCATCCTTAAAATATTAAATAAATAAGTTATTTATTTATTATTTACAAATAAAGGGATTTGACCCAAGTCAAATTCTTTTTCCCTCCAACAAATATAATAAAATATTCCATAAAAGTTGGATCTTGATTTGGTTAATAATATTTTAATTATGCACCAATATCTAGTCTAACTCAATATTTTGTTATAAATAGAAGGGTTTTTCCATTCATTCACTACCTTTTGTTGCCTAAAGATCACTCTAGATCTATACTTTTGGTCTGACTTTGATCCACCACCATTGTCATATTTTTTCTATCTTTTTGCTTGTGAGCTCCCTTTGAGTTCCGTTTTTTGTCTGGGTTTTCTACACCATCAAGAGAGAGGGATTTTAGATCTGAAGCGCTAAGGACTTACAAGAACCCATCCCATTAAGGAGAACTGGTAACATCCTTCTATGTTTTCCTCCCAGATGCCATTAATACAAAATTCATTCAACATATTATTGTCTTGTCTATTGGATGCATGGAGAAACTCTTGTTTTTATTTATTGTTTAATGTCTTTTAATGCATAGATCTATATTTTTGCAACATTTATCTTGGTCACCTAATTGCAGATCTAAAGATATTGGCAGCCATATTTGCTGTTAGGGCTATTTGTTATGCACAACTAAAGTTGTCTTTTTTCGTACACTTGCGATTAAGATTCATACTAACACTACTTGCACATAATTTGATTTTGAATGTGATGATTTCTGCATTATTGTATGTCAAGATACAATGGAGGAGAAGGATTGGCGTCATACATTAATTTCATAATTACCATTAAGTTACTCAAACAAAATGTCTGATACATGAAGAAAAAAACAAAAACAAAAACATAACTCGACATGTGATTTTTTGTACCTTCCCTAGTTGAAGCAAATAATTTTCAAATTTTGCATCACATTTTTGAATCCACATTCTTTGGAAAAGTTAGGAGCTTGCACCATGTTGCATGGGGATCCATATTATCTAAGACAAGGGATTTATCCCCACAAAGTTACTTTGCAATTTATTATATGTAGGCTCTAATGCTTGGCAAAGCCCACACCAGGGTGGGTATATCTACAAGGAAAAAAAATTGTCAAGCAAAGAAATATAGATTGACTTGTGCAAAGCCATATGCAAGTTCCTTGTGATTTTTAAGGACACCAAACCTAGATTACAAATATGAATAACACAACCAAATTCAATTTCAATACAATAAAAATCTAGAAGTTTGAGTGACAAATCATCAAAAGTCTCTTAAATTCAGTTACAATAAAATAAAGAGCTAAATCTTTTGAATGTTTCTCATGAAAAATCAATGAACAGTTTCAGACTCTGCTAATTATTTTATTGGTTCTTAATTACTTTTAGGATAGATTTACTATTGTGGAAAAAATCTCATAGGTATCTATGTGATGATTCAATATGGATTAGTTTGTCACACCATGTCTCTCTATTTTTCTCATGCACTGCACAATCAATTACAGTTGAAGAGGTTTTGCTTTACATGTTACTTTATGAAACTCCTACGCAGGTTTAGAGAATAGGAAGGTAGATATGGTTACAACACACCTACTAGTCAACAAAGAGTCTTGGTTGTGTAGTATATCATGCTATTTAGTAGGTTGATTTCCTATGTCCAATCCTTTCACAACAAAGCAATAACAGTACAATATTAGGAATGGATGAATCATGAGAAATATTACTCTTACATAAAGGAAACTATGGCTCTACCATACGACTTAAATGTTTTCATAATACATTGAGTTCGATTTTGTTGCTTAAAAAACTTGATGTAATTTAATAATACATGGTTGGTTTGAGCCTAGCAAACTATTATCATATAATATGGATAATTGGTGGAGTGTCCACTTAAAATATTTGTGAGAACAATTTAATCAGATGAAAACGTACTTAATCTACAAGAAAAAGGCTATCAATTGCTCTCATTTATATTAAGATACAAAACTTGGATTACCAATCTGAATAACACAACCAACTTGAATTGCAATACAATAAAAAGTTAGAAGTTTGAGTGACAAATCATCAAAAGTGGTTTCCAAGTTCATCTCAAGTAAATATCATTGTTTTTTACTATTGATTTTACACCTCAGACTTATGATTGCATCGAATATAGGAGAAACCATGAACCTGTCTCAAATGTTTCTTAATTCCATCAATATTGGGACATTACAAAACGATATGTTTCCCTTTTCTTCTTCAACTAATTGTTGTTTCTTTCATTACAAGTTTCAACTCTGCCATCACCTACTATAGAGAAGTCCGATATGTATAAAAGGATAAAAAAATATTTGTAATTAATTCCGAGAAAGAAGTGGAACATGTCAGAACTGATTTTCATGGATAACTCCTTAGGGTTTTCCAGAAGTGGAATTCCAATCGATGCTAAACCGATTGAAGAAAATGGAGATCAAATAGGGGAAGACAATAAGACCATGAGGTGAGGAATGAGGGAGTTGAGTTAGAGGATCCTCTTGAAGATGTTGATAACTCATAAAATGAAGGCCTAGAGAAGTTAAAGATATTTTTTCCCCTTAAACCTTAAGATAGAAATGGTGTTCCTGTACATCATGTTCCTTCATTAATGAATTTGTACTTATTCCTGAAAAGTGCAGTAAAGTTAAATCTAATCTTGAAATATGAAACAAAAAAAATATTTTGTTTTCTCAACAACACCATGGAATTAGAATTGTTCAGGAAACACCCGAGGAGAGTGATTATATGTAACATGATGAATGGGTGAATTTTGATGGATTGATATTGGTTGTAGATGTTTATACTTATTCGACGATTTCTCAAGCTAACTTAGACAAAAATGCTTACACAATAATATCCTCAATTCAATTTCATCGTTTAGATTAATGTTACTGTAATGTAATTCAATTTTTATAGGATTTTTGGTATAGATTTCAGCTTTTAGGGTATTATCTTTTAGGTTAATATTACAAATCATCAAAAGTATCCTATCTTCAATAACGATAAAATAAAGAGCTAAAGTTTTTGAATGTTACTCATGAAAAATCAATAAATGATTTTAGACTTTGTAAATTATTTGATTGGTTGTTAATTACTTTTACTAAGATGCTTCCTTGGTACCTTAGTGGCCTTGTTGTAAATAATTGAATTAGGTGGAACCTAAGATGGACTACCTTGAAACATCTGTAACCAACCCAAAATTGTAAAAAAGGAATAGCTATCGGGATCTTCGACAACATCATGCTTATGTAGCGTCTAATCAATATATAGTACCAGAAGGAACTGGGTGCATAAAGTTTGTAGATGAATAAACTCCATAAAGGAATTAATGTGCAAGTCAAAGTCACTTACCTTGAACGGTTTCCAAGTGATGCAACCTCCAATTCAAATGAAATTTGTTTGTGAGATGGACGGTGTCTCGCTAGTGAGTTTCCTGGTAAAGAAAAAAAATTGTGTGTTTCCTTGTGGCTGCGACCTTTTTTGTATTAATGTTGTTTTTAATGTTAATGTGAGACCCTAAAATACCCATAATTTTGAGAAACATAATGAACATAAGCCTACTTTGAGAGAGGTCTAAAAAATAACTACTTTTAGCAAACACTGTAAAAATGCTAGAGGTTCTACTAGAACTATTTCGTTTTGTTGTTGGATTCTTTCTAGGTGGTTGAGTTCAAAAAAATTGTACTGTTGCATGTTGTTGCATGCTTTCTTCCAAATATTTGGATATCCCTTTAAATAGCTCCATTTACCAATCTCTCTCAAAAGATGCAAATTCAATTTCTTATATAAAAAAACAAAGCTTCTAAAATCTTTAATAAAATCAACACAATTAACGTTCTCAACATAAAATAAAATTCACGACCTAAAATATCATATAATTTGTATATATCATTTTTTAAATATAAAATATCATATAATTTGTATATATCATTTCTTAAATAAAAAAAATAAAATGCTTAATAAAAAGATTATTTATGAGTGATTTAGATATTTTTCTCTTTTCAAACGTAAACAATAATTATGATGAAGTTTATATATATATATATATATATATATATATATATATATATATATATATATATATATATAGGGTCTATATAGTAATTAAATTGTTTATTATATTTAAATGGTTATGTTTTTCATAATTTATGATGGAAGATATTAATTTAAAAATATTACATTAAAAATATAAAAGTAAGTTAAATAGATAATACATATTATATGTGTGTGGAGAAACTAATCTTAATTTATCAAATATTAAAAAATATTTTTTTCATGAATTAATATGTATTAAATATTAAAATAATAATATCATCGATTAAAAAATAATAATTGGACTAGGGGAGGTCAAACACGAAATGGAAAATCATCTTTACGAGAGTCGAAAATTCCCAATAGAATTGTAAAACAGATGGGTACATGAAGTAATACATCGATTGTGTATTTCAATTTGAACTATACGAGAAATCGACGATACAAGATTTAACATGCGGAAGGTGTCCAATTTATTCATATTCAAACCCTATTTCTAGTGGAAGTAAAGTTGTCAATGGTGGTTAAGAGTGCGATAATCGTAGCTTCCTTCTATCGGAGAGCGCCTTCACAAATACGCAGAATCATCTCAATTATATCAATATCCAAATCTATATATATATATGATTATTTTTATGAATTTTTAAAATGTTATTCATTGTTCTCAATGTTGTCTCTTGGCATTAAATGTGATTATCTAGTTAATGCATCTCGGTTAGTGCCTTCGCCTGTCACTTTCTCAAACATACCTATCTCTATATTCACTCTTGAAACAAGAGCGTCCAGAAGATTTTTGCCTATCTTTAGTAGCTCTTCAAGGTACTTCTTAGTTGAGATTGTATCTCCTAACAATTCACCCTGATTCCAATTATACAATTTATTAGAACTTTCGAATATGGGGGCATGCTTGATACAAATGGAAAGTAGCCCACACCCATGGTATTCATCCACCCATTGTATTTATCCGCTCATGGTATTGTAAGTGACATCTATCCATGGTATTCATTCACCCATGATATGTATCCACCCATGGTATTCATCCACACATGGAATTTACCCATGGTATTGTAAGTGGCATCCACCAATGGTATTTAACCACCCATGGTATTGTAAGTGACATCTGCCCATGGTATTAATTCGCCCATAGTACTCATTCACCCATGGTATTTACCCACCCATGGAATTTACCTGTGGTATTGTAACTAAAAAATGCTATAAGTAACAAGTCACATCTTGTAAAAGGATAGGTTGTCCACCACAATATAGCTTCTACAGTTATTCTCTCTCTTAATAAAAAATTCTTTGTGGTTTTATTTACTGTGTGTTCTCTCATTTTGTTGGCATTTCAAATTTTTAGATCTTAGGGGTCTCCCCCAAAGATCCGGATCAGTGGTATCAGATTCAGGTTACAACTCCATGAGAATGAGGGTTTGATGCATATTTTAGTTTCAAAGTTCTGCATCAATCCTAAACAAACTTCATGCACATGCTACGACCTCCACAGAGCACTTTCTTGGGAAAAGTGGGAAGAATTTTTATTTCATTTATTTGCAGGAAATTTTTGGGCGGCGAGTTTGAAGATCAAATCTGAAAAATTTTGGTTCGAATTTTACAAAAATAAATAACAGATCTGGATTCCTTTCAAAAAAATACCCAAACTCAAAAAACAAATCAGCTGAATCGGAGTCCCGATGAGGGAGTTATCATTGATTTAAAATCAGATGTGTTGCGGAAGTTTTTGTGACGAAATTCGTGGATGACGACTCTCCTATCATTTTTTTGCAGTTTTTGTGTAACATTTCAGAAAAATGATTGCAGATATGAGCTCCTCTTGAAAAATAGCCCAATTTCAAAAACAAAATTGGTCGAATCAGAGTTCGGATGAGGGAGATATTGTTAATTTAAAATCAACTATTTTTTCAGAACTTTTGTGACGGCAGGATAGTTGCAGCACGAATATGGGTTTCTAGAGTGTCCATATAAGGATTTCAATCCCATGGGAAGATGTAGAATAATCATTTTTATTTCCAAAAATAGGTTATAATAAATATTCTGAGTTATATTGACCGATTTATGCCCATTTTAAATCTGGAGCAGCATTCGGAGCGGGTTCCCATTGGAGACGTGCCCTCTCGCCCCACTTTAGTAGGCACCTGCTTCACATTTATCAGTTTCAGCATAAAAATGTTCGGCTTGGGTTCTTTGGAGATGTGACCTCCCACCCCAGGCTATGTAGGCACATGTTACTTCATCAACAGTTAGCATCACAATTATGGGTTAACCACACAAATTCATTTTCATCGAAGTCCATTTGCTAGGATGCACATTGTTAGTATCACAGTTGGTCACAAGAATTACATGGTATATCTATCCTCGAATCTTTGCTTTTCATGGTTTTGGGTCATCCACAAACCCACACTTCATCGAAGACCATTTGCTAAGCCACACTCTATTAGTATCACAGTTGTTCACAAGCATTATAGGGTATTTCTATCCTCGGATATTTGTTCATCATGGTTATGGGTTAACCACACAAAACCATTCTCTTCAGTGACTCTTCATATTCAACAAAGGCTTCTCAGGAGGGAACTTCACGCAATGGGGACCATTGCTTCTTAACGAGGGATGAATGATCTAAATGGAAAGTGGCCTACACCCATGGTATTCATCCACTCATTGTATTTATCTGCCCATGGTATTATAAGTGACATCTATCCATGGTATTCATTCACCCATGGTATGTATCCACCCATGGTATTCATCCACACATGGAATTTACCCATAGTATTGTAGGTGGCATCCATCTATGGTATTCTTCACCCACGGTATTTATCCACCCATGGTATTGTAAGTGACATCTGCCCATGGTATTCATTCACCCATGATATTTACCCACCCATGGAATTTACTTGTGGTATTGTAACTAGAAAATGCTATAAGTAACAAGTTGCATATTGTAAAAGGATAGGTTGTCCATCATAATGTAGCTTATAAAGTTATTCTCTGTTTTAATAAAAAAATTCTTCGTGGTTTTATTTACTGTGTGTTCTCTCATTTTGTTGGCATTTTAGTTTTTCAAATCTTGGGGGCCTCCCCCCAAGATCCGGATCAATGCTAATAGAAGTGAGTTATATCAGGTTCCCATCCCTAAATAGCCATACGACGAAATTATCTATACAGGGAAGAAGCAAAGGACATGTATTTTTAAATATTTTTTCTCGGACTTAAAGGCTCGGAACACGATCGATGCGTAAACGTCCACCATATCTGCACTCGTTTGTTGAAACATGTCAATTATGGGCACTTTACCATCATTGCATAACCATTTAAGCATGCCCCATTTTGCATCGTCAATGACATTGTAACCAACTATTTTTTGTTCGGTTCCAAGAAAAAGTACAAGAAATTTTCTAGTATCTTGTTTAAAACACATATTCTGATCAGTTCAATTACTTCTTTCAAAGGTAAATTATAATGAATGTTTGGTTGCATAAATCTAACTTACAAAAAAAATAGGTTTATAACTCACATGAGCTTTCCATGTTGGCACTAAGAAATCTAGACATGAGAGCTTGCTTAGTCATTTGGTTTATTGCAAGTAACTTCTGCAACACACATTTTATAGAACAAAAAATCACGCGACCTCTTTTAAAAATTTCAAAATCTTGTTCAAATGAAAATTGCACCATTCAAAGATGGAGAATATATATACTGGCTTATTCACTACAACTCCCCCATATATGAGGTTAAAGCTTTTGGTATTGTCCGAGGAATATTTTTTGGAATCTTTTGTTTGGAAGTAATACGTCGGAAGATATGTTGGAGTTGTTGAGGTTCCAATGCAGACATCGACCAAAAATGCATCTTCTAACACAACATGTTTGGTCTAGAATGTAGATTTACTATATATATCATTGAAACTAGTGTTGCTCTCTAATTCAAAGTTAGACTACTTTATCACACATAGATCATAGAAACATTACCTTAAAAGTGGTGAAGTTTGCAGGTTGTTGTATTTTGATGTCGTAATCACGACGTTTGTTAGGATTTGGTGTAATCGTGTATCTCCCAAATAGGATCTCAAGATTTTTTGTAGGTAATTCCCATAATATTTGGGATCGCTCATATACTTAATGTTGATTGCAAGAAACTTGTTGGAATTAAAATCAAAAAAGTAATACAATGACCAAACCTTGAATGGAAAACTTACCACAAGAGCTCGAGTCGAGAAGGATTGATGAACAAAGACCAATCCATGCAAGAGAAACCCTCCTAGAGAACTGAGAGGGGAATAAGCCTTTGCGTTAAGCCATCAATAAATCGTTCAGTAAAAAACCATTCAACAAAAATAAGTCTTTTGATTACTTTTTGAACGTGCCCATTACACGCCCTAACTATTAGTTTTCTCTTAACTATTAACTATTAATTCGATGGCCTAAAAAATTTCAATCACCTAACATTCCATTTGATGGTGCAGACTAATACAGAGTGGCAGCTGAGGAAGTTGTTCTCATAGGGGAATGCCTTACGGCGTAAATATCAAATATATGATATAATATTTATAAAATAAACGAGTTTAGATTTATTTTAACTTCATAGCTACTAAGTGAAGAGGGATCAATTATCTTATCACTCTAAACAAAGTCTACACTTGAAGAGATTTAATTCATCTCAGAGTTTGGTAGATAGTTTAGGAGTTAAGATGAATCTACACTCGTTTAATTATTAAAAATTATTAATTATTTTTATGTAATTTGACCAAGTTGCAATATTTTAATAAACCAGCCTAGATCCATATTAACTCTGGATCTACCTAGCTCAAAGAGAGATAAAATCTCTTTTCACTCTAAAAGAGCTTTGCATCTGAAGAAATTTGATCCCTCTCGGTGCTGGGTAGATGTGTAGTTAAGATGGATCTAGGTTGGTTTACTTATAAATTAAAATTATAAATATAAATACAATTATTAATTGCATGTTTCTTATTTCATTTTTATATTATTTATTTTATTTTATTATTTTTATTTTTATTTTATTTTTATCTAGTCAAAATGTGAAAAATTACATCTCTACCATACTGGAATTAAATGTTTACACAAGAGTTACATTGACTTGATAACCTCAAATATAAATAATTATTTTAATAAAAAGTGAATTGGGTGAGGGGAAATCTTACATAAAATATAATATTGCAATATTATATCTTACCTAATATTTATTACCACCCCAATAAAAAGTGGCCAGGGTGGGGGGAATACTAATTAGAATGTTTTACTTTTAAATTCAAATATAAAAAGAAATGGAGTTGTTGAGGAGAAATATTATGTAAAATGTAATATTATAGTAGTACATTTTACCCCATATAATTTAGCAAATTGTGGATGGAGGTAGGCATAAATATGATATAAAATGTAATAATTACATTTTCCCTAATATTTCTCCACCTCCAGTCAAACATATCTATAATATCTATAACATTTTTTAACCTTTACAGGCTACTTGGATTCAACAACATCATTTTCTACAACTAATTATGTATCTAAATATAACATCAAATTTATATGGATCTAGGCTAGTTGAATTTCTCCCTTAAATAGATTATATTCCACATGAATACCATGAGTCAATACCATGGGTCATTTTTATTTAATTTTTATGGGGTTATTTTTATTTTTTTTAATTTGTTATTTTAATTTTATTTTCACAAAGTTAAAATGTTTACATTACATTAGGTTACATTAAGTTACACATCTCTAGGCTATTTTATTTTAATTTTAATTTGATTTTGATTAAGTCAAAATGTTAACATTACATTATGTTACACATTTCTAGCATATTATAGGCATTATATCTAGACTCAATGTAGAAATTACATATATCCCTCACACTAAAAAGTACTTCTTTTTTTTAATTACTTTATCTCACTATATAAAGTCTAATGTAAAATAAAAGTGAAAATTGAACTATTTTATTATTAACATTGTTTTTTTAAAGTAACGTTATTAATTTTTTAAAAGGAACATTACACACAACATCTTTGGCATATACATATATTAGCCGACACACATGTATATTTTTTATTTTTTTTGATGCCTTGTATTGGGTTATAGAGCAGCACAATAATTACAATTATTTATTTTATTTTATTGTTATGTAATTTGATCGAATCAAAATACTTATATAATGGGATAGGAGAGGAAATTATAACATCTATTTTAGATTGGGTTGGAGAGCACCTATGTCACGTTCTTGAGATCTTCTAGAAGCTTGTGTATTATGTTTGAAATGCCCGATGTTTCAGGTGAACACTTCACCCATCATTTGTCAAGCTTTTAGCCCCTGAAGATGGGTGAAGTGTTCACCCGAAACATCAGGGTTTTGAACATAATACACAGGCTTAGAGAAGATCTCAACAACATGATGTTTATGACTGTGGAAATATTCACACCAAAAGCACCTATGTCTTTTAAATTTAAATTTATTGCACCAGGAGGCACTCTACAACCCAATATAGGGGAGATGTGTAGGTGTTAGATGTTAGATGTTAGATGTGTAGGGGTTAAATATGTCAATAGTATTTTAAATATGACTCATAAGTATATATGTAACACCCTTGGACATGTAAATAATTGTCATTTACTCTTACTATGCAAGATTGGTAATTTGGATTTGGTAGAGATTGGTAAAAGAATTGAGATGATAAAAGTTTACGTATTATTTATTTTGTTTTTTTTTTTAAGAAAAATAAGTTATGCTAAGTTGGAGAAATGAAAAGAAATACTTCAAGAAAAGAGGAATCTTGAGTTTCCAGGTAGTTAGGCAGTTACTCCCTCCCCTTGGAGATACTTAAAAGAAAGTATCGCCGTTGGGAAAGTCACGAGTGAGTGGAGAGGGAGGTAAGAGGAAAAGATGTTGTCAAGGTGGGAAAATTTCTAGACTGGACTGGAGGTCTTGAGGTCTCAGAAAGAGTTGTTGTCTTAAACTTCTCTAGAAACTAGGAGGCTCAGGGGGGGGAGACCTGGACATAATTTCCAGTCTCAAAGGTTGGGTGGTCAAGGAGTCTCTTTTTGGTTTTGTTTATCTGGCAGAGCTATAGCTAAGATAAATAAGTATTAATATTTTAAACTGAATTTGGTATAATTTAATAATGTTTTCTTTTATTCTTAAAGAATATGGAATTTGGAAATGTTGAAGAGGGTTTCTTTATTTTTTTCCAAATTTATGTTATGGCTACAGTAAATGAATAACTCAATTGCAAATTTCCTTCTGAATAAGTTTATGTCAAGAAATAAATCTAGTATAAGTTCCCTAGTGCATGAAAAATATAGTTTTCATTTTTGTACATGATATGAATTCTTCATGAATTTCTTTACGGTGAAATCTTTTTGTGTTTGTATAAAATACGATTATGGAATGTATATCTCGCCCCAATGTGGAGTACTAAAAAGGTATGCTTTTGATGATTATTTCAGTGGCTTTTTAATAGAATTTGTGAACCTTTTGTATCATGAATTTGGAAAGTAATAAGGAACTATAACAAAACATGTGAGAATTGATGTGCATAACTTAGCCACTGATAATGATTATTTTCCATACAGGAAAAGGAGAAAACGAAGAGTTGCCGCTCGAAAGGAAAGGACAAAGTGGAGATAACTGCTGTCTCTCTGGACGAGAACCGAACGCAAACAAAGAGAAACAGATCAAAGCAAATCGGCTCGGAAAAGAAGGAGAGGACACCAGCTCAGCGCAAAAGAAAAGACAGGATGAAGAGTTAACTGTTTGGCGAATCCCTCAGGATCTTCGATCCTGAGGGATCGCTGCTTTATTTACCTTGTCACTTGGACATCTCCGCCATCGTTTTTATATAAAGAGGATATATGGAGAGATAGATAAGATAATAGAGATGAAGGATACGTTTTATGTAATTTCCGAAAGACATCAGCTTTGATTATTAAGTTTCGTTGAACTGGTTCAATGTATCTTTGACCAATGCATTAATGAAAGTTTGGTGATCATTTCGTCTCTGCGACTGGATTAAACTTCAAGCGGTGTATCCTTGGAGGCTAAGGGCCCGGCCCCGAAGGACACTTGCTTCTGTACCATTATGGCTTTACTTCTGTGTGGTTTGTTTATTATTGTTATTTGATAAATTGATATGCTTTACAAGTTCATATTATATGCTCTGTTCAAGTTTGAATCATTGAAGTTTTTGCAGATAGAGTCGTGTGTTGACTCCACATTAAGTTATTAATCATTTCAAGAGTTCATTACATGTTCTCACTGTTATGTTACAGAGCTGTTATATTAACGTTCGTGTTGTGTGCGTTTCCGATTTATCAGTATTGTTCCTTAATTCATTAATCGTTGTTGCTGTTCCTTTAGTGTGATCTGTGTGAATCGCCTTTAGAGTGACAGAATGTTCTTTGATTGCAAAGAGTGTATAGATTGAGTTTGGTTATAACCCGCGGGACTTAGTTATTTAAGTGCTGTTCCATTTTAACGTTGCTGTTCCATTCCAGAATTACTGTTTAAACCTTTATTCGCTTTGCTGTTCCATTTACTTGCAGTTGTTGGTTTGGTGTGAGAGATGATCTAAGGCTGTAGTGAGTAGTGGCAGTTATTGTCTAGCTCCCAGGCTCGTGATCTATGCTCTAGTTCCTTTTCCATCAGTTTCCGAAGGGATGGGTTATCATTGCCGAACCCTTGACTGATAAGTTATTGAGTTTTCTGAGTGTGTGATTTATTTCTTTAAAGTAATTTAATTTCAGTTAAACATCCGTTTACTCTTGTATTTCTTAAGCACTGTACTACTAGCATTACTCTGACAAATGAGCCTCGGATTGAGTCACTCTTTGTAATGACAAAATGCTCTCGGGTTGACATATTAATGTGAGGTAATTAGAGGTGAAAGAGACCCTTTTTATAGCTCCACACCCAATACTTAGAAAAAAGGAACAAAATGAAAGCACGATCTTGACAATGATTGAATAACTCCAACCATAATTATTATTGCAATTTTTAGGGTAGGAGGACTCTAGTAAAAAACAAAAGACCTTATTTGCTGCGAGAGTGGAGTATCTAAAGTAAAATTGATAAACTTGGTTGCAGACTGCCATAGGTGCTAATATAATATAACATAAGAAGGTTAGTTTCCCATTGCAAGCTAAAGGCTCACAAGGGAAACAATCCTTTTTCCTATATGAAGATAATAGTACCATAAACAAAAGGAATAGATTATGTTTGTCAGATCTCGTTCCTCCAAAGGTACTGGTTGAAATTGATGAAAAATCCTAAGAAGCACATGAATTTACCAAGAAAAATTAACTATGAAGTAGAGAATAGAAACTCAAAATTTATGATAAACCCAGAAGTAAAAATTCGAATAATAATATGGAAAATATATAAATACAGGAGCCTCCATAAAATTACACAATCAAACTATAAATTGGCATCGTATCATTGGTGTTAAAACATCAAGAAATTTAAACAGTTGTTGCATGCAAAATATAACTTAGTTCTACTACTGAAAATAATGGTTATTGACATTCACTGAGACAACTTGTTATAAGTTCTCCAATTAATATTCATACATAAAAATAAACTAGGAAAACATTGACATTGTCAATACACCACTTATGCAGAGAGGAAACTCTAGTACATCCTAAAGAAATGATGAAAACCGCCTATTGTCTATACCATATTTTCCTCTTAAGAAACTATCAAGACCCTCCCGCAGAGGTTTGCGAATCTCTTGGAGTCAGGAGTTATACAATATCATATCTTAAGACAATAATACAAGCATGTATACATAAATTCAAACCCTAAGGTGTCACTTAAAGCTCCGAGTTTGTTTAAGTCATAGGGTAAGAAACCCAAAAAAACCTGGAACAAGAGATATTTTTGGAAATATGTCAGTGCCATGAAAACCGAACTTGAATTGTCATGCATAAGTTTTCAGGAGGCTGGACCGTATATCTCACCCGTAAGAAACAAAATAAAAATTTATATTTCATAACAGTTAAACCATTTACAAAACAACTCTAAAGGAAAATGGCCTCCGCTAGGGTTTTGCAAAGCCTCACTGTCGCCGTCGAAGCCGACCTCGCTACAGCAGCTCCGGAGAAGGTTTCTCTTGGCTCTGCCAATGGCGTCTCCACAAATGATCTTGCTGCCTCTGAGGTCACTGCCACCTCAAAAAACCTCAGTGCTCCAGAGGATGCTCTGGATGCTTTCCGCGGCTCCGAGCTCTGGCTCCAAGCTTCATTACGCTATGTGGCTGCCGACATAGATGAAGGTGAATATAGGGAGAAGAATTGCATCCTCGCCGCAGATCTCATGACCGCCTCAGCAGGGAAGCACACTACAACTTCCATTTGCAGCAAACGTGTGGAACGAACAGAAGGCGTAAATCTCCTCCATGGGAAAACCACGCACAATACTGATCAACTCGGCATAGGCAGTCTTGTTGCCTCCTCTGCAGTAGAGGCCCTAAAGCAGGTCAGCCCCTCAGATTTGCAAGCTTGGGGTGCTGGGTTATCACCACCGACTGAAAATATCGCATTCAACACCCAGTTCGGCCTAATGGGTCTGGGTATAAAAGGTTCAAGCGCAGCATACACATAAAATTGCAACGACAAGCAGGGGCTTTCAAGCTACTCCCCTCATTCTTTTCAAATCCAGATTCGGCTTCTCTTAGGAAAAACCCTGCTGCATTGGGTGCATGCAGCGGATCTGGTGCAGGAACTCTCACGTAATCTTGAACTCAGGCTGGGGATTCCCTCGGCTCTACAACGAATGCTCTATGAAGGTAAACAGCTAGAGGACCCTTTTCCCCTCTCTTTTTACAGTATTAATAGAGATGCCTCGATTATGCTTACCCTACGTCTAAGAGGGGGAGCATATGGGCAGCCATCCTCTACCCCTGCTTTCTCATACAAAAATGCGGTCCATGCACAACCGCCCAAGAAATATGCACAACCAGCTGAGGCACCCAAGCCTTTCCTGGTAGATAAAATGGAGGAAGTCCCCTCCATCGAAATCTCACATCCATCGCTCGATGATCAATACCAAAAGTTTGCAGAAACAACTATCATTTGCAGATTTAATGGTCTATGGCCTGAAACAACAGATCTATATCAATGGATCCACACTAACTGGACCAACAACAACAAAGTATTCCTTTGCTTGAAAGGTTTCTTCATTGTGGTATTTTCTTTCAACAAAGATTATCAGAAAGCCTTAATAGGAGGCCCTTGGTTTTGGGGAACGACAGGGCTTTTCCTCACTCCCTGGTTCCCAGAATTCAACCCCACCACAGCAGTCATCACCAAGCTTCCCATATGGGTCTGACTTCCAAACCTTCCGACACATCTATGGAACTTATCTGTCTTCCAAGGGATTGGAAACACCTTGGGCTGATTCCTGGCAACATATACCTATAGAGGGGAGAAAGGCATATACACCTTTGGTAGAATCTGTGCGGAAATAGACATCAGCAAAGGTCTGCCTGATCAAATCAACCTCAAAGTTGGAGATTTTCACTGGACTCAACTCCTAGACTTTGAGAACACTGCATTCTGATGTCGCCACTGCGATTAGACAGGGAAACTTCAGAACACTTGTGCCATGTTCACCGCCAAAAAGAAGAACACCATCCGCAAGACAAAATCCAAAGGCTGGAAACCATGTGATCCACCCCCCATGGATGACATAGACTCCTTCAGCTCAGATGAAGAAGAATTTGAATCGGAAGGGGAGGAACTTGAGCAAACAAAGGACTCGCCTTCAGCTAGCCTGGAAACACCCTCTGAACCTCTAATTTCGCAGAAACGCACACACGAGCCTTCCTCATCCGATTTAGATAAGGAAACTCCAACTTTAGTGCATAATAGTCTGCAAGTGGTTCCTTCCCATCCGCCCCACAACGGCTCGGTCAAATTCAGTAAGAAAAAAGGGAAAAAATGTCATTTAGAAGGTTCATCCCATTCTGGGTAGACTCCTTTGTCTAGCCCTCTTTCTCCTTTTGTCCTCTGTGATCCTCTCTTGTCATCTTGTGGCTCTCTCCATGGTTTCTCTTCGGGACCGAGGTTGATGGTTCATCATTTCCGGCTCCCTGATATTTAGCTACTCATGATTGTAATCTCACTTTGTACCATATGCATCATTAATAGAATTAGTCTTATTTAGAAAAAAAAAAAACAGTGAAACCATTTACAACGTTATGGAGCTAAATTGAAAATATCCCTAATTTTAATTAACGAAACCCACGAAGGGAAAATTTAAAAGCTAACAATGACAAAGAAAATATACCTTAGAAATCCTACCGAGAGCAAGACAAAGTACTGTAAGAGCTCCTTGTTACACGTAATTTTTTCACCATGGAAAATTATCATCAATATGGATCTTTCACTATCCATCAATGTGTTCCAAATCATTCCCTTGCAAGGCTAGAAGCTAAAAAATCCTAAAGAAAATGAGAATTATAGATTACAAGGTCTAAAAAATTACTTTTAGTCGCGTTCAAGGTTCCCTAGCCAAATTCTGTGCATTTGCAGATTTGACCACTATACCCAATACAAAAGTGCGCTCTTTCTTCCACTATAAATTGCACACATGACTCAACGAAAGTAAAAATAAAAAGTGAAATCTAGAAGCTTTGTTAGGCGAATATTTCCCAATTGAAATCTTTGAGTTAATTCTTATTCGAGCTTGATCCATTTGTTCATGGAGCTAATTCCAATTCTTTATGGAACCCTAATCCCACCTTTTGAGGATCTCAAACCTCTTCCTCTTGGCTTATAAATCAAACACAAACCAACGTGTTAGAGGAGACTACTGAAGGTAAAATTATGCTGCTAAAATAAGGATAGAAGGCTTGTCATCTAAGGAGAAGATTGGATATCATTAGAAGGAGCCATACTTCATCAAGGCTAAGGTTGTGTAAATACTTCCTTCTTGAGATTAATACAAAAGAGTTTTTCTTCCCACTGTATTTTTACATGGAATTGATGTATTGTGTATTCGCTCCCATTTTTCCATTGAAATGATATTAGGTACTGGTTTCCTTGATCACTAGTATGGGTTGTATTGAATCATTTATCTATCATATGTATTTGACCTTTTTTTGTTACTATGTTTGCAGATATGGATTCTAAGAATTGAGGAGATGCATCAAACCATATAAAGGATCTTCATCAAGCATTTCGTTTGAAAGGTATGGATCTCATCTTTTACCATTCTTGTTTATGATTCAATAGGAATGAACTCAGGGAAATATTTGTTTGCTTGTCTATTTGTTACTAGAGTAAGTCATTGAATCTAGGGAGATTTATTCTGTCAGCATAAGTAATTAGTTTTCCATAACAAATTGGCGACTCCACTGGGGAAAGTCTTGTTCTTCATTATATCTTTGTTTTGAATTTTGAACCTTTTCTGATATCCCTATGTGAGTGCCAGTTAGATAGTAAAAGTTTGGATTTTATGGATTGTTTGGTTTTATTTTTATTTTTTCTAAAATTTTCTCATATTTCACATTTTATTTTTAGCAACAGAGCGCACCTCTGCACACTTAGCCCTTAGCAACAATGCGTATGCGCACTGGATCATACTGCTTACCTGCGCACATACTTATTTTTTTTTGAAATTTTGAGTTTCCCTTTCATTAAGTCATGGAATTTTTTTTTTTATATGCTTGATTACACTTGTTTGCACCTTCAAAAAGTCTCTGTAAGTTCAATTAAATGTTGTGAAAGAGTCTTCTTGAATTTTTTTTTCATGAATTAGGGTAAACGATTTATCTGGTTTTTTTTCTTGATCTATCAAAAGAAGGATTGGTTGTTCTTGATTTTCAGTTTTCCTGTCTTTATTCTATCAAAAAAATTGGATTTAGTGTTTATTTTACTTGTTTGAGACATATTATTTCATTAATGAAAGGTAGTATTTTTCGAGAATAAGTATTTTTGATGAAAACTGCTTCTTTTACTGAACTTGAAACGAAAAGTTATTCTTCTTTCAGTGTTGAAGTTTTTCAAAATTGTACTTTAGACAACATTAAATTCATAACTTTCATTTGGAGAAATTCATTTTAAGGATTTGATTGGTTTCTTTATGCATTTTGGAATTTTGAGTGATTCTTTGTTAAAGGAAAGTTTCATGGTTTTCTGAGTTATTGGGCGAATTGAAATATTGAAGATTAATTTCTGAATTTGGGTCATTTGAAAGTGGAAATTTGCATTCACCAAAAGGTATATGGTGAAATTATGAGTTTTTGCATTTTATTTGACAAATTGAAAAGACTCTCTCCTTGTTGTAATTAGAAATTCATCGAAATGAAAATATCACAATATCATGTTTGATTGCATTAAATTTTTGGATTAGGTCATAAGACCATCAGTTTCACATCTATTTACCCATTGAGTAAGTAACAACTTAAAAAAAAACGCTAATAAATTCAATTATATTTTTTATTATTTTAGGGCTCTTTCCACCTACATTAGATCAAGTTGTAGGGCTTTGGAATAGGGAAGTGAGTTAACTTTCCAAAGTTGTAAACAAACACTAGAATCTTGAGATAGGGAGTAAATCCATTTATTATAGTTTGGCTCTGGGAAGCTCCTCTTACAAGGGAGTTAAGCATGAGATCATATTGAACCCAGTGGAGTGATCGACCCCACTTCATTGGTTATGGTAGCATGATTTTTATGCATTAAAAATGGTGCAGAAAGGTACTTGGGATTCACTTGAAGGTAAACCTCAGATTAACCATGTTGAGGAACTTTCAAGGGGATTGAGCTTTGTTACTATGCCCTTGTGTGTACGTACGTAACTTTAGAGACCATAATCTTAGGGCTATTACCTAAGGTGACAGTGAAGGGGAAGTCTATGTTGTACCTAGAACATATGTTGGCTAGAGTCACTGATCTGTATGAGATATTAATGTAAAAGTGCTTGAAGGTGTGGAAATTGGAAGTGTTAAAAACTGAGTTTTTGTGGGATTTTATGTTAATTTTTTAAACACATCAAGCATGAAATTAACTCTGAAATAACGTAAACAATAGAAAAATACACCATAAAAACAACCAAAACACAACAAATGATGAAGGAGTTCACCCCTCCTAGGCTACGTCTCCTTGGTCCATCTTCCAATGGCTTGGCCCTCTTTCATTATGCTCAAAATGGTGATTGCATAAATTTATAGTGCTCAAATGGCTTCAAAACATGTTTCATCAACTTTAGAACACCCAAAAATGTCCGTATAGCCTCTTTCTGCTCCAAAATTGGTCAAAAACTGAAGAAGTTATGAGCCTCCCTAGTTTTGTTGCTAATCGCACCACAAATTCCCCAAAATTTGGACCTGTCCTACAATTTCGCCTTGATTTCGGCTAACTGAGAAACATTTTTGCGCAATTTCGGGTGAAATTGTTGGACAATTAATTTTCCCAATAACGCCATAAATCTGCATTTTAAACCATTATCATATGTCGGCAATAAAAAAAATTAATAAAAAATTCAGGCGGTTACCGTAACCATCGGCAGTTAGTGGGTAGCGGTGTCACATGGGCGTTATGGTGGTTGTTTGGATGGGAAAATTATCTTCCACATCCCCAGTCTCCAGCAATGGTCACATGGTATGCAAAATGTGGGGGGCACGTGGCAGCCTTCCATTGGCCCAAAATACATAGTCAACTATCATATTTTTTTATTATAAATTTACCTGTTTGGGAAAACAAACATAACATGTTTCCGAGAGCATACGGTGTCGGTTTTCCACGAAACGAGTTGTGTCAGATTCAGAACGACGAGATATACGTGTTCATTAAGGTTCCACACTATTCCTACAACTTTACTTTTGAGCATATTTTTGAGCACTTGATCACTCACTTGGTCCTTTTTGGAGGGTAGTCTTCACTCGAGATTGCATAAGTGAAGTTACTTGCACCAGATCATGTTCATTAAGTAGGTTTTCAATGTAACTAGTTCCACCTGCTCTATCTTTATTTCAGTTTTCACATTTATCTCTGCAACGTTGGATTTCATCACTAACTAGTGATTTCTTTGTGAAAAGTTTGTTTGCATGGTTTAACTCCTTAGATTTACTAGTGTGTGTTATTTGCTTATTTTTAATTTTTACAGACCTTAGG
The DNA here is from genome assembly GCA_034641835.2 of Pinus albicaulis. Classification (NCBI taxonomy): domain Eukaryota; kingdom Viridiplantae; phylum Streptophyta; class Pinopsida; order Pinales; family Pinaceae; genus Pinus; species Pinus albicaulis. The sequence continues at coordinate 361,329,212 of CM076580.1, forward strand.
TGGGGATTGTGAATATTATTTAAGTTCTTAGTAAAAATTCATCATGGATGATTCACCGAGGCATTCACATAGAATGCAAGGTTTACCCCCTATATATACACCTAGTCAATTGGAAAAGGTTAAAGCTGAGAACTAAAAATCAACAGGATCCGAGACCTCAAATTAACCGGAGACATCAACAATTGTAGAATTTGAGACAGTCGAAACTGAAGTGCTTCAACCTCATGAAGTATAATCAGGCTTGGTTCAATTTGGGCTAGAAATTATTCAAAGAGAATTTGATAATGGAGAAGTTTCAGATACAGAATTCACTAAACTAGACATTGAAGAACTTGAATTTAATATTTCTGAATCTAAATCACCTTCAGCTGTTATAGCCCCTACTCCTGCACCACCTTCACCATGAATGAAAATTATAATTACAATTGGTCTACCTACTAGTCTCATAATTATAGAAGAAATCACTGGCGAAGAGGAGGAAGAATCACCACGTACTCCTGTTTCTACTGGTGAACCAACAGTTTTTCCAATACTTCATTTTGATCCCTTCCGACCAGATCCTTGGTATTTCACCCCCTTGAAATTTTTAGGTCAAGGTATTCCACGTTATGGCACTCCTTTCTACTTTTCACCAAGACAAAACATGTCATGAATACCCACTGGGAGTCAACCCACTGATAAACCTATGTATGCAAACTCTCCAGATTCATTATTGTATGGTGGTCCATCGGTTCTTGATGGATACCAGTCACTTTTTGGAACTTTTTCAGGAGCCTCTTCTTCCGCTCAAGTTTCTAGTTGGTCGTATGGTCCATCTACCTGTACTGTTAAGAGCATGAATTTTGTGCCTGAAGTACCTTTGGCATCAGACGAATATGTTAACATGGCATCTGGTAATTTAGGTAATCCTCAAGTAACACCAACTGGTGTTTATTATTTTCCTGTGGGGCAACCACCTTATCCTCTACCTAGAGGACAACCTGTTGTCAGGTCATATCCTACGGTTGGAGGACAACATTTTGCCTAAACTTATGCAAATTATGGTAATATACTTTAGGCCAGTCCAAGTCAACCTGTTGTGTCTCAACCCTTGATTGGTTCTCCTTACCCAAGGATGAATATTATTTGGAACCCTGCTTTTGTTCAACATCCTATTCAAGTTACTCCACAAGTGCGAGTTTATCAACCTGTTCAACCTATTAGACAATAAATTCCACAATACCTGTTCAAGGTATTCCAATACTAGTCCAAAAACCTATCTAGGGGATTCCGCAAAAACCTATTGGACAACCTATCCAAGGGAGTCCAGAAACACCTGTTCAACAACCAGTTCAACAACCTGTCTAGGATAGTCCTCAAAAACCTTTTCAGTCTACTGTTCAAACATATGTTCAACAATGGGTTCCAAGTTCCCCTCAAACACCTATCTCGGGAGTATCACAAATGACAGTCCAAGTTACACCTCAAATAACAGTTCAACAACCTACACAGGCTACCCCTCAAGTATCCACTTATCAAACTGGTCCTACTTTCCAGTCTACAACACAGATTCCTATGGTACAAACTAGTACATGAATAATGCAGACACTGTATCAAGGTCAAGGTTTTCAAGGCCAACCTTTTCAGAGTCAATTCCTTCAAGGTCAACCTTTATAGAGGCAATACTACTTGGGTCAAACTGTTCAAAGTCCACCTTTTCAAAGTCAACCATACCCTGGTCATACTTTTCAAGTTCCATTTCAACCTCAACCTGATATGTCTCACCTTGGTTACCCTGGAGGAATGCAAATACCAATCACACAAGCTATTCCAGGATATCATGGGTATCCTTATCTAGGGGTTGGACTAACCCTCATGGTTATCAAAATCCACAAAAAGACTTCAACTGAAATTTACTGTTTATCACAACTTTAGATTTTCCAGATTTATCCCAAATAACAAATGATCCTATCTATTATTATCCATGTTGGCCGACAATTCCTACTAAATTTCCAAGTGATATACCCAAGTTTGAAGGTAAATCAGAAGAGGACCCATCAAATCACATTATGAAATATCATCTTTGGTGTGCATCAAATTATTTGATTGATGATTCTATTAGATTATGTTTTTTTCAATGAACTTTAACCGATTCAACAACAAAATGGTACATTGAGTTACAACATGCCTATTTCCTTAATTTAAACTCCTTAGAAACAACATTTTTGACACATTTCCAGATACCAATTCGATATGAAATTGGTATTGAACTTTTTAATTCACTAAAACAATCAAAATATAACTACATTTCAGATCATATACATGAATGGAGGCATAGGTGTTGTTTACTCAAAGTTTATATTCCAGATTAAATTTTGGTTGAATGGTTCACACAATCATTACTTCTTGATATTATTGAGGATATTGCTAAAGGATTTGTTGTAATATAAGAGTAGGTAATTTATCGTTCCCAGTACTTAGACCTTGTCTATACACAATCTGGAACTTTGTACAAGAAAATCCCAAATCTACCTCGCCCAACAATTTCAAATCAACCAGACTCAGGTCCTATAGGATCTCATGCTACTAATAGTGTGAGTGTTTCTGTCAGCCATCGGTCTAAGGAAGAAAATAATAATTCTAAAAACACTCATACTTTGGCTATACAAGATTCACCAACATTTCTATAGAAATTACTTCTGAAATTAAAGTCGTAGACTCATCTACTGGCAAGAATCAACCATCCTGAGGTAAAAATAAGGGGAAAGGTAAAGCAAAACAAAATTCTTATAAAAAAGAGAAACCAAACAAAAATTAACCTTCTGATGAAAATAATAAACGTCGTTATCCTCGTCTGATTTGCGATGAAGAACATTACACAAAGGAATGCCCACATCAGGCAGAGGTTACCAAATTCATAAAAGCTTCTCCTACTCCTGCTATTTTGAAAAATAATTTCCCCTCTCAAGAAAAATAAATGATTTCAAATCATCCATCCTCTTCTTCCACATCGACAGATATCATGATGATGTCTTTGCAAGTCATGGTAGCCACAAGATCTAAATATTATGGATCTAAGGGTCCTATAGTAAATGGAAATGATACTAGTCCATCTAGTCAACCTTCCACTTCAATTCCTCCTCCTTCTGAACCATTACATATTGAAAAAATAAATTCTGACCTGGTGATTTGACCACCTCCTAAAGATGTCGTTTGAAAATAATATTTTAACTCACATGCTACATCTACTCAGAACTAAAACATCGTTGAAAATATGGCAAGGTGCCCTTCAACAATGTTGGCTATTGAAGTGCTGCAAACATGTCCAACATAAAGGAAATTACTATTGTCAGCTATCAGAGCAATTGATCCTCAAAATTCTAACCTTATTGTCTTCGATCTTGAAATTCATATACCTAGATTCCCACATCAACTGACATTCTAAATACCAGTTTTCGTCGAAACTAAACGAGTTTTTCACATAGTAATGGCTGAAGGAGCTTCAACATGTATCATGTATATTTATTGTTGGAAAGATTTAGGTTCTCCAACTATCAATCAATCTCCTACCACTTTGAAAGCATTTGATGTAAGAGGTTTTTGTCCTTATGGGATTTTAAATGATATACCAATAGAGTTAGAAGGTAAGACAGTTGCAATCGCAGTTGAGGTCATTGATGACCAACTTGATTACATTACTGGGTTGAAGTTGGACCTATGTTATGTCTGCAATGGTCTCATCACTCTTCTTCATGATACTATTTCCTCATCAAGGGAAAATAGTGAAAGTAGACAGGTCATATTACTATACTTCAGACCCTAAATCTACAGGTAGTATACATTTAGTGGGGAAAATGATTACTCCCCATGAAGATGTTGGTATCGGTTTTCTCAAAGATTCGCCACTGATGGGAACTTTTGCACTCCCTCCACCCAACTTTTCTTCTAAAATTTCCCAGGTTAATATGATCTCATCAAGCATGGTGGAATATTATGATCCGTGGATTGTGCCTTTAGAATATAAATTGACCTCATATGGAAATGAGATTCCCTAAAGCCAATTCAAATTATCTTATCGGGCAATTCAAACATTTTCCAATCCACCACCCTCTGAAATTGATCGAGTGAATGTGATCACTGATGATTATTCACAATTATCTTGGTTAGAACCAATATCATTCCATGATCCCTTCAATAAAATGTTTCCAACAAATGAAATTATCATGGAAATTATGACTTTGGATGAAATGCCATAGGACGATTATCATAATCCTTCATATTTTCTTCCTAACCTTGAGAAAATTGAGAATGATTTTTCTACCATATTTTCACGTGAGATCATATATAATCCTGAATGTCCTATGTCAACTCTTCAATATAAATATGAAAATAATTTAAGAAATACACATAAAACAATTCCGATTAAAATCTCAGTAAAATCTGGAATTATCGAGAACATTCACATAGGTTCATCGTGCTCACTTAAATAAATTCAAATGTACAAAGCCCTATTTCAAGAATTCCGTGACATTGTTTCCTGGTCTTAAGAGAAAATGCCAAGAATTGACCCTAGCATTATTGTTCATGAAATTAAGACTTACATGGATGCTAAACCTGTCATCAAAAGATTACGTCCAGTGCATCCACGAAAGGCTCCTACTATCAAAATTGAGATTGAGAAACTACTTAAAGCAGGTTTTATCTATCCCATTCCTGTCACTGATTAGGTCTCCAATGTTTTTCATGTTTACAAAAAGCAAGGGAACATCAAAGCATGTGTAGATTATAGGGATATTAATAAATCTTGTCCCAAAGACAACTATCCTACCCCCTATATTGATCAAATCATTGATGATTGTGCTGGTGAAATATTTTCTTTCATGGATGGATTTTACGGATACAACAAAATCAACATACTCCCTACTGATCAACATAAAACTGTGTTCATTTGTCCATGGGGAACTTTTTCTTATCGGAAACTCCCATTTGGATTTAAAAAAGTTAGCGCAACCTTTCAACGGGCCATTTCTTACACTTTCATGATATCAAGCATATTATGCAACCATACTTAGATGATTTACCAGCTCATTCTTTGAAACTGGAAAATCATCCAATGCATTTGAGAGTTATTTTTATCAGACATAGACATTACAATATCCGCTTGAATCCTCACAAATGTATTTTTTGTGTACAATCCGATCGATTACTAGGATTTTTCATATCAAAAAAAGGCATTCATGTCAATTCACTCAAGGTAGAGGTCATTCTAAATCTGCTTCCTCCTTCTAACTTGTCCCAATTCCAAAGTTTGCAAGTGAAAAACATATTTTTACATTGATTCATCTCGAACTACGCTGAGCTAACTAAAGGTTTTACTTGACTGTTGAAAAATGGAATCTAATTTACATGGGATTAAATTTCTCAAAAAGCATTTGATGCACTTAAATACACCTTAACTCATATACTGTTGTTGCATCTGCTTAATTATCATCGAGATTACTTTTTATATTTAGATGCATCCGATGTCACCATTGGTTAGGTTTTAGTTCAAGAAGATGAGTCAAATGATGAACATGTGATATATTATTTAAGTAGAAATCTTATGAAAACTGAAGTAAAATATGCACATGTGGAAAAATTGGTCTTGGAAGTCGTTCAAGTTGTCCAATGATTCCGTCACTTCCTTCTTTTATGTAAAACAACAGTGATTTTATACTGCAACCTTATGGTTTACATTATTACGAGATAGTTTCTAGGCGGAAAATATTCTAAATGGATAGTTATCCTGCAAGAATTTGATTTATAATTTATAAAATCTATGTCCAAGAAATCATTTATGTTTGGCAAATTTTTATGTGACTTTCCCTATACTGAGACATAAAAGGTGGCAGATAATTCTATTCTAGATGAATCACTTTTTCTTATCAATATTTTAGACCCCTGGTATGGAGATATTATTGTGTATCTTCAAACTCATACTTTTCGGCTACAATTATCTTGAACCGACTGTCGTCGTCTTCGGTACCAATATTAAAAATACACTATTGTTGGTGATACACTTTATCATTGTGGTGCTAATTCCATTTTTAGATGATCTTTGACTCACGAGGAAGTTGAAAAGGCATTAAATTACTGTAATTCTGGAGCTTGTGGCGGTCATATGTCAGGGTTTGCCACTGCCCAAAAATATTTCGCGCTGGGTATTTATGGCCTTCAATGTTAAAAGATTGTACAACTACAGTCCAAAAGTGCCACAATTGCCAAATTTACCATTGCAAAATGTGTGCACCTCCAACTCCTCTTTACCCAATCATTGTTGTCAGTCCTTTTGCAAAATGGGGCATCAATTTCATTACATGCGACCCTCACTCGATCGGGGGGCATGGGTATATTATCCTAGCTATGGATTATTTTACAAAATGGGCCGAGGTGATGCTTGTATATAAATATGATGGCGAAACTGCAACTCTTTTCATATTTAATCATGTGATTTCCAGGTTCGGCTTCCACAAGCCATCGTCATGGACCACGGTAGTCATTTTCAAAATTTTATGATGACAAAACTTACTGCAAAGCTAGCCTTGTGTCATGATAGTTCAACTCCATATTACCCACAAGCAAATGGCCAGGTAGAAGTCGTTAACAAGGTTTTGATACCATGATTAAATGGATTGTCATAATTCATAAACAAAATTTGCATCTAATGATTTTTCCAGCCTTGTGGTCATATCATAACTCAGCAAAAACTTCAATCAGTTTTACTCCGTTCCAGCTAGTTTACAGTTTGGAAGTATTCTTTCCTATTGAATGTGAAATCCTGTCATTAAAACTGGCAATCGAATTATTACCAGCCACTTCTGCAGAGGAGGTATATTTTTTATACTTAGCACGATTAGATGAGACTCACCGTGATGCTGCATTAGCTAGTGAGGCTCATAAGAAACATGTTAATGCACATTTTAATCAAAGTGTAAATCCTCATTCATATTCAGAAGGTGACCTAGTCTTGGTTTATGATCAAGAGTATGATAAATTAGGTTTTGGTAAATTCAAGCCCATGTGGCATGGTTCTTATATTGTAAAACATGTACTGGAAAAAGGGGCTTATGAGCTAGTTGATTATGATAATTTTTCTTTAGGAAAGCCCAAAAATGGTAAGTTACCTAAAGAAATAATATGCTTAATTCAATTTGTGATGACTCTGTACATTACTGTATCATATTTTTTATGAGTGTGTGGAAATTTTAGAATCATTTTACGATTTTATGCTACTTCTCCTACTTACCTTGTATTACACTTGATTTGCAAATGTTGATGCTCCCTCAAACCTACATTGGCTTTGTCGATGACACTAGTAATAGTACTCATAATTTGTCTTCCACAACTTGGGATATTTATTCACCCATTGATGAGTTAGTTAGTATTCATGGAATATGCCTTGGTCGAACATTCAATAACATCGCAGAATATAACACAATTATTGAGTTATTGTCTGATGCCATTTAATTTGGTATTCGTCGATTGATCATTAGGTTAGATTCTCAACTCATATTATTACATTTAAACAATGTCTATTCAGTAAGAAGTTCCACAATGTTAAGAATTTTTTTGCGGGTTTGTCTCTTTGAGAGAGAGTTTGATTACATTAATATCAACACATTCTAAGAAATTTAAACACATTAACTGATTCATTGGATAATTATGTGTTAAACCGACATTTGTAATATCTGTAAGAAATAAAAATAATATTCATCCACATATTGTACAAGATAAATTGAGATAATAGTAGTAGTTTCCATTAATCAAAATGTTTGTAAAAAGTGTGGCTTTACAAAATGCCATCCAAAACATATGAGGCCATATGGCCTTTATTATCTGAACAAGTTGACATATCAAAAAAAAAATCTAGCATTATGGCTATAAGCTAAGCATGGTGATCATGGTAGCAGACGATGATGCGAGCTACTCGTCGTAGCAAGAAATTGATCGGTCCAGGAACTCCCACCGTATGCCTCTGGTAATGAAGGGGAAAATTATCAATTCCTGTGTCTAAGATGTCTAGAATCAACCTCTCCTGGTTGTGCTCAAGATCAGTTAAGGCCTTTGTTGCATCGGGGTTTGGTACCACAAGAGTTGTTAGTTGATCACCACTGTTACACCATTTTTTGGTCATCTAACCTATTATCATTAGATGGACCCAAGTACACCATGTAAGACCAATTTTACCCTAAGTAAAATTGCTTTCACTATGTAAAATAACTTAATAAACCACATTTATTAGGTTGTTTATGGTCAAAACAGGAAACCCAAAAAGGAAATATTAAACAAACCCATTTTGTTTAATTTTCCTCATGGAATAATTAATTAAACCATAATTTAATTATTATTCCTAGTCATGTTTAACCCAAAAAAAAAGAAATTAATTAGATAAACCTTTATTTATCTTATTATTTTCTAGGAATAATTATTTAATCTTATTTAGATAATATTCCTTGTTAAATATGACCAAATCACCCACAAATAATTAAATAAATCATTATTTATTTGATTATCCTTCAACCACTTCCTTAAAAAGATAAATAAATCATTTATTTATTTATTATTAACAAATAAAGGGATTTGACCCAAGTCAAATACTTTTTCCTCCAACAAATATAATAAAATATTCCATAAAAGGTGGATCTAGATTTGGTTAACATTATTTTAATCATGCACCAAGATCTAGAATGACCCAATATTTTGTTATAAATAGGAGGGTTTTTCCTACCATTCTTCACCTTTTGTTGCCAATTAGATCACTCTGGATCTATACACTTGGTCACATTTTCCATCATTTTCTGTGTGAGCTCCCATTGAGCTCTTTTCTTTGCATTGGGTTTTCTACACCAACAAGAGAGAGAAATCTTAGATCTGAAGTGCTGAGGACTTCCAAGAACCCATCCCACTGAGGAGAATTGGATACGCCTTCTTGTTTTCCTCCCAGGTGCCCAATTAATACAAAAATTCTTTCAAAAATTGTTCTTGTCTTGTCTATTGGCATATGGAGCAAACCCTTGTTTTTACTGCTTAATGTCTTTCCATGCATAGATCTGGTTTTTTGCAGCTCTTTTCTTGTTCAACTAACCGCAGATCTGAAGATATTGGCAACCACTTTTGTTGTTAGGGCTATTAGTTATGCGTAGCTAAAGTGGTCCTTTTTTGTACACTTCGACAAAGGATTCATACTAACAAATGGCGACTCCACACGGGTTTTAAATTACGACCGCTGTCGTTTTTCATATCCCTGCATATCCAGCTACTTCAGACCCTAGGGTTTCTTTTCAGCTATTTATTTTTCCTATTTTTATGTTGTTTTTCTCACATAAAACCCTAAAACATTAAAATTTTTAACTTCCGTGTGTTTCTGGCCCTATTGCGCAGGTAAGCGACACCAGCCGCAATTGAGACGCAACTTTTCTGAAAATCTGCTGCCGAGACAACTGGAACGGGGGGTCGCACTTTTTGGCCCATAACCTTCGACCTGGACCTCCAGGTCACACTTTTTAGCCTCTTTTCTGCGACCTGCACTGAAAACAGGTCAGAACCTGCGACCTGCCAATTTTTCAGTGGTTTTTCTGCAATTTTTCTGGGTTTTGCTGAAGCTTCTGTCAGGGTTTTCCAGCCTCTGTCTCAGCCCACTTTGACCTAGTTCTGATCTATTTTTACTCATCTAAGTGGGAACCTAGCCCCCTAGGGCTTTAGTACCCTCCACTTTTTGTGGAAGAGTTTTAGCTGTTTTAGCCGTCTGTTTTTCAGAGTTTCAGCCTTACTTTTTTCAGATCTGGAACCTCCTCCTCAGATCCCTTTAAATCAGCCTTCCTTCCTTTCAAATCACCTCTTGTTGTTTTGTTTGGACCTCTCTTTAGGACCTCCTCCCTGTCCTTTCCACTTTTTGTTGATTTCTTCCCTTTTTCCAGCCACCTTGCCTCTGTCTCTTGGCTGTGATCTGCACCTCTTTTCAGCAGCTTTATCCTTTAGATCCCTGTCCCTTTTGACCCTAGATCTATTGGCCTCTTTTTAAGTGTGTTTTGACTAGATTTTTGCACTTTTTTAGATTAGTTTTGAGCGACCTGCCTTCTTGGGTTGAAGCGATGCAATAGTAGCTGTTATTTTTCTGTTATTTCAGCATTATCTACTGTTCTCTGCAGATTTATTTTCAGTTACGCAGCACACATTTTTCTTGCTCTCAAAACGGAAAGGGTTTAAAAATTAAAATTAACGCACACCACACACTGACCCTAAGTGAAGAAGCGCCTGGTTAACACTGCCTGGAAAAGACTCTAAAATTAATTTTCACTGCACATTTTCTGCCCTTGACCTCACTTGATTCTGTCCCTTTTTTCCCTTGTCGGTTTCCTTCTTCCTGTCATCATTGCGCCCCCAAGGCGCCTTTCCCAGAGACTTCTTGGCCTTCACCCTCAGTTTCCGATCGATCGACCTGCTCCGTCTCGCCGTCGTCGAGCCAGTCCTCCTCCGAGTCCGCACTCCGAGTCCTCTCCTGATTCATTGGGTTCTCCTTCTCCTCCTGGTTCTCCCCCTGCCACCTTCACTATGTCTGGTCCAGGGCCTAACGTTAGCGGTGCTCCAGGACCTAATGCCGGAACCACTACTAGCGGAACCGCCACAGGAACTACCTCGGCCATACCCTTGCTGCCGTACATTGTAGGCCTCAGCCTCCCTGATTTCAATCAGTTGATCAATGACCCTATCTGCCATGATGTTGGTTGGCCTGCTATGCCAACCAAGCTCCCCTCTGACATCCCTAAGTTTGAAGGCCTTGCTGGAGAAGATCCAACCAATCATGTCCGATCTTTCCACATGTGGTGTTCTTCCAATTCCATTACCGATGAATCCATCCGTCTTCGTTTGTTCCAACGCACGCTTACCGGCGACACTTCTAAATGGTATGTCGACGAATCCACCTCTTCCCATACCACCTTTGCGACCATTGCCCAAGCCTTTTTGTCTTATTTCTAGCTCCCTCTCCGATACGATACTGGTACGGAGCTCTTGACTTCCTTTAAGCAAACATCTTTGACCCGCCTTTCCACCCATGTTCAGGAATGGCGACGTAGACGCAGCTTATGTCGAGCTCCCCCTTCGAAGATCGGATCTATATGGACTGGTTCCTTTGCTCTCTCCTAGCTCCCATCGGCAAATATGTCGCCTCACATTTCCCTCAAACCGAAGAAGCCTCCCTCCAAATAGCCTTGAAATATGACCTGATATACGCCCAGTCTGGTTATGTTTATACCGTCCTTCCTGACCTACCCAAGCCCGGTGGCGCTAACGCCCCGGGGGCATCTCATTCCATCGACGGTATCGTTGGAGCCCTTTCCCATCCGTATGCTCAACCTCCTATGGGCTACGGTCTCCCTCACGGAGGGGCCAGCACCTCTAGCACTCTCCCCCCTCCCGGTAGCATGTACCCAAGATACGGCATGCCTCCTCCTTTTGCCCAACCTCATGCTTACCTCAATGTTTCCCAATCGAACAATTACCCTTATCCACAGCCTTGTGTGTCAGCTCCTCCAGCATATGCGCTTCTACCTCCCTTGCCTCCTCAACCCCAGCAGCAGCACCTATAGCCCCCTTCAGGGCAAGTATTTTCACAGCAGGGTGCAACTAATCCCCCTTCTTCTCAAAGAAGGCAGAGAGGCAATCCAAATCAATCTGTCCCTGGTACTCGTGGACCCAATCCTCAAGGTTTTGTTCCACTGTTTGCTAACAATAGCAGGCACTCAGCCCATGCCGGACAGGCCTCTTCGTACCAAAAATCCTTGTTCATGTTGCGGTGTTTACAGTCATTACACCCACGATTGTCCCCTTTTACCATAGATGCGGCAGATGTGGGAGTCTCAAGCCACATTGCGCGGAAAACATGCCTCCCCTCACGCTCCCCCTAATGTGGCCACTACTCAACCAGCTGTGTTTATTGATCCTTTCCCTCAGCAAGGATTCGAGGCTACCCAACCACCTGACGGGCGGGTCTCCACTCCACCCTCCATTTCTGGTTCCTCCAATTACCAGATCCTCATGATGACCTCTGATCCATCCCCAATAGTCTACCTTCCTGCTTCAAACCCGGTCTCGCCGAGTACCCTGACCTCTGCTTTCAGTCTGCCGAGCCCCCCTCTTCAGGTTCTGCAGAGCCTCTTTCGACATCCAACGGCCCCTTACACATCCCTCAACCCAAAGTTGAGGTTCATCCAAAGATTCCAAAGGGACCATTACGCCGAAATGCTGCTTCCGGTCGAGCCGCTCAGTCGTATAGCATAGTAGATGATTTGGCGCAGTCCCCTGCTGCCATTTCCATACTGGAACTCCTCCGGTCGTGCCCTTCCCAAAAGAAGGCTCTACTATCTGCCATGGGCGCTATAGATCCTGCTGATGACCAAATGATTGTTTTCGACGCCACTCAATCGGACCATCCTCCTCTTCCTCCTTTCGTCGCCTTCCAAATCCCAGTCAAAATCCGGAACGCCAACGTTTCCCGATGTATAATTGATGAGGGGGCATCCACCTGCGTGATGTCCGCTTTGGTTTGGAAGCAACTCGAATCCCCTGAGCTAGCCCCTTCCATGATCACCCTTCGAGTGTGGGACGGTCATGCCTCCCAGCCCATTGGCCTGTTCCGTAATTGTCCTATCACCCTCGCCGGTAAGACTATTTGCGTTGACGTCGAAGTCATAGATGCCCTGCTAGATTACAACATTCTATTGGTGCGAAGCTACACCTATGTTATGTCTGTTGTCCCATCCGCGGTTTTCTGCAAGATGTCTTTCCCTCATAATGGAAAGATAGTCACCATTGACCAGTTGACATATCATGAGCCAAAATCTCAGACCTCCCCTGAGACAACCATCTCTTCTGTAGCCAACAAGCAAACCGCCGATTCCTTGACCAATGTCTCCCCCGGCGTTTACAAATATTCCTCCCTGCTTGGAACTTTTCCTAACCTTCCCCCCCCTCCTGTCACCGATCCCAGCTCATCGAATTTTTGCATGATGCAATCGTCCCAGGCTGCCCGTAAGCGGCCTGCCTTGGCTAGTCAGCAACCTCCCCCTCGCCCTCTGCAACCCGCTCCTAGCCATTCATCTCAGCCAGCCGGACCTCCTCCTTCTGGCCCTACCCCTACAGCTGGTATCCCTGAACCCCTTTATCCTCCTGGATCGGTTCCTCCTGGCCTTAACCATCTCGAAGCCGTCCCTGAAGTGGTCATTACCTTTTCTTGGAAGATGCCTTTCTGGCTCCCCCTCTGAGATCATTTTAAATGTCCCGTCGCTGGCCACCCCTCTCTCTCCCTAACGACCACAGGCATACCCATCTGGTACATTGACCCTCGGCCCAGCCACCTGGTCACCCCAAACCTTACCTTTCTTTGACACCGGTTCAACCAGTCCCCCTCACTTCCTCCAGGCCCACCGCACCTCCCCAGGACCCTACCCCTATGGTGCCAGCCCCGGGAAAGAAAGGCAAAGCTCTTAAGGGGGCAACCCATCAGGACCAGGCCACCCCGAAAACCCCTACCCCTCCGCGACCGCCAAATCCCACTATCCAATGCGCTTTGTGCGATATCGTCGGTCACGCCAGCCATATGTGTCCTGAATTGCCGCACCTCAAGATCCTGGTCAATGAGACGTTTCCCGACTCTGACATCCCTAAAGTCTATGTCACTATCCCGGACTCTATCCCGAAACTCAAAACCTTGCGCACAAACCACCCTTGTGCTTTGTGCGATTTCCACGACCATTACACCCACCTCTGTCCCCGCCTTGATGAGTATCGTTCCTCCTTGGACATGTACCGCCGATTCAAGGCTACTTCGATAGGACCAGAGGATCTTCCTACTCCCATTCACATTCCTCCTCCCGCTATCGAACCAACAGAGCCGTCAACCACCATTTTGTACCTGTCATCATCCTTGCAAGATAGTTCACCTACCCTTCAACCTGCAGATACTCTCGGCTCCTCCTCAGCCGACCTTGGATTTGTTGATATTGCACATCTGAGCCCTTCTCCTCCTGATGACCCGTCACACATCACTACCTCCTCAGGTGACCTTTCTTCCTCTAGTCTTCCCATCTTCCAATCCGATGAAGACATTATGGAAGCCATGACCAACCCTGAATTTCCATGGGACGATATGCGCCATCGTGCATACTTCCTCCCACAGCAGTCCCATGACCAATTTGCTGTGGAAACCAAAGACTTCATTCCCAATGCAGTCAATTGGTTCAAAAATCCCATCCCTGCACCTGATGCTTTCGAAGAAGGAAACATGGCCAATATCTCTCCTACCATCAAAATTGACATTTCAGTCAAACCAGGAATCGAAGAATATATCACCTTGGGCGCCCAATGCACCCCGGAAGAAATCGAAGCTTACACCAAGATTTTCAAAGAATTCCGTGATATTTTTGCCTGGTCCTATTCTGAAATGCCCGGACTCGATCTCGCCATTGTCGAACACCATATCGCCACATGGCCTGATGCCAAACCGGTCCGTCAAAAGTTGAGACCCATTCATCCTTCCAGACGTGACGCTATCAAAGCCGAAATCGATAAGCTCAAGCAGGCTGGTTTCATTTACCCCATTGAATACACCACTTGGGTATCCAACCCAGTTCTCGTTCTCAAGAAACAAGGCACCATCCATGTCTGCACAGACTTTCGCGACTTGAACAAAGCTTGTCCCAAAGACAACTTCCCCACACCGTTCATTGACCAAATCATTGACGAGTGTGCGGGGCATGAGGTTCTATCCTTTATGGATGGTTTCTCCGGATACAACCAAATTGCTATCTGTCCTGCTGATCAACTCAAAACCGCGTTCATTAGTCCGTGGGGAACTTTTGCTTACCGGATCATGCCTTTCGGCCTCAAAAACGCCGACGCCACTTTTCAACGGGCCATGTCTTATTGTTTCCATGACTTAGCTCATATTATCCTTGCTTATTTAGACGACCTCACTGCACGTTCTAAGCATCGGGCACAGCACCTACACGATCTGCGTACCATTTTTCTCCGATGTCGCAAGTATAATATCCGCCTTAACCCGTTGAAATGCGTCTTTTGCGTTCCTGCCGGCCGTCTCTTAGGCTTCATCATGTCTAAGGATGGTATCAATCTTGACCCTTTGAAAGTTCAAGCCATTCTTGAACTTCCCATTCCGCGTACCCTACGCCAGCTCCAAAGTCTCCAAGGCAAAGCTAATTTTCTTCGTCGGTTCGTCCCTGACTATGCCACCACCGCACATGG
This sequence comes from Pinus albicaulis, assembly GCA_034641835.2. Lineage (NCBI taxonomy): Eukaryota > Viridiplantae > Streptophyta > Pinopsida > Pinales > Pinaceae > Pinus > Pinus albicaulis. The sequence goes on from CM076580.1 coordinate 361,344,491, forward strand.
GTACCTTAGACTCCTCCGATCTACTATCCCATTCATTTGGGATTCCTATGCTCATGAGTCTTTCGATGCCCTCAAGCAGGCTCTCACATCTGCTCCCTTGATCTGCCCTCCCAACTTTGATCGGGACTTCATCCTGTATATCTCCGCTTCCACCTATTCGGTCGCTGGAGTCCTTATCCAGGAAGATGACAATGGTATCGAGCATGTGATTTACTACGTCAGTAAGAACCTTGTAGGGCCCCCTGTTTCCTACTCATATGAAGAAAATTTAGCGCTGGCTATCGTGTTCTCAGTCCAAAAACTTCATCATTATATCCTCATGCGCTCCACCAAGGTTGTGACTAATTCCAACCCCCTGGATTTCCTATTGAGTCATCGTATCCTCACTGGGAAGTACGCCCATTGGGTCGTTATTCTTCAGGAATTCGACCTCGAATTTGTCACACCAAAGAGTAAGAAAGGCTTAGCCCTCGCTGAGCTCATTTCTGAATTACCTATCGGATCACAAGACCCTCCAGTTAATGATGACTTTCCTGATGAACACTTATTTTCCATTACTTCCGACGACCCGTGGTATGGCGATATTCTTACTTACTTGCGAACCCAAAAGTTCGCCCTCCACCTTGATCGTGAGGCTTGCCGATGTATCCGACTCCAAGCTCCCCGATACCTCCTTATCGGTGACGAACTCTATCGTCGCGGGGTTGATACTGTCCTTCATCGTTGTCTCACACACGCTGAAGCTGAACAGGTCCTTAATGCCTGCCATAGCGGCGCTTGCGGTGGCCACCTCTTTGGTCTTACTACTGCCCAGAAAGTCATGCGCGCTGGGTATTTTTGGCCTTCCCTCTTCAATGATTGCATTGAGGCAGTCAAACACTGTCCCAATTGCCAATATTTCGCCCCTAAGGCGGGAGCTCCCCCAGCTCCCCTCCATCCGGTCGTCTCCATTGGTCCCTTCTGTAAATGGGCCATCGACTTTATGGAGTGTCGCCCGCCATCCGCTGGTAACCACAAATATGTCATCGTGGCGGTCGACTATTTCACAAAATGGGCTGAGGCCATGCCTACATTTAACAACACGGCAGCTACCGCGGCCCTCTTTTTCTTTAACCACATTATCGCTCGATTCGGAGTTCCGAAACAACTGGTCTCTGACCATGGCAGACATTTTGAAGATGAGATATGGCGCGAGCTATCCTCACTATTGGGTTTTGAGCACCAATATTCCTCCTCCTATTACCCCCAAGGTAATGGCCAAGTTGAAGCAATTAACAAAATTCTCAAGACTATGCTTCAACGGACGGTGAATAAGCACAAAACCAACTGGCACCTCATGCTCTTCCCTGCTTTATGGGCCTATCGGACTTCTGTTAAAACCGCCACTGGGTTCAGTCCTTTCCACCTCGTTTTTGGAGAGGAGGAAGTCTTACCAATCGAGTGTGAAATCCCTTCCCTGCATCTGGCCGTCGAACTTCTCCCTGACACCCAACCTCTAGAAAAACGACTTATCATGCTCGAGCGCGCTTCCGAAGACCGCCGTGTTGCCTTGCAAACCATGGAAGTAGCCAAGAAACACACCAAAGCCCAGTATGACCGAAAAGTCCAGCCTCACACTTTTCACGAAGGCGACCTTGTTCTAGTCTATGACCAGGCCCATGATGTCCTTGGCCATGGGAAGTTCGACTCATTATGGCTAGGCCCTTACATCATCAGTAAGGATCTCGGTAAGGGGGCATACCTCTTAGAGGATTTCGAAGGCAACCCCCTTCCTAATCCTCGCAATGCGCTCTATCTTAAGAAATATTACCCTTAGCATTTCCCTTCTGAAATGAATTTTTTATTTTCTTTTAGATAGCCAGCATATTTTTTCATTTTTTGTGTTTGACACTTCACCAGGACACATTTTGTCCAAGAAGGGTCACTCCACCTCTCCTTAAAATCGAATTTCCTCACTTACGACACTTGTACTTGGGGCACCATTTTTCCTCCTTACTTGTCTTTGTTCGTGTCGATTTTCGTCATGAGTTACCATCTTGTACTCATGTTTTCATGGTCCCCCATTGGGCCTTTACTGTGTGGCAGCACCATCGAGTCGCCCTTGTTTAGAGCATCCAAGTTGAGTCATCATCGCATTCATGGAGTCTATCCCGAGTCCCTTTGTACCCCGCCATAGCCCTCCATCCTTCATTGCTTGGTCTCTCTCTTGTGTCGCACATTATGACCTTCAGTCCCACTGTCCCCTATCCCTTATGATATTGTGTCAGTCGCTGCCATGTCATTCATGCCCTTTATGCTCTAACAAGGGAAGTCGTCCATTCGCCACTCAATCCTTTCCATTTCACTATCATCATTAGTGTCAGTCTGTCCGTCGCTCTACTATTGTCTCTCGTGCCTTAGGTGAGGATTTCTCATTGCCTCACTTATGGCAGGCCTCCTTCTGTCGACATCAGCTCATTCATTCCAGAAGCCGGGTCTAGAGGACGGTGTACCTTGGTTCCAGCTTCCACTCTTGTTCGGTGCCTCGGATCGGGCAAAGGGATCTCTCCTTTCCCTTTGACTTGATTGTTTCTCCACTCCAGCTCCTTTCAGCATGATCGAGATCCGTATACTTGATGGTCCAGTGATCCAGCAGCAGCTCTTGATGATTCCCGGGTGTGTGTGAGATGTCTCAACCCTCATGCGGGGGTGGCCCTGCAGGTAGCCCCCCACATGCCCGGATGCCCTATTCCTTGCAGCCTTCGATGCAGCTCCAGATATTTGATGATGTTGGCCGTAGCCACTTGCAACGCCTCTTCGACTTGCATGTATCAGTCAGATTTTGTGAGCCCTTCCCCATTTACAGGGGGCATTTGGGTTGTATTTGTATCTCATGTACTCAGATATTATTGTACAAGTCCTGGCTGTTATCCCATGCACAGCATGTATGTGGGATTCCTCATTGTATTTTTATCTGGCTCATGATTATGCCAGCTGTACTTTATGGTTCGGTCCCTTTTTTACTGGACACACTATTCTTTTGTACTTTGTCTCGGCGGGCATAGGTATGCCTCCCCCGCCGCCTTCAGCACAGGTACCCTCTCATAAAAAGAGACTTGTTGCACTTGCGAGTCTCGTCTCCTCAGGGTCTAGTTCTTCAGCACACTATCTACCTTTCATTTCTCTCTCTGACTTCCCTTTTGTTGTCTAGTGACTGATTTCTTACAACGTACTTCGGTCATACGATTTGCTCCTAACACTCTTACGTTGGGGGGCAATCTGTTACACCATTTTTTGGTCATCTAACCTATTATCATTAGATGGACCCAAGTACACCATGTAAGACCAATTTTAGCCTAAGTAAAATTGCTTTCACTATGTAAAATAACTTGATAAACCACATTTATTAGGTTGTTTATGGTCAAAACAGGAAACCCCAAAAGGAAATATTAAACAAACCCATTTTGTTTAATTTTCCTCATGGAATAATTAATTAAACCATAATTTAATTATTATTCCTAGTCATGTTTAACCCAAAAACAAAGAAATTAATTAGATAAAAATTTATTTATCTTATTATTTTCTAGGAATAATTATTTAATCTTATTTAGATAATATTCCTTGTTAAATATGACCAAATCACCCACAAATAATTAAATAAATAATTATTTATTTGATTATCTTCTAACCGCTTCCTTAAAAAGATAAATAAATCATTTATTTATTTATTTTTGACAAATAAAGGGATTTGACCCAAGTCAAATACTTTTCCCCTCCAACAAATATAATAAAATATTCCATAAAAGGTGGATCTAGATTTGGTTAACATTATTTTAATCATGCACCAAGATCTAGAATGACCCAATATTTTGTTATAAATAGGAGGTTTTTTCCCATCATTCTTCACCTTTTGTTGCCTATTAGATCACTCTGGATCTATACACTTGGTCCCATTTTTCCATCATTTGTTTGTGTGAGCTCCCATTGAGCTCTTTTCTTTGCATTGGGTTTTCTACACCAACAAGAGAGAGAAATCTTAGATCTGAAGTGCTGAGGACTTCCAAGAACCCATCCCACTGAGGAGAATTGGACACGCCTTCTTGTTTTCCTCCCAGGTGCCCAATTAATACAAAAATTCTTTCAAAAATTGTTCTTGTCTTGTCTATTGGTATATGGAGCAAACCCTTGTTTTTACTGCTTAATGTCTTTCCATGCATAGATCTGGTTTTTTGCAGCTCTTTTCTTGTTCAACTAACCGCAGATCTGAAGATATTGGCAACCACTTTTGTTGTTAGGGCTATTAGTTATGTGTAGCTAAAGTGGTTCTTTTTCGTACACTTCGACAAAGGATTCATACTAACAACCACGTCTGTCAAACCGATGTAATGTTGTTGGTATAACTGGGACCACATCTACATGATTATTTCATATAATTAGTCTTGGATGTCAAATAAAAAAAATTGAAAACACAAAACACCCAAAATGTAAAATTTTTACCTATGTCACCCCACTGCATTCCTATTGGAAGTGGGCTATCTAGATCACCAATGTAATCCATGCCTGCATATGGAAATTCCTTGATCATGATGTTCTGGTGTTCCATCCACCCAAAAAACTCAGGAGTGTATCTCACAACTGGGCCATCACCACCTTCGTGGCGTGCCATCAACGAAACCCACTGTAGCATATGAGGATCTCGAGGTCCTCCTACATCTATAGATACCTGTTGTTGGGCAAAAAGGGGAATCCTCTCTAAAACAAATGAAATAAAAATGGCACCATACCCAAAGTTTTTGAGTTTTCCAGTATTTTCTCTAGTTAGTTTCCCTTTGATATTGGTAACAACCCCCTCACACGAGTTGAAAATGGTAGGCTGCGAACACTCCACTGAAATATGCATTTGGGCCTTAGTGATCAAATGAAGTCTTGCATTTCCACACAATCGTGAAACAATGAAGGCAATGGTTCTCAAAGGAAGCCTCTCAATATTTTTGATGTCAATCTGACCATCTTTGAGTTGGTACCCTTGAAAACAATGTTGCCTTAGGTAAGTTGATGTTGTTTCTCCATTTGGTCTGTGCCCATATAATGAGATATCAATCCCCTGGCGTGAAAGCCCAATCAAAAAATAGATTTCATATGCATCTATGTTAAGTCTTTGGTCCCCTATAAGGAAACATTGTTCCTGAATATCCCATGATCTTACCATCCATGGTGACAAATCAAACTCATCCTTCATGCCCGAGATCATGAAAAAATTGTACAGACCATAATATTTGAAGGCGTGCGGTGTTGTTGGGTCATGTAAAGCTTCCACATCTTGAAACTCATGTTCTCTTTCCCTCCACTCCATTTTTTCAAGTCAAAATCCTAAAAATAACAGTAGAGGAGGATTAGAAAATAATGTGATAGTTTTTGCAAAAATATTTGGGTGTTTTAGTAATTTTTTTCAAAACCCTCGGCGCTATGTGTAGCCATATTTTATAAACATAGCGCATTTTTGTGGTTTTCGTGAGGAAATACCATGCAAATCATGTTTTTCAGTGTAACAAAAATATTCAGGGTGCGCAAACCCGATGAAGGGTAACTACACACCTTGAGGGTGGAATTTAAATTCATAAAACCCCCCAAAAAATGTCGAATCTACAGTGAAATGCAAAATAAAAGCAACCAAAATGAAGATAATGGAAAGATCTCTTACCTAGAGAAAAAATTTCATGATTTGGTCCAAGAGTTTGGTCTGAATCCACCTCTAAGGTTTTTGGTAAAAATGTCTTTTCAATGGCACTCAAATGGTAAAAACAAAAATGGTGAAAATATTTTTACTTTTTGGATTTTTATAGGCATTTTAGGCTAATTAAAATATTATTTTTTGCCTTCAACCTTTGAAAATTCAAAATTGTAATGTTTTTATTATATTTTTGAGCAGTTATGATAACTTCTTGAGTTTAAATGTGCAGAATGCAGGTTTAATTATAAAAATGAATCATTTTGGCGACGAGTAAACGTTTATCACTTTTTTGGGCTCTTAAAAATTACGAAAAAGCGAATCTTGGAGTTCTCTTTTAAGTCCTTTTCAGACTCCTTAAACATGAAAATTTTATCGAGTACTTGACTATTCGAACTCGAAAAATTAAATGAACAGTTGTCTATTCAGTATAAGTTTAACCGTTTTCCGGACTGAACTAGACTATTTATGAAAAAGGTATACATTGACTAATCATGGTCAATAGAGTTCTCTCCTGTATTATTTTACCTTTTTTCGGGCCCGAGAGACTAAATTTACAAAAAAATACATTTCACAGTTTACTTGTGTTTTTCTCCTGACTCCCTAAATATGAAAAACATCGTGCTTCACTTTCTCTAGCCTCGTTAAAATTTACGTTGAAATAACTGAATGAGTTTTATTTTCCTGTATTTTCAAACTCTTTAAATATGAAAACGACATTGAGTTATCCCTTCACTAGACTCGTAAAACATAAACAGTGTAAGACTCGTCCATCATGATGAGATCGAACCACTCCTTCCTAGGGTCGTTAAAAATACTCTTAAGGACTCATCCGAAGGATGAGCTTACAGGACAAACATATGTTATCCTCCTCAAGCTTGCACAAAAATAAAGAGGTAATTGCCAGCAATGGTGGGAGTAAATTGGGAAGAAACATTTATTTTTATATTACGAAAGGCAGTATGTCTCTCTTAAACATGACACTCTGTCACCTTTGTGTCCTGGTTGGGAAATCCATTTGTCTCATAGCTAATCATACCTCATTGAAAGTCTTCGGTTGGTTTTGGGTATTATTTTTTAGTCAAATAATGCCAATTCAAAAGTCATGTCACTGATATGTTTAAGAGAAGCCCAACCTCAGTTAAAATTACCTTGCAATTTGTAGCCATCAATCGCGTCGGCCATCCCTGAGTCTGTCCTGGATCACTCCAAATTTGTTCTTAAAAACTTGACATGAGTTTCATGTCGTAGGCCCTCCTGCGATGGGTCACTTACTATATACTTCAACTCATCATCTAGGAAGTTGATCTAGAAACCTTTTTCCCTACCTTCAAGCCTACATGCCTTAATGGCAGGTTTCTCGCCTTCAACGATAGGTTCTCATCATTGAACTTCGAATGAATGATTCTATAAGTGTTTGAATTTAGGAAATCCCTTCACACTTAATATATTGTATTAAGTCATTTTGTCACCATGGAAAATGACTGCCAATCTGGATCTTTCGTTATCCATGAATTTATTCTAAAGCTTTCCCCTGCAAGGCTAGAAGATAAAAAATCCTAAAGAAAATGAGAATTTTGGGTTACAAGGTCTAAAAACCTACTTTTAGTCACTTGCGTGGTTCCCTAACAAAATTATGTGCATACGCACATTTGACCATTATACCTAGCGCAAAAGTGTGCTCTGTATTCCACTATAAACTATGCACATGGCTCAATGAAAGTAAAAATAAAAAGTGAAATCTAGAAGCTTCATTCATGGAGATAATTCCCATTCTTTATGGAACCCTAATCCCACCTTTTGAGGATCTCAAACCTCTTCTTCTTGGCCTATAAATAAAACACAGACCAGAGAGTTAGAGGAGACTACTGAAGGTAAAATTATGCTGCTGAAATAAGGCTAGAAGGATTTTCATCCAAGGATAAGGTTGGAGATCATTGGAAGGAGCCATACTTCATCAAGGCTAAGGTTGTGTAACTCCTTCATTCTCTAGATTAATACAAAAATGTTTTTATTCCCACTGTATTGTTAAATGGAATTGATGTATTGTGTATTTGCTTCCATTTTTCGATTGAAATGATATTAGGTACTAGTTTCATTAATCAGTAGTATGGGTTGCATTGAATCATTTATCTATTATATTCGTTTGATCTTTTGTTGTTACTATGTTTGCAGATCTGGATTCTAAGCATTGAGGAGTTGCATCAAACCATATCGAGGATCTTCATTAGGCATTTCGTTTGAAAGGAATGGATCTCATATTTTACCATTCTTTTTTATGATTCAATAGGAATGAACTGAGGGAAAGATTTGTTTGCTTGTCTTTTTATAACTAGAGTCAGTCATTGAATCTAGGGAGATTATTTTTGTCCGCATAAAAAATTAGTTTTCCATAACACTCCTAGCACCAAAGGAAGAGTTAGGAGTGGAGGAATGAGGGTTTTTGCTAAGGAAAGAAAACAATTTGAGAAGTATACAAGGGGGGAAAGGGAGTATCTTACCTGGTGATATGAGGAACCACGTTCCCGATTGGAGTAGGAAAGTTTGTGAATTGAACGAAAAGACCTTCCATACCATTTGAGCACTATGACAACCACGAAAACCTATGTAAGAAATCGAGGGAAGGGAAAAAAAATGAATTAACCTAGTTTTAAGTGTGATTGTAACATTAAACCACCTTTGGGGAACTAGTAGGCCTAGAACTGAAACCTTGGTGCAGAGTTGCATAACAGTTTTGGTGGAGAACAAAGAAACAATGCCGCTGAGCACTCCGAGAGAGGAAAAATTAACTTAAATTTTCCTAGTGAATTTTATATCGTCTAATTATAACCCTAATATTGGATGGTGAAGATCAGAACAAGTGTCACAGTTGCATGAGTGACAAGACTGGAGATGGTCGGTCTCTAGAGGGTTCCACGGAGAGGACATGTGTAAGTAAATTTCATTAATAATCCTCACTGTGAAAAAACTTAATAAGCGGAATATAAAATTTAAATAAAATATAATTTCAACATGAAAAACTCCAACAAAATTCATGAGGTTCTATATCACCATACGTTAGAGTGAGATAACTAAGTTGGGTAACTTAGCTAGAGGAGCGAGTAAATTAACAAGAGTAATTAAATAAATTTTTTTTTTGTGTGTAATGGTGCTGATGGGTAAGTAATGAGTTAATTCCCTTATCTTATTGATTGGATGTTACAAATGGTATCATAGTGCCAAGTTACAACATTGTGTCCTATTTGGGTAGTTGATTAACAAATACATATATGCTGTGATCACAAAGGAAGCACAATGAGGAGAGGAGATGGAAGTACACAACCAATTTGATCCAAACTTAGGCATGAACACAACATAATAAAAATATAACCATAAATAAAGAGATGTAACAGAAATAACACCTCGTTTTATTAATATCAAAGAACTAAAACATGCTTACAAATAGAATGGAAATAAACTAGCTCGGGCGATGGTAGCTTATCTCTTAGAAGAGATGTGGCGACTAAATGCCTATGAACCACGTTACAATGAGGCTCAAAGGACTATTTATTATTTAGAAACAATGTAAAATCCTAAACATCCAGAAACCTAACCTTAGGAGATGAATCACCAAAACTATGGGCCCCGTTGGGGTAAATTGGTACATCAACTTTCGAAGGTTGTAAATTTGGTGTACGAACACCGTTTGATGCGCACAATACCTCGTTATAAAGATATATTCGAGGAATATAAATTTGGACTACAAATTTTAATCAATTATTTAGTTTTTCCCATTTTACAAAAAAACATTGTTTAGGGCCTTAAAACGGCTCCGGAAATTCACGACCCGAAAAACTGCCAAAAATAGTAAACTATGTTACAATTAAGGAAAATGAAAAAATAAAAGAAAAAATGGTGGGGGTCCAAGTGGAATATTAGGGTGGCCACCAATGTCCACCTGGATCATAATTAGGCCATTAGTAGAATCTGGTTCCATAACTATTTCAGGAATTAACCCAAAAATGTGGGTTCAATTGGATGGAGGCCACCAAAACCCCACTGCCATGTTGTTGGAAAATGTTCAACAATTAAGGACCGATATGGATAGTCTACAGTGGATAATTATATATCAATGCGGGACCAAGAATGGATACTGAAAATTCTTTCTGATTGCCGGAATCATAGAAATTATATACCTAGTTCTAGCAATGAAGATAGGGCGGTGAGGAGAAAAAGCAGAGAGGTGAAAATGCACCTGAAGAAAGTCACACTCAGAAATTGGAAGGGGATAAGGGTGGAAATTAGGAAGAATATAATAATGTGTCAGACCATGAGAAAAATAATAAATAGAAGACAAAGGTAAAAGGGGATTTCAAGAAGATTAAACCCTTTGACAGGGAAGTGGAAGAGGCTGTTGAAGCATGGTTGATTAAAATTTTTCAAATACTTCCAAATTTATGAATATTATGATAACCTAAAGGTTATATTAGCAATCTAATAGTTTCAAGGGAAATCTACGTTGTGTTGGGAAGAGGTCAAGGTTGTTCATGATATTGATGAGCATGGGGCGACATGGGGAGATTTTCAGAAACACTTTAAAATAAAAGTACTTGACTGAGTGATTTTATGACGACAAGGCAAAGTAATTCCATGATATATGGTTGGGAAAAATCTCTATGGACAAATTTGTGACCAAATTCACATCCCTATTGAGGTATGTACCTTATATACAGGTGGAGAAGGTCAAGGTACAACGATTCATGAGTAGCCTACTATTATTCATGAAAGAACGTTTGGAGTTTGATAATCCTAAAACCATGGACGAGGCCATTATAAAGGTGTGAATCTATTATCAATAGATGAAACAGAAGGGAGAAGGCAATAAGAGTTGGAATAATAGAAAGATACATAAAAAAAATTTAGAACATGAAAAATATGAAAAGTGGAAATGCCAAAAACTTACATAAGAACTAACACAATAAACCCCCCAAAAGGAATCAACAAAAAATTAAATCAGAAAATGAAATAAGTAGGTGGAGGTTTCCAGTAAACTTGAGTTCAACCAATCGCAGAAACCTCCATTATAGTGTCCGGGACATGGGGAGCCCCATTTTTACAAAAAATTCCCTCATCGCACCAAAACGGGATAGGCTGCCAACATTCAAGAGGCTTCCACAGTTGGAGAGGTGGCGAGAAGCATACCTAATATTAATGTTGCCATGGATGATCATCAATCAAAATACCAAGCTACTATGATTGAGGCTTAAGATAAGATGCATAATCATGTCGTGTCCCTTTTGATAGACCCAGGAGCTATTTTAAGTTATGTTAGTCCTAAAATTGTGGAAATGTGTCACTTAAAAAATTGTCAATTTAAAAATCCCTGGTTGGTGCAGTTGGCCATAAGGGGAAAAAATAAGGGTGACAACCAAGATAGATGATTTCCCCATTGATATAGAATGCCAACTAATTAATGTGAATCTGAATTTGTTACCTATAGGGTCTTATGATGTTTTAATTGGAATGGAATCTTTGGAAAGGCATTGGTTGTTAGTGAAATGAAAGGATAAAAATATCAGTTACCTTACTAAGGAGGGTGTTAAAAAGGAAATTTAGGGGGTTAAAAGACCCATAAAACTAAGACCAATTACCACCTCCCAGCATATAAAATGTATTAGGAATTGGTGTAAAATATATGTAGTTCAAATGGGTTTTACTAACTCCAAAGATAAATCAACCTCCTTAGGAAGTCTGCCAATAATTCAAGACTTCGTTTATGTGTTTCCAGAGGATTCTGGGACTACCTCCAAAGCGAGGCATAAAGTTTACCAAAGAATTAATTCTGGGGGTTGCACCTCTGTCAAAAACTCCTTATCAGACGAGTATTCCTAAATTAACTAAGCTAAAGAAGCAGCTACAAGAATTACTTGATAAGGGCTAGATTTGCCCAAGTGTGTCCCCTTGGGGAGCTCATGTCCTGTTTGTTAGGAAAAAGGATGGTACGATGAGACTATGCATTGATTACATAAAACTTAATAAGCTGACTATTAGGAGAAAATATCCATTACCAAGAATAAATGATTTGTTCGACCAAGTCAAATGGGATACAATGTTCTCTAAGATAGATTTCTTATTTGGGTATCATCAGGTAACGGTAAGGGAAGAGGACATTCCTAAAACAAACTTCAAGATCCATTATGGCCATTATGAATTTGTGGTTCTTCCTTTCGGCCATACCAATGCCCGAACGACATTCATGAGTCTTGTGAGCAATGTGTTTCACCCCTATCTTAACCAATTTGTTCTAATTTTTATTGATGACATACTTATATAATAAAAAAATTTGGAGGAGCATAAGAAGCATTTTCAAATAGTTTTTCAAACATTACGGGAACACCAACTGTATGGTAAGTACAACAAATGTGATTTTTATAAGGATCAAATACAATATTTTAGGACACATAATTTCTATAGAAGGAATAGTCGTTGATCCAAAGAAGATTAAAACTATTGTGGAATGACATGTCCCTACTAATGTTTCCAACATACAACCTTTCATGGGATTAGTAGGGTATTACTGTCGATTCATTGAAGGAGTCTCTAGAATAACTTATCCTATAAATTCCTTGTGAAAGAAATAGAAAACCTTCAAATGGACCGCTGATTATCAATGTAGTTTTGAGCTATTGAAAAATTTACTAACTACAACTCAGATGTTGAAAATTGTTGTTATGAAACCAACTCACAAAATAGAAGAAAAGATATATCAATGACTTAAAAATTAGCCTCTTCAAGGGGGAAACCTCCTTTACATTACATAAATGAACAATTCTTGGATGATACAAATGAAAAGACCTCCTTTCTATGTATAGGAGCCTAAGGGGTCACAATATAATTAGATCCTACATAACAATAATAATGTAAAGGAACAACAATAGCAATAGTGGGCTTCTATGGGGCATAATAATAATGATAATAATATGGGGACTACATGAGCATAACAATAACAATAAGGGGGCTACACTAATAATACAAATAAGGGGATACACTAGTATTCCAAGGACCTAACATGCCCCTCTCCTTCAAAAAAGTGTTTTCCTCAATGCTTGAGTAGTTATGGATGCTTCTGTATAAAATTCTCATCCTCTCATGTAGAATATTCAGTGGGTAATTTCTTCCATTTGATGAGATACTTTGAAATTGATCAGTTTCATAACTGTCATGTTATTTTTTCCATGACTTCTTTAGGTTCCAATATGATTTTTCCTTCCTTATAAAGTTATGTCAATATTGTTTGAACTGGGAACTTCTCACCTATAACCTTCTTTAAGCATGAAACATGGAAATCTGTGTGCACTAGGGAAGATGCCGGAAGCTCCAATTTGTATGCCATGGTACCAATATTTTGCAACACCTTGTAAGGACCATAATACTTTTGTGATAATTTATTATCCTTCTTAGCTTGCTTGAAGGACATTTGTTTGTATGATTGTAGCCATAAAAATACCCAATTGCCTACATCAAAACTTCTTTCGATGTGATGTTGATCTTCCTGTTGTTTCATTCAATTATGCACCAAAATAAGGTTATCCTTTAAGAGTTGGAGAAATTGTTGTTGATGCTCGATGTGATGTTCCATTGCTTGAACGTTAGAATTTTCTCTTAAAGATGATGTGATGAACAATGGATGATATCCATAAAGTGCCCTAAATGGGGTCATTTTTTCTGCAGCACGGAAGGAAGTGTTATACCACCATTCAAAAAGAGGTGACCAATTGACCCATTGTGTTTTTTTATCAGATACAAAGAAAAAAAGATATCATTCCAAACATTTGTTCACTATCTCAGTTTTCCCATCAGATTGAGGATGGTAAGACGAGCTATGAGATAATTGAGCACTCAGAGAAGAAAATAATTTCGTCAAAAAATTTCCAGTGAAAAAGGGATCTTTGTCTCTTACAATAATCTTTGGGTTTCCATGTAGCTTTTGAATTGTTTCCATAAATGTAGTAGCAATTGTATTGGATTTAAATTTATGAGAGAATGCACAAAAGTGTGCATACTTGGAAAGTCTATCAACTACCACCATGATGACACTCTTACCTTTGGATTTGGGTAAACTTGTGATAAAATCCATTGAAAATTCCTCCCAACGTTGACTTGGAATGGTTAAAGGTTGTAACAAACCCGAGGTCTTAATTGTCTCCACTTTATTTTGTTGGAAAACCAAGCATTCTACCATGTTAATTTTTCATAGGGCTATATCATTATTTGCTTTGATAATTTCATTTCTTCATTAACACATTAAGTTCACCCCAAAAAATCATAACATTATTTAGTTTTACATCATGATTTAGCAGCATATGCAACTATATAGAAAGAACAATATCATCATCATCAATGTAGCAAACAAAAAGGAACAACATAAAAAAGCATTCGACATACATACAGGCACCAGGATTAGTTAGAGACTAGGGAAAAACCAACTATGGGGAAAACCCTTGCAAATTATGCATCTTATATTGTCATCAAATGATTCAGCAAAAGAGAGTACAATGATCCATATTTCCATCTATGCAACTAACCAGCAAAACAACTACAACATCCATGAAATGAACCCAACAATGTATATACTCAAAAATATGATTCTAAGGACTATAATGTATTGTCACTATCTATAGTCAATGCCGAAATATATCTAATGGATTCAATATGATCTTGTAATGTACTAAAACAAAATATTGAAACAATTCTACAAATTTGTGGAAACCAAATTCGATCACACAATCATCTAACAAGTAAGAGAAATAATTTATCAATCGCACAACACAAGATGTATCTGGGGAAAGAAAATGCTCAAAACTCTGCTATCTGTATATTGCATAAATTCAAGACCATGAAACAATACAATGCTATTTCCCTCATGAAAAACCTCTAAACTCTGTTGACTATCTCACTCTAATCCTAGAAAAATCAGTTCAATAATTAACCAATTCTCCGCCTCTATCTGACCAGCTTTGCTTACGCATTCTTAGAGGAATTGTGGCCCTATTAATTAGGAAATTCCCAAGAATTGATTATGCAATTACTTCAAGGATTTTTCCGAACTCATGCATGACCTGCACAAATTTCTAATTATACAACTCGTAGTTATCTTCCCTTTAACCCCAATCTCAACTGGGCCTTATAACTAGCATGCGACAACTATTTATAGAGAATTATCACTTAACCGATTGATCACTACTTGTGAATTAAATTAGATTTAATTCACTGGACCTCTCACTAGCTCATCTCTCAGTTAGAACTGGTTAAAATTATTTTAACTCAAGTAATTTAGTTAACTAGTTACAACTCACAAATAACTATAAATGGACTCCCTAAAATAGGAAAGTACTCTACATGCCTCCTCTTTGACCCTCAACTTGATTTTACTATGCTAACTAAGTCTTCCTCACTCAATTAACTAATATAAGTTCTCATGTGATGGAATTACAATTATTACTTCCAATTTAATTAAGTGAAAATTAAATCAGAATCCCCCTTGGGGTGCCATTTCTTGTTTCCATTTCAACACTCCCTGTCAACAAGAAAGAGATTGTCTGCTACCCCGATCCTACCTCGGTGTAACTTGAAATTTCCTCTTGAGAGTGACTTCGTCAAGATGTATGCATATTTATCCTCCATGGAAATGTACTCTAATGACATAATCCACCTCTACACACAATCTCTGAGATGGTGATATCAGATATCAATATTCTTGGACCTGTCATGAAAAAATGTATTAACTGAGAGTTTTATGCAACTTTGATTATCACAATGTATCACCGTCATATCCATCTGTTGAAAAACAAACCAAAAAGTATCTTCCTCATCTAGATGGCCTCAGATGCTGCCTGGATGGCCGTCATGTACTCTGCCTCTGTTGAATTGAGTGCAACTGATCTCTATTTCATATTTTACAAGGAAATTGTTGTCGATCCTATGCTAAAGATGCCCCCTAATGTTCTCTTCCTGACGGATGGAATCCCTGCCCAATATGCATTGGTGAAGCCTCGAAGCTTCACTCCCTCTGTCTGTCTATACCGTAGTCCATGATCTATAGTGCCTATGAGGTATCTCAATACACGCTCGCTTGCCTTCCAAAAGATCTTGGTAGGCTTAAACATAGCTTGACTAAGTTGGTTAACTATGTAGCATATGTCTGGTCGTGCATTCACCAAATACATGAGTGAACCCACAAGCTTCATGTAAACAATAACATCCACTACTTCATCTGAAGTAGCATCCTCCTTCCTCCAGTTTCCTGCTAGAGGAGTCTCCATGGGTTTGCTGCCCTTCATGTGGAACTTCTTGAGGATCTTGTTGGCATACTTTCCCTGAGATATAAATATCTCCCCATCTCTTTTCCATATTTCCAATCCTAGGAAATAGTGCAAGGTCCCCATGTCCTTCATATCAAATTCTCTTTCAAGTTCCTCTTTCTAAAACCTGATGAGCTGCTCATCACTTGTCAGTATCAGATCATCGACATAAAGTAAAATAATCATAATCTTACCATCAACAAGAATATGATATAGGTTCACATCTAATTCACTCTTGGTGAAGCCAAACTTGGTGAAATAGTTGCCGATCCTGGTGTACCAAGCACTAGGTGCTTGCTTAAGCCCATACAATGATCTCTTGAGTATGCACACATGCGACTCCCTCTCTAAGGTCTCAAAACCTTCCAAATTATCAATATACAACTACTCCTAAATAAATCCATTGAGAAAGGTTGTCTTTACATCCATTTGATGTATCTACCATCCCATCTACGCTTAGAGTGCAAGGATGGATATGATAGATGAGTACCTTCCAACTAGTGCAAAAGTCTCATCATAGTCAATACCCTCCACCTGAGAGAACCCTCTGGCCACAAATCTGGCCTTGTGCTTCTCCACACTCCCATATGATGTCGGTTTCACCTTGTAAACACACCTAGATCCTACAACTGACTTCCCCACTGGTCTTGGGACAATTTTCCATGCACTTTTTCTGATAATGGAGTCATACTCCTCAACCATGGCATCAACCCACACTGGTTGTTGCACTACTTCCTCAAAGGAGGATGGTTCTATCTCAATACCTTCGCTCATAAGATCCATGTATCTAGTGTACCTCTCTAGCGACATTATTTGCCTACGTTGTGATGTCGGTGATCCCACATTCTCTCTCGCATCTAGCAACAACTTGTTAGACGCTCTGGTGCGCTTCCTTCCATCTCTGGTGGATGGATCTGCATGAGTGGTTTCTACCACTATTTGTTCCTTTTCTTGTGGTTGCTCCACATCTTGAGCTTCTTCTTTTGGAGCCAAGAGATCCTCAACTGAACGCAACCCAAGCTCTCTCAAGGGATAATCAAATGGCTTTCTCTTCATCGAATTTAACATCTCTTCTAACCAGTGTCATCCTGTGTGCTGGAAAGTACACCCGATAATTGTGAGGTGTATCAATGTACCCCACAAATATCCCCAACTCTAATGTTGGCTCTAGCTTCTTCCTGACATCTTTGGTTACATGGAAATAAAAAGATGAACCAAAAATTTTAAAATACGTCACATCTGATCTCTTACCTGAAAAAAATTCCTTTGGTGTACTCATCCCAAGTATCCGTCGAGGACTTTTGTTCTGAAAAAATACTATTGTATTGCATGAGTCCTCCCACAAATGAAACTGTAGGACCTGATCATGAAATATAGCTCATGCTGCTCCCATAATAGTTTTGTTCTTTTTTTGTGCAACCCCATTCTATTGTGGGTTATGAGGTGCTATCAATTCTCTTCAAATTCCCTCTGAGGCACATAAGTTATTGAATTTGTTAGAGATATATTCTCCACCATTGTCACTCCTTAGATCTGTCACCTTCTTCTTGTATCTTTCTCGACAAGTAACTTGAACTCACAAAAATTGGAGAACGTATGATCTTTCTTCTTCATGAAGAAAATCCAACACTTCCTTGAAAAATCACATAATACCTGTGTTTTGTTGTGGAAGCTATCGAGAATGGTCCACACACTTCTGAGTGAAATCTCTCAAGGATCGCCTTTGCTTGGCTTTCCTTATCATGAAATGTGGCCTTGGTATACTTCCCCATTGTACACCCTTTCCATGTACCCTTTGGAAGTCCCATAGAAATATTCTGCATGATGTTCAAAGCGCCATGGTGTAGATGGCCCAATATCTTGTGCCATAACTCACCGATGTCTCGACTCTCCACCTTCTCTACTTGCATGCTCAATGCAACACAATTTTCTACATCCATTTTGTATAGGTTCTTTACTCGAACCCCTATCTTTTTCACCTATCCTGTGGCTTTGTGACGAAGGAAAAACTTTCCTTCACTGAAGGTCACATCATAGCCACGATATTCCAATATAGAAACATAAAACAAATTATTCTTTAAACCAGGAACATACATGAAATATTTTAATGTGGGGGGTTTACCTGACTCTCTCTGAAAGGTAATTGTACTGACACTGGTAGTTCTATAACTCACGTCATCACCCATCTTGATGTGCATATGGATATCCTTCTCCTCCAAGCTACTGAAGAATTCTTTGTTTCCGGTCATATGGAATGAGGCTCCACTATCCAAGTACCACATAAAACCCATCACCGATGACACCATGCATGCGATGAGATTGAAATCCAACTCAAACTTTGAAGCAAGTTCTTCACCTAATGCACCTCCTGAGGCCTTCTTGTTGGTCTTATTTTGTGGAAAATTTGTGGCATATTGTCCATGCTTGTGACAGTGAAAACATTTCACCTTTGAAAAGTCTCACTCCTTGCCTACCTTGTCGGACTTCGATTTGGAATAGGAAACCTTCCCTTTTCCTTTCTTCACCTTTCCATCCAAGGAAAAATTCTCCTCATCATCAGTCTTTGATGAGGATCCAACTCTGGTGTTTCGCTGAAACTCTTCCTGTACTAATTCGAAGCACAATCGCTCCTACTCTAGTAGCTTCTCCCTCCCATTCACATAGTCCTGGTAGCTATGCCAGCTCTTGGGAAGGCACAGAAATTACAGGCTCACCAAATCATCATCGATAAATTTCACACCAACAATTCCAAGCTCATAATGACACTGAGTGAACTTCGTCAAGTATTTTTGGATCGTGTTTCCCTTCTCCATCCTGATCTTTTTGAGCTTGTCTTTCAACACCGACTTCCTATGGTTGCTTATATTCTGAAATAGATCTGTTAAGGCCTTTTACATAGCATATGTAGTTTCCTTTCCATGGAGATTCAAGACAATATGATCTCGAACTCCCTTTAACAAGATCTTTCTCGCCTTTGCTACATTCTTCTTCCATGCATCAAGAAGTTGAGCATATGCTGCTACGAGATAGGGAATATCATTGTTTATGAATGCCTTTAGTCCATTGTTTTCAAGCACTGCATCCATCCTTTCCTTCCATTCTATGTAATTCGAATTTCCCTCGAGTGCATATTCGAGTCTCAAGCCATTGCAAGACATCTTGATCTGCTGCTACGTCCTGAAGAATATATCTGCAAATTCAATGTACTTGTTCAATACAATCTCTAGTTCTTCTCTTCTACTGTGATTTATGATCTGATAACATGTATAAATTTATCTAATGGATTCAATATGATATAGTAATGTACTAAAACAAAATATTGAATCACTTCTACAAATTTGCGGAAACAAAATTCAATCACACAATCACATAACAAGTAAGAGAAATAATTTATCAATTGCACAACACAAGATGTATCTGGGGAAAGAAACTACTCAAAACCCTGCTATCTGTATATTTCATAAATTCAAGACCATGAAACAATATAATTTTATTTCCCTCATTGAGAAACCTCTTCACTCTGTTGACTGTCTCACTCTAATCTTGGAAAAATCGGTCCAATACTTAACCAATTCTCAACCTTTGTATGACCAGCCTTGCTTACGCATTATTGGAGGAATTGTGGCCCTATTAATTATGATATTCACAAGAACTGATTGCACAATTCCTTCAAGGCTTTCTTCTGACATCATGCATGAACTGTAACCCCAATCTCAATTGGGAATTCCTTAGAACTGACATGCAAAAACTATTTATAGCAAATGATCAGTTAATTGATTAATCACTACTTGTGAATTAAATTAGATTTAATTCACTAGACCTCTCACTATCTCATTGACCAGGGGCTAAAATTTCTTAGAATGGATTGAAACCTGAACGAATACGTAGTGCTCGTTATTTTTAATCCGACGCACTTCATTTTTCCCAAAATGGACTCAGTATGCTCCTAGGAATGGGTTTTGTTCGCTTTGATAAACATGTAAAATTTAAAAAAAAGGACATACATGTTTCCTATTAATATAGGTTGTCATTGATGTCAATAGTTGATGTCAGTGGCCGAGATGGAAAATATTCTTGAATATGCCAGAGGATTATTACAAATTATTACAACTCTTGTTTAAGATGTCAAGACACAAATGAAGTGTCAATCATGTATCTTGATGATCATAATTTGATGATCATAATGGAAGATTACCATATCACTATGCTTGATGAAGGACCAGAAGACATACACATGATGACATGTCCTACCTCCAATGATCTTGATGATAACACTACATGATTACATGTCATACCTCCGATAATTTGATGATGACATGACAAATCTCTAATGATGTGAAGCTTGATGTCCTTATGATGAAGACTACATAATGAGGTTGCATTTGATTGATGAAATATCTCTGCACTATCTTAAGGAAAACTAACCTAATGACCCTATGTTTAAGAAGGAAAGGACATGATGATGGTGATCCTATGTTTAAGAATGCTAGGACATGATTATGAAGACAATCAACGAAGAAATCAAACCACGAAGAAGCCCTACACTCAAAGTCATTCATCCCTGCCTCCATTTCTGCACTCATAAATAATAGTCACATTAAAAAATATTTTTTTCTACCATAGAAGTGAAATTTCGTAATGAAATCTACACCATCTTGAAGAGCATACTTTTTCCTTTCCAACGAGCTATTACCCAGCTCGAAACTCCAAGTGGTTTGAAAGTTATTGATTTTTCAAGTTTAAGGTAAAATTATGTCCTTGAGCTGACCTGTGCAAGCCTACCCATGTCGACCTACTCCAGAGACGTGTCCCTTCATTCAAGCAACAAAATATGTATATATAGAGACCACAGACCCTCATTTCAGTAAAAAAAAATTCAGTGATCTATTCACATATGAGGTACAAAAGTAAAACAGAAAGCTGAGGATGACGTTGAGTTATTGTTTGGGAAAATTCTTGTATTATCCTCAGCTCGGATTGCAGACCCACTTGTGGTGAATTAAATCAGTGAAAATTACAGTCACCTATAGTTTCCTCAAGCTCAAACTTGGTGCTAATTGGAACAGTCACCTAAGAATTGTTGGAGAAGCTCGAATAGGGACTATTGGGGTGAGGTTGCATCCACAACAAGGCTGGGCCACCACAGAAAGACAACCGCAGGCCTTGAAGGAAATCTAGGAAGTTTTGGAAGGTTGTTTTATGTTTTGTTTTTGTCTCATTGCAGGCTCAAATTATTGCAGGAGGAGGACAGAAGGTGTGAGGGTATTTTAGGCCTATTTTATGGTGTTTCTATGTGTGGGAAGTCTATTTTTTGTACAATGTAGGGGTCTGGTCTATTACATAAGGTGTAAGGGATGTTTGGAGTAGAAAACAAGGGTGCCACAACTTATACCTTGTCTTGGAGAAGGGTCCGATCCTTTATCACTGTTTGGAAGGGTGTCATAAGGCCCAGGGAAGGCTAGAAACTCTCCTAGAAAGCAACATTAAGGAGCATATATCTCATAGGATTTTTGACAGTCATTTGTGGTCATATCCTTATACACAAAAATTATTGCAGACCTCTTAACAATGAAATCCCTCTTGTAGATCCTTGTTGGAGGCATAGATTTTGCAACTTTGCAAGCACAAATATTGAAATTATATTGCAGACCTTGGAGCACATGTTTTTAAACATCTAATAGAACTTTTGTAGAAGCCTTCTTGCAAAAATTTGTTGAAGCGAATTGGTGTTGGGGCAGAATTGAATAAGCTTTGAAGCAAAAAGTCTTGGGGTCATTTTGAAGTAGTAGGATTGAATATTTCTTATTTAAGACACTTTGAAAGATATTGAAGCAGCAACCTACTAAAAAAACCTTGTAGGAAATTCTGAATTGTCTCAAGACATTATTGATTGGGCAGATTTGTGTGACTTGATAGGGAAAATTTATTACAAGTTGGGCAGCCTTGTAAGGCTTGGATAGACAAAACTTGTTGGAGTCTCCTCTTGTGATTAGAATAGGCCCAAGTTTAAGCATTCTCTGATGTCACTTTCAAGAGTTTGAAGACTTTTTGGAGATTACCTTGAAGACCTTCTTCAACATACTTTGGAGAGTCATCTAGAAGCCTATTGGAGACATTATTGGAGATCATGATACATTTCTGATGTCATCATGATGTAACGTTGAAGAAACAAGTGTTTGGGTGACATGAAGAGTAGTGGAGACACCTTCATGTGAAGAACAAGGTTTTCATTGATGAAGTAACGTGGAGACGAAGTGAGGGGATAGTTGAATATTGTTAGGGCTCATTGAAGAAGACATTAGGAGTCATGAAGTATAACCAAATATATCTTGACAAATTGATTCTGGAGGTTGGAGCCTCATAGTGAAAAGGTTGGTGCCTTGGAAGATAGGGTTGGAGCCCTAGAGGATAGGAGTCCTCAAGAGAGCAGGTTGGAGCCTTTACCAGATATAAGGTTGGAGCCCTTGAGGTTGGTGCCTTAGAATTGACAAGTTTGGAGCCTTGGAAGTCCAATTTGGTGGTTGGAAAATACAGGTTTGATCCTGGGAGATTGAAGACCAGTGTCTTCATCTAGGGTTGGAGCCCTACATATATGGTACTTGATTTATTGTAAAGAATAAATTAATAAAAACATTTATTCTTATTGTTCATTTTGTGTTCTAAATATGAGTGATCTAACTGGTAAAAATAACAATTGAAAAGAAATACTAATTCAACCCCCCTCTCAGTATTTCCAACAAATAGTATCAGAGCCAATACCTTCACTCAAAGCCTAACATCTTGAAGGTTGATCCTTAGTACACAAATGGAAAAGCCAAGGAATAAAGTCTCCAATCCTCCTAAATATGTGTCTTCCTCAACCATCGAAATTGAAGTCAATAAATTTGTGAAGGCCCCATTTTTCAATGGAAACTTTTATATATGGGAGGCAAGAATGATGAATTTCTTAAAGACTCAAGATGTTGAAGTTTGGAAATTGGTGATTACTGATAGCATGATGGAAGGATAATCCAAGGAGTATAATACAAGAGCAATGAAATCAATCTTGAATGGGCTACCTAATTCTATGAAGGCCAATTTGGAAAAATTTTCATCAACAAAAGGCATATGGGACAAACTTCATGATATTCACTCGAAAGGAGCATTGACCATCACATCTAGTCAAGAAGATGATGGAAATCAAGAAGGAAATCTAGAAGCCATCAAGAAAGTTGAAAATAATAATGATGACATCAAGGCCAAAGAAGACCTAGAAGAAGAAGAAAGCAATGAAGACTTTGAAGAAGATCTCCTGACTAAACTTATAGATGCCATGGAAGAGATTAACAGTTTGAAAAAGGAAAATGAGGAAATAAATAAGAGAGCGCAATATGGTGACCAAGACAAGACAAGGAAGGAAGTTGCCCTTTTCAAGCTTCAAGTACAATATAGAGATGAGGAGCTCGCCAAAATTAAGGAGGAATTTCATCAAAACAAAAGAAAGCATCATGAAGAAGTCATATATATGATACATCAATTGGATAAGGAAAAGAAAAGGGAAGAAAAAATTTCAAGCCACCTTGTTACACTAAAAATTGTCACCATGACATTTTACTGTCTGTATGGGTTCATCATTACTCATACAATACTCCCTTAGAAGTCTACAACATCAAAGTTCCTAAAACCAAGCCTTGAAATTGAGAGAAAAGCTTATAAAAGTCATAAAAATACTTGTACCGCACTTTCTCTTAGTATTACATGCGGTGCCGCATCTGTTTGTTCTAGAACATGTGGAACCGGCCACACTTTTTCTTCATTAAAGGTGTGGATTCATGTAAAAGGTAAAGTGAACGCGGAAGTAAAATTTGGAAGCCCAGCTGGTTGAATCTGGAAGCTTCTGGAAGCAATTATTCGGTGGAAAGTTCACTCCTTTCATGTACATTCATCCCTCCATTAAAGGATCCTACCCCTTGGTATGTGGAACTAAATCCCTTTGAAAGAGGATTCTATCCCTTCTTATTTGGAGCTGCAACCTCTTCTCTTTTGCTATAAATTGAGGCCATAGTTTAGCCTCAAAGGGAGTTAGGCTTTGAGATTTTTTGAGGATAATTGCTAGAGAAACTCTGACTCTCTTAACTAATCATCATATGGGAATGATTACACACTCATGTGTATGTTAGTCGAGAGAGTGCAAAGGCTTGTCAAAGTAGAGGAAACACTTGTTACTTGTCAAAGTAGAGGAAACGCTTGTTCCGGACCTCGGAAGGACCTGTACGACATCAAGGCGAACACGGTTGTAAGGCTCCTTTTTTCATTAAAGATAATACAAATGGATCCTGTTTTCTCAATGAGTTGTTTATTTAAATGGCTTATTTCTTGAATTCCTTGATCATCAAGATATATTTATGGTTTATGAATTAGTATATATTATGCAGGTTCTTCTGATTCTTTCATGTCTTTGATTGCAAATCCCGAAAGACGACTTATTCAAAGCGACAGGAAAGAAGACTATGATCAGCGCTGGACTACAGGTAAGTCCTAAATCCTTCATTATAGATAATTCTAGATCAAATATAATCTAGAAAAATTAGTTTACATTTGTCTGTTTGTTTCTAGCTATCCATAGGATACTAGGGAGATCTGTCTTGTCCGCAAGAATGATTTATCCGTCTAAAAAAATGGCGACTCCGCTGGGGAATGGATCTTGAACTTAGTTTTCTTTTATTTTTGACTTGTGAAACTATGTTTCTGATTTTGATTGATTGATATTGGCTTGGGTAATTTATTCCTGCAGAATCCCTGAAAAGTGCTTTAGAATTTTTTATTTTTCTTTAAGTTTTATGGTCTTCGCACTTTGTCTTTAGGAACAGTGCGGTCACCTCCGCAATTTCTCTGTGTAAATAGTGTGGTACCACACCTTTTTATACTGAAACATGCAAACCCAAGAAAATTTTAAAAAAATTTAAGATTCTCTTTTCTGGAACCAGCTTACATGATTCTCTGTATTTGCCCAGACTTGTCTTGACTGTCAAAAGCCTTGTCTGAATTTATTTTCAGCAATTTTACCATCTCATCAGTCTCTGTTAAGTTAATTGGGTGTTTTGAGTTTCTTTTTTTGGAGAAATTCTTAATTTGATTTCCTTTGGTCATTACTTCGAGGTTTGTCTCAGTCTCTTAACAATTTTGCATCTTTTTGCTTTTGTTTTTGGGGGGCATTTAAAAACCACTCTCAAGCATAAATTTTCCTATGTTTCAAGCTTGTGTAAAAATGAAACCACTCTCAAGCATAGTTTTCCTACATTTCAAGCTTGTGTAAAAATGAAACCACTCTTAAGCATAGTTTTCCTATGTTTCAAGCTTGTGTAAAAATGAAACCACTTTCAAGCATAGTTTCCCTACGTTTCAAGTTTGTGTAAAAATGAAACCACTCTCAAGCATAATTTTTCCTATGTTTCAAGCATGTATAAAAATGAAACCTATCTTGAGTCGATTTTGGTTATTATTTTCAAGACTCGTTAAACTCATGAAAATCCCGAGATTATTTTGCTATCTTTCATTCTCGTAAAACACATGAAAATGCCGAGTTCTTTCTGTCTTTTCCTGCTCGTAAATTAAATTGAAAGTCGGCCATATGAGTACATTTTTATCCCTTTTTCGAACTCGTTAAAGCTTACGAAAAAGCGAAAACAATGAGTACATTTTTATCCCTTTTTCGAACTCGTTAAAACTTACGAAAAAGCGAAAATGTTGAGTACTCTTTTATCACTTTTTTGGGCTCTTGAAAATTACGAAAAAGCAAAACCTTGGAGTTCTCTTTTAAGCCCTTTTCAGACTCTCTAAAGATGAAAATATTGCTGAGTACTTGACTATTCGAACTCGTTAAAGGAAATGAACAGTCATCCTTTCAGTATAAGTTTACCCCTTTTCCAGACTGAAATGGACTATTTACGAAAAAGGTATACGTTGACTAATCATGGTCAATAGAGTTCTCTCCTGTATTATTTTATCCTTTTTCGGACTTGACAGACTAAATTTACTAAAAATTACACCCACGGAGTTTCCTTAAGTTTTTCTTCTGACTCCCTAAAAATGAAAAACACCGAGTTTCTCCTATACTGGACTCATTAAAATTTAACAGTAAAGGACCTGTCGATTACAAACAGGAACGAACCACTCCTTCTTAGGGTTCGATTTTAAACTAAGTTGGACTCATCCGAAGGATGAGCTTATATAACAAGAAAATGTTATCCTCCTCAAGCTTGTCAAAAATAAAGAGGTACTTGCCTGAAATGGTGGGGGAAAAAGAGAGAAAATGAATCCATTTGTCATTGTTTAAAAATCAGTATACCACTCTTGAACACGACACTTTTTGTCCTGGGTTGGGAAAATCCTTTGCCTATCAGTTAATCAAACCATATTGAAAGTCTTCGGCTGGTTTCTGGGTATTAGCTTAGGTCAATTATCACCAAACCATCTGCAGTGTCGTTATGTGTTCAAGAGGAAAGTTCAAATAAACCATTCATTTGCAAACATGTGTCTCCATTCGCGTTGACCATCCCTGAGTCAGTCCTTGCAAAAAATTTCTACAAAACTTGATCTAATGATTTCATGTCGTGGGCTTTCCTACGACAGATCACTTTCTATCGATGACAACTCATCATCTAGGAAGTTGATCTAGAATCCTTCAGTACCTTGGAATCTGCATGCCTTAATGGCAGGTTTCTCGTCTTCGACGACAGGTTGCATCATTGACCTTTGATCAAACAATTCCGTGAAATGTTCGACTTCAGATCATTTATTCACATTTTATGGATTGTACTAAGTACTTTGAGATCCATTTTCGTTATTGGTGGTTTATCTCACACTTGTTAACAATTCACATCATTGACTGGTGATCAAGTGGTTTCTACCATGTTCGACTTCGACACAATCAATCGCGTGGATAGAATCGTACTAGTTCGAGTAGCGGAAATCAAGATCCTAGATCTATTTTCCACCATCCAGGCTGCGAGGAGTTTTATTATTGATTATGCAGTAGAATATTCATAACAGATGGCTGCGTCCATACTGTGTCTACATTATTGATGTGATAGTAAGATCATTTCTACATCAAAACAAATTTTAGTTAGTATTTGATCTGAGTATGGGAATGCCTACCTCAGCGATGATATATATATATATGTTTTGCATTAAATTTTTTTACAGGATTTCGACTGGGGTGTCCACAAGCTAATCCTCGAAATGATAAAGCACATCACTCTTCGAATGGTCTCAGACTTCGAACTTTAGGGGGCAATCTGTTACACTAAAATTTGTCACCATGACGTTTTACTGTCTGTATGGGTTCATCATTAGTCATACAATACTCCCTTAGAAGTCTACAACATCAAATTTCCTAAAACCAAGCCTTGAAATTGAGAGAAAAGCTTATAAAAGTCATAAAAATACTTGTACCACACTTTCTCTTAGTATTACTTGCGGTGCCGCATCTGTTTGTTCTAGAACATGCGAAACCAACCACACTTTTTCTTCATTAAAGGTGCAGATTCCTGTAAAAGGTAAAGTGAAGGCGGAAGTAAAATTTGAAGCCTAGCTAGTTGAATCTGGAAGCTTCTGGAAGCAATTATTCGGTGTAAAGTTTGCTCCTTTCAGGTACATTCATCCCTCCATTAAAGGAGCCCACCCCTTGGTATGTGGAACTAAATCCCTTTTAAAGAGGATTCTATCCCCTCTTATTTGGAGCTGCAACCTCTTCGCTTTTGCTATAAATTGAGGCTATAGTTCAGCCTCAAAGGGAGTTAGGCTTTGAGATTTTTTGAGGAGAATTGTTGGAGAAACTTAGACTCTCTTAACTAATCATCATATGGGAATGATTACACACTCATGTGTATGTTAGTCGAGAGAGTGCAAAGACTTGTCAAAGTAGAGGAAACGCTTGTTCCAGACCCTAGAAGGACCTATACGACATCAAGGCTAACAAGGTTGTAAGGCTCCTTTTTTCATTAAAGATAATACAAATGGATCCTATTTTCTCAATGATTTGTTTATTTAAATGGCTTATTTCTTGAATTCCTTGATCATGAAGATATATTTATGGTTTATGAATTAGTCTATATTATGTAGGTGCTTATGATTCTTTCATGTATTTGATTGCAGATCCCGAAAGGTGACTTATTCAAAGTGACAGGAAAGAAGACTACAATCAGCGCTGGATTACAGGCAAGTCCTAAATCCTTCATTATAGATAATTCTAGATCAAATATAATTTAGAGAAAGTAGTTTACATTTGTCTGTTTGTTTCTAGCTATCCGTAGGATACTAGGGAGATCTGTCTTGTCCGCAAGAACGATTTATCCACCTAACACACCTTGAAAGAAGATTTAAGAGCTTGAACAATCTTGAAGCAGATATTGTTCAATACAAGGAAGAGGTTTCCTCTATTATATCTCAATTAGAAGAAGCAAGGAAACAAGCGCAAGGAGCCAAGAAGGTGATGGAAAATTTGGCATTCATAGAAGGAAAAATTGATGAAGTAGAAAAGGAGAGTATCACCATGATATTCCAACTAGAAGAAAAATATGAAGAAATATTCAAACTAAAATCAGACATCAATCTTATCAAGGTTGAAACATGTGAAGCTACAAGAATAAAAGAAGAAATGGAGAGCAGTCTAGCAAAGGAGAATGAAGAAATCTTCATAATGAAATCAAATATCATCTCTCTTAAAATCGAAGCACATGAAGCAACAAGAATGATGGGAGAAATGAAGAAGAAACTAATCATGAAAGATGAATATTGTGAAAAAATTAAGGAGAAATTGTCACTCTCAATAAGGAAGTTGTCTCGCTGAATAAGAACTTGAAAAGATCTCAAACCCTAGATGGCATCCTAAGTCATCAAAGGCCTCCCCTTGATAAATAAGGTATTATCTATGTAGGTGAACCCTCAAGCAAGAATAATAGTGATTGAAATAACAAGGCTGTAAGGAAGACAAAAACAGATGTTGATGTTCCCAGTTCGAGCAAAGGCAAGAGTCAAGATGACAATGGAAGAAATCCTAATCCAAGGAGACTTACATATAATGTCAAGAATAAAAAAGAAAATGAATATCATCGAAGAATCCCAAGGAAAAAAGACTTCAGAAGTACATCAAGAAAATCTTCATCTCCCAGGTACCAAAGCATATTTCGTGGTTATTGCTATTCTTGTACAAACTTTGGGCACATGGAAAAATATTGTAGGCCATATCACAAAGACAAATATTATGGTCCCTATCAATCTTCTAGAATTTTTTTTTCAAAAATAAGTCATGATTACTCATTCATGAAAAAGATGGAGTGCTTCAATTTCCATAACATTAGACATATGGCACATGAGTGTAACTTGACTTGGGTCCCTAAAACCATGACAACCATGCCAAAGAAAAAAGTTACACAAGTGTTGAGAAGGAAGCAAGTTGAAAACGAAAGTCTCTTGAACACTCCAGCCAACAACACATGTTGTTGAGTAGATGAAGTTATCCTTGATGTTCCAAGTATTTGATGGTGAAACCCTGCCAAAAAGAGACCATGCATACAGTTAAGAGGAGTTTGTGATTCTTGAGTATTCTTGCAGAAAGTGATCCGTGAGTGATCCCTATGAAATATTTAATGAGTCACCCATGGAAATTAATCCTTTGATAGATCATCTCTCAGGAGAAGCGCCATTGAATAACATGATTCCAATATTGACTTCTTCCACCCAATCACAAGGCAACAATATTTCTTGAAGCTATAGGAGGTTATGCAGGCAGGGGGAGTTGGTTCATCACATGAAGAAATGTAAACATATCATGGAACACATTGCAAGAAAGAAAGAGCACCATGACAGGGGGAGTAACGTACCTATGACGAACTACTATTCATGAAGAAAAGAAGTAGCTTGTCAGGGGGAGTACTCAGGCACCCCGTCTGCCATTGATGTCAAAGGGGGAGATTGTTAATCTAGGTTGTCATTGATGTCAATAGTTGATGTCAGTGGCCGGGATGGAAAATATTCTTGAAAATTACATAGGATGATTACAAATGATTACAACTCTTGTTTAAGTTTTCAAGACACAAATGAAGTGTCAATCATGTATCTTAATGATCATAATGAAAGATTACCATATCACTGCACTTGAGGAAGGACTAGAAGACATACACATGATGAAATGTCCTACCTCCAATGATCTTGTTGCTAACACTACATGATTACATGTCCTACCTTTGATAATTTGATGATGATATGAAAAATCTCCAATGATGTGAAGCTTGATGTCCTTATGATGAAGACTACATAATGATGCTGCATTTGATTGATGAAATATCTATGCACTATATTAAGGACAACTGACCTAATGACCCTATGTTGAAGAAGGAAAGGGCATGATGATGGCGATCCTATGTTGAAGAAGGCTAGGACATGATTATGAAGACAATCAATGAAGAAATCAAACCATGAAGAAGCCCTACACTCAAAGGCATTCTTCCTTACCTCCATTTCTGCACTCATAAATAATCAGTCACATTAATTTTTATTTTTATTTTTTATTTTATTTTATTTTATTTTTATTTTTTATTTTTTACCTTAGAGGAAAAATTCCTTAATGACACCTACACCATCTTGAAGAGCATAATTTTTCCTTTTCAACGAGCTATTACTCAGCCCGAAACTCCAAGTGGTTTGAAAGTTATTGATTTTTCAAGTTTAAGGTAAAATTATGTCCTTGAGCCGACCTTTGCAAGCCTACCCATGTCACCCTACTCCAAAGACATGTCCCTTTGTTCAAGCAACAAAATATGTATATATAGAGACCCCAAACCCTCATTTCAGTTAAAAAAATTTCGGTGATCTATTACATATGAGGTACAAAAGTAAAACAGAAAGATGAGGAGGACATTGAGTTATTGTTTGGGAAAATTCTTGTATTATCCTCAGCTCAGATTGCAGACCCACTTGTGGTGAATTAAATTAGTGAACATTACAGTCACTTGTAGTTGCCTCAAGCTCAAACTTGGTGCTAATTGGAACAATAACCTAATAATTGTTGGATAAGCTCGAATAGGGACTGTTGGGGTGAGGTTGCATCCACAACAGGGCTAGGCCACCAAAAAAAGACAATCGCATGCCTTGAAGGAAATCTGGGTAGTTTTGGAAGGTTTTTTTATGTTTTTTTTTTTGTCTCATTGCAAGCTCAAATTTTTTAGGAGGAGGACACAAGGTGTGAGGGTATTTTAGGCCTGTTTTATGGTGTTGTTATGTGTGGGAAGTCTCTATTTTGTACAACGCAGGGGTCTGGTCTATTACATAAGGTTTAAGGGCTGTTTGGAGCAGAAAACAAGGGTACCACAACTTATACCTTGTCTTGGAGAAGGGTCGGGTCTTGTATCACTATTTGGAAGGGTGCCATAAGGCCTAGGGAAGGCTGGAAACTCTCCTAGAAAGAAACATTAAGGAGCATATATCTCATAGGATTTTTGACAGTCATTTGTGGTCATATCCTTATACACAAAAATTATTGCAGACCTTTTAACAGTGAAATCCCTCTTGTAGATCCTTGTTGGAGGCATATATTTTGAAACTTTGGAAGCACAAATATTGAGATTAAGAAAAGTTGGGAAGCAAAGACAGAAGATGAGATTAAGAAAAATGGTAAATTATCAATGTATTGGTCAAGTTTTATTGTTGCTTTTAAAATGAAATTTTATCCTCTAGCTTACATGCAAAAATCTATTATGAGTTGGCAAAACTTTAGAGAATTTAAAGGTCAAAGTGTGCAAGGTTACACTCATGAATTTAGGAGAAGAGCTCTTATGTTAGGTGTTGATTTGCATAGTTAAGAAACTTTGCTAAAGTACATAGGGGGTTTTCATAGTTACCTAAAACATACCATCCTAATGTTTAATCCCACTAGTCTAGATGAGGTCTGTGTGCTAGCTACTCACCTTGAGGCAAGAGGGAAAAATGTACAAGAAGAGGGTAAAAATAAACGATTCAAGGGTGGTGAAAAAGGAAAGGGTTTCAAGGGTAAACAAAAGGAAAATGCATCCATTAAAAAATAAGGGGAGAAAAACACATGTAATCATTGTTCCAAAGAGGGGTATGATGAAGCCCACTGTTAGAAGCTTCATCCAGAATTGAGGACTAAGATAACATCAATCAAGGGCAGCTTAAAGGAGTTTATGAGATCGACTGTTCATGTGGAAAAAGTTATATTGGGGAAACTGGATGATCATTGCAGATAAGATTGAAAGAGCACGCTACAGATATTAAGAATGGAAGATCTCGTACCTCATCCCTTACAGAGCACTCTTGAAATACGAAACATCACGTATGTTTAAAAGACGTCAAAATCATCGCTATAGAAGGGCATATCACAGAAGAAAAATCAGAGAAGCTCTTGAGATTATGAAGCATCCTCATAATCTCAATAGGGATGGAGGCAACAGAATCAGTGATAGTTGGCTACCTCTGATCAAACAAATTTTCTCCTCCAGCCTGCCCTCACAGGTTCAGTATTTTGAGTAAAGTTCCTTTCTCCCCTTTTTTAGGGTTTATACAATAATAGGATTAAATCTACTCATCTAGGACCTGCTTTAATAAAAAAATTAACTAATCTTTTAGCCTAAATTTCATTTATAAATAAGTATGAGTAATAAAATTAATTATCAATTTTTAACCAATATTCATTATTAGATAAAAATTAGCAATTATTTGATATTTATTTATAAAAATTAATTAATTAATAGTTATTATTAATAATTGATTAATAATTATTATTAAAAAATAATTATAAATTATAATTAAATTAAAATAAATTAAAAATCAGATTTCATAAATACTGTAAATGCTATAAGTAATATAAATTAGTTAAAAAAATTCATTAGTATCATAGTTATAAAATTATTAATATTAATTAAAAATTACTAATTATTAATATTCACTATAATCATTATCAAAATTTTTAAAAGGATTTATTGAAAATATTTGAAATATTAATTTTATTAATTAGAAAGAATAAATATAGAATAAAAATTAATTATACAATTATTGTTTTTAAAATTAAAATTACAATTCATAAAATTCATGATTTTTTTTATAATAATAATAACTATTATTATTATTATTAAAATTAATTATTTATTAGTACTGTAAAACTTCTTATAAGATTATTAATTATTATTATTATTATGAAATTATAATCATTATTAAGAGTAATTTAGGAATAAATATTTATAATATTAATCATTAATTAATAAGAAATACTAATAATATTATATTATTTTATTTTAATTAAAAATTTGAATAATAAATTAATTGAATGGTCGGCTCTCTTAGTCTTTGTAGGTTTTTATTTCACTATTTATCATGGTCTGTTCTCCTCTCAAGCTCTCATTCACATTCTGTCTTGAAGATGGATCCCCAGTAGGATTTGAAACGTCGACGAAGTTTTGTTAATATTGTTGATAATCCAAATTGCTATACTTCAACAAGGGGAAACAAAATACAACCGCTACCACACAATAGGATCTTGGATCCGACTGAGGAGATGAGACTAAAATTGCAGCCATGGTCACAAAGGGAAAATAAGCTATAGCTAGTATTAGTTCATCAAATTGTCATAGTAAAACTCCAAGTGAAGAAACAAGAATAGAGTTGTTTCATGTAAGAGTGATCTCAAAACATACAAAAATTGACACACTATTTGATAGTGGGTCTCAAGCGAACTTAATATCTGAAGACTTATTCAAGAAGCTTAATCTTGAAACCTTACCTCATCCTAAGCCATACCCTTTGGGTTGGATAACTAATGATACAAATTTACAAGTTACAACAAGAAGTATTTTTTGGTTTGCAATTACTGCAAAATTTATTGATGAAGTTGAGTTAGATGTTGTACCTCTTGACATATCGGGAATTTTTTTGGGTAGTCCATATCTCTATGACATGAAAGAAGTCTTCTATCACCATGAGAACAAGTACCACTTGTTCAAATATGGAGTGGAATATATTGTGAGAGCTCATCGCAAAAAGCTAAACCTCTCTTTAGTTAATGCTGGGAAAATGAAGAGGCTAGTAAATTCAAGTAAAATTTTTTTGCTTCTGATGATCAAACAAAAGAATGATAAGGATTAATAATATTTTGAAGGTTGTGATGATAAATTAAAATCTGATTTGTTTGATGTGGTAAGTCAGCGTGGCAAGATGTTTCAAGAACCAAAGGCGTTACCTCCCAAGAGGGGAATCCAACATGAGATACAATTGCAACAATATCTTCCACTCCCTAACATTGGCATGTATCACACATCGATAATGGAAAGTGAAGAAATCAAGAAGAAAATCCAAGAATTGATGAGTAAAGTTATCATTCGCCCATCTACCTCGCCATGTGGTTCATCGATTGTATTGGTGCCCAAGAAGGAAGGAACATGGCGCATGTCTACGGATTTCTGTGCACTCAACAAAATCACGATAAAGAATCATTATCCACTCCCAAGGATTGATGATTTTCTTGATCAATTGAGGTATTCAAAGTATTTCTCTAAGTTAGACTTAAGAAGTGGTTATTATCAAGTTAGAATAGCTGAAGAGGACATATGGAAGACCGCAATTAAAACTAAACAAGGATTGTTTGAGTGGCTTGTTTTTCCTTTTGGGCTTTGCAACGCTCCAACTACTTTCATAAGAGTTATGAATGATGTATTGAGACCATTTCTTGATGATTTTGTCATTGTCTAATTAGATGATATTTTATATTCATCAAATCACGATATGAGCATGTCATGCATGTAAGAAAGGTGCTTGATGTCTTGAGAAAATAAAAATTGTTATTGAAGATGTCAAAATATGAATTTGGTAAAAATTATTTAGTGTATTTGGGACATATTGTTGGAGGAGGTGAGCTAAAGGTAAACCCCTCTAAGGTTGAGGTCATTGTGAATTGGCCTACACCCAAGACAGTCACTGAGGTAAGAAGTTTTCTAGGAGCAACACAGTATTGGAGGAAGTTCAGTGCTAATTTTTCTTCTACTGCAGCTTCATTACATGTATTGACTAGTGTTAAGAAGGTCTTCCAGTGGGGAGGAAATCAGAAAAAAGCATTTGATGCTTTGAAAAACAAGATTAGTTCAACCCCAATACTAGCACTACTGGACTTAAGACAACCCTTTGTGATTCAAACCGATGCAAGTGACTATGCCATGGGCACAGTCCTCTTACAACATGGTAAGCCCATTTCATTCCATTCATAAATTTTTAGTGGCAATGGTGATAAATTATCCTACATATGACAAGGAGCTATATGCGTTGGTTCAAAGTGTGAAGAAGTGGAAACACTATTTGATGGGAAAGGAAACCATCATTCACACTGATCAATAGTCAAGGCACTTTCAATGGATGGGTTTCTTACAAAAATTCCACTTGGTCATCAGGTATAATAAAGCTATATACAACAAGGTTGATGATATGCTTTCTAGGCCTATTATTAGTGCAGCTACTTTACTCAAGAATACGTCTGTTTTACATGAAAGTTACATTGAACAATATGCATTTCATAATGAATTTCAAGATTTTTATGAAAACTTGAGTCAAGGTCGCCAAGTTGAGGAATTGGATTACCATGTACATAATAACTTGTTGTATCATTTGGGCAAGCTTTGTATTCCAAAGGATGAGAGGGTGAAAGTCATAAGGGAAGCACACACTTCTCTTATTGAGGGACATTTTGGTGTAAGAAATATAGCGGAAAATCTTCAAAGGTATTTTTATTGGCCTCATATGCTTGAAAGTGTGTCACGTTTTATTAAAGGTTTTTCATTATGTGCAGTCAGTAAGCCTAGTAATAGGAAGTTAGGATTGTGCACACCACTTTTGATTCCTTCACGTCCATGGGAGAGTATTTCTATGGATTTTGTAGGAGGTCTTCCTTTGTCAAAAAGAGGTCATGATTATTTGTATGTAGTTGTGGATAGGTTCAAAAAAATGTGTATATTGATGCCATGTAAAAAGTAAGTTACAGCTGAACAAAAAGCTCATATTTTCTTTCAAAATGTTTGGGTTGATTTTGGGTTGCCTACATCTATTGTAAGCGATCGAGATTCTCGATTTGTTGGAAATTTTTGGTCAAGCTTGTGGGACTTGATGGACACTAAGTTGAATAAGAGTACAACCTTTCATCCAAAAACAGATGGTAAAACCAAGGTGGTCAATAGAACATTGATTCATCTTCTTCAAGGATATTGCAACAAACATCCTAAGTTGTGGGATGAACAGTTGCATTACATTCATCATGCTTACAACCGTGCAAAACACTCCTCTACTCAAACATCACCATTTGAGGCATGCCTTGAATACTTGCCAAAATCGCCATTGGATTTCATTTTTGGGAAATATGTAACTATCGATGGGCATAGAGACATAGATAAAGCAAAGAAATTCATAGAGAAAATTTAGTTGATCCATCAAACAGTTCAAGATCAACTAGAAAAAATTCAAGGAAAGTACAAAGCGAGGCACGAAAAAAATCGTGTGGATAATAAGTTTCAAGTTGGTGACGAAGTTCAGCTTCACATAAGCAAGGAAAGGCTTCAAGGATAAGGAGGACAAGGACATCGACAAGAAGTGTCGACTATCTTTGAGTGGGGCTTAAAGGAACAAATCAAGCCAAATGGATTGAAATTAGGAAGGTGAGGGAACTCTACCCTCACCTGTTCAGCAACTAAATATGATATTTTGGGGTCCAAAAGCTTCCAATGGGGAGGAATGATCAGGGGCTCAGTTTGATGCTCAAAACTCAAAGTTCTCAGAATGGCCCGAAACCTGAATGAACGCATAATGCTTGTCGTTCTGAATCTAGCGCACTTCATTTTGTGCAAAATGGACTCCGTATGCTCCGAGAAATGAGTTCTGTTCGCTTTGCTGAATAGGAAAAAAAAGAAGAAGGATAGATATGTTTCCCAGTCAGCAGTCCGTACTATTGACGTGGCATGCTGACTAGGCTGGGTTGAAATTTTTCGTTTACCTCCGGGCGAGTAAGGGACTGCCAAGTGGCAGCATCGCATTGGTTGAATTTTTGTGTGGTATGGCATGTTTTATATGGTTGAGAGTGGACTAATGGGGATAAGACACATGGTGTAGCCTAGGGCCACCACATGCCCCCCCAATGGTATAACAAAATTTTGGTTTGAAGACCAGAAGGGCCGGCGAGGGTCGAACACGGGACCTCCGCCCCGCCAGCGCCACACGCCACCACTACACCAGGCTTTAGTTCTTAACCATATTGCCTACCCGCATATATTTGAAGTTCTAAGGTTGAACCGACGGGGTAAAGTGGAGGCCAACCCCTAGCATATGACCACAATGCAGAACCCTGGCGGAGAACCGACGGAACCAAATGCTAAGCGCGTAGTTAACACTAATCTGATAATTAATTAAGCACTAAACCTCATCATTAACGCTAATCCAATTTAACACCATAAGCGCGGTTTAAGCGCTAACCAAAATTAATTAACGCTAAATGCGCTTAATTAATTTAATATGGATTAAATTGGTGGTCCGCTAAATCTGGCGGAACTGCAAGTTTAGTTCCATCTAAACGGATTTAGCTCCAGTTAGCTAAATTTAGGCCATAAATTGTGGAGAAACTTGAAAGGGTCATAAATTTTGGAGTTTTTGACCAAATCAGAGGCATAAAGAGGCTAGATGACCATTTTTTGGCATTATAGACTCATTAGTGTAGGTTTCAAGAGCATAAAAGCATTGTAAACACGTGATTTTGCAAATTTGATCATAATATAGAGGCTCAAGCCATGGAAGTTGGACCAAAGAGATATAGCCAAGGAGGGGTGAAATTCTTCATCAAATTTCCGTGTTGATGTGTTGTATGGTGATGTAATATACTTTTATTTGCTACTGTTTAGCCTTTATTTTATGTTAAATTGTTCATAAAATTAACATGAAAAACACTCATGAGACTCAATAATTTGCAAGAGAATTTGAACGCTTAAGCACATATAAGACATCGTTTACAAAATATGAAAGAGTAATTAGCACAAAAACATTAACATACTTCATTCAGGTCACTCATCTCTCAGTTAGAACTATTAAAAATGATTTTAACTCAATTAATTGAGTTAACTAATTACAACTCACAAATAATTATAACTGGATCCCATAAAAATAGGAAAGTAACCTACATGCCTCCTCTTTGAGCCTCAACTCTAATTTACTTAGCTAAGTAAGTCTTCCTAACTCAGTTAACTAATACAAGTTGTCATGTGATGGAATTGCAATTTTTACTTCCAATTTAATTAAGGGAAAAGTAAATCAAAATCCCCCATGGGGTGCCATTTCTTGTTGCAATTTCAATAGTGAACTGCTGAACAATGCGATCACTGAGGGGAATCTTCGGAAGACTGAAATCTCATATTTTAGTCCCCATTTTCATGGAGGAGGAGCCATCTGTGCGACTATAGCTTCCAAATCACTCCCTTAAGCCCGACAAGCGTGCGATTGGGATAGAAACTGGACTACAGAAACCCTAATCTCTCGGTTGCATGCACAAAGTGTTATCCGTGTGCCTAGAAGGCTCCAGTCACACTCATTATCCTGTGTGGGAGCGACTAGGGTAAAAATATTATTATTCTATGTCTGCAACTGGGGCCCAAAATGCTAAATCAGAGGTACGAACTTCAGACCTACAATTTCACCTCAGAGTGAACCTGAACCTTTGTGGACAAGCCTCAGCCCTGTGCAAGCCAAAAAAAATACAGAAGTGTGTCTCATCATTGTGTCTAAATGAGATATAGGTAACTTGTATTTATAGCCTTACAATGGGTCCACTTTGATTTAGGGCCGAACTTATCAAATAACACATGTGTGTGAGGTTGACCCAATCCAATGTACATGAGAGGCTTCATAAATTCAAAAAGAAACTTTTTCTTGTCAAAATGAGGTGATATTTAGGTTGATTTTGGTCCTCTCGAAAAGAGGAATTCAATGCAATCATTATGTTTATAATTTGATTTGTCTAAGGTTTAATTTGACTGTAGTTGCATATTTTTAACACTCCCTCTTAACTAGGGAGAAGTCCACCTGCCAATATCTGTCCATATATATTCTATCATCATATCCTATCCAATCTCAATTATCATCATGTATCGTCACTGATCATCTAAATTCATTTATTTATTATTCATGTTTATCTCTTGATTGTCCCTGCTCATATGTGGAACATTCTCGAATCTATAAGAAGAATTTGTCATCAAAGGGGAGCCTAAGCTACCACCCTCTATTCATCTGGTTATTCCCCGAAACTTCTTCTAGCGGGATACTACCTGGAAATTATGTCAACAGGCTACTACCTGAAATCTATGTCAGGGCACTACTACCCAAAATATTTGTGGCGAGTCAGATCTACGACCTGCATCATTAGGGAGCACTTCTCACCCTAGAACCACATCGGTGAGCTACTACTCAACCCATAATATCCCGGGGGAGCTACTACTATGACCCCATATCAAGAAAAAAGATATCCAAACACATAAGGGAGAACATCTCAACCCTGGAACTGCATCGGGGATCTCATTATCAACTCAGAATCATATAAGGGAGAAAAACTCAACCCAATCCTATTTCCTATTGATCTTTCCATCAATGAAATTGAATAGTCATGTGGTAGAACACCTGCATCATAATCAACTTGGGTTGTACAACCCAAGTACACTCTCAACCCATAGGCCATACTATTACACGTCATTTTGTCACCATGACATTTGACTGTTCATATGGTTCTATCACCACCTATATCATGTTCCCTTAGAGGTCAAAAACACCAATGTTCCTAAATCAATTCTTGGAATTGGAGAAAAGCTCTGTAAAACCCTTAAAATTCTACCTGTGCGGTTTTTCTAGCCTTTCACTGTGCATGCGCTGCTGTGCTTTCCATAAATTGAGGCAACCCCCACACTTTTTGCCACTATTACCCGCACACCCCTGCAAAAAGAAAAGAAAAGAAAAGATTAAATTCTAGAAGCCTAGTTGGTCGAATATTATCCCAACTGGAAGCTTCTAGAGTCGAGATCAGTTTGAGCTTTATCCCTCCACTCATGGAGCTTATCCCTTGGTCCATGGAGCTCAAATCCCTTCATGAGAGGAATCCATCCCCCTCTTCATGGAACTGAAACTACCTCCATTTCCCTATAAATTGAGCTCAAGTTTCAAGTTTAAGGGTAGATACTGAGGTATACTGTAGACACACGTAGATTGTAAATGAATTGCTAAAGAGAATTCATAAGAGTGCATACTTTCTACACTAGTGAGTTGTTGTTGGAATGCGAATGATTACACCCTTGTGTCCATAACTCCATGTTGGTATTTAGAGAGGAAGGCTTATCAAACTAAAGGAGAAATGATTGTTCAGGACCCCGGGAGAAATATGTACGACATTAAGGCATCAAGTTGTAAGATTACTCTTTTTTTTCAAGATAATACATATGGATCTCTTTTTCTCATTGAGTTGTTCTTATGCTTATTGAAATACCATCAATACTTAGACTCCTTGATCACTAAGTTGGATTAGCTTTTCTTGATTATTATATGTTGCAGATGCTTTGATTCTTTTGTCTTGTCTTTGATTGCAGGTTCTAATTATTGGAGAAACCACTTTGGAGCGACATGATAGAAGACTACATCGAACGTTTGGATTTCAAGGTAGGGGCATGTCCTCTCTACTTTCTTATATTAATTATGAAATGAAATTAATCTAGAGAAAAAGGTTTCCAAATGGATGATTGTTTCTAGCTGCTCGCTGAGTACTAGGGAGATTGCTCTTGTCCGCAAGAGGCATTAATCCACGTAACAAAATGGCGACCGTACTGGGGAACTAAAACTTAGTTTTCTTTGTTTTTTTTTCAGTTTGAATTTTAGTTTTCTGATTTTGACTTCTTTGAATCTAGTTGGGTAGATAACTTTTAAGAATCCCTGAAAAAGGAATATTGTTATTTAATTTTTGAAGTTTTTCCTTGCTTGCGTGGTTTTCGGCAGAAAACAGTGCGGCAACCTGCACAACTTGTAGTTCAATTCAGTGCACATGTGCACTGTATTCCACTATAAGCTCCACACCCCCTGGAAATTTTTGAAAAATTTAAATTTCTCTTTTTCAGGGCTAGATAACTTGATTCTTTAAGTTTTCCTTGATCTATTTACAATCTCGTCAGTCTCTATTAAGTTAATTGGGTGTTTTGAGCTTCTTTTTTGAGAAATTATTAATGTGATTTACTTTCGTCATTACTTCGAGGTTTGTGTCAGTTTCTTAACAATTTTTGCATCTTTTTGGTTTTGCTTTTTCAAAAAAATTTCCTTTTTCGGGGGGGCTAAATTATGTCTGAGTGTTAATCGCCTTTGAGTGTTTTTACTTTTGACCTTTGGAATTATCACCCAATTTTCTTTACTTACACTTTATTGGTTCCTTAGATTACATTAGTGAAGCAGGATACTCTTATTTTTCTTTTGCTGATTTGGAATAATCTTGTGTTTGAGAATTATCTTGCATAGATTACATTTTCATAGTTAGAATTCTCATTTTCAGAATACGAACGAAAAATGTGCATAGATTACATTTTCATAGTTTTCAAGTGAATTGTGCATAGATTACAGTTGCATAGTTTAAATTATGGAAAAAGCATTATTTTTTCTTGCTGAAATTAGTGCATTAGAGAATTTGCTATATTTTCTCTTATTTATCAATTTTTGCATTGTTGGAAGTGAATGGAACCTCTCTCCTTACTTTATTTGGGATTCATCGAATTGAAAATATTACATTATCATATTCGATTGAATTCAGTTTTGGGTCAGGTCATAACACCACTGGATTCATATCCATTTACCCTTTGAGTAATAAAAACCCAAATAACACAGCGCTAAATAAAATTCGTTTAGAAATTTTTACATTTTCTAGGGCTCTTTCCACCAATCTAGCTTAGGCTAGTGCTTTGGAATAGATTGTAGTTAACATTCCAGAGTAGTTAAAAAAAACAATATCATCTTGTGGTAAGGAAAAATTCCAATTTTTGCATTTGTACTCTGGGAAGCTCTTCTTAAAAGAGTCAAGCACGAGATCATGTCATACCCAGTGAGGTAATAGTACCTATCTCATTGGAAAATATAGAATATGTTCAAGTAATAAAAACGGTAAACCTCGGATTAACCATTGTCGAGGAGATTGGGGTCACTTGTTGGCAAACCTCGAATTTACCATGTCGAGGAGCCTTCAAGGGGATTGAGCTTGATACTCTGCCCTTGCTTGTATATCGGATCGTAGACTGTTCCCCCAGGTGCAATTGTCTCAATTGGTGATCTTAGTGGCCATAATATTTATGGTTTTTCCAAGGTGATGGTGGAGGGAAGGTCCCACTATACCTGGAACAGATGTTGGCTAGACTCACTTGGACTTTCTGGAGGGTACCCTTCACTTTGAGATGGCATAGTGGAGATACTTGCACCAGACTGTTTCATTAACCAGGTTTCCAGGGTAACTGTTCTAATCGTCAATTTTCCACATTAATTTCCGTGACGTTGGATTTCATCACCAACTAGTGTTTTTATTGTGGAAACATACTGTTTGTGTGTGGTTTGACTTCTAGATTTGATAACGCATGTTCATTTTTTTGTTTTTAATTTTTCAGAGACCTTAGGTGTGGATTGTGAATTTTAATTGTTAATATTTTTAAATTGTTAATTAAATTCACTAAAGTTGAATCTAATGGCAACTGTTCCGGAATTTACCAACCAAGGAACCCCTCTTAACGAGAATCCTAGTACTTTTCCTTGCTTTGGAAATGTTGGTCCTCCTTATATGGCTACATTGTCATTAATTTGATTTACCATAGGTTTACCGGTATGGTTATTTTCAACTTCGTTGGCCTTGAATACTCCAATTGTTCCACCTAAATCGGATGCTTCACCTCAACAGAGTTCAACATCTCAACATCACCAACTTCATGTTGACCCTTTACCTTCTTTTCCCAACACTTCTTCCTCCCTTTCTTCTTATTCGCTTGGTAAAATCCTTGATGCTAGTGACCAGGTGGCTAAGAAGAAGAAGAAAGGGAAGAAGAAGAAGAAGCAAGATAAGAAAGAAGTCAACCAACAAACCATGGTTGTAAGTGTTAGTAGTGTTTAAGAAACCTCCAACATGCATCGCAAACCCAAATACCCTTGCAAGCTTTGTAAGGGTGACCACTTCGTTATCAATTGTTCTGGTATTCTAAGGTATTAGAAGTATGGTCAAAAATTTATCATCAACTTACTGTTGATCCATCAACCAGTGATTGTCAGGTTCCTGGGAAAAAGGGTAAAGTTAGGTTTCTATGTAGGTTATGCAAAGGGAGTCATCAAACTCACATTTTCCCTCACATGGATGAAGCCTCAAAATTGTTGGAAAACCTTACTGTTCCACAGCAAAAAATTCCAACTGGTTACTGTAAAATTTCTCCCAACCTACTATCAACTGACGGAGTGATTGATCTAATTCCAAGTATAGTCAATACCACTCTTCCATTGGAGAGTGAAACTCATATCACTCAAGTTAATGATCCATTAGTTGATCAAGTGGTAAAATTGATTTCACATTTGGCTGATCCCACTCTCCCTATAGAGAGTGAAATTCATACTACTCAGGTTCTTCTTGTTACATCAGATTCTTCTACACAAGGGGGCATTTTACCTGTTTCTTTAGAACCCCCTCCAAGTACCGAGGTCTTTTCCTTTGATTGGAATAGA
This sequence comes from Pinus albicaulis, assembly GCA_034641835.2. Taxonomy (NCBI): domain Eukaryota; kingdom Viridiplantae; phylum Streptophyta; class Pinopsida; order Pinales; family Pinaceae; genus Pinus; species Pinus albicaulis. The sequence goes on from CM076580.1 coordinate 361,388,315, forward strand.
CTGACAGAACACCGTCTTCCTTCTTCCATCCCTTTCCAAATAATTGTACAGGATTATGGTAATAATGTGCGTCACACAAATGTAGATGAAGGTGCTTATGTTAGTATTTTATCCTCAACTGAATGGAAAGCTTTGGGTTCCCCTCAACTTGTGCCTATTACACAGAATCTGTCAGCTTTTAACAGAACCATTATTGAACCTTTAGGGATCCTTCCTAATTTTCCTATTACCTTGGAAGGTAAAACTATCTGTATTGATGTTATGGTAGTTTGAGGCCCCTTGGATTTCAATTTTCTCCTTGGGCGAGACTATGTCTATGCAATGAAAGTTGTCGTATCGACACTCTTTTGCATGATGTCTTTCCCTCACAATGGAAACATTGTGATTGTTGACCAACTTTCGTTCGTTAGTCTTGACTCAACTACCAATAATCTGACACCCCTGAATTTTCCTTATATGGAAGTGGTATCTACCCCACCACGGGTTAATTATGTGGCAACGAGTCTCATGTTTTCAGTTACCGATGCAAGCAAGCCTCTCACTATTTGCTCGACTTCCTTTGACTTAGATCCGGTAATCAACATGGTGAACTCTATGTGGGTATTTGAACATGATGTTCTTATCCCTATTGAGTCCGTTAACGTGGGTTCCTTCCAAAGAACTATTATTCCTTCTGATGAAGACCTCTTGAAGGCCATGATCGAGGAGTGTCCCTTGACATGTGTTCCTTCCAGTTGGAAGCCATGATCAAGGCCCTTATGGGGATAGTTCCTTTTACTATGTCAAGCTCGTTAAAAATTAAACAAGGATCTTTGAGGAAAGTTTATTTTCCTGTGTCAACCTCATTAAAAAATGAAACAGGTTTCCATGAGGATAGTTCCTGTTACTGTGTCAACCTCGATAAAAAATGAATCAGATCATGAGGATAGTTCCTTATATTACTGTGTCAACCTCGATAAAAAATGAATCGGGTCATGAGGATAGTTCCTTTTACTGTGTCAACCTCGTTAAAAAATGAAACAAATCCTCTGATGTTAAATCGAGTCTTTCATCTAATCTCGTAAATGAACCTTCATTCCATCTAGCTATTAGTAACTAGTAGTCTACTTAGTTGAATGAAATGAAGCTTGGGGGGCATGTGCTCTAGCTAGTTACGCTTGGGGGGCATTGAAACTTATCTCAAGCATTATTTTTCCTTTGTTTCAAGCTTGTGTAAAAATGAAACAAACCTATCTCAAGCATGATTTTTCCTTTGTTTCAAGCTTGTGTAAAAATGAAACAAACCCACTTTCAAGCATAATTTTCTCTGTTTCAAGCTTGTATAAACATGAAACTATCGTGAGTCCATTTCGGTTATTATTTTCAAGACTCATTAAACTCATGAAAATATCGAGATTATTTTAATATCTTTCATTATATTAAAACACATGAAATGTCGAGTTCTTTCTATCTTTTCCTGCTCATTAATTAAATTGAAAGTCAGCCACAATGAGTATACTTTTATCATTTTTTCAGGCTCTGTAAAATTACGAAAAATCGAAACCATGGAGTTCTCTTTTAAGCCCTTTTCAGACTCTCGAAATATGAAAAGATCACCGAGTAATTGACTATTCGAACTCATTAAAGTAAATGAATAGTCATCCTTTTAGTATAAGTTTACCCCTTTTTCGAACTGAAATGGACTAATTACGAAAAAGGTATACGTTGACTAATCATGGTCAGTAGAGTTCTCTCCTGCATTATTTTCTCCTTTCTCGGGCTTGAGAGACTAAATTTATGAAAAAGAACAACCATGGAGTTTACTTATGTTTTTCTTCTGACTCCCTAAAACTGAAAAATGCTGAGTTTCTCCTATACTAGACTCATTAAAATTTAACAGTAAAGGACCTATCGATTATAACAGGACCGAACCACTCCTTCTTAGGGTTTGATTTTAATACTAAGATGGACTCATCCGAAGGATGAGCTTACAAAAACAAGCAAATGTTATCCTCCTCAAGCTTGACAAAAATAAAGAGGTACTTGCCAGTAATGGCGGGGGAAAAAGAGAGAAAAATAATCCAATTGTCACCCTTGTTTAAAAAGCAGCATGCCACTCTTGAACACGACACTTTGTCACACTTGTACCTCGGTTGGGAAATCCTTTGTCTAAAAGTTAATCAAACCATATTGAAAGTCTTCAGCTGGTTTCTGGGTATTAGCTTTAGGTAAAATGCTGCCAAGCCATATGTAGTGTCATTATGTGTTCAAGCGAGAGTTCAAATAAACCATTAGTTGCAAACATTTGTCTCCATTCACGTTGACCATCCCTGAGTCAGTCCTTGCAATTATTTCTTCAAAAATTGATCTAATGGTTTCATGTTGTAGGATTTCCTACGATGGATCGCTTTCTATCGACGATAGCTCATCATCTTTGCATGCCCTAATGGCAGGTTTCTCGCCTTCAACGACAGGTTACATCATTGACCTTCGATAGAATGATTCTATGAGTGTTCGACTACAAATCATTCATTCACACTTCATAGATTGTATTGGAGTACTTTGAGAGCCATTGTCATTATTGGTTGTTTCTCTCACACTTGTTAACGGTTCACATCATTGATCAGTAATCAAGTGGTTTCTACCATGTTCGACTTCCACACAATCAATTGCATGGATAGATTCATATTAGTTCGGGAAGTGAAAATCAAGAACCTAGATCAAGTTTCCACCATCCAGGCTGCGAGGAGTTTTATTATTCATGATACAATAAACTACTAATGACAGATGGCTGCGCCCATACTGTGTCTACTTTTGATGTAATATTGAAACCATATTTGTACCAAAACATTTAGTTAGTTTTGATCTGAGTATGGGAATTCCTACCTCATTGATGACATACATACATACATACATACATACATACAGATATATATATATGTTTTCATTGAATTTTTTTGCGGGTTTTCGATCGATGTCTCCAATCCAATCCTCGGAATGAAAAAGCACTTCACTCTTCAGAATAACCTCAGACTTCGCACTTTAGGGGGGAATTTGTTACACGTCATTTTGTCACCATGACATTTGACTATTCATATGGGTCTATCACCACCTATATCATGTTCCCTTAGAGGTCAAGAACACCAATGTCCCTAAATAAAGTATTCGAATTGGAGAAAAGCTATGTAAAACCCTTAAAAGTGTACATGCACAATTTTTCTAGCCTTTCCTGTGCATGCACTGCTGTGATGTCCATAAACTGCGGAAACCCCAACACTTTTTTCCACTATTACCTGTGCACCCCCGCGAAAGGCAAATAAAATAAAAAATTAAATTCTAGAAGCCTAGTTGGTCGAATATTCTCCCAACTGGAAGCTTCTAGAGTCGCGATCAGTTTGAGCTTTATCCCTCCACTCATGGAGCTTATCCCTTGGTCCATGGAGCTAAAATCCCTTCATGAGAGGAATCCATCCCCCTCTTCATGGAACTGAAACTACCTCCATTTCACTATAAATTGAGCTCAAGTTTCAGGTTGAAGGTTAGATACTGAGGTAGACTATAGACACACGTAGATTGTAAATGAATTGCTGAAGAGAATTCATAAGAGTGCATACATTCTACACTAGTGAGTTGTTGTTGGCATGAGAATGATCACACCCTTGTGTCCATAACTCCATGCTGGTATTCAAAGAGGAAGGCTTATCAAAATAAAGGAGAAACAATTGTTCAGGACCCCGGGAGAAATCTGTACGACATCAGGGCATCAGGTTGTAAGATTACTCTTTTTATTGAAGATAATACATATGGATCTCTTTTTCTCATTGAGTTTTTCTTATGCTTATTGAAATAACATCAATACTTAGACTCCTTGATCACTAAGTTGGATTAGATTTTCTTGATTATTATATGTTGCAGATGCTTTGATTCTTTTGTCTTGTCTTTGATTGCAGGTTCTACTTATTGGAGAAACCACTTTGGAGCGACGGGATAAAAGACTACATCGAATGTTTGGATTTCAAGGTAGGGCCATGTCCTCTTTACTTTCTTATATTAATTCTGAAATGCAATTAGTTTAGAGAAAAAGGTTTCCAAATGGATGATTGTTTCTTGCTACTCGCTGAGTACTAGGGATATTTCTCTTGTCCGCAAGAGGGATTAATCCATGTAAAAAATACGAGGAGTGGTATTCCTAATAAGCCCTACTTGTGGGTATGATGCCAACTGGGGTATACTCTGCATAGATCAGATAAGGGATTAACATCTCCAACCCTATGTAGATAGGGGAGCATCATCTTAAACCTAGGTAACATATAGGGGTGATACCCTATTTTTCAAATTTCCCTCAACCCCAAGAGCCCTCTATCTCAATTCCACACCCTAGGAGCTCAAACAACGGAAGAAGATTTGGTTCAATGTCCTCGATCAACACTGTTCTCTGTAGCAACATATCATCGTGCTCATATATGGTAATCATCATGTCTCAATAACAACTGTCTCCTATTCATACATGTCATCAAACCAAATATCATGTTAGAGCATAAATAATCATATAAATCACAAAACGATACCATATTCATCCTCCCTCGCAAGGAGGTTCCAACCACAAGCCTAATATTGTCTCGTACAACTACACTGTATCAATATATGAAAGTATCATGGTCCCAACTATATATGGGATTTTCTACCAAATGGATCGCAATATTCGTCATCACAATGTATCCATGTCATATCCAGATCATGCTCAGAAAACTCTCTAAGGAGCTTGTTCATCCTGCCTCACAGCTAGCCATGCTAGTAACATCGTACTCAACCTCTGTCGTGTTATGGACCTCTCATCCAAGATATCATGGCAGATATCATACTAACGCAACATAAAAATGTGCTCTTCAATAATAATCTAAGATATCAACAATAAATACATGCAATCACATATCATATAAAGAATAGATTAGATCAAGAGTTGATCATCTTATGCATATATCTTGAAGGATTCTCAATGGAAACTCAATATGAATGAAGCAAATCAATCAAGAAGCGACTCAGGCTATTTTCACATCATATATATATATATATATATGTATGTATGTATGTATGTATGTATGTATGTTCAAAATGAAGCATCAATGCTTCAATCAACTGTCAGTTGCCATGTCAAGTTCAACAACATATTGAACTTCAAATCAGAATGTCCAAGGATTTTCATAAAAAAATTTCAATAGCTTTGAAATATATATTATATTTTCCCAACTTCATAAATTGATTCATCATGCCATGATTCATCATCTCGAGCTTCAAAATCTATCTCCCACTTACTTTGATCATCAGAGGATCAATACCTGTCAATAGTGTTAGGTCCCTGTAATTTGTTAGATTGGCAAGACCAAATGTACAGGGGTAACATCAAACCGGTCTTTGGAGTCCTAGGACCTAGCCTTCCTGGAATCAGAGAGGGCTCTCTCTATACTTGTGTAAAGGATGTAACTTGATATATTTTAGGGTTTGATTTTAGGCTAGTTATTAGGTTTAGGGTTTGTTTGTTTGTTTGGTTGGTTGGTTGGGTAGGTTGTCAAGCAGATTAGATAGAGTGAGAGATTTTGAACCATTGGTCTATGGAGTCTACAAAAGGTCTTGAAGAGTTTAACAATAGGTCAAGGGTGTATCACAAGGAAAATCTAACAAAGTCAAATGGATCTAAAAGCTTATGTGAATGAAATGAACATCAAATTTGTGAACATAGTAGGTGCAAAAGGGCAGTTAAGAATCCTTCAACAAATACCTTAATAAGAATGGTATTTAAGATTACTAAGCATGAAGAAATAATAAAAAACAGGGCATACAAATAACTTCTTTGACTAAACCCTAGCAAGTAAGCAATAAGACAACAATCTAGTGAATTATAGAAGGCAAGAAACTTGTAAATCTTCTAGTGATTTCACCTTCAAGATAAGAAAACATTTAAGATAGACACATAGCAGAGATCAATGAATAGGGAACTCCTAATTTCATTAATCAAACTATAAAGACCTCCAAAGAAACTATTTAAGATGAGAAAAAGGGCATGGAAAATCATAAACCTCTTTAGCTAAACCTAATCAGCAATACTTCAAAGTAAAAGACTTTACAAACAATGTTTAAGTAATATCAAATATTAGCGCTAACCCTAAAAATACTTTGAAATTTGCTTCATTGAATAATTTTTAAGATAAAAAAACTAAGTGGGACTAGAGAGCATTCAAGAATTCCCTAATCTAACCTAGCAGAGGAAAACATAGAAGCAGTAGAGAAAAAATAGAGCTAAGGTGCCTCTAAAAAACATTTCTTAGCCTAAAATTTATGTCCTACTGCAATAGAAATATGGGACAAAATGATAACATAAGAAAACAAGAACTAAATAAGGAACACATCACCATTAACTATGCTCATGAATCATGCAAGTGAGCCTTCTCCATTGTCAAGCAAGTCAAGCCATCCACAAAAACCAAAGCCAATTTCTCTCCAATCTCAAAGTCTATGTATTACTCTCAATAATCATCCAACATGTACAATGAGGCCTCAATGCTGTATTTAACAAGCAAGGAGGACCAAAACCCTAACTAGGGTTTCCAAAATGTCATAAATACATTATAATTGTCATTTTTGTGCAAAGCGACCATGCAAGGCCCAAGGCACAAAATATCTAATGAAATAAATGAAAAATAACTTCTAACACCTAAGTTTGGAGTGATTTGCCCAAAAAACCTCAAAATATCTATTTTCCATAAATTTGTGTCTTTTGTTGACATTGCAGGCAAGGGCACAGTACCTGTACCGGAAAAATAGGTCACCTTACCGCTGAATTTTGAAGGCCTTCCCGATGTCCAAATGAGCTCCATGATAGTTCGTTGGAAATCTTATCAAGTATAATTTAAAAAAATGCCATTGGTTTTATTATTGGACTTAATTTACCTATTCAAAAACTAAATCTCCCAAGACTTCTCAGGGCGCAATGCCAGCTCTGAAAATTGGGCAGAATGGTGAACTTTCGCATGTTTTTGACCCTTTTGGAGGACCAAATCTGCTCCAAATGATCTGAAATTTGGTGTGTGTGATGTAATTGGCAAGATGAACCAAAAAATGCAAACTAATCCTCAAGAAATTTCCCTAAAAGATAGCGCATTTCCAGGGGCGCTGTGCCCCTGGCCCTCCAAAACAGTGAAAAACCAAAATTATCAAAAGTTGCCAAAATTTTGAAATTACCTTGCTTATGGTGTTTGGGATGCCTGTAGGGAAGAATCCGCAAGGATTTCAAGGTTCTTCTTGCCTTTTTCCTCCTTGAGAGCTTGAATTTTAGCAAGGGCTCTTTTGAGCTTGGCCCTTGCAATTTGATTTCTTAAGGCATAATGCTTTGCCATCTTCTTCTGAAGGCCAAGGTCTCTTTGTGCCTTTTCCAGATGATCCTCCAATCGTGTATTAGCCCTCTCTAACAAAGGTTCCCAATCATACTCTATCTCCATGGCAAGCAACTCACTTGGAGTGAGTTGCTCTGCCAATTCTGTTTCTTGCTCCTTCTCCTTGGCTAAGGCCTTCCTCAATCCCATTGTTCTTTGTCTTCTCCTAGACAACTACCCTTCTTCATCTTCGCTTTCATCAAAAACAACCAAGACCTCATCTAGCCTAACCTTGGTCCTTTCAGCCTATTTCAGGGCTCTGATTTCTCTAACCTCATAAATGGCCTTTTGTGCCTCCAGCTGCTTGTTTTCAATCTCATAATAGTGGATGACATTCCTAGCCCTAGCTAGATTGGCTTGCAAATATTTGATTTGGGCATCTCTGCTCTTGAGCAACATGCTTGAGATCCTTGCCTCATTCTCATCATCACTGTCAACATGAATGAGTTCAAATTCTTGTTCAGTTTCATGTTGGTCTTCTTCTTCTTTCTCTATGACCTTTTCTTTGCCTTTTTCCAGCTGCTTAGTTAATGTGGAAGGCATGGCCCCTTGCCTCTTAGAGGCATAAAAGACATGCCTCTTTCCTCTTTGGTATGTAAAAGAAAAAGGTTCAACTTTGATCATTTTAGTGCCTTCACCATTGCTGCCATCATGACTGTCATTATCATTCATATCCTCATTGCTATCATGGTCCTTTGACCTACTGACATCCTTGCTTCTCTCTGTTTTATCACTGACATCATCATCATCATCATCATCATTATCACTGCCCTTTTCACCACTACTTTCTTCATGGCTCCTCTCAAGGCTACTGTCATTTGTCTCCTCTCATGGCTACTGTCATTTGTCTCCATGCTCTCTGCCTTATCACTGATATCCTTGTTGTCATTATCTCTGTCAACACCATAATTTCCTTCTGCTTCAATGCTGTTTGCCTCATTCACATCTTCCATGCTGACATCACTGCTTTTTCCCTTGCTTCTTTCCCTTGCACTGACATCTTCTGTCTCACTGATATTGACCTCATTTACATCAGCCTCATATTCATTATCTTGAATGCTAGGTGTTTCATCATTGGTTTCTGCATCACTGTTTCTCTCTTCACTGTTTGATTCTTCCTTACTGATTTCTGCGCTGCCTTCATCTGCTTCACTGACTGATTTTTCATTGTTTGACTCCTCACTATTTTCCTCTTCATTTTGTTCCTCATTGATATCTACCTCATTTTTATCATCTGCATCGCTTTGTGTTTTATCATTATCTGCCTCATTATTATCTTGGCTCTTTGTTCCAATGCTATCATCATCTCCATCATCATCATTTTCTTCTGTTTCCATGCTTTCTGACTTATTACTGACCTCTTCCTCATTGTTGATATCCTCCTTACTGTCATCAGCCTTATTTTCATCATCCTCACTACCCTCTTCTTCATTATTACTTTATTCATCATTACCCTCTCCCTCATTTTCATTTGACTGCTCATTGTCACTTCCTTCATTGTTTGATGCATTGTGAGAGAGTGATAAAGGAGGGTTGCCCTGAGGTGAAGGGATATGTGAAAATGGTGAAACATGTTCAACAGGAGATGATGGAGGAGTACGGATAGGAGGATGAGATGATGAAGGCACATTTTTCTAAGGATGGGGTTGTGGGTTTGTGAACACTTCATGGGCAATGAAAACCTCCCATGGAATACCCTTTTGCTGCAATTGATGCATCACAACCATTTTGATAAGAGAGTGGTGAAAGAGGCTCTGCATCTACTGTGGATGGTATCTCTTTTGTAAAATACAAGACATTTTGTCAATACTCCTGTAGAGGTAGTAGGGTAGATGCAACATCTTAACCCTAGTATAGTGCATGAGAAACCTGATGTGATAGGAATAAAGCCGGGAGAATCTTCCTTCACATGTGAAATATGTCATAATGACCGTCATCATGGGTGCATACCTCTCAAGAAAATGTGAGAAAGGAAATATGGATTTATTGTAGTCTTTGTATCTGGCCTTAAGGTATGGCTCATAGTAGCTCATGTCTAAATTTGCCTGCTTGAACCATTTTTCACCCACAATAGGTGTCCTAGTGGCAATAGCAATGACATCCGAAGACAGCTCAAAGTTTACCCCTGCAAGGTTGACTTGTTTCTCATGTAGGTTAAGCATGAAAATCCTAGTCAGCTCGGGGTGATTATGCACTTGCTGTACTTTCTCACAAAATTCATAGCAGCCTACATTTTGGAAGCAGGAGACAGTTAAGGGAGATGCATTTAGCTCCATTGTGTTTAGTGGTTCAAACCTGTTGATCATCCCACCTTTGTTTTGATGCCTCCTTGGCATTTGGCCTTCCTCACCACTATCACTGTCAGCTTCCCTTGACATTTTGATCACTTTGTTTTGAACAAAACCCTAGGACTGCAAAATAAAAATGAGATGAAGGGATGGAGGATGGCAGTCTTTGCAACTGAATGATATGGATGGGTGAGTGAGGGTAAGGGTATAGGAATATGAGTGAGAGGAAAAACTCAAGGACAACCTCAGTTTCTTGTTACAATTCTGCTTTGACAACAACTTGCACTGATGGAAAATGGATATGAAGGAAGGCAATGAATTTGTCAATCTTTTTTTAATGCAGGGGACTGATTTGGTGAATGGAGTGAGTGTAGGCACAACCTTAGGTGAGTGAATAACTTCCAATAATGTAACTCTTTGTCTGTCACTGGTATTTTTAGCATGCAGATGAAAAAATGTTTAAAACAATGATGTTTAAGCAAGAGAATTAGGGTTTCCTTCCTTCAATTAAATGATGACCAAATACTTGGAAAAGGGCTGATGAACTGTACTTACCCTCACCAGCCTTTGAAGACACCTTGGAGGAAATTTGAAGGGTTTTTGAGTGGATTTGAGTGCTTTTAGGGTGCAAGATTCCCTCCTGGCCAAGTGCGCAGTGCTCGGGCAACCGGTGAGTCGGGTCGGGCAAAGGTGCAACGCCTTGTGCCAGGCGCGTATCGCTAGAGGTTTTTTACCGGGTCTGTCGGGTGAATCAGGAAAATGCGTAGTGTGTTGCCAGGCATGCAACGCTACCTCACAAGCGCTCAACGATTTGATAAACTTCACGAGAGAAACTGCTAGGGGCACAGCGCCCGACTCCAGGCGCGCAATGCTGGCCTGAACGCGCAACGCCTCAACACTTAGCCAAATTTTTGATCAAAAACTCACAGTTTCTTCTCCTTTTGAAATTTCAAATTCTTTTCAAGGCAACATTGATTTGTTTGAAGTGTAAAATAACCTTATATAGACTCAAGGATTTTATTTTAGCTTCACAACCCACTTTCTTAATGTTTTTAAGCCCCTTTCACTTTTCATTGATATTTCTTTATGCTTTTGTCCTGTAGGTGATTGAAGTGATAATTATGACCTTTCTCACTGATACTCTTTACATTCTCTTTTTGTAGGTTTGCTCTGAGTTATAAAACTCGCCCTTCTTTTAATCCTAAGGATTTGACCTATTCACCTTGACACATCAGTAGCTTTAAAAACCTCCTCTGTTTGCATCCTGAAGTTTAATTTGATCATTTGATCATTTTAAGCATGACAACTCTTTTTGATAAGTTTGGAATCTTCACACAATAGCAGCTCCAACATTTCCTCTCATTGCCATCATGAGGTCTAACTCAACTCCTTACCTTCTCTGAATAACCTTTTACACTGTTTGCTATGTAGGTTACTAAGGTGATGAATTTTGACCCTTTCTGTTGGTCATTTGGTCTTGACAACTCATTAACGCACCTTTGGGAGGATTTCACATGATGGCAGCTTCAAAAATCTCCTTTGACATGCACGAGGGAATTCAAAATCATTCACTTTACCTTCTTTGGCCTCTTTTCCAAAACCCTAGGTGTTTGGAATGCTTGAAAAAAATTATCAGTGTTGTCTTCTAAGTTCTCTATAGCCCTTTTAAGTTCACTCATTTCTGTCAAGTTCACCTCACCTTTTTCCTTTTTTCATCAATAATCTCTGAAAGACTTCTCTTCATGTTTGGTTTTTGGTGTACCTCCTCCATGGTTATTCCTGCATTTGATCACGGTTTGGTACCCTGCTGGATCTTTAGGCTCAAAACCTTAGTTCTCCTTGAAACCAAACTGCTTCTCCTCTCCTTGCTATTAATGTCTTTATTGAGGAGCAACCCTATTACCTTACCAAATTTTTGCTAATAGTCATTTTAACATTCCTGCAGAAGTGTCAAAGTTCTCATTTACCTTTTGCAGAATTTGATTTTGACAAGGTAGTCTTCTTTGGAGACTTTTAGATCTTTCTTAGATAACCATATGCTAATCTTCTATTACATATGAGCCAACTTCTAGCTGTTGGCTGGATAAATCGATCTTGCGGACAAGATCGATCTCCCTAGTGTCAGAAGACAATCTAGCAACAAACGAACAACTAAGTTTGTCTTTCTCTAAATATATTCGTTTTACAAATAAGTGCTATGAAGGTGTCGATCCTAACTTAGATCCAAATGCTTATTTGTAACTGTGGTTCTTCCGTCGCAACAATAATCCTTCCATCACAACAAGAGTTCTTTCGTCGCAAGAAAGTGTCATCTTTTGTCGCAACAAAGTGTCGTCCTTTGTCGACCTGCAATCACAAACAAGAAAATATTAAATAGCACCTGTATAACAAATAATTATAAAACATACCTATCATAGTGATCAAGGAATCTATGAAATAAACGATCAAACGACAGCTTATTGAAATAAACAATCGAACGACAATTTATTGAGAAAAACAGAACTTGATTGTATTAATCTTAAAATATACAAAAGAACCTTACAACCTTAGCCTTGATGTTCGAAAGGCCTTCCCAGGGTCCGAAGCAGGAGTCTCCTCTACTTTGATAAGTCTTGCACTCTTCCTCCAGGAGCACAAAGAGGTATGTGATCTTTCCTCTCAAAAGCTCAGCAGAAAGAAGTCTAAATCTCAACAGCACTTCAACTCAATCACACATAAAGCTTGAACTCCCTTTGAGGCTACCTAATGCCTCTTTTTATAGAGCAGATGAGGAGGTTAGGGTTCCACCTTTGAAGGGATAGAATCCTCCTTCAAAGGGATAGGCTCCTCACATCAAGGGATTAGTTCCTTAAGGTGAGGGATGCATAAACCTTACTAAAGCGTACTCATCCCCAAAAAATCTCATCCAGAACCTTCTAGAATTGACCAAAATTCAACTTTTTTACTTTAGTTTCTTGCTTATTTTACTATGGAGGGGGTACGCAGGCATTACAAGGGAAAGATGCATTCTAGAATGCAGGTAAGAAGTGTATTACCTGTGTACCCAATTTAGGAATGCAGGCAGGCTTCATGTTACCTGCATACCCAAGGCATTTTGAGTTTTTAGGGTTTTTTCTCTAGTTTTAGGGCTTGGAATGAGGAACAAAGGTTGTAAGACTTGCAGAGGAGGCATGTATGAGTGTTAATGAGCTCATACAGTCAGCAGAATGTCAAGGTGACATTTTTTAGTGCAACACTAGCACATAAAAGAAGTGCTTAAAACATCAATGATGACTTTAAAACCTGTGAAACCCTAATGACCTACTGGGAGGGTCCTTTAACCATGATCTTGACTGAAAGTTGGCTTGGAGCCTTCAAGTGTAAAAATAGAGTATTGATAAGGTGGTGTATTGAAGATCCAAAATCCAATGTACTTGATTTATCTAAAGAGCCTACAGAGATAGTTTTGAGACCATCAATGCTTGAGGAACCTGGTGAAAATGGGAAGGAATAGGCTGATTGGTAACCCTAGATGGAAAGTGGAGTGATGGGAAAGGGAAAAACAAAGTAATGAGGTGATAAGTGGGAAAAAAGGATGGAGATGAGTGGCACAAGCCCATAAGGAATCCTTTAGGAGTGGTAGGGTGACCATGGAATGGAAAAATGGTAGAATAGTGAAATTTTTTCCATAAGGATAATGAAGGCAGTGAGATTTCTAAAACTCACAATATTCAAGGAATTTTGTTTTTAGAAATCTAGAACCAATATTTAGTCATCTACAGATGGTAAAAATTACTGATGACTAACAGTGGCTCCACTTGGGGAGGGCAGCTCCTTTTCAGGAGGTGTCCATGACCTAAGAGTTCAAATCCTTGAGTTTTGAAGACCAGTGCATTACTTGTACTTGGCAGATCCCTCTTCCTTATTTTGTTGATGTTCTCTTGAAGCTATGATCTCATAGAATCTGAAAAACATGATTGCTTCAATCTTAGCTCTACCTACCCATCCTACTTTGCCTAACATTTTTTCTTCTTCCGGGTGCACTTGGACTGGCGAACCCTTGACATTATTTTCTTTTGAAAGCATAAAAAACTATCTACTTGTACCCTTATCACTTTCAAGAGTCCAGATTAGGCTAATGAAATCTCTTATTCTCTACCTAGTCTACTCATTTGTCAAGATTAAGCTATTTGACAAAATTTATTCTCTAACCTACCGACATGAAATTCAAACAGATCAAACCAATTTTAAGCAATCCGACTTGTCATGGGCTGTGGCATTTGGACAAGCTGCACACAGAAATTATTTGTGTACAATAAAAAACTAGAAAAAATGAGGGTTGTGATTCAAAATGGGTTATGCATCCCTCTCATTTCTTTTGGTTCAGATTTATTCTTTGAGAACCAGCAATATTTCCTAATCTAATCTACTGACAAGCCAAGCTTAAATGGTTTGACAAGTCCTCTTTAACTAACCTATCAATAGAAATTTAAAACATATTTAGTCATGATTAGTGTTAGTATGAAACTTAATCGCAAGCGTACGAAAAAATCTCACTTTAGCTGTGCATAACAAACAACCCTAACATCAAAGCTGGCTGCCAATATCTTTAGATCTGCAATTAGTTGACCAAGATAAATGCTGCAAAATCTAGATCTATGCATTAAAAGACATTAAGCAGTAAATAAAAGCAAGAGTTGCTCCATGCATCCAATAGACAAGACAATATTGTTTTAAATAATTTTTGTATTTTTGGACACCTGGGAAGGGGACATAGAAAGATGTTACCAGTCCCCCTCAATGGGATGGGTTCTTGTAAGTCCTCATCACTTCAGATCTAAAATCCCTCTCTCTTGATGGTGTAGAAAACTCAGACAAAAATGGAACTCAAAGGGTGCTCCTAAGAAAAATGGTAGCAAAATATGGCAATGATGGTGGATCAAAGTCAGACCAAAAGTATAGATCCAGAGTGATATTTAGGCAACAAAAGGTAGTGAGTGAATGGAAAAACCCTTCTATTTATAACAAAATATTGAGTTAGTCTAGATATTGGTGTCTAATTAAAATATTATTAACCAAATCAAGATCCAACTTTTATGGAGTATTTTATTATATTTGTTGGAGGGAAAAATAATTTGACTTTGGTCGAATCCGTTTATTTGCAAATAATAAATAAATAAATGATTTTTTTATTATTTTAAGGATGTGGTTTAGTAATAATCAAATAAATAATGGTTTATTCAATTATTTATAAATATTTTAGTCAAATTTAACAAGGAATATTATTTAAATAAGGTTTAAATCATTATTCCTAGAAAATAATAAGATAAATAATGATTTATCTAATTAATTTTCATGTTTTGGGTTAAATATGACCAGGAATATTAATTAAACTGCTGTTTAACTAATTATTCCTTGAGGAAAATCAAACAAATGTGGATTTATTTAATATTTCCTCATGGGGTTTCCTGTTTAGACCATAAACAACTTAATAAATGTGGTTTACTAAGTTATTTTTCATAGTGAAAGCAAATTTACTTAGGGTAAAATTGGTCTTACATGGTGTACTTTGGTCCATCAAATAGTAACAGGTTAGATGACCAAAAAATGGTGTAACAGATTTCCCCCCAGTGTGCAAGCATTAGGAACTAATCATATGACTAAAGTACGTTGTCATAACTCAATGACTAGACACCGAAGGGGAAGTCAGAGAGAGAGAAATATAAGGTAGACCAAAGCGCTAGAGGACTATACCCTGAGGAGGCGAGACTTACAAGTGCGAAAAGTCTCTTTTATGAGTGAGTACCTGTGCTATAGGTGGCGGGGGAGGCATAACTATGCCCGCTGAGACAAAGTACAAAGAATAATGCGTCCAGTAAACAAGGGATTGAACTATATAGTACATGCTGGCATGAACATGAGCCAGATAAAAACATGATAATGAATCCCACATACATACTGTGCCTAGGATAACAGCCAGGACTCATAAAATAATATCTGAGTACATGAGATATAAATACAACCAAAGTGCCCCTGTAAATAGGAAAGGGCTCTGAAAATATGACTGATATATGCAAACTAAAAGGTGCTGCAAACGGATGAGACCAACATCATAAAATATAGGGAGCTACATTGAAGGCTGTAATGAAGAGGTCATCTGGGAATGTGGGGGGCTACCTGAAGGGCCACCCCCTCATGAGGTCTGAAACATCTCACACACACCCGGGAATCACCGGTACAATCTTCTGCATCACTGAACCATCAAGTATACATATCTCGATCACACTGTAAGGAGATGGAGCTGAGAAACGATCAAGTCAAAGGGCAATAAGGAGTCCCTTTTGTTGATCCGAGGCACTAAACAAGAGTGGAAGCTGGAACCAAGGTACACTGCCCTCTAGACCAGTATTTTGGAATGAAGGATCTAATGTCGACAGAAGGAGGTCCACCATAGGTGAGGCAATAAGGGATCCTCAACTAAGGCACGAGAGAAAATAGTAGAGTGACTGGTAGACTGACACCAGGGATGATGATGAAATGGGGGGTACTGAGTAGTGGACAGATGACTTCCCTTGTTAGAGCATAAAGGGCATGGATGACTTGGGAGCGACTGATACAATATCATAAGGGATAGGGGACAGTAGGACTCAAGGCCATAATGTGTGACACGAGAGAGGAATCAAGCAATGAAGGATGGAGGACTATAGTGGGATACAAAGGGACTCGGGATAGACTCCATGGATGCGATGATGACTCAACTCGGATGCTCTAAACAAGGGAAAATCAATGATGCTGCCACACAGAAAAGTTCCAATGGGGACCATAAAAACATGAGTACAAGATGGTTACTGACGACGAAAATTGACACGAGCATGAACAAGTATGGAGGCAAAGTGGTGCCCCAAGTACAAGTGTTGCAAGTGAAGAAATTTGATTTTGAGGAGTGGTGAAGTGACCCTTCTTGGACAAAATGTGTCCTAGTGAAGTATCAAATAACGAAAAACTAAAAGATACCCATTTGAGAGCCCAGTGAGAGCTTTCCAATGGTACAGATGGTTTGGCCATAGCAGGCGAAGGAAAAATCAGGGGTTTCTCTTTTAATAAGGAATTTCCCCTCCAAATTCACTCATGTGCAAGTGTAGTTGTGGTGAATGTAGAGAGGAGAGAAGGTCCTAAATCTTGCGGCGGTCGTAGCGGACAAACCGACCGTTGGAATCGAAATCTGCCAGTTGCAGGTAAGACGCCTAATCCTACTCTTTCATTTTAGTGGATCAAAATTTCAGTTTAGGCACCCAGATCTCATGAAAGGCCAGGTCGCACTTTTTGGGGTCTGTTCTGCGATTTGGGTAGCAGGTACTGGGCAGAAAACTGCGACCTGTCCAAGGAAATGACCTGAAAAGTGAGACTTGTTAGAGAAAGAGGGTTTCAGTGCTGTTTTTGGATGAGAGCTGGGATTTTTATGGTTGAGGGGCATATGTGCCCCCAAGCATGTTATGGTCATGCCAAAATGTATTTAGAAAGGGAGAATCTAAACACATTTTAATGATGTGGTGCACCATTTGTTTTCGTGATGGTTATGCAGTTCGAGAAAGGGAATGGAGGATTACCAATCTCTCTTGGTACTACATATATGAAGCAAATGGACTTAAGTTTCTGGGTTGGCATACATGGTGTCACTATCCCAAAGAGAGGATTTGGAGATAATGAACTAGTGCTCTCCTAGAATACCCACAGGTTGGTCAACAACAATGTCTAAGGGACTGGGTTGCTGATGTAAGATGAAGGAATGATGAGGGTTATCATCCCTAGAGTGATCTGAAGTGATATGGGACTCTAGAGGTTCTTCTAAATGGGGAAGAATAATGGTACTAGAGTCGACATGACTAGATGCACTAGGAGAGTTGTGGAGAATTGCTTCTCATGGTCTCTCAAATATGGGTGCCCCCTTACCCAAACATTGGGTGTCCATGTAATGGCCACAAGGTGTATGTGGTTCGAATGCATGGGTTCGATGTAAGGGAGGATAGATAAAGTCCGGGGTGGTGACTACTTCCATAATGTCATCATTGTAATAGAAGATGGGGTGACTGGTGGAAGAAAGACCACCTGACGCAATGAAGCTACCTGACTCATCATCATGAGAAGAGAGGTTCACATGCGCATCGTCACAAGGGGTGACAAAAAAAAAGAAAGTAGATGAAGGATCCACCGATGTTGAGCCCAAGGTGATCGCTGAAGGGAGGTCAGGCGAAACAGAAGGGGAAGGCCCAGGGGGGTCTTCCACCGAGGATCTCATAGATGATGACAGGTAGTGGATAGTGGCCGAAGACTCTGTCATTTCGACATCCGAAGGGGGAATGTCTATGGGAGTGGATGTGTCCTCTGGTTCTGCTGAAGCAAAACGTTTAAACAAGGGAGCAGTGGACTCGTTGCGCTTGGCCTCGAATTGGCGGACCGCTTCCAAAGAGGAATGATACTCTTCAAGGCGAGGACAGAGGTGAGTGTAGTGGCCATGGAAATCACACAAAACATAAGGGTGATTTGTGCGCAAGGACTTGAGTTTTGGGACTGAATCAGGTATAGTGACATATACCTCAGGGATATCAGACTCTGGAAACGTCTCATTGCCCATGGGCTTGAGGTGAGGCAACTTTGGACAGGCATGGGTGGCATGACTGACAACATCACACAAAGCACACTGGATGTTACGCTTTGGAGGCTGAGAAGAGGCAGGGTTTGTCGGGGCAGCCTTGTCTTTAGATGCCTTCTTGCGAGCTTTGCCCCCGTTACCCGAAGCTGTCGCAACAGGAGGAGGTTCCTATTGAGGTGGCTGAGGCACGATAGCTGAGGGAGGGGTCATGGAGACCGGTTGAACCGGGGTCCAAGCAAGATAAGGTTTTGGTTGACCAGGTGGGGTAGTGGCTGGGGGATCGAGGTGCTAGACGGGAATCCCTAGGGCTAGGTTAGGAAGGGATAGGGTAGCCATGATAGGTGCTGAGAATACTCCAGGAGGGGGAGCTAGGAACGGTATCTGACCGGAGGGGTAATGGCCAGGCGAGATGACTCCAAGATGGTTAAGGCCCGGAGGAACCATTCCAGGAGGGTAGAGAAGCTCATGGATACTAGCTGGAGGTGAAGGGCCAGGAGGAGGGGGTCCAGAAGGCTGAATCGAAGGGCTAGGAGTAGTCTGCGGAGGGCGAGGCTGCTGACTAGCCGAAGCAGGCCGCTTGAGGGAAGCCCGAGATGATTTCATCATGCAAATATTCAACGAGCTGGGATCAGAGACATGAGAAGGGAGACCAGGGACTGTACCAAAAAAAGAGGAGTATTTTTAGACTCTGGGTGAAACACTAATCAAGGGATCAACGGTTTGCTTATTGGCCACTGAATATATGATGGACTCAGGGGAGGTCTAAGACTTCGGTTCGTAATATGTCAACTGGTCAATGGTGACTATCTTTCCATTATGGGGAAAGGACATATTGTGGTGAACCACATATGGAACAACATACATCGCATAGGTGTATCTACGACCCAATAGAATGTTGTAATATAAGGGGGCATCAATGACTTCTACATCAATGCAAACAGTTTTGTCCCGCAAGAGTAATAGGACAACTGTGGAACAGGCCAATGGGCTGTGAAGCATGGCCATCCCACGCTCGGAGAGTGATCGTGGAAAGGGCCAGCTCAGGTGATCCGAGTTTTTTCCAAACCGAAGCGGACATCACATAGGTGGATGCCCCCTCATCAATGATACAACGGGAAATGTTGGCATTCCGGATCTTGATGGGGATTTGGAAGGCGACGAAAGCAGGAAGAAGAGGATGTTCTGACTGGTCAACATCGAATATGATCAAGCGATCATCTGAAGGATCTACATTGCACATGGCAGATAATAGAGCTTTTCGTTGTGAAGGGCACGACTAGAGGAGTTCCAGCATTGAGATGGCAACAGGAGATTGCGCCAAATCATCTACTATACTGTACAAATGGGCAGATTTTCCAGAAGCGGCGTTTTGACATAATGGTCCCTTAGGGATCTTGGTATGAACCTCTGCCTTAGGTTGAGGGATCTGCAAAGGACCGTTAGTTGTCTAAAGAGGCTCTGTAGAACTTGAAGAAGGGGGCTCGGGGGCAGACGTAACGTGAGGCTTATTGTACTGATGGGACCGAGGCTAAAGGTTGAGATCAACGGTTATAGGTTGGTCTGATTTCATCATGAGAATCTGGTAATCGGAGGTACCAGATGGAGGAGGTTGAGTGGCCGCCTGACCTTCAGATGGTTGGGCAGCCACAAATCCTTGCTGAGGGAAAGGATTAGTAAACATAGTCGGCTGACTAGGTGCAGCATTGGGAGGGACGGAAGGGGAGGCTTGCTGTCCCTGCAATGCTGCTTGAGTCTCCCACATCTGTCACATCTATGGTAAAAAAGGACAATCGTGCGTGTAATGACCATAAACACCACAACAAGAACAAGGCTTATTCATGCAAACATGCCTGTCCTACTTGGGCTGAGTGCCCTGTTGCTGGTTAGCAGTGTTAGGTGCATTATTTTGAGGATTAGGTCCAGGATTACTAGAGGCAGATTGATTTTGAGTGCCTTTCCTCTTTTTTTTGGAAGGAGGAGGATTAGTCGCGCCCTATTGTGCATACACCTGCCGCTAAGGGGGCAGTGGCTGTTTTTGTGGGGGTTGAGAAGGCAAGGGAGGCAGGGGTGCTAATGCTTGAGGAGATGGAGCACCAGGCTGCGGATACAGATAATAAGGAGGTTGAGTAACATTGTGGTAAACAGGTTGGGAAAAAGGAGGAGGCATGCCGTATCCTAGATACATGCTACCGGGAGGGGGAAAAGTGCTGGAGGTGCTGGCCCCTCCCTGAGGGAAACCATAGCCCATGGGAGGTTGAGCGTATGGATGAGAAAGAGCTCCAACGATACCGTCGACGGCATGAGATGCCCCCGGTGCATTGGCACCACCTGGTCTAGGAAGATTAGGTAGAATGGTATAAACATAACCAGACTGAGCGTAGATCAAGTCATATTTTAACGCAATCTAGAGAGTGACTTCTTCGGTTTGAGGGAAATGTGATGCGACATCTTTGCCGATAGCAGGAAAAATGGATCTAAGGAACCAGTCCATGTAGACACGGTCTTCAAAGGTAGGGGCTCGACATAGGCTCTTTCTTCTCCGCCATTCCTGGACATGATCAGATAGGCGGGTCGCAGACGATTGATGGAAAGAAGTCAAAAGTTCAGTACCAGTGTCATAACGAAGGGGAAGCTGGAAATATGATAGAAAATCTCGGGCAAGAGTCGCAAAGGTGGTATGAGAGGATGAGGCCTGATCAACATACCACTTAGAAGCTTTGCCAGTAAGCGTACGTTGGAACAACCAAAGACGAATAGAGTCATCGGTAATGGAGTTAGACGAACACCACATGTGGAAAGATCAAACATGATTTGTAGGCTATTCTCAAGAAAGACCTTCAAACTTGCGGATGTCGGAAGGGAGTTTGGTTGGCATTGCAGGCCAACCAGCGTCATGGCGTATAGGGTCATTGATCAACTGGTTAAAATCGGGAAGACTGAGGCCTACCATATAGGGGAGCAAGGGACCAGTCGGGGTAGTTCCTATTGCAGTTCCACTAGTAGTATTCCCAGCATTAGGCCTGGGGCTACCACCAGCGTTAGGTTCTGAGCCAGACATGGTGAAGGTGACAGGGGGAGAACCGGGGGTGGAACTAGAAGGGGAACCCAATGAACCAGAAGAAGAGTCGAAGTGCAGACTCGGTGGAGGACTAACTCGAATTCTACATGGAGGAGTAAGTCTTCCTACTGGAAACTGAGGATGAAGGCCAAGAAGTCTCTAGGATAAATGCCTTGGAGGCGCAATGATGAAGGCACAAACATGACACAAAGGGAAGAGAGACCAACAAGGGAAAGGAGGTGCAGGATCAACTGATTACAATTTTGAAACAAGGGCAAAGAGGTGCAGGATCAATTGATTACAATGTTAAATTCTTTACGAAACCAGAGATTTTGGGTTCGATCCCCAGCGGAGTCGCCAGTTGTTAGTATGAAACTTAATCACAAGCGTACGAAAAATTCTCACTTAAGCCATGCATAAAAAACAACCCTAACAACAAAGATGGCTGCCAATATCTTTAGATATACAATTAGTTGACTAATATAAATGCTGCAAAATCTAGATCTATGCATTAAAAGACATTAAGCAGTAAATAAAAGCAAGAGTTGATCCATGCATCCAATAGAAAAGACAAGATTGTTTTAAAGAATTTTTGTATTTTTTGACACTTGGGAAGGGAACATAGAAAGATGTTACTAGTCCACCTCAATGGGATGGGTTCTTGTAAGTCCTCAGCACTTCAGATCTAAAATCCCTCTCTCTTGATGGTGTAGAAAACCCAGACAAAAATGGAACTCAAAGGGAGCTCCTAAGAAAACTGGTAGCAAAATATGACAATGATGGTGGATCAAAGTCAGACCAAAAGTATAGATCCAGAGTTATCTTTAGGCAAAAAAAGGTAGTGAGTGAATGGAAAAACCCTTCTATTTATAACAAAATATTGAATTAGTCTAGATATTGGTGCATAATTAAAATATTATTAACCAAATCAAGATCCAACTTTTATGGAATATTTTATTATATTTGTTGGAGGGAAAATTTTTTTGACTTTGGTCAAATCCCTTTATTTGTAAATAATAAACAAATAAATGATTTATTTATTATTTTAAGGATGTGGTTGAGTAATAATCAAATAAATAATGGTTTATTCAATTATTTATAAATGATTTAGTCAAATTTAACAAGGAATATTATTTAAATAAGGTTTAAATAATTATTCCTAGAAAATAATAAGATAAATAATGATTTATCTAATTACTTTTCTTATTTTGGGTCAAATATGACCATGAATATTAATTAAACTGATGTTTAACTAATTATTCCTTGAGGAAAATCAAACAAATGTGGATTTATTTAATATTTCCTCATGGGGTTTCCTGTTTAAACCATAAAAAACTTAATACATGTGGTTTACTAAGTTATTTTTCATAGTGAAAGCAATTTTACTTAGGGTAAAATTGGTCTTACATGGTGTACTTTGGTCCATCTAATAGTAACAGGTTAGATGACCAAAAAATGGTGTAACAATTAGGCTACATGACTGAACAATACTCTCTTTTCTTCAACAAGTAGTGGCATTTAGTCTTGCACACTTTCAGCAATACTCTTTTTTTGGTATGGGATTGTACCTATTCTTTTTCTTACCCTCTTCTTCTTCTTTTCTCTGTTTTTGTATTTCATTTTTCTGATTTTTCATCAATCAATGCTATGTACAAATAATGAAAGCTTCAAACTAGGAATTTTGACAAAAATAGTGCTTGAGCATCCTGCCATTAATAGGACCTCCAAATAACTCTACTCCATCCAGATCTTGTAAAAAGAAAGCATTGTTACCTCTAACTGAATGAATGATGTAAGGATCCGTCCACAAATTTTCAAATTTTCCATGCTTGGCTTTGTCCTCTCTCCTTGAATCCCATTTCAGCACCTTGTCTCCAATTTGGAAATCATTGGCTTTGGTCCTTCTGCTAAAGATCTTCTTGATGTTCTCTTGCACTGCTTGTGTTCTTTTGTAAACTTCTTCCCTTGACTACTGCAAATGAATGGTTTGGTTCAGCCTCCTTTGAATATCATTCTCTTCTGTTTGTACCTCTTGAAGAAGCTTCATAACTAGAACTCCCAAGGATGTTGGGAAAACTGCATCCATGCTATACACTAGCTGATAGGGAGACATATTGATTGATTTTTTTGTTGTTAGTCTATCAGCCCATAGTGCATGCACTAGTTTTCTATGCCATGAATTTTTGTTCTCTTCCAGCATCTTCTTGATGATGTTCACCAAACCTTTGTGAGAGGACTCAGCCAGTCCATTACCTTAAGGGTAATAAGCGGTAGAGTGCCCTAGTGTGATGTGGTACTTGTAGCAAAAGTCCACCATTATCTTGGACTTAAATGCAGCAACATTATTGGTGATGATATTTTTAGGACAGCCAAATCTGGACAAGATGTTGGTTTCAAGGAATTTGATGATGACTAAGTCAATGGAATTCCTTGAAGGGATGGCTTCTATCCATTTGGTGAAATAATCAGTAGCAGTGAGGATCCACTTGTGTTGGGCAGATGAGGCAGGGTGGATTTCACCAATGAAATCTAAACCCCACTTTTGAAAAGGAGTTTCAACACTAATAGGATGCAAGGGAAAAGGTAGTAGCTTTTTCTTGCCATCAAAGATTTGGCATTTATGGCAAGTTTCAACTAGCTTGTGTATGTAAGGAAAAAGAGTGGGCCAATAGTAACCAACTCCAAGGATTTTGTTGGCTGTGGTTTTCCAGTAGAGATGACCTCCACACTCTCCTTCATGAAACTCATGCATGATTCTATCTGCATCATCTTCAAGTAAACATTTAAGCAAGATGCCAACAGGATTTTTCCAATACAAAGCTCTATCTAAAATGCAGAAATTTAATGCCTTTTGTTTCAAGAATCTAGCTTTTGTTTTGGACAAAGCAGGAGGAGCATTTAGATTAACAAGTACATACAATATGTCAGCATACCATAGTGAGTTCAGGAATTCTTCTTCAATGGGTGGAGTTGTTAGTTCCTCTTGTTCATCCAAAGAATGTAACATGTTTATGTCTAATGCTTGAAAATTTGCTCTAGCCATGAGTTTGGAAAGTCATTTTTCTTTAACCAGTTTAGTGGGTCTAATTTCTAAATCATATTCTAAGATAATAGAAATCCACTTACCCCTTCTACCATCAGGGTCCTGATTTAGAATGCCTTTAACAACTATATGTGGAAGAAAAGCAATGAAATGGGAGTGCAAAATGTAAACTCTGAAGTCTTTCAATGATTTGATCAAGGCAAAGGCTTGTTTCTCCATGATGTTATATTTTAGAGGTGAATCCCTCAATGCTTTGCTAAAGAAAGCTATGGGTTGTTCTTGTCCCATCATGTTCTTTTGAAGAAATATTGTAGCAATAGTGTGTTCTGATGCAAAGGAGAAAATGAAGAAATCCTTGGTAAAGTCGGGGCTTATTAGAATTGGTGTTTGGGTAAGGGCTTGTTTTACTAGTTCAAAGGATTGTTTGCCTTCCGTTTTCCACTTGATTCCTACTTCTCTTTTCAGCATGTGTGTGATATTTCTTAGGAGTTTAGCAAGGTTTGGTATGAACCTTCTTAGGAAGTTGATCTTTCCAATGAAATATTGTAGCTCTTTAATGTTTCTAGGGTGGCTAATATGTAATATACCTTCAATCCTTTTGGGTTCTATATTTATCCCTTCTTTGGAAATGATGTGGCCTAAGAGTTTTCCTTCTTGAAGACCAAACAATGTTTTCTTAGGATTCAAAGATAGGCCATACTTCCTACACTTCTCAAAGACATTTCTCAAATGAACTAGGTGTTCTTCATCAGTTTTAGAATAGACAGTGATGTCATAAAGGTATATCACTATGAAGTGACCTATGTCTTCGGAAAAAGCTACGTCCATGGCTCTTTGAAATGTAGCCCCCGCATTCATCAACCCAAATGGAATTTTTACATACATGAATGTGCCCCAAGGTGTTATGAAAGTGGTTTTGTGTTGATCACTTGGAAGTATTAGTACCTGATTGTACCTTGAAAAGCCATCAAGCAATGATCTCCTTTTAGAACCTACCACCGTTTGTAGTATATGATCCATTTTGGGTAAAGGGTAGTTTTCCTTCAGGGAGGCTGTTGAGTCCCAAAGATGTTCTTCTATTTCACCACATTCCACTTCATTTCCTTTATCAATTACAGGCTTAAATGATCAATAGGATTAATTAAAATTGCTTTAAGAATTTATATAATGGCTAACTTGTTATATTTTCATGGTTTTGTTGGTGTAGTAATTTTTGACTAGACTCGGCTACAAAACACAAGCATTCTATAGCCAGTCATCTGGTCTGCAGCTATCCTCATGTTTACGTAGGTTCCAGGTGTCACTGCAAATAAAAAGGCATATGGGTGAAATCCACAACACTCCCCCATCATCTTTTGCTCCCCACGAAGTCTGAGTTAAAGTCTCCAAGCGGTTATGCACGTAGAAGAGAAGCAGTTTCCTATCAAGACACGGACTCTACAGATGTCCGCAGTAAAGTACACGACTTTAAAATAGAGTTTTAATTTGATTAGAAGTGGGAAAGACACTTATCCCTGTTTATCTCAAAGACAGTTATGTAATTTTGTTATAAGTATGGCTCGGGAGACCGAGAAACAGTTAGTTAGATTTTGTTTTTGTTGCCTAGATTTCAGAAGACGTAATACTCTGTTTTGAAGAAATTCTCCTTTAATGAAAGAAGCATCATTTTGTTGCACGAGCTGAGTCAATATTGAAGTAGATTTGCGTGCTACTCCGGTGGTAGAGGGCCCCTACTGCCCGAGAAGCTTTTGTTCATATAATTTAGATAAGTAACTTAACCTTGTTTCATTTCTAGTTTAATTAATTTTCTGAACATTGCACTTGCATTGGATGCTATAGTTTAGTCTCGTTCTTATGTATTATTCCAAAATATCACTAATATCGAATGAGGTGTAACTGTAGTATTTTAGAAGTTAGTTGCATTTCTTTCTTTACGTTTTTTTGCTCAATTACATCAGTTGTTACAGCTAATCTTGTTCTCATTAATCTTTTCCAAAATATCACTAACTCTGGATAAGACATAGCTGTGTGTTTTAGAGCTTACTGCGTTTTGTTGAACTTTATGTTTTATGTCCATTTGCATTGAATGATACAGCCGGACTCGTTTTTACAAACTATTCCAAAATATCACTCATCCTGAACGAAATAGGGCTATAGTATTTCATAGAATTAGTTTCATTTTAGTTTAGTTGAAATACTCCGGAGGTAGATGTTACTCTAGTTTAATTCTGTCACTACATTTCAAGTTTGATAATGGCACTCTGGTTCAACTCTGTTCACTATACTTCAAGTTATATTAGTGGAATTCTAGTTCAGTTCCAGTTCACTGTATTTTCAAGTTAGGTTAATGGCATTCTAGTTTAGTTGTGGTCACTGTGTTTCAAATTTGATCAATTGCATTCTAGTTCAGTGTTATCCATTGTTCTTTAAGTTGTATTAACTGTCAAGATTAGACTTCACGACCTTCATTATTTACAAATTACTCTTGTTCTGATTTTCTATTAATGCATCATTATATGGACAGGAATTAGTGATATCAGTTTAAGGCCTTGATTATTCTGCAATCTTTGCAATCTCACAAATAAGCCTTTTCCCAGAAAACTGTTCTAGAAAATCTCTAAACTTTCGAATAAGAATTAGTGGTGACAAGTTGAGCTGCAGAATGGAATAATCTTAGCAGTACAATTTAATTTAGAGTAGAAATCTTATTGTGTTACAAATAGTGTTTTCCAATTGTGTTCCAATAAACTTCTAGTCATGGATGAGATTCTTTGCAATATTGTAAGATGATTGTTTACTTAGGGGAACCTCATTTTCACTAAACTTGTCCTTTTCTCAAGATATTCCAACATATTAATAATGAATGAATTGGATAAGTTCATGCTATGAGTTATTGAGTTCATGTTGTGATTTATTTCCTTGCTATGAGTCATTATCAAGCTTTGCATTTTCTGTCCTTTAGTGTCATACATTGTTGAGAATAGGCTTTGCTCTGTTTTAGTGTAACCAACAAACTCTCTTTACCAGCACTTAGTTCTTTTCCTCTTAGAAAAAAATCACAAAACCAAAAACATTGAAAAAACACTAAACACAACGTAGTGAGAAACAAATACCTAGGCACATATAGTGCACCTCACTTCAACAGTTTACTAACCCTGGTTGACAATTAATGGAAGCAACTTAGGAACACTAAGTTGAGCACAACAGAGGCTTTGTTAAAGTTTCTAAAGTCTATGCACAGCCTAATCTCCCCTATTTTCTTTTTCACTAACACAAGGTTAGAAACCCATTCTGAGTACCTAAGTGGGACTATGATACCAGCATCATACATCTTCTTTATTTCTTTTTCAACAAGAGGTACTAGGATGGGGTTTTTTCTTCTCAATTTTTGCTTGAATGGTTTTTGGTTTTCCTTGAGAGGAATCTTATGTTGAATAATATTTGTGTCATAGGAATTCAAGTCCTCATATCCCCATGCAAAAACATATTTAAACTCTTTGAATAGCTCTATGTATTTCTATTTTATGTGAGGTGGCAGTTTTTTGGACAGCTTGATAATTTTTGGTTTTTCTATGCTGCCTATGTTGCATTCTTCTACATTAGTCTCGGTAGATTCCATTTTTGTCTTCCTAGCAACATCATTGAAGTCAAACAACTCTTCTAAGGGGGTAAGACCTCTTGGTAATGAGTTATCTTTGCATTGTAGTACCTCAAGGCATTTTTGATCCGGGTCCCTAGAAAATTTTTCCTCATGAAAGTGTTATAGCAGATTTACATCAGCATTAGGAAATGGATCTGTTTTTGGTGTTTTTTATTCATTTGGGAAATCTTGTTCATGATCTAAGCTTGGTTTTTTTATTGCAAATTCATTCTTAGATTGCAGGAAATCATCAATTTGTTTATCATCCTCAAACACTTGTCAATAATCTATGTTGTCAGGTACTGTAGGCCGATTTTTTACTTTGACAGCGTATTGTTCATTGGCATGGGGTATTTGGCAAGTGCTGGAAACAAAGGCAAGTTCATTGTCAAGGCTGTTTTGAGCTCTAGGGATGGAGGTAAGTTCATACTTCTTAAAATTTTTCGGGAGGTCTAAGGCAACATTCCTATATTCTCTTAGCCTAGGATTCTTGGTAGAATATTCTCCCCTGATTTGTCTAATGATTAGCTCAGAATCTCCTTGAACATAAATTTTCTTGGCTCCTATGTCTTTCAACAAATGTAAACCAAGGATAAGAGCCTCATACTCTGTAATATTTTTAGTGCATTGAAAATATAGTTTGTAGGAGTGGCCTTCATTGGTGTTATGTGTTATTCCTCCGTAGTTTGCAAGATCGGCAAGAACAAACGCTGCAGAGCCTACATCAAAACCACTTTGGAATCCTAGGATCTAGCCCTCCTGGATTTAGAGAGGGATCTCTCTATGTAAGTGTTTTCTAAAGATATGATCTTTACGCTTTGTTTATGATATTAGGCTAGTTATGAAGTACAAGGGTTTGTTTGTTTTTGGTTGGGTGGGATATCATCAAAATGAAGGAAGTATTTTGAAGGGTGAAGGTATGAGAAGGTTGAAAGAATGGTTCAACTGATAGGATAAATGAGAAACAATATCAATCCATTGGGCTATGGAGTCACAAAGGATTTAATTGGATAAAAAGTTTCAAGAGTGGTCTGTGGGGCAAGTCATCAATATCAAAGGATATTTTTAGATTGAGTTATGGTATGAAACATCAAGGAGTGTGATGAAAGAAGAAAACATATAAGAAAAAAAAAGGAAAGCTTAAGATCAGGTAAGAACTTTGAATCTAGCCTACTTTCAGCATACTCTCAAGGAAAAACAAAGAACAACCTAAGATCAAGTAAAGATTTTTAACTTAGCCTGCTTTCAGCATATTCTCAAAGGAAAACAGTTAAAACAAATAATAGCTTAAGATCAAATAAGGACTTTTAAGCTAGTCTGCTTTCAGCATATTTTCAAAGGAAAACATTCAAGATAAACATAAAAAGTAGCCTAAGATCAGGTAATAACTTTGAATCTAGCCTGCTTTTGGCATACTCTTAGGGAAACTTTCAAAGACAATATCTCAAGTTATACTCAGGAAACATGGGCTCACCAACAATTTACTGGTTATACTCTATTGAATTATCCTCAAAACACAATTAGAAGAAAACATTAAGATAAAGCTTATCAGTGAGATTTAGGGTACTTTACAGCAAATCCTAATCTATATTTGTTGTTCTTTATCAGAGAAAGTGGACAATATGAAAAACATAAGAAAAACAACAATTACAGTAAGAAACACATCACTGTTGACATAGACTAGGATCCCATAAATAAGCTTGTATTATGATGTTCAACCAGTTACAATCTTCAAGTCCAGTAGGCCTTTAAAGCTTCAAACTTCTCATCTTAGCCTATGTTTCTTCAATTACAAACAGAGCTTCAACAGCCTCAGTAACTATTTACACTTGATAAGTATTCAACAACCAACGATAATAATGAACTCCTCATATGATATATATATAGGTGAATTGAGGAGGTGGAGTGAAAGGAAGAGTTATTTGTGCAATTAATACAGAGTAATTGCTTCTCGGCCTTTGGGAGGCCTAAGGGAGAAGATATTAGATGTTTTAACTCTGTTAATTTATTTTTTACATTAAGTTTCATCAATTTCAGTCACTTTTGTTGACTTTTGAGGCTTTTGGTAGGCTGGCAATAACTTCTGAGCTGTCTTTGGCAAAATATCTCTGACTGTGCATTCAATTTGTATTCTTTTGAGGAAATAGGCCTGTAGGTGGCATTTATGAGGATTAATTGCCTCACTGATGTGGCATTTGGAGGCTCTCTTTGTTGATCTGTCTACTTTTGTGGCTCTAAACACTGATTTGCCTTTAATTTGTGCTTTAAGGCCTTATAATCATCTTCGGGCTTTTTGTCTTTTTCTGCTGACTCTTTTATCCTTTAAACTGTGTATTTTATCCTTAAAACTGTAGGATTAAGTCTTTTAATTTTCGGGCTTCTGACTTTAATCCTTTATCTTTTAAATTTCTGATACACTTTATCTTCTTCTGCTAATGTTCTCGACTTACGCTATACAGGTGGCAGCTTGGAGGGTTTACTGTGTAACTGGTGTCCATGAAACACTGATTAAACTTCGAAATTCAACCCTTTTTGTCCCTTTTCTTCGCTTTTGGGACTTTTTGGATCATCATCCAAGGCTACATCAATGTAATTTTGACTGTGGGACGACTTTTTATGACTACTTCTATAAAACCTACAACAAACCACAAAACTTGTAATAAAAACCTGCGTGTATTGGGTAAACTGCTTTGGAGGCTCGGCGGAGGGCAAAAAGAGTAGTGAGGAGGGGAAAATGCATGCAGGATAAGGTTCTATGGAGAAAACCTGCGAAAACAGGGTTTAATCTGAATATAGGCGCGAAAATGAGAAAAGTGGTTTTGGAAATACCACCGACGGTTTTCGCACTGTAGATGGGTGGTAAGTGGTTTAGGCCTGAATGAACACGATATCGTCCGCCGGACGATGTGTGTCCTCCCAATACCGCCGATTTCGCGTCCAAAATATGCAATTGGTTTCATTGGTGAAATGAATGCAAAATTGGTTTAGGACCATTAGATCTTCGAGCCGAAGATCTACGATTAGGAATGAGCGCGAAGGTTGGAAAGTTGTGCGGTGGAAGAGGCGGTGGGACCTAGGTGACGTAAGAAAATTTTTCGGGTAGTGGGTATAGCTGGGAAATGGGATGAAACGAGGAATCATGGCAGTCGTTAGATCAAGGCTTGAGGCCTTTGATCTATGGTCAAAATTCGTTTGCGCAGATGCACGAGGATGGATGTCGAGTGGTCGAAGGATGAGAGGGGAGGTGTGATGACCGTCAGATCGATGAGATCGACGGTCAAGATTGCCCAAGGGAAAAATATAGTGCGGAGGAAAATATAAAGAAAAACGCATTTTGCAAGGGGAGCGGGGGAAAAAGCTAAGGGAAGAAGGCTGGGGATAAGTTAGAAGTGCAGTTGTGATGGAGAATTGATGATCGTTGATCTTGATAGATCAATGGTGCAGATCAAATCAGGGTTTGAATCATCGGCGGAGGAAAAAGAAAATGAAATGAAGAGAAAACATGTTTTGCCGATGCGATGGGGCTAACGGCTTGGTGTTGGGGCATGGTCCCATGGAGGAGCAAGGGACTGAGAGCCAAGAAAAGAAAGGCTAGGGATTTAAGCCCTCGGGAGATCGGTGCATCCGAGGAAAAAAGGTGCGGGGAAATAAAAATTGGGAACGCCGATGGCGATGGCCGATGCGATGGGATCGCATCGGCGGGATTTACATCGGGTGATTGCATCGGCGGATCGCATCGGCAGGGGAAAAAAAAAGGTAAGGGGGAAGAAGAAAGTGGAAACGCTGATGCGAAATGGGGGCTAGCGCCTGGTCATGGGTGCAAGGTTCTATGGCAGAAAAATGGAAGGGTGCTTAAAGCCTAAAGAGGAGCGGAAAGGCTTTTTTGAAGGTTTTTTATGGTTTTTATGGGTTTTTAAAGTCTTTTTGAGGTTCTGGTAGGATGAAAAGGGGGCTTTTAAACCAATTTAAAGGGAATTTTATGGTTTAAAAGGGGGATTTTGAGGAAGTAAAGGGTGAAATGAGGAAAAATAGATGAAATGAAGGGGTTTTTTTGCAGAAGGGTTTGTGAAGGTGAAAAGATGGGGAAGTGGCCTAAAAAATAGTTTTTTCTTTGTAGCAGCGGGATTTTGAAGGTTTTGGAGAGAATATATTAATGGAATGAATCCTTTTGGATAAGGAACACAAAGAGGCTTCAAGAAGTCATAAATTTTGCAGGAAATTTTTTTCTTGAAGACTAAAGACTTGTTTTAGCCATCATTTGCTATAACAAAATTTACTGATGGCTAACAGTGGCTCCACTTGGGGATGGAAGCTCCTTGGAGGTGTCAAGAACTTTAGAGATAAATCTCTGCAAAGTAGACCAGTGCCTTGATATTGTGATGCACTTTGACAACCTCTTCCTTCTTTTATCATGCTTTTGAAAACGATGATCAGTATTTGTATCAACAAAATGAATTTTCCCAAACATTCTACCTACACAGCCTACTTTTCCTAACATTTTTTCTTCAATAAGGTGCACTTGGACTTGCAAATATTTGACATCAATATTTTATTCTTTTATTGAAAGCAGGAAACTAATATAAATCTACCCTTATTTCTTCCATGAGTTCAGTTTAAACAGTTGAACTCATTATTTCTCTACCTAAGCTACTATCTGCCAGGTTTAAATTGTTTGACAGATTTTATTCTCTATTTTCTAAAACAGAAATTTAAATAAAAACAAACCAAGATTAAGATGTCTAATTTGCTGTGGTGTCTATGGTTGTATGTACAAGCTACACATAGACTTTATTTGCAGAAAATTTAAAACAAAACTGCGAAGGCTTAAGATCTGAAAATTTAAAACATCCTTCATTTTTTCATGACTCAGATTTTGATCTGTTTTTAGAGTCATCTTTTTGCTTTTCTCTTGGTTCATATTTTGAGCATGTTTGAACCATTTTCCTCTATATTTTTTGGATCAGTTTTTGATCTAATTAGAGCCATTTCTTCCTTAAACTTATAGGTTCAGGATTTAAGCTTGTTTGAACCTCTGTTTTTCTATCCTAATCTAGTCTACTGATAAGCCAAGATTAAATTGTTTTGCAAATATTCTTCACTAACCTATCAACAGTAAATTGAAATCTATCTAGTCATGATTAGGCTGTATGACTAGATAGCAATGTTCTTTTAAGTAGTGGCATTTAAGCTTGCACACTTTCAGATTTTCATTCTTTTCTTTTTTGGTATGGGGTTGTACCTTTCTTCTTTTATATTTGCCCTCTTTTTCTCCTTTTCTAATGTTTTTGTATTTTTTATTTTTTCAAATTAAAAACAGAAAACAAAAAACTAACTAAATGCTCAAAGGTTGAGCTTTATTGACATTACTACCTAACCTATTCTAACTTGGAAATCTCTGTTGTTTTAAATGATACAATAATGCCAGTGCAACCAGTTAAGTAGTGAGAAGAAGGAATAGAAAATTTGGCTGCTTGTCAGAGGTGACCATGGTATTCTTTGAATATTATTCTTTAAAACCAAGGCTATCAGAGAAGGTGACAGTTTCTTATGTATTTGGATCTTGCAAAGGATCCATGCTTGAGAATTTGACCCAATTAGGATCTCCACACATTCCTCCATAGGATCAACAAAGAAAATATGAGAACCCTCTTCTTTTGGCCCTCCATGATTGGTAGATTGTCTGCCTCTAAGACATCAGCTTCAGGGATTGCATATTCAGTATGTTCCTTGGAAGCATCATCATCCTTCACCTGCAAATCAACAAGCAGTGAAATTTCTTCTTTCTTTAAATCTATGCTTGCTTCTGATGTAATTTCAGGTTCTTTGGATGACAGATTGATATTGGTAATGGGAGAAGGTTCTTCTTGAAAATATGATATATCCTCAGTAGGACAGTCTTCTATTTGTTTTTCTCCCCCAAATAATTTCCAGTACTTTTCATTGTTTGGGACAACTGGTCTGAATTTTTCTTGAATTGTATATTGTTTGCTCTTACAAGGTCTCAGACATGTACTAGCAACAAGGGCTAATCCATTGGAAAAAATGTTTTGGTTTTTAGGAAAAAGGGTAAGTTGGAATTCTTAAAATGATTTTAACAAATCCATGGCATCATCCTTATAGGCTCTAAGCCTGGGATTTTTAACCATGCATTCCTCATTCACTTGCCTAATTACCAATTCTGCATTCCCATGAACTGTTATCCTCTGGGCTCGTAATTTCTTCAATAAGTGCAGCCCTAAAAGTAGTGCATCATAATATACTATGCTACTTGTGCATTGAAAATTCAATTTATATGAATGGCCTTCAGAATGATTGCTTTCTATATTGTAAAGCCATATTCCTGCACCTGCACTAGTTTTACTACATGACCCATCAAAACTCATACTCCACAGAGGACTAGTTTCAGATTTATCATTAATTTCCCTACTATCCTCTCTGTCTTGAGTGTCATTTTGTTGTTCTATGGGATAGGCACTATGTTGATGATTATCTTGTTCAAATGAAGGTTTGGAGGGTAGCTTTTTGTTTAGTATTTGATCAATTTCTTCTTCTGTCAAAGGAGAGATTTATCTTTCAGCATAAACAGAAATACAACTGTCCTCTTTCTCTCGTGTTAACTGGTTTTGAGGCTAGATGTCTTCTTGAGCCTCTTCTAAGGGATATTTACTTGTGCTTGCAGGGGAACCTTGAGGATTTTCTACTGTTTCCTGATCTTCTTCTATTTCAATCAACTCCTCATGATTGTTATGATACTTAATTTGAATACAGGGTTCATGAGTTGTTTCTTTTATATTATCAGGACGCCACTCTTCTTGTGTAATCTGAAATGAGTTGTAACATAGAGGGAGAGTCCCTACATGTGCTGGTTCTCCTTCCACATCAGATTCTACATTTTCTAAGTGGCTACTTGTTTCCTCAAAGCACTGCTCACTATTAGTATTGGCATTTTGTTCATAAATATCTCTTAATAGTAAAACACAAGTCATAGGTAGGCAATCATGAATTTCCTGACAACCTTCCTCATCATCTTCTATAAAGTCTTGGTCATCATACATGTCTTGCTCGTTGTATAGGTCTTGTAGTGATTGAGTTTGTTCTTGATCTGGAAAATTCATGGGCTGCTCTAGATCATCAATAATTAAATTAGCCTCACCTAGAAGGGATGATGAATTAGTATTTATGTTGGCAGGGATATCTTGAGGAATGTCCTTTATTCCTTGAATGATTTCTTCCTCAAATGATTCATCTAGGTTCTTGTGATGGCTAGAATGCATATGAAACTCTTGAATGGTTGTTAACAGATCTTCAGGATGTATATTAACCAAATCCTCATCAATGTCTAACAAGTATTGTATGAGGTTTTGAGATTGATCACAACAATTTGCAGTCCATGATAGAGATGAAGGGTTTTCTTTATATTCTTCATAAAATACCTGGTGCATGTTTTTTAAATAAGACAAGCTCTTAGGTTCTAACCATTCATACCAATCCCTTTCCTTCCCTTCTAATGCTAACATGAACATTTTCATAAGGCAATCTTCATGCCATTCAGTTTTTACCTTCCATACATGTATATGAAACTTGATGAGATGTAATAATGGGTCATCAAACTTTTCACCTTGAAAAACAGGAAGATTATCATCCCAACATAGTTGGGGCATTTTATGTGGGAACCCAGGGATATGATCTCTACTCATTGGGGCATATCTTCGTTGTATCCTTGGAATCATGTTAGTAAATCAGAAGAGAGGTCACTGTGTCTATTCAACCAGTTCGGAGTCTTCTACCAGTGGAGTCATTTTGTCTTTTGGAGGTTGTGGAGTCGCTAGGTGGTAATTTTTAGCTCTTTTGGAGGTAAAATGTTCTATGGTACACCACCAATGTTTATTTAAATACCAACCTGAAATGTTTTGGGTCTTCTGAGGTTCTAAGGATATACAAGATGTAATTCATTTAGAATTTCCCAGTAGAGTTTTAGGAAACACCAAAGGGGTTAGAAGGGCTACTGAATATCAATGGAGTCGCCAGGTGAAGGATTTTTACTTATTCTCAAGGTTTGGTTGTTGTTCACCATCAACAATCAATAATAATCAGTCTTGGTGACACTTGATTCATTTAGGAATAGGGGTTAGTTGAGTTGTGAAGTTATCTATTACTCAATATATTCCCCAGTATGGTCGCCACTCTGTTAGGCCTCTGTAGTTTGCAATATTGGCAAGAAAAAACGCTGCAGAGCCTACATCAAAACCACTTTGGAATCCTAGGATCTAGCTCTCCTGGATTCAGAGAAGGATCTCTCTGTATAAGTGTTTTCTAAAGATATGATATTTATGCTTTGTTTATGATATTAGGCTAGTTATGAAGTAAAATGGTTTGTTTGTTTTTGGTTGGGTGGGATATCATCAAAATGAAGGAAGTATTTTGAAGGGTGAAGGTATGAGCAGGTTGAAAGAATGGTTCAACTGATAGGATAAATGAGAAACATTATCAATCCATTGGGCTATGGAGTCACAAAGGATTTAATTAGACAACAAGTTTCAAGAGTGGTCTATGGGGCAAGTCATCAATATCAAAGGATATTTTTAGATTGAGTTATGGTATGAAACATCAAGGAGTGTGATGAAAGAAGAAAACATATAAGAAAAACAAAGGGCAGCTTAAGATCAGGTAAGAACTTTGAATCTAGCCTGCTTTCAGCATACTCTTAAGGAAAAACAAAGAACAACCTAAGATCAAGTAAAGACTTTTAACTTAGCCTGCTTTCAACATATTCTCAAAGGAAAACAACTAAAACAAGGAATAGCTTAAGATCAAATAAGGACTTTTAACCTAGTATGCTTTCAGCATATTCTCAAAGGAAAACATTCAAGATAAACATAAAAAGTAGCCTAAGATCAGGTAAGAACTTTGAATCGAGCCTGCTTTTGGCATACTCTTAGGGAAACTTTCAAAGACAATATCTCAAGTTATACTCAGGAAACATGGGCTCACCAACAATTTACTGATTATACTCTATTGAATTATCCTCAAAACACAATTAGAAGAAAACATTAAGATAAATCTTATCAGTGAGATTTAGGGTATTTTACAGTAAATCCTAATCTATATTTGCTGTTCTTTATCAAAGAAAGTGGACAATATGAAAAACATAAGAAAAAAAACAATTACAGTAAGAAACACATCACCGTTGACATAGACCTGGATCCCATAAATCAGCCTGTATTATGATGTTCAAACCAGTTACAATCTTCAAGTCCAGTAGGTCTTTACAACTTCAAACTTCTCATCTCAGCCTATGTTTCTTCAATTACAAACAGAGCTTCAGCAACCTCAGTAACTATTTACACTTGATAAGTATTCAACAACCAACGATAATAATGAACTCCTCATACGATATATATAGGTGAATTGAGGAGGTGGAGTGAAAGGAAGAGTTATTTGTGCAATTAATACAAAGTAATTGCTTCTCGGCCTTTGGGAGGCCTAAGGGAGAAGATATCGGATGTTTTAACTCTGTTAATTGATTTTTTACATTAAGTTTCATCAATTCCAGTCACTCTTGTTGATTTTTTAGGCTTTTGGTAGGCTGGCAATAACTTTCGAGCTGTCTTTGGCAAAATATCTCTGACTGTGCATTCAATTTGTATTATTTTGAGGAAATAGGCCTGTAGGTGGAATTTTTGAGGATTAATTGCCTCACTGATGTGGCATTTGGAGGCTCTCTTTGTTGATCTGTCTACTTTTGTGGCTCTAAACACTGATTTGCCTTTAATTTGTGCTTTAAGGCCTTATAATCATCTTCTAGCTTTTTGTCTTTTTCTACTGACTATTTTATCCTTTAAACTGTGTATTTTATCCTTAAAACTGTAGGATTAAGTCTTTTAATTTTTGGGCTTCTGACTTTAATCCTTTATCTTTTAAATTTCTGATACACTTTATCTTCTTCTGCTGATGTTCTCGGCTTATGCTGTACAGGTGGCAGCTTGGAGGGTTTACTGTGTAACCGGTGTCCATGAAACACTGATTAAACTTCGAAATTCAACCCTTTTTGTCCCTTTTCTTTGCTTTTGGGCCTTTTTGGATCATCATCCAAGGCTACATCACTGTAATTTTGACTATGGTATGGCTTTTTATTACTGCCGCCATAAAACTTGCAACAAACCACAAAAATTGTTATAAAAACCTGCGTGTATTGGGTAAACTTCTTTGGAGGCACGGAGGAGGACGAAAAGAGCAGTGAGGAGGGGAAAATGCATGCAGGATAAGGTTATGTGGATAAAACCTGAAAAAATAGGGTTTAATCTGAATATAGGCGCGAAAATGAGAAAAGTGGTTTTGGAAATACCACTGACATTTTCATCGCTGCAAATGGGTGGTAAGTGGTTTACGCCTGAACGAACGTGATATCGTCCACCGAGCAACTCATGTCCTACCAATACCGCCGATTTTGCATCCAAAATGTGCGATTGGTTTCATTGGTGAAATGAACGCGAAATTGGTTTGGGACCGTTAGATCTTCGGGCCGAAGATCTACAGTCAGGAATGAGCGCGAAGGTTGGAAAGTTGTGTGGTGGAAGAGGCGGTGGGACTGAGGTGATGTAAGCAAATTTTTCAGGTAGTGGGTATAGCTGGGAAATGGGATGAAATGAGGAAGCATGGCAGCCGTTAGATCAAGGCTTGAGGCCTTTGATCTATGGTCAAAATTCGTTTACGTAGATGCACGAGGATGGATGTCGGGTGGTCGGAGGATGAGAGGGGAGGTGTGATGACCGTCAGATCGATGAGATCGACGGTCAAGATTTCCCAAGGGAAAAATATAGTGCGGAGGAAAATATAAAGAAAAACGCATTTTGCAAGGGGAGCGGGGGAAAAAAGGCAAGGGAAGAAGGATGTGGATAAGGTAGAAGTGTGGTTGCGATGGAGCATTAATGATCATTGATCTTGATAGATCAATGGTGCAGATCAAATTGGGGTTTGAATCGTCAGCGGAGGAAAAAGAAAATGAAATGAAGAGAAAATGTGTTTTGCCAATGTGATGGGGCTAACGGCTCCGTGCTAGGGCATGGTCCCATGGAGGAGCAAGGGACCGGGAGCCAAGGAAAGAAAGGTTGGGGATTTAAGCCCTCGGGAGATCGGTGCATCGGAGGAAAAAAGGTGCGGGGAAATAAAAATTGGGAACGCTGATGGCGATGGCCGATGCGATGGGATCACATCGGTGGGATTTACATCGGGGGATCGCATCGACGGGATTTATATCGGCGAATTGCATCGGTGGGGGAAAAAAAGGTAAGTGGGAAGAAGAAAGTGGAAACGCTGATGCATGATGGGTGCTAGCGCCTGGTCACAGGCGCAAGGCTCTATGGCGGAAAAATGGAAGGGGGCTTAAGCCAAGGGTCTTAAAGCCTAAAGAGGAGCGGAAAGGCTTTTTTGAAGGTTTTTTATGGTTTTTATGGGTTTTTTAAGTCTTTTGGAGGTTCCGATAGGATGAAAAGGGGGCTTTTAAACCAATTTAAAGGGGATTTTATGGTTTAAAAAGGGGATTTTGAGGAAGTAAAGGGTGAAATGAGGAAAAATAGATGAAATGAAGGGGTTTTTTGCAGAAGGATTTGTGAAGGTGAAAAGATGGGGAAGTGGCGTAAAAAACAATTTTTTCTTTGTAGCAGCAGGATTTTGAAGGTTTTGGAGAGAATATATCAATGGAATGAATCCTTTTGGATAAGGAACACAAGGAGGCTTCAAGAAGTCAGAAATTTTGTAGGAAATTTGTTTCTTGAAGATTAAAGACTTGTTTTAGCCATCATTTGCTGTAACAAAATTTACTTATGGCTAACATTATGTATCCAAACACCTACTCCCAAACCATATTTTCCACAAGAGCCATCAAAGCTCATGTTCCAAAGTGTTTCAAGTTCAGCTTCACC
Organism: Pinus albicaulis; assembly: GCA_034641835.2. Classification (NCBI taxonomy): domain Eukaryota; kingdom Viridiplantae; phylum Streptophyta; class Pinopsida; order Pinales; family Pinaceae; genus Pinus; species Pinus albicaulis. The sequence continues at coordinate 361,428,300 of CM076580.1, forward strand.
ATTATGTTGTTGTTCAGGGCTGCTAGAGTTTTGGCTGTCAAGTTCTTCATTTTTCATTTGGCTTGAATTTTCTCGTAAGCCTAGCTCTTTCTCATTTTCATTTACTTGTTCATCAATGTCATCTTCATTATACAAGATAAATGAGTCAAGGTCTAAATGGATAGAATAAAGAGGGGTGTTGTTTGGCCTATCTTGGCTGCTAACCATATATTTCATGTGAGATTCCCAGTACAATCTCCTTGTTTGGTTAAAAACTGGGATGGTAGCATAGGACATGTCCATTTGGAAGTTTTTTTGGAGTTTGGCTCCCCATGATCTAGATAAAAGCATGCCATACTTTGGGGGGATATCAACTACTACAATGTCCATGACTAGGCTTTTAGCAGGTATTTGTGCCAGATTGACACATAGATCCTTAATTAGGCCCAAACGCTTGACTCTACTTGAATCGAATGAGTAAAAGTCTTTGTAAGGTTTGGTTATTTTGAGGCCTAATCTCTCCATCACCACCTTGGGCATGAGATTGTGTGAGGCACCAGAGTCTAGCATAACATTGTGCAAGATTTTGTCATGAATGTTTAAGCTGACATAGAATGGAGGGACAACTCCTTCTTGATATTTTCCCTCTACCTCAGGTCCAAACACCAACTCTGGCTTGTCATCAGTTAAATTCAGAGTGTCGGTGTCATTTCCTATGTTCAAATCTTTCAAAACTTGGGATCTATATACATCTTGGGTTACTAGTTCAGTAAGAGGTATGCTTATTTTGATCTCAGAAATATCTCCCTCAAAACTGAAAGGTGCTAGTGTTTTTGGTATATTTACATCAGTTTTTTCAGACATAGCCTTTTTAGCAATTCTGGTTTGCTGAGTTTTATTAGGAATGTTATTTGGAGCAGTTTTTCCAGAGCCACTAGTTGATGTACTAGGACATCTTGGGTCACCATTTTGTTGGTTAGTTTTGTATTCGCTTTGATCATATTTCTTAGCCATTATGGTGATGTTTTCTGCTGTTTTCTTAAGGATGTTTTCAGGGGTCTTTCTAACAGAAGTTTCTAATTTGTTCTTTTTGGAGGCATCTTGAGTTTTATTACTCCTAAGGTCATACTGCCTATGCACCTCCATTATGGCATTTTAAAATCCCAATTTGTACTCTTCAGAATCATCATATGTTCTATCAGTTTGGTTTGTGGAAAAGAACCCTTGTTCTTCTTCTATGAGAAAAACATCACCCTCATTGTCGGAACCTATCAGATTTACATGATTTTCTTCCGGTTCTTCAGTCTCTCTTTCCTCTTAATCTACATAGTTTTCTTGGAAAGGATGCCTGATTTGTTGGTCATTGTCTCTTTGTTTGTTTTGAGGAGGGTCTCTTCTGAAGTTTTGGTTCCTATTTCTGTTTTTTGGATTTTCTTGGAGATCCCTAGGAGGAGCTCTTTCATTCAAGTTGATACTCTCCATCATTCTTTCCATTAACCTCACTAGATTGTCAATTTTAGCATCCAAGGTGGAGGACATGGCTTCATCTTTGTATGTAACTTTCTTTTCTGACCTCATCTTAGCCCTCTTCTCAATTAGATTGGTCTCTACACTCACATATCCCCTTTTCATGTCTTATAAGTTAGGGGATCTCTTTCTCTCAATTGGTAGGTCATGTCTGGATCAAAACCCTATGGAAATTTTACTAAGGCTAGGCCTTGTGGGGGTTTCATGTGAGGTGGGAGGGCATTGTATACACTATTGAACCTAGTGCAGTAGTCTTGGACACTTTCCCCGACATTTATCTTAAGGTTGTTATACTCTGAGAGGATTTGGAGAGGGTTTTTCTTAACCTCCCATTTGTTTATGAATGTCTGATAGAGGGAAGGGAGATCATGTATGCTGTTAGGAGTTAATTTTTTGGGCCATTTTTAAGCTTCTCCTCCTAAGATTTGGGTAAACATTCTCATTTTTATGGTCTCCTCTTCTATCTCTTGGTAGTCAAAGGCATCATTCATCCTATCTACATGTTGTTGGGCAGTGGTAGAGTCAGCTCTAGTAAAGTGAGATATTTTGGATTGGTAGTCTTGAGGCATGGGTAGTAAAGGTTGGGGTAGAACCAACGGGGCAAACCATGTTGCCATGATTGGAGGTAAAGGAGCCAAAGGAGGGTTTGTGAGAGGAGGTGGAGGATGGAATGGAGTGGTTTTCATAGTGGGTTTGTGAATGGGGGTGGCAGATGAACTTGGACCAGAAAACTGAGATTGAGCAGATTTGGAATGAAAAGAGCCAAAGTTTTGGAGAAGTTGAAAATAAGGAGGAGTGGAAGGAGAGGCTTCTCTACTAGGACTCTGCTGCAAATCTATGGGCTCAAGGTCTGTCTGGTCTATCCCACTCTGAGACTTAGTTCTAAAAAGGTTTTTTCTATGGTATAAGTCAAATTGGGGATCTTGCAAGGCTGTGAGGTTTTCAGGGACAAAACTTTATTTGTGAATGGTCCTAACAGTAGTTGAATTTTCGGTCCTGGAAGTTTTCCACAAAATATTTTCTTGGTCATCAACTATGGTAGGAGGGTTAGGGTCAGGGTGAGATATAGTGCTAATCCTTTATGAAGCCAGATTCCAAACTCAACAATGCAGAGAGGCTGAAAGTTTAGGAGTGTTTTGAAAACAGAACTATCTTCAAGGGTACTGAACTCACACAATAAGTCACTGGGTTTTAGACTGTCATGAATGATTAGTGCATTCCTAGGGGAGTCTATGAGAACTATTGAAGTTAGTAGGCCTACTGGAGGCTAGTGGAGTCACCAGGTGGATGAGGTTTACTGCTTTGAGGGTTGGCTTGTTATCCACCATCAACAATTCAAACACCAATCTAGAGATGTTTTGGGTTTTCTGAGTTTCTTATGTAACACTAAGATTTAATGATTTTTCTGTAGTTGAGTCATCATGTTGCTAGTATGGTGAATGAATTAGATACTACTCTTGGCTAACACTTGATTTTCTAAGTTTGACAGGGATTTTGAGAGTCTTTAAGGTATACTTAGGATGCTACTGACTTAGAGTCCCACCGTGATCACCATTATGTTAGGTCCCCGTAATTTTTTAGATTGGCAAGACCAAATGTACAGGGGTAACATAAAACCAGTATTTGGAGTCCTAGGACCTAGCCTTCCTTGACTTAGAAAGGGCTCTCTCTATACTTGTGTAAAGGATGTAACTTGATATATTTTAGGGTTTGATTTTAGGCTAGTTATTAGGTTTAGGGTTTGTTTGTTTGGTTGGTTGGGTAGATTGTCAAGTAGATTAGGTAGAGTGAGAGATTTTGAACCATTGGGCTATGGAGTCTACAAAAGGTCTTGAAGAGTTTAACAATAGGTCAAGGGTATATCACATGGAAAATCTAACAAATTCAAATGGATCTAAAAGCTTATGTGAATGAAATGAACATCAAATTTGTGAACATAGGAGGTGCAAAAGGGCAGTTAAGAATCCTTCAAAAAATACCTTAACAAGAATGGTCTTTAAGATTACTAAGCATGAAGAAATAATAAAAAATAGGGCATACCAATAACTTCTTTGACTAAACCCTAGCAAGTAAGCATTAAGACAACAATATAGTGAATTATAGAAGACAAGAAAATTGTAAATCTTCTAGTGATTTCACCTTCAAGCTAAGAAAACATTTAAGATAGACACATAGCAGAGATCAATGAATAGGGAACTCCTAACTTCATTAATCAAACTATAAAGACCTCCAAACCAACTATTTAAGATGAGAAAAAGGGCATGGAAAATCATAAACCTCTTTAGCTAAACCTAATCAGCAATACTTCAAAGTAAAAGACCTTAAAAACAATGTTTAAGTAATATCAAAGAGCAGGGCTAACCATAAAACTACTTTGAAATTTGCTTCATTGAATAATTTTTAAGGTAAAAAAACTAAGTGGGACTAGAGAGAATTCAAGAATTCCCTAATCTAACCTAGCAGAGGAAAACATAGAAGCAGTAGAGAACAAACAGAGCTAAGGTGCTTCTAAACAACATTTCTTAGCCTAAAATTTATGTCCTACTACAATAGAAAGATGGGACAAAATGATAACATAAGAAAACAAGAACTAAATAAGGAACACATCAACATTAACTATTCTCATGAATCCTGCAAGTGAGCCTTCTCCATTGTTAAGCAAGTCAAGCCATCCAAAAAAACCAAACCCAATTTCTCTCCAATCTCAAAGTCTATGTATTACTCTCAATAATCACCCAACATGTACAATGAGGCCTCAATGCTGTATTTAACAAGCAAGAATGACCAAAACCCTAACTAGGGTTTCCAAAATTTCTTAAATACATCATAAATGTCATTTTTGTGCAAAGAGACCATGCAAGGCCCAAGGCACAAAATATCTAATGAAATAAATGAAAAATAACTTATAACACCCAAATTTGGAGTGATTTGCCAAAAAAACCTCAAAATATCTATTTTCCATAAATTTGTGTCTTTTTTTGACTTTTTAGGAAAGGGCACAGCACTGAGGTCCAAGGGCACAACGCCTATACCAGAAAAATAGGTCACCTTGCAGCTGAGTTTTGAAGGCCTTCCCGATGTCCAAATGAGCTCTGGGATAGTTCGTTGGAAAGCTTATCAAGTATAATTTCCAAAATTACCCTTGGTTTTCTGATTGTACTTCATTTACCTGTTCAAAAAATAAATCTCCCAATACTTCTCAGGGCGCAGCGCCGGCTCTGAAAATTGGGCAGAATGGTGATTTTTTGCATGTTTTTGACCCTTTTGGAGGACCAAATCTTCTCCAAATGATCTAAAATTTGGTGTGTGTGATGTAATTGGTAATATGAACCAAAAAATGCAAACCAATCCTCAAGAAAGTGCACCAAGAAAGAGCGCAGCACCAGGGGCGTTGCGCCCTTGGCCCTCCAAAACAGTGAAAAACCAAAATTATCAAAAGTTGCCAAAATTTTGAAATTGCCTTGCTTATGGTGTTTGGGATGCTTGTAGGGAAGCATCAACAAGAATTTCAAGTTTCTTCTTGCCTTTTGCCTCCTTGAGAGCTTGAATTTTAGCAAGGGCTCTTTTGAGCTTGGCCCTTGCAATTTGATTTCTTAAGGCATAGTGCTTGGCCATCTTCTTCTGAAGGCCAACGCCTCTTTGTATATTTTCCAGCTAATCCTAAAAGTGTGTATTATCCCTCTCTAACCAAGGTTCCCGATAATACTCTGTCTCCATGGCAAGAAACTCACTTGGAGTGAGTTTCTCTGCCAATGCTGTTTCTTACTCCTTCTCCTTGGCTAAGGCCTTCCTCAAGCCCATTGTTCTTGGCCTTCTCCTAGACAACTGCCCTTCTTCATCTTCACTTTCATCAAAAACACCCAAGACCTCATCTAGCCTAACCTTGGTCCTTTCAGCCTCTTTCCGGGCTCTGATTTCCCTAACCTCATAAATGGCCTTTTGTGCCTCCATCTTCTTGTTTTCAATCTCATAATAGTGGATGACATTCCTAGCCCTAGCTATATTGGCTTGCAAATATTTGATTTGGGCATTTTTGCTCTTGAGCAACATGCTTGAGATCCTTGCCTCGTTCTCATCATCACCTTCAACATGAATGAGTTCAAATTATTGTTCAGTTTCATGCTGGTTTTCTTCTTCTTTCTCTATGAACTTTTCTTTGCCTTTTTCCAGCTACTTAGTTGATGTGGAAGGCATGGACCCTTGCCTCTTAGAGGCAGCAAACACATGCCTCTTTCCTCTTTGGTATGTAAAATAAAAAGGTTCAAATTTGATCATTTTAGTGCCTTCACCATTGCTTTCATCATGACTGTCATTCTCATTGATATCCTCATTGCTATCATGGTCCTTTATCCCACTAGCATCCTTGCTGCTCTCTGTTTTATCACTAACATCATCATCATCATCATCATTATCAATGCCCTCTTCACCACTGCTTTCTTCATGGCTCCTCTCATGGATACTGTCATCTATCTCCATGCTCTCTGCCTTATCATTGATATCCTTGCTGTCATTATATCTGTCAACATCATCATTGCCTTCTGCTTCAATGGTCTTTGCCTCATTCACATCTTCCATGCTGACATCACTGATTTTTTCCTTGCTGCTTTCCCTTGCACTAACATCTTCTGTCTCACTGATATTGGCCTCATTTACATCAGCCTCATCTTCATTATCTTGACTGCTAGGTGTTTCATCATTGGTTTCTGCATCACTGTTTCCCTCTTCACTGTTTGATTATTCCTTACTGATTTCTGCGCTGCCTTCATCTTCTTCACTGACTGATTTTTCATTGTTTGAATCCTCACTGTTTTCCTCTTCATTTTGTTCCTCATTGATATCTACCTCATTTTTATCATCTGCACTGCTTTATGTTTCATCATTATCTGCCTCATTATTATCTTGGCTCTTTTTTCCAATGCTATCATGATCTCCATCATCATCACTGCCTTCTGTTTCCATGCTTTCCGCCTTATCACTGACCTTTGCCTCACTGCTGATATCCTCCTTACTGTCATCAGCCTTATTTTCATCATCCTCACTACCCTCTTCTTCACTGTTTTCTTCTTCATTATTACTTGATTCATCATTACCCTCTCCCTCATTTTCATTTGACTGCTCATTGTCACTTCCTTCATTGTTTGATGCATTGTGAGAGAGTGATGAAAGAGGGTTGCCCTGAGGTGAAGGGATATGTGTAGATGGTGAAACATGTTCAGCAGGAGATGATGGAGGAGTAGGGATAGGAGGATGAGATGATGAAGGCACATTTTGTTGAGGATGGGGTTGTGGGTTTTTGAACACTTCATGGGCAATGAAAACCTCCCATGGAATACCCTTTTGCTGCAATTGATGCATCACAACCATTTTGATAAGAGAGTGGTGAAAGAGGCTTTGCATCTGCTGTGGATGGTCTCTCTTTTGTATAATATAAGACCTTTTTTCAATACTCCTATAGAGGTAGTAGGGTAGATGCACCATCTTAACCCTAGTAAAGTGCATGAGCAATCTTATGTGATAGGAATAAATCAGGGAGAATCTTCCTTCACATGTGAAATATTTCATAATGACCCTCATCATGGGTACATACCTCTCAAGCAAATGTGAGAAAGGAAATATGGATCATAGTAGCTCATGTCTAAATTGGCCTGCTTGAACCATTTTTCACGCACACTAGGTATCCCAGTGGCAATAGTAATGGCATCTGAAGACAACTCAAATTTTACCCCTGTAAGGTTAACTTGTTTCTCATGTAGGTTAAGTATGAAGAGCCTAGTTAGCTCGGGGTGATTCTGCACCTACTGTACTTTCTCACAAAATTCATAGCAGCCTACATTTTGGAAGCAGGAGACAGTTAAGGGAGTTGCATTTAGCTCCATTGTGTTTAGTGGTTCAAATCTGTTGATGCCTCCTTGTCATTTGGCCTTCCTCACCATTATCACTGTCACCTTCCCTTGACATTTTTATCACTCTGTTTTGAACAAAACCCTCGGACTGCACAATAAAAATGAGATGAAGGGATGAAGGATGGCAGTCTTTGCAAGTGAATGATATGGATGGGTGAGTGATGGTAAGGGTATAGGAATATGAGTGAGAGGAAAAACTCAAGGACAACCTCAGCTGCTTGTTACAATTCTGCTTTGACAACAACTTGCACTAATCGCAAATGGATATGAAGGAACGCAATGAATTTTTCAATCTTTTTGTAATGCCGGGGACTGATTTGGTGAATGGAGTGAGTGTAGGCAAAGCCTTAGGTGAATGAATAACTTCCAATAATGTAACCCTCTATCTATCACTGGTATTTTTAGTATGCAGATGAAGAAATGTTTAAAACAATGATGTTTAAGCAAGAGAATTAGGGTTTCCTTCCTTCAATTAAATGATGACCAAATACTTGGAAAAGGGCTGACGAACTGTACTTACCCTAACCAGCATTTGAAGACACCTTGGAGGCAATTTGAAGGGTTTTTGAGTGGATTTAAGTGCTTGTAGGGTGCAGGAGGCCCTCCTGGCCAAGCGTGCAACGCCCATGCAACTGGTGAGTTAGGTCGGGCAAAGGCGCAGTGCCTTGTGCCAGGCGCGAAGTGCCAGAGGTTTTTTACCGGTCTTATCGGGTGAATCAGGAAAACGCGCAGCGCCACCTCACGGGCACGCGTTTCTTTGATAAACTGCACGAGAGAAACTACCAGGGGTGTAGCGCCCAACTCCAGGTGTGCAACGCCGACCTGAACGCGCACCGACGAAACACTTAGCCAAATTTTGGCTCAAAAACTCATAGTTTCTTCTCGTTTCAAAATTTCAAATGCTTTGCAAGGCAACACTGATTTTTTTGAAGTGTAAAATGACCTTCTCTAGACTCAAGGATTTGATTTTAGCTTCACAACCCACTTTCCTAACGTTTTTAAGCCCCTTTCACTTTTCACTGATATTTGTTTATACTTTTGTCCTATAGGTGATTGAAGTGATAATTGTGACCTTTCCCACTGATACTCTTTACCTTCTCTTTTTGCAGGTTTTCTTTGAGTTATAAAACTTGCCCTTATTTTAATCCTGAGGATTTGAACTATTCACCTTGACACAACAGTAGCTTTAAAAACCTCCTCTGTCTGCATCCTGAAGTTTAATTTGATCATTTGATCATTTAGGCATGACAACTCTTTTTGATAAGTTTGGAATCTTCACATAGTAGCAGCTCCAAAATTTCCTCTCATTTCCATCATGAGGTCTAACTCAACTCCTTACCTTCTCTGAATAACCTTTTACATTGTTTGCTCTGTAGGTTACTGAGGTGATGAATTTTGACCCTTTCTGTTGGTCATTTGGTCTTGACAGCTCATTAACACACCTTTTTGAGGATTTCACATGATGGCACCTTCAAAACTCTCCTTTGACATGCACTAGGGAATTCAAAATAATTCCATTTACCTTCTTTGGCCACTTTCCCAAAACCCTAGGTGTCTGGAATGCTTGAAAACAATTATCAGTGTTGTCTTCTAAGTTCTCTATAGCCCTTTTAAGTTCATTCATTTTTGTCCAGTTCACCTCACCTTTTTCCCTCTTTCATCAATAATATCTAAAAGACTTCTCTTCATGTTTGGTTTTTGGTGTACCTCCTCCATGGTTATTCCTGCATTTGATCACTGTTTGGCACCTTGCTGGATCTTTAAGCTCAAAACCTTAGTTCTCCTTGAAACCAAACTGCTTCTCCTCTCCTTGCTATGAATGTATTTATTGAGGAGCAACGCTCTTACCTTACCAAATTTCTGCTGATAGTCATTTTAACACTCCTACAGAAGTGTCAAATTTCTCATTTACCTTTTGCAGAATTTGATTTTGACAAGGTAGTCTTCTTTGGAGACTTTCAGATCTTTCTTAGATAGCCATATTCTGATATTCTATTACATCTGAGTCAACTTCTAGCATGGAAAAGAAGTGCTTAAAACATCAATGATGAATTTACAACCTGTGAAACCCTAATGACCTAGTGGGAGGGTCCTTTGACCATGATCTTGACTGAAAATTGGCTTGGAGCCTTCAAGTGTAAAAACATAGTATTGACAAAGTGATGTATTGAAGATCCAAAATCCAATGTACTTGATTTATCTAAAGAGCCTACAGAGATAGTTTTGAGACCATCAATGCTTGAGGAACCTGATGAACATGGGAAGGAATAGGCTGATTGGTAACCCTAGATGGAAAGTGGAGTGATGGGCAAGGGAAAAACAAAGTAATGAGGTGATAAGTGGGAAAAAAGGATGGAGATGAGTGGCACAAGCCCATAAGGAGACCTTTAGGAGTGGTAGGGTGACCATGGAATGGAAAAATGGTAGAATAGTGAAAATTTTTCCATAAGGATAATGAAGGCAGTGAGATTTCTAAAACTCACAATATTCAGGGAATTTTGTTTTTAGAAATCTAGAACCAATATTTAGTCATCTACAGATGGTAAAAATTACTAATGACTAACAAATAGTAGACTATCAGTATATAGAACCAAAACCAAAATCAAAATCATATCTTGGAATACTTCTAAAGTAGAGGTTTGTATCTACATATCATCCTGGCTTCACCCCACAACTGTCAATGCAGACATATCTGGATCGGGGAGCTTGCTTCATAAAATGCTCACTACAACCATAACACTTTATCAAACCAACAAGACCAACCTTTCATAAATCAATACTGTGCAATCAAATCAACTAAATCAAATAATCAAAGTTTAGAATCTATATCAACACTAATATCAAAGTCATCAATATCTCGGTGTCAATTATTTAGACCAGGTGACAGGTAGAGCTCTCATCAAGTCAAGACTTCATCTATTATCATGCCAACAAGTTGTCATCAGCCATGCAATATCAATTCAAAAATTCATCAAGTAGTTCTTGTGATCATAATATAAGTCATTTCTGTCACTATATGCAAATGTATATACCAAGGATAAGTCATGCAATTTCCATCTTCATACTGAATCACAATTGTCAATAATTCAACCATTGTGCTAGGAACAAGGAGTCCAATTCGAACCATTTTTCCGAATACCCATGTAATTCATTGGAAGTCACTATGCTCATATATCATTGTCATCAAGGCAAATCACAATTCATAAAATCAAATCATTAGACATCATGTCAAATCCAAATTTTCTATCATAGTGAGATCTATAGTTCAGAACATATCTCACTATCAAAGTTCTAAGTCATTATCATGCATCATGTAAAAATTAAAAACACTTCTCATCATGACAAACTCTAAACACTGCTTATCTATATCAATAAGCCAAATCATGTCAAATTATAGCAACACAAGCTTCAATCATAATGACATATATATGCATGTCCCGACCACCTACAAACAGAAGTTCAGTTTTCATGTTCATATTATAGTAAGCATTCAAACTTCCCTGCTCACAAATATTTTTGTTTTTTGCTCCAAATTTGTAGGACTGCAATATTCTAGGAGAGCATCTGATTTCATGCACAAAACTTCATTTTTATGCCCACCAGGCATAGTTGCACCCATAGGCCTTCCTTTGTGCAGTTGGGAGACTATTTTTGCACTCTCCAAGATGTTATGTGAGCGACTGAGGTTAGATCAACCCAAAAATTATCTCAGTGCCTCGGTCACACCCTTGAGCTTACTTATGTGCAACTGGAAGGTTACAATCACACCTGTAACCTTTCTTCCATGTGACTGAGGCTTAGAGATAGAGAAAAATCTCTTACCTCAAATCATAACTTTTTTGTATATCATCGATGTCAAATATTTGACTATCCATACCCATAAATCATATAAATAAAGAGTATATAAATGAAAATAGGAGAGGGGATCTTATGGAGAGATTCCCCCTCTGAATGGGAATCCATTTTAGTCATCTTCACTCATGTCATCAACTTTTCTATAGTACTGTCATGCATGAGAATATTTGTTATATCATAAATTTAAACACATATCCATCATGGTAAAAACATGCTAACATCAACTACTACATCATCACATCATGACATCAACCTTTCATCAAGGGTTAGAGTCACATGATAGGGGTAGATGACAGGTGTGACATCATGCTTCAAAGATCATGAACATAAAGTCAATCCATCAAGTTAGGGCATTCAATTTTACCATATGTCATAGTTACTAATCACATCAAAACATAACCAAGGTCAACAAAATATTATGAATATCAATCTCATAGTTATACTTTTATCATGATGGTTACCATGCTTCTCATGATCAATATGATCAAGTGAGGCCATTCAATAAAACTTTACCAAAAAAACAAGAGTGTTAACCCTTTTTCCATACTTTCATCATGCTCATCACAATAATTATCAACACCATTGTATATATAAATCGATGAGGTAACCTTCTATATGAGATCCATCATGTCTTATGCATGTCAAGTGTCAAGAGTGTCATCTACTAGAGTCAAGGTGCTAACCTTATTTATGGGATCAAGATATCAAAAATATAGATGTTAGCCAAACATCAAGCCTACCATAATATCAAATATCAACATTAAGTAGCCTCATATAATTTAAGAAGTTCATAATGATCAAAATTTTCAATAGCAGGTGCACCATTTCATCATAAGAATAGTGAATTCAAATCACTTTCATATGCATGCACGGACCATTTGAGAAGGATACATTGTCATCATACCTTAGGGCTTACCTTTCCATAACATTGAAACAATATACCATGCATACCTTGTAGTATTCAAATACATGTACATAATTTTATTTAACATAGGCAACTTGTAGCACTTAGAAATCATCAGGTGCCTCTTTACCTTTTCCAGTTATAGCTTCTTCCTACATTAACCATGATCCTCAAGAGGGATCCACTTATCATATCTCATCAAGGAGTTAGAAGCATACAAATACTTAAATATACATGCAGTAAGTATAAGCAATGATCAAATAAAAAATCAGATCCATAAGTCTAGACAACAGTGAAGACATAAAGGAGCATCACAAGTCAATAAATACTTATATTCAATTATAGGTTATCCTCTCGCTCTTGAACCAACCTTCAAGAGCCATCACTACCCATTGTACACATACCAATGTTTCCTTCAATAAACTTTATCAACAACCAGGCCACTAGAGACTATCCCATCTAGGGCTTCATCAAATCTGTCATAAGTGCTTGAGCATATTCACATTGGCCATGCTAGATTTCATATCTCAAATATTTTCATAACCCATGGTTTCTCTCAAACCCCAACTTCATAATATCCATCAAACCATAATACACAAATTTCCCAAGGTTTATTCAAACCATATAATTCTTTTAGGTCTCATCCATCCTCTTCTTACTTCTATATGATGTCATCATAGGGACGATCTTCATGACTTTTCTTCAACCCAACTCTAATACCATGTTAATTTTTCATAGGGTTATATTTTTCTTTGCTTTGATAATTGCATTTATTCATTGACACATTAATTTAACCCCAAAACATCATAAAATTATTCATATTTACATCATTATAAATCAACATATGCAACTATTTAGAAAGAACAATATCATCATCATCAATGCAGTGGAACATAGAGGAACAACAGAAGAAAAAAATTCCCACATAGAGACACCAGCATTGGTTGGAGACCAGGGAAAAACCCACTATGGAGAAAACCCTTGAAAATTCTTCTTCCTATATTGTCATCAAATGATTTAGTAAAAGATAGTACAATTATCCATATTTCCATCTATGCAACTAATCATCAAAACAACTACAACATCCATGAAATGAACCCAACAATTTACAACTGCGAGGTCAACTATCGAACACTGCGGTCATTGAGTGGAATCTTCAGAAGACTAAAATTTCATATTTTAGTCCCCAGTCACATGGAGGAGGATTCATCCATGTAAATATAGCTTCCGATTTTCTCCCTTTAGCCTGGAAAGCATGCGACTGGGGTCAAAACTAGACTACATAAATCCTAATCTCCTAGTTTCATGCACAAAGTGTTATCCATGTGACTCGAAGGCTCGAGTCACACTCATGAGAATATGTGGGAGTGGCTAGGGTCAAAATATTCATGTTTTATGCCTGTTACTGGGGCCCAAAACCCTAAATTAGGGATGCGAACTTCAACCTTTCAATTTCACCTCAAAGCGAACCTAAACCTTCGCGGAAGAGTCTCAGAACTGTGTGAGCAAAAAACAAGATAGAAGTGTGTCTCGTAATTATGTCTAAATGAGGTAGAGGTCACTTTTATTTATAACCTTCTAATAGGTCCACTTTTCTTTAGGCCCAAACTTATCAAATAACACATGTGTGTGAGGTCGACCTGATCCAATGTAAATGAGAGGGTTCATAAATTCAAAAATCAACTTATGCTTATCCAAATGAGGTGATATTTAGGTTGATTTTGGTCTTCTCTAAAAGAGGAATTAAATGAAATAAATATCTTTGTCATATGAGTTTTCCAAGGTGGAATTTGACAGCAATTGCATATTTTTAACACACCACAAACTTTTGAATATCAAATTTAAGGCCATCCCAAAAAAATTCCCTCTTGACCCTATGGTAAGTTTTTTTTAAATCCTGAGTGACCTCCTAAGGGAGAGGTGTGCAATTCCAAAAGAATAATTTGTTTGAGTTGGGAATTCTTATAAAGATATAAGTGATCTTTGTACCTGTTGTGAAACCATCTCCAAAAAGGGAAGAAAAGAGATATCAACGCCTTAGAAATAAGCAACTTCGAGGGGGCTACCTCAAATACATTACATGAATGAACAAGTCTTGGATGATTCAAATTACAAAACCTCCTTTCTATATATAGGAGTCCATGGGGCCATAATGTAATCCTAGTGGGGCCACAATGTAATCCTATCCAACCTAACAATAATAATTTAAGGGCATAATAATAACAATATGGGGGTTACAAGGGTACAATAATAACAATAAGGGGGTTACACTAACAACAATAAGGGACTATACTAGTAATATAGGGACCTAACATGCCCCTCTCCTTCAAAAAAGTGTTTTCCTCAACGCTTGAGTAGCTCTGGGTGCTTCTGTATAAAATTCTCATCTTCCCATGTAGAATCTTCAGTGGGTAAGTTCTTCCACTTGATGAGATACTCTGAAATTGATCGATTCCGTAGCTGTTGAGTTCTTGTTTCCATGACCGCTTCAGGTTCCAATATGATTTTTCCTTCCTCATCAAGTTTCGGCAATATTGTTTGAACTGGAAGATTTTCACCTATAACCTTCTTTAAGCATGAAACATGGAAAATTGGATGCACTCGTGAAGAAGCAGGAAGCTCCAATTTGTATGCCATAGTACCAATCTTTTGCAACACCTTGTAAGGACCATAGTACTTTGTCGATAATTTATTATCCTTCTTAGCTTGCTTGAGGGACATTTGTTTGTATGGTTGTAGTCATAAAAATACCCAGTCTCCACATCAAAAGTTCTCTCGCTGCGATGTTGATCTGCCTGTTGTTTCATTCGATTTTGTGCCAAATTCAGGTTGTCCTTTAAGAGTTGGAGAACTTCTTGTTGATGCTTGATGTGATCTTCCACTGCTTGAACCTTTGAATTTTCTCTTAAATATTTTGTGATGGATGGTGGATGATATCCATAAAGTTCCATAAATGGGGTCATTTTTTCTGCAGTATGGAAGGAAGTGTTATACCACCATTCAGCTAGAGGTAACCACTTGACCCATTGTGTTTGTTTATCAGATACAAAACAATGAAGATATCCTTCCAAACATTTATTTACTATCTCAGTTTGACCATCGGATTGAGAATGATAAGATGAGCTATGAGCTAATTGAGTACCCAAACAAGAAAATAACTCCGTCCAAAAATTTCCAGTAAAAATGGGAGCTCTGTCGCTCATAATAACCCTTGGGTTTCCATGTAGCTTTTGAATTGTGTCCATAAATGTAGTAGCAACTGTACTTGCTTTAAATGGATGAGATAATGCACAAAAGTGTGCATACTTGGTAAGTCTATCAACTACCACCATGATGACACTCTTTCCCTCGGACTTAGGTAAACCTGTGATAAAATCCATTGAAATCTCCTCCCAACGTTGACTTGGAATGGATAAAGGTTGTAGAAGACCCGGGGTCTTAATTGTCTCAACTTTATTTTGCTGGAAAACCAAATATTCCGCCACAAACTTTTGAATATCAGATTTAAGGCCATCCCAAAAAAATTCTTTCTTCACCCTGTGGTAAGTTTTTAAAAATCCTGAGTGTCCTCCTAAAGGAGAAGTGTGCAATTCCAAAAGAATATTTTGTTTTAGTTGGGAATTCTTACAAAGATATAAGCGATCTTTGTACCATAAGGAATCATTTTTCCAACTAAATGTATCGGATGTACTAGGATCTTGCTGCAACTTTTGAATGAGTGTCCATACATCTTTGTCCTTCTTCCATTCATCTCTTGCTTCGGTTATCCAATCTGGTTGGATAATAGAAATGGCACAAAGCAATGCTTCCACCTCTTCATTCTTTCTTGAGAGTGCATCTGCAACAACATTAAGCTTTCCTTTTTGGTAGATTATTTCAAATTCATAACCCAACATCTTTGTGACCCACTTTTGCTGCTCTTCTTAAGATAGTCTTTGTTCCAAAAAGTGTTTAAGACTATCATGATCAGTTTTTACCTTGAAGTGTCTTCTCATTAGGTAAGTTCTCCATTTCTTTAGTGCATGCAGTATTGCTAACATTTCCTTCTCATAAATGGGTTTCTGTAAATACTTTCCTTTGATTGGACGACTTTCAAAAGCAATGGGTCTTCCTTCCTGCATTAAAACTGCACCAATTCCATTTCCTGAGGCATCACATTCCACAATAAAGGTTTTTGTGAAGTCTGGCGTAGCTAAGACCAATGCTAGGCACATTGCCTCTTTAAGATGTTGAAAGGCCTTAGTTGCTTCAGGAGTCCATGAAAATGCATCTTTCTTCAATAATGTTGTTAGAGGTGCTGCTATTCTCCCATAATTCTTAACAAACTTGCGATAATACCCTGTTAACCCGAGAAATCCTCGCAGCTGCTTTATGGTTGTGGGGACTTTCCATTTCTTAATGGCTTTAATTTTGTTAGGGTCTACCTTAACACCCTCGTGAGATACAATATGACCCAGATATTCCACCTCTTGTACTCCAAAGAAACATCTGGATGTTTTTGCATATAATTGTTTCTCCTGCAATAGTTTGAGCACCTTGTCAACATGTTGAACATGATCCTTCCAAGACTTGTTGTAGATTAGTATATCATCAAAAAAAACTAGCACAAATTTTCTAAGGAAGGGTTTGAAAATGGAATTCATCAACCCTTGAAATGTAGAAGGTGCATTGGTAAGGCCAAAAGGCATGACCAAAAATTCATAATGACCCTCATGAGTTCGAAATTTTGTTTTCAGAATATCTTCATTCTTCATTCTAATTTGATGATACACTGAACGAAGATCCAATTTGGTAAAATAGATTGCTCCGTGTAATTCATCCAATAATTCATCAATCACAGGAATGGGAAATTTATCTTTAATGGTGAGCTTATTGAGCTCCCTATAATCCTGACACATACACCATGATAAATCCTTCTTGTGTACCAATACTACAGGAGCAGAGAAAGAACTTTGACTAGGTTGAATTATACCTTCCTCTAACATTTTTGCAATCATACGTTCAATTTCGCTCTTTTGGACATATGGATATCTATAAGGCCTGATGTTTGGATGAACACTTCCTGGAATAAAATGAATAGCATGATCATGATCATGAATAGGTGGGAGTCCTTTTGGAGTTTCAAAAACCTTGGAATGATTGTCCAAGACTTTTTGGAGATCTGCAGAAATAGATGATTTTGATGTTGGAACTTCTAGTGAGCATAATTGTGCAATTATGCCTCATTGTTATTTCTTTAGAAGCTTTATCATGACATTAGAGCTTATTATCTTTCCCATTTTCCCTGCAGTACCCCGTAATTCGACTTCCTTTCCTTCTGAAAAAAAATTCAAGAAACGTTCTTGAAAATTAAAAGCTACTGTCTCCAAAGATTGTAACCATTGTACTCCTAGTACAACATCAACACCTCCCATAGGAATGGAAAGAATTGGACTATTCAATACATATTCCCCCATGGTTAGCTTGATATTATGGAATTTTCCAGAGAAATTTATAGTTCCTCCATTTGCAACCATCACTTGAAATTTTGGTGCTGGGTATAGGAAACAATTCAATTCCTTGGCTACCTTACAATGAATAAAATTATGGGTACTACCTGAATCAATCAACACTATTACCTTTTTCTTCTTGATATGTCCTTCTATCTTGAGAGTTTGAGGAGTGGTAATTCCTGCCAATGCATTACACAATATGGTTGGACTCATTTCTTCCTCTTCTAGGGTTGGTTCCTGGTGTATATCCTCTTCTTGTTCATTTTCTTCTTCCTCTTCACAATCTATGTAAAATAATTTCTTCTCAGCACACTTATGACCTTTAGTGTATTTTCTATCACAACTGTAGCAAAGCCCTTTTGCTCTTTTTCTTCCAATTGTTGTGGTGTCAACCTTGTAGGTTGTGGAAATCTAGGAGTAGCAACACTTCCCTCTTTATAGAAGTGAGTGGTAGGCTTCCTTGTCGCCATAATTTTACATTCAATTTTTCTTGCCAACCTGAATGTCTTCTCCAATGAATCAGGTTCCAAAACGCAAAATTCATGTTGGATGCTATCCTTTAACGTACCTATGAAGAGATCAATCCTATGTTCCTCTGGAATATCAGTTACCCTTATATTAAATGTTTGGAAGTCCTCAATGTGCTCCCCCATTAAACCCTTTTGTTTGAGATTTATCAATTGGGTAAAGATGGTGTTTCTCTTTGCATCCTCATAATGTGCTATCATTTCCTCCGTAAAAATTGACCAAGTGACAATTTGTTTACAGGAGCAAAGCCATCGATACCATACAAATGTATTTTGTTCTAAATGTAAAGTTGCAATGCGTACCTTTTGTGTGTTTTGCACATTATGGAGATCAAAATATTGTTGCATCTGTAGTATCCATGTTACAGGATCCTTTCCATCAAAATTCCTCATATCCATTTTTGGAATATGGTGGTTCTTCCCGCCAACATTAGATTTTATTAAATCATGATTAACATTTATTTTGTTCTCATCATGAGTTTCCTCTACTATCTTTTCACCATTAGGAAACATTTCTTGTATCAACTTTGTCAAACCTTCCATGTATACTTTTAGATCATTCTTCATGTTTTCCATTTTCTCATCGATCTTAGTTTCCATGTCATCCATCTCAGATTCCATTCCAGCTTCCATGCCATCTATCTTAGATTCCATGCCATTCTTCAAACCATCCATATTAGATTCCACGCCTTTCTTCAACCCATCCATCTTAGTTTCAACGCCTTTCTTCAAAACTTCCATGTCATTTTTTGTTGCTCTTTGCGAGAGCGAAATTTGTTACACTTGCTCTTGTAATTTTGATATGTCATGTTGCCATTCTTCATCTTTATGAGTCATAGTAGAGCTTTCTAAAGGCTTAATGGGTGTTTAATTCTTTTTAGGGGCCATTTTAGAATCCAATACTGATATCTATTCTACAATATGCCCTTGGAATCAATTCAACTTGATTCTTCAAACAAGACTTATGCAATTCGAAAAAAAAAATACGCACCTTTTACTTGCTTTTGAGGAGCTCGATCTTGAAATTGAATTATCTCTATAATTGTAGATCCTCAATTTCTGAAATTCATCCTTATAGTAGCCCTCTAAAGCTTCTTTCAAATTCCACAGGTCTGATCTGATTTGGATTCTTCAAGACAAAGTTATGTCCAATCTTCCACAATGACCCAATTTTGGACTGGTTCAGTAGAGTGAACTTGTACAACTTGCCACGTGTCAGTGTTTCCTCCTTTGGCTCTAAAATTGATAGAAAAAAAACTATAGTCCATGTACTTGCAGAAACTTTTTACAACATTCCAATCCGATGCTCAGAGAGAGAGCTATGACGATTTTTCCACGATCACCTCTTTGAGATGAAATTCAAAAGTCTCAAACAGCCCTAACTTCCACAGATCATATCTCCGAAGATATTGTGAACCAATATCTAAAATTTTGCGATGATGTTCCTCAAAAGTGCGGCTTCGCACTCTAAAAATTTCAGCTTCAGAACCTTCGTAGAAAAAACGTTATTATGAAAATACCACGATGACCTGTTTAGGTTAATTTTAGGATCCTGCAAAATGACCTAACTTGCATAGATCATATCTCCGAAAATGTTGTGAACCAAGATCTCAAATTTTGCGATGATGTTCCTCAGGATTTTGGCTTCGCACTCTAAAAATTTCATATTTTGAACCTTCGTAGAAAAAAAGTTATAGCGAAAATTCCACGATGACCTATTTGGAGCAGCGAAACCATAGAATCTCAAAGCTCTGATACCAAATGTTGTGAAACCAACTCCAAAAAGAGAAGAAAAGAGATATCAACGCCTTAGAAATAAGCCACTTAGAGGGGGCTACCTCCAATAAATTACATGAATGAACAAGTCTTGGATGATTCAAATTACAAAACCTCCTTTCTATATATAGGAGTCCATGGGGCCATAATGTAATCCTAGTGGGGCCATAATGTAATCCTAGCCGACCTAACAATAATAATTTAAGGGCACAATAATAACAATATGGGGGTTACAAGGGTACAATAATAACAATAAGGGGGTTCCACTAACAACAATAAGGGACTATACTAGTAATATAGGGACCTAACAGTACCATAATGAATAAATTTTCTAGCTAAATGTATTAGATGTACTAGGCTCTTGCTGAAACTTTTGAATAATTATACACACTTCTTAGTCATTCTTACATTCATCCCTTGCTTCAGTTATCCTTTAAAGTACCTATGAAGAGATCAATCCTGTGTTCCTCTAGAATATCAGTTACACTTATATTCAATTTTTGGAAGTCCTCAATGTGCTCCCCCACTAAACCCTTTTGTTTGAGATTTATCAATTGGCTAAAGAAGGTGTTGCTCTTTGTATCCTCATAATGTGCTATCATTTCCTCCATAAAATTTGACCAAGTGACAATTTTTTTACGGGAGCAAAGCCATCGATACCATACAAATGTATTTTGTTCTAAATGTAAAGTTGCAATACGTACCTTTTGTGTGTTTTTCACGTTATGGAGATCAAAATATTGCTCCATCTGTAGTATCCATGTTACAGGATCCTTTCCATCAAACTTCCTCATATCCATTTTTGGAATATGGTGGTTCTTTCCGCCAACATTAGATTTTATGAAATCATGATTAACATTTATTTTGTTCTCATCATGAGTTTACTCTACTATCTTTTCACCATTAGGAAACATTTCTTGTATCAACTTTGTCAAACCTTCCATGTCTGCTTTTAGATCATTCTTCATGTTTTCCATTTTCTCATCGATCTTAGTTTCCATGTCATGCATCTTAGATTCCATGCCAGCTTCCATGCCATCTATCTTAGATTCCATGCCATTCTTCAAACCATCCATCTTAGATTCCACGCCTTTCTTCAACCCATCCATCTTAGTTTCCATGCCTTTCTTCAAAACTTCCATGTAATTTTTTGTTGCTCTTTGCGAGAGCGAAATTTGTTGCACTTACTCTTGTAATTTTGATATGTCATGTTGCCATTCTTCGTCTTCATGAGTCATAGTAGAGCGTTCTAAAGGCTTAATGGGTGTTGAAATCTTTTTAGGGGCCATTTTAGAATAAAATACTGATATCTATTCTACAATATTCCCTTGGAATCAATTCAACTTGATTCTTCAAACAAGACTTATGCAATTCGGAAAAAAAATACACACCTTTTACTTGCTTTTGAGGAGCTCGATATTGAAATTGAATTATCTCTATAATTGCGGATCCTCAATATCTAAAATTCATCCCTGTAGTAGCCCTCTAAAGCTTCTTTCAAATTCCAAAGGTCTTATCTGATTTGGATTTTTCAAGGCAAAGTTATGTCCAATCTTCCACAATGACCCAATTTTGGACTGGTTCAATAGAGCGAAATTGTACGACTTGCCACGTGTCACTTTTTCCTCCTTTGGCTCTGAAATTGATAGAAAAAAAACTACAGTTCATGTACTTGCGGCCACTTTTTACATCATTCAAATCTGATGCTCAAAGAGAGAGCTATGAAGATTTTGCCACGATTACCTCTTTGAGATGAAATTCAAAAGCCTCAAACAACCCTAACTTCCACAGATCATATATTCGAAAATATTGTGAACTAATATCTAAAATTTTGCGATGATGTTCCTCAGGAGTGCAGCTTCTCACTCTAAAAATTTCAGCTTCTGAACCTTCGTAGAAAAAAATTTATTACGAAAATACCACGATGACTTGTTTAGGTTAAATTCACGAGCCTGCAAAATGACCTAACTTGCACAGATCATATCTCTAAAAATATTGCGAACCAAGATCTGAAATTTTGCGAAGATGTTCCTCAGGATTTTGGCTTCTCACTCTAAAAATTTCAAATTCTGAACCTTCACAGAAAAAAAAGTTATAGTGAAAATTCCACGATAACCTATTTGGAGCAGCGAAACCCTAGAATCTCAAAGCTCTGATACCAAATGTTGTGAAACCAACTCCAAAAAGAGAAGAAAAGAGATATCAACGCCTTAGAAATAAGCCACTTTGAGGGGGAAACCTCCAATACATTACATGAATGAACAAGTCTTGGATGATTCAAATTACAAAACCTCCTTTCTATATATAGGAGTCTATGGGGCCATAATGTAATCCTAGTGGGGCCACAATGTAACCCTAGCCGACCTAACAATAATAATTTAAGGGCACAATAATAAAAATATGGGGGTTACAAGGGTACAATAATAACAATAAGGGGGTTACACTAACAACAATAAGGGACTATACTAGTAATATAGGGACCTAACAGTACCATAATGAATCAATTTTCTAGCTAAATGTATCAGATGTACTAGGCTCTTGCTGAAAATTTTGAATGATTATCCACACTTCTTAGTCATTCTTACATTCATCCCTTGCTTCAGTTATCCAATATGGTTGGATAATAGAAATGGCACAAAGGAATGATTCCACATCCTCATCCTTTCTTAAGATTGCATATGCAACATCATTTTGCTTCCCTTTTTTGTAGATGATTTCAAAGTCATAACCCATTTTTGATAATCTTCTGAAGATAATATTTGTTTCAAAAAGTATTTAAGAATATCACGATCTGTTTTTACCTTGAAGATTCTTCCCATTAAGTAAGGTTTCCATTGCTTTATTGCATGTAATATTGCCAACATTTCTGTTGGAAACACTGACAGGGGGGGTGAATCAATATTCCTTTCAATTAGAATTATTATTAATCTTTGAGAGCATTAGTTAATCTTCAATTATTATCAGTGTTTGTAAAATTATAGCAGTCTACAAAAGGAACACAACTCCACACCGTTTTTAAGGTGGAAACCCTCTCTGAGACAAAAACCACCTGAATGCTTTTCTAATAATTCTTTAATATTCAACTCCAATTGAAAATAAAGCTTCAACTTCCTAGAATCTAGAAAAGCATTCTTCTCCAACTCCCACTGGATGGACGCTCCAACGCCCGAGATCCTTCAGTAGTCAACTAAACAGATGCCCTAACACCAAATGAGCTACAAATCACCCAGGCACCACCCTACCACCCTAAATTTTTTACATGCTTGAACTTGTTGGTGACTTCATGCACTAGCCTAGCACCACCCTAGCACCCTATTGAAGAATAAAAGAAGAATGGAATCTCGTACCAGGGAAAATGGTCCACTTTACAATGATCTAGAATGATTTAGAAGAAGAATACACACTATACCATAACCCCAACTATGACAGAACCACCTAATGATGATCCTAGACCTCCCGACACTTCCTCTTCAACTCTTGGCAGATAGACACTTGTAAAATTTTTACAATGATACATTTACAATGAATTAGTACAATGATACCTTTATAATGACTGTATGTAGTGCTACCCACTTGAAGACTTCATGTGGTGAACTTCTTTATGCTATTCTGCACCTTGGTTTCTGCTCTTGTTATTCTACCCTCTGCTGCACCTTTCTTTGCTTTTCTGCCCTAGAAAGTTTGGTCCTTTGCAGCCCTTGATAACACGTGATCTAGCTTTTTCTTTCCTTCTAGGATCTTGATATTGAGTTTGGTGTATCTATGTTATTTCAGATCCCCCAATATGTGATTTTTGGTTCTGTAGTAGTTCTCTGAGTCTTCTTTCCAATGCCACAGGTCTGACCCAATTTGGATTCTTCAAGAGAGGGTTTTGCCCAATCTCTCACAATGACCTAATTATGGACTGGTTCAGTAGAGAGAACTTGTATAGCGTGCCACGTGTCACTATTTCTTCATTTAGCTCTGAAATTAATACATCGAAAGCTACAGTCCATGTACTATGTTCCACTTTTTATAGAATTCCAATCCGATACTTAGAGAGAGAGTTATGACGATTTTCCCAAGGTCACTTATTTGATATGAAGTTCAGGAGCCTGCAAAAACACTTACTTCCACAGATCATATATCCGAAAATATTGCGCACCTTGATCTAAAATTTTTACAAGAGCTTCCTCAGGATTTTGGCTTCATCTCATACAAATTTCAGCTTCTGAACCTTCATAGAAAAAAAAGGTAGAGCGCAAATTCCACGATGACTTGTTTCAGGTAACGAAATCCCTACATGAGGAGGATATGAGTATCACAATTTATATAAATGCTTAGGTTGAGAGGGTCTTCAACAAGTGAACATGGG
The DNA here is from genome assembly GCA_034641835.2 of Pinus albicaulis. Lineage (NCBI taxonomy): Eukaryota > Viridiplantae > Streptophyta > Pinopsida > Pinales > Pinaceae > Pinus > Pinus albicaulis. The sequence goes on from CM076580.1 coordinate 361,452,617, forward strand.
AGGGATTTTAGGAGCTTAAAAATGATTGACTATTGACTTTTCAATGACCCATGCCACAACCCCATGGGGTTTTAGCCCACTAAATGGGGTTATAAACTTCAAACATGAATATCTCTCAAATCATGAAGAATTACATGGCATGCCATATATCAACGGAAAAATCTCGACAAGTAGAAACCATAAAAAATATTCTTGAACCAGAATATAGTAATTTGGTTGGTCAAAATTACCATGCAAAATCGGGTTAGCCCCTGGTGCTACTTGGGTTGAAATCAATGACAACCATTGATCAACAATCTTCCCCTTTGGCATTGATGGCAGCACAAGTACTTCCCCTGAGATCATGACACCTCTTCCTACAACATTCTCTCCTCCTTTGACATCAATGGCAAAGAGTAACTCCCCCTTACACACAACCATCCTGCGGACCTATACACACTTCGACTTCCCCTGACAGACAATCATCCTGTGGACCTGTACACAATTCCACTCCCCCTTTATATTATGAATAAGGAAAATATAATGAGAACTTGGGATAATCCCAAGCTTCTGGCGAAGATATTCAAATGCTTCACGAGTACTCTTACGATCATCAACGCTTCCTACCCAATCTGCATCTGTAAAGGCTTGAATAGTGAGATTGTTACCCTTGGGATACCACAAGCCATATTCTATTGTTCCTTTTAGATATCGAAGAATTATTTTGACGACAATAATATGTGATTCTTTTGGTGCTGCTTGGAATCTTGTTACTTGTCCAACTGCTTGCATAACATCTGGCCGAGAGACTGTTACATATAGAAGACTACCAATTGTAGATATGTACAACCTCTGATCCACATCCTTAGATGAGTTTTCTATGCTCAATTTGAAACCTGTTACCATCGGAGTAAGGATGGGTTTGCAATCTTCCATTTTGAATTTCTTGAGCATTTCCTTGATGTACTTGGCTTGACATATAAATATTCCTTTCTCTTGGTGAGATATTTGAAGCCCTAAGAAGTATGTTAGCTCACGAAGTAAAGACAGCTCGAACTCACTTTGCATATTTGTAGCAAAGTTCTTACTTAGTCGATCAACATTACTACCAAATATTATATCATCCTCTTTAGCTATTAGACGTGCTTTAGTTGCTTCATCCAAAACATATATGTCGTTTGGAGCTCAACTTGTTGTAGCTACAATTTCACCATACCTGCCTTTCCTGATTTCACATTTTGTGGAGTTGAATAGTATTGTGTGCCCTTGATCACACATTTGTCCAACACTGAGCAGGTTGTGATTCATGTTTTCAACCAATAGAACATTCTTGGCTAGATCAACTTTGCTTCCGAGAGTGACGGTACCTAATTCTATAACATTTGAAGATCCATCATTTCCAAAGGACATGATTCCATCCTTCTTCTCTTTCAGAGATACAAATTTCTTTCTATCTCCAGTCATATGCGTTGAGCAACCACTATCAACATACCACACATCTTTGTTGTTTTGAGCCTTGAGAGCGAGAGCACAATTATCAGTCTTCTTCTTCTTCCATGTTCGTTCATTCTGTGGCTTCGAAGATTCTTTGGAGGATTTTCAAGTCTGTAGTCTTTGGCTATGTGTCCAAAGTTTTGACATTTGTAACATTCAATATTATTTATTAAATGTTCAAATCTATTGATGTTTCGTTGAGCCCTGGGAGGTTCATATTTGACAAATCTACTAGAATTGTATTGGTTCCTAGGGTATGTGAGACATTCTACAACTTTATGACCAAATTTTCCACATGAATAACAATAGCCATAAAAAATATGTTGGTACCTGGATGGAAAAATTTGTCGAGGAATTGTCTTCCAAGGTTGTTCTTGCGAATCTTGTCTAATGAAGTCTACATGCATGTCATATCTCATAAGTTAATTGTATTTTGTTGTAGAAGGCCCTGCTTCTTCTTCTTTGTAACCAAGGCCAGTTCTATCGTTGTAAGATAATTGATTGTTGATGAGTTCTTCAAATGCCCTTGAGTTGTTGGCATAGTTTTGGACAAATTTTCCCTTCTTCGCTTCCTTACATAGCGAGACTACCTCGGCTTCTAATGCTTCCCTTTCTTGGTTGATTTCTTCCAACTTCTTTTGAAGTGACTCTTCAATATATTTGTGTTCTTAAACTTCAATTTTGAGACCTTGAAATTGTTCTTCAAGAGTATTGGAATGAATCTTCTCAGCCTCGAGCTCTTTTATAAGCTTTATTTCCTCCTTAGAAAATTCTTCTATGGTCAACCCTTCTTCTTCGTTGTTTGATACCTCTTGTTTAATGTGCTTGGCCATAAACAATACTCTCTCATTGGCTTCTTCTTCGCTATAATTGTCTTCATCGGATGATGAGCTATCTTCTTTAGAGAGAAAGTTCCTTTTGAATCCTTTATTTTTTCTTTGCTTGTTCAATTTCTTAAAGGCTTTCTTTTCTTTTGAGTTTCCATCACTTCTGTTCAGAATTTTTTTTGTGAAATGCCCAACCTCACCACAGCCGAAACATATCAATGGAAGTTTACCCTTGAATTTTCCCTTACCAATTTTTAGTTTTCTCGTAAAGTAAGCATATTCTCCATCTGAAAGACCTTCTTCATCATCTTCCTTTTCTTCACACTTGCAGGTGCAGGTCTATGCCTTTGAAGGTTGTTTCTCCTTATTGGTTTTCTTAGATGCAGCAAACACAGTTCTAGATGCGAAGTACCCTCTTCTTCATCAAGTCTCATTTCATATGCTATGAGAACTCCATGTAATTCCTCTTTTCTGAGTTTGTCTATATTTGCACTATATTCTAAGACCGATACCTTTGGGTTGAATCTCCCTGGTAACAGTCTAAGAATATTTTGTATAATAGTCTTCTCATCAACAGGCTCTCCCAATCCTTCTACAGTGTTAGTTATTTCATCAACGTGTTGGAAGTATGCAGCAATGCTGTTATCTTCTTTCATTCTGAGTTTCTCAAATTTTTCTTTGTAGATTTGAAGCTTTGCTTCTTTGACATTTGAGTCACCAGCATATATATTCTAAAGCTTGTCCCATACATTTTTTGCGGTTTTACAACCCAACACCTTATGATAAGCAGATTTAATAAGTCCACTGATAATAATATTCTTTTCTTTTCCATCATTTACCAAATTCTTCTTACCTTTTTCATCCACGGTTGATGTAAATCCATTTTTAATAGTGTCCCATACTTCATAACCTTGCGCCAAGAGATATACCTCCATTCTTCCTTTCCAAAGTGCATAATTATTTTCATTGAACATAGGTACACCATTCTTGGTATGCTCCATGACCTCCTTCTAGTTGTTAAGCTGCTATTGAAGGAACTTGGCTCTGATACCAATTGTTGGAAATACTGAGACGGGGGGTGAATCAGTATTACTTTCAATTAATATTTCAGAGAATTAGTTAATCTTCAATTATTATCAGTGTTTGTACAATGATATCAGTAAACAAAAGGAACACAACTGCACATATTTTTTAAGGTGGAAACCCTCTTTGGGACAAAAACCACCTGAATTTTCTAATAATTATTTAATATCCAACTCTAATTGAAAATAAAGCTCCAACTTCCTAGAATCTAGAAAAGCATTCTTCTCCAGATCCCACTGGATGGACACTCCAACGCCTGAGATCCTTCAGTAGTCAACTAAACGGATGCCCCAACACCCAATGAGCTACAACTCACCCTAGCACCACCCTACCACCCTAAATTTTTCACAGGCTTGAACCTATTGGTGACTTCATGCACTAGCCTAGCACCACCCTACAACCCTATAGAAGAATAAAAGAAGAAATGACTCCCGTACCAGGGAAAATGGTCCACTTTACATTGATATAGAATGATGTAGAAGAAGAATACACACTAGACCATAACCCGAACTATGACACAACCACCTAATGATGATCCTAGACCTCCTGAAACTGCCTCTTCAACTCTTAGCAGATAAACACTTGTACAATTTTTACAATGATACATTTACAATGACTTAGTACAATGATACCTTTATAATGACTGTATGCAGTGCTACCCACTTGCAGACTTCATGTGGTGAAATTCTTGCTGCTGTTCTGTACCTTGATTTCTTCTCTTGTCATTCTACCCTCTGCAGCACCTTGCTTTGCTTTGCTTTCCTAGAAAGTATGGTCCTTTGCAGCCCTTGACAACACATGATCTAGCTTTTTCTTTCCTTCTTGGATCTCGATATTGAATCTAGTGTATCTCTATTATTTCAGATCCCCCAATATGTGATTTTCGGTTCTGTAGTATTCCTCTGATTCTTCTTTCCAATGCCACAAGTCTGACCCAATTTGGATTCTTAAAGAGAGAGTTATGCCCAATCTCTCATAATGACCTAATTATGGACTGGTTTAGTAGAGTGAACTTGTACAGCGTGCCACATGTCATTGTTTCTTCATTTGGCTCTAAAATTGATACAAAGAAAACTAAAGTCTGTGTAATATCTTCCACTTTTTACAGGATTCCAATCCGATACTTAGAGAGATAGTTATGACGATTTTCACAAGGTCACTTCTTTGAGATGAAGTTCAGGAGCCTTCAAAAACACTTACTTCCACAGATCATATCTCTGAAAATATTGTGCACTTTGATCTGAAATTTTTAGAGGAGATTCCTCAGGATTTCGGCTTTGTCTCATAAAAATTTCAGCTTCTGAACCTTCGTCGGAAAAAAGTTAGAGCACAAATTCCATGATGACCTGTTTCAAGTAACGAAATCCCTACATGAGGAGGATATGAGGATCAAAATTTATATAAATGCTTAGGTTGAGAGGGTCTTCAACAAGTGAACGTGGGAGGGATTTTAGGAGCTTAAAAGTTATTAATTATTGAATTTTCAATGACCCATGCCACAACCCCATGGGGTTTTAGCCCACTAACTGGGGTTACAAACTTCAAACATGAATATCTCTCAAACCGTGAAGAATTACATGGCGTGCCATATATCAACGGAAACATATCGACAAGTAGAAACCATAAAAAAATATTCTTGACCCATAATATAGTAATTTGGTAGGTCAAAATTACCATGCAAGTTCGGGGTAGCCCTTGGTGCTACTTGGGTTGACATCAATGACAACCACTGATCAACAATTTCCTTCTCATAAATAGGTTTGTGTAAATATTTTCCTTTGATTATACGACTTTAAAAAGAAATGGGTCTTCCTTCTTTCATTAAAACAACACCAATTCCATTTCTCGAGGCATCACATTCCACAATAAAGGTTTTTGTGAAGTATGGCGTAGCTAAGATAGGTGCTTGGCACATTTCCTATTTGAGATGTTTAAAGGCCTTAGTTGATTATGGAGTCCAAGTAAATGCATCTTGTATAAATATTGAAATAGATTCAACTGATCTTGTAATGCACTGAAACAAAATACTGAATCAATTATACAAATTGCGGAAACCAATTACGATCTCACAATCACATAAACAAGTAAGAGAAAGAATGATCAATCACACAACACAAGATGTATCTAGGGAAAGCCTCAGATAAAAACCCCACTATCTGTATATTTCATAAAGTCAAGAACTTGAAACAATATAATGGTATTTCTCTTCTCGAGAAACCTCTGCACTCTGCTTACTATCTCACTTCTTGATGACCTCATGCATGACCTGTACAATTTTCTAATTATACAACTGATAGTTATCTTCCCGTTAACCCCAATCTCAACTGGGCCTTGCTTAGAACTGACATGCAACAGCTATTTCTAGTGAATTATCAGTTAACTGATTGATCACTGCATGTGAATTAAAGAAGTTTTAATTCACTGGACCTATGACTAGCTCATCTCTCGGTTAGAACTAGTTAAACTGATTTTAACTCAAATAATTGATTTAAATAATTACAAATCACAAATAACTATAGTTGGACCCCCTAAAACTTAGAGTGGACTCTACATGCCTCCAGTTTGACCCTCAGCACGAATTGACTGAGCTAACTAAGTCTTCCCAACACAGTTAACTAGTACAAGCTGTCATGTGATGTGGAAGATGTGGAATTACAATTTACTTCTAATTTAATTAAGGGAAAATTAAATTAGAAGCCCCCTTTGGGTGCCATTTCTTTTTTCCATTTCAACACTCCCTCTCAACAAGAAAGGGATTGTCTGATACCCTAACCCTGTCTCTGTGGAACTCAAATTTTCTTCTTGACAGTTCCTTCGTTAAGATGTATGCATCCTACTCCTTCGCTAGAATGTACTCTAATGACATAATCCACCTCTGCACACAATCTATGAGATGGTGATACGAGATATCAATATGCTTGGACCTGTAATGAAAAACTGGATTAACTGATAGTTTGATGCAACTTTGGTTACACTACAAGGAAAACACCCTCTAGCAGAGGTTACAAAGGAGGTTTTTAGTGTTATAAAATTGGCCAAAATTGTCAATAAATTTTTTATACAATATCCGTTTTTGGTAACAGAGGTTTTGATGGAGCTTCTAACGGAATTTCAACACAACTAAAAAAACTAGGTGGCTGGAGGTATTTACAGATGTTTTTCTCATCGATGCGTGCATCATGTGTGAACACACATGTGTGTTTTACCCTGTACACACCGGTACTATAAATATACCAAGAACCGAGATGGAAAACAAATTTCGGAAGCAATAGTGCGTTTATCAACGTCCCCGTGCGTGTCACCCACAAAGATGCACCAGGCTGATAGATGGTGCATGCACCATCGCCGTTAAGGTGTAAAAACACACCAGGTCATTTAGGTGTTAAAAGGCACTGGGACGTTAAGTTATAAAAACACACCGACGCGTTAAAGGAAAACCATACTGGTGCATGCAATGCGTATCCACTCGCCCGGGCGGTAGTCGTCAATAAAGCGCATCAGGTGTTCTAATTGGTATTGGTATTTGGTGAGGTGCCCATAGGTCTTAGAAACACACTGGTGCACAGTATCATACAAATGCACTGGTGTGCAGTAACTAACACATACCGGTGTTCATTTTCTATTTTTTTGAAACATCGACCTGTGACAATGCAATTATTGTGATTTTTAAAAATTCATTATTCATCAAAATTTGGCACATATCTTATAACAAAATTATATCACTTAAATTTTTATTAGTGCATTTGAATGTGATGTTTGGATTAATTTGTTATATCATACCATCAGATTTCACATCTCTTCATTATAATATTTAATCATCCATATATTTAATCAGTGGTGTAACATTTCACAGCGATAATGGAGAACACAACAGAATAAATCAAAACATATTTTATTATATATATATGAATAAGACACCCTTTGTCATAATAAATGGGACAATTGTTGGTATCCCTTTGTCTTTCAATTGGGACACTATGTCCATTACATTAAACAAAATGTCTGATTTCACAGACAAATATTTCAAAAAATACAACGCCTTTGTTTGATATCCAAACATATTGATCATCATTCTTCGCTGGAACTGCTGTCACTGCTCGAGCTACTTCCATGACTTGGGTTATTTGGAGAATTTTTTTTTCATTGTGTTTATTGTTTTTTTCTTCTTCAAGTTTCATCTACAAACATAAAAATAAAGTGTAATGAGTGTATATACATTGGTGAGAATAATGAAAATTGCAATATTAAATAATATACATCAATGTAAATCGAAAAGAAATGTACCATAGCAATAATTGACTCTTATATACATTGGTGAGAATAATAAAAATTGCAATATTAAATAATATACATCAATGTAAATCAAAAAGAAATGTACCATAGCAAGAATTGACTCATGAACTATACACATTCTTTCAAAACCAAATTTCATGCCATCTTTCAACAATCCATTTGTTGGCACAGTTCCATACTTTGTTTCTTGCAAGTTTTATACCCCATAACAAATCATAGATTTAATATAAAATATTTTTTTGTTCTATTATTATAGAGAGAGCTAAGTAAAACAACATAGATGCTTACAAATTCCACAATTAATTTATGATATGCCAACATATACTGACAACCCATATTTAACCCAATGTCAATCAATTCTTCTGATGGCTCTTCTTTGTATGTAAGCACCTGTTTGAAGACATTCAATGATGATTGCTGTAAAACACCTTAAAACATACAAAAATGAAATCTAGTTAAGTTTTTATAAGGAAGTAACAATTACTCACAAATATAGATATCAAATCTTTTCTTCCTTGTCATCTTGTTTTATGTGCTGAATGGGTTCCATTTTGTTTTCTTTTCTGCAAGAAAATAATTGAATTTTAATATTTAATGCTAAATTATTTATTTATTGTACCTAATCGAAAAATTCAATGATTACATATTACATTTGAAGAACATTGTTGTTGAGATGGCTCTTCGTGTGATGCAATTATGTCCATTTCTTTGACCATCTCCTTGTACACCTTTTTGGAAATTTCTACTGGCATATTTTTGATATCAGCTCGTTCATCCTTTGAGATTTTCATAATCTTCCTGAAAATGTAACATGATAATAAACTATTTAATTTTTATATTGAGACATGAAAACCAAATATAACAAAAGTGATATTTATAAATGATTGCTTTGTAGTAATATATACATATAATTATAGAAAAAAATTTAAAGGAATATTACTTTTTCAATCCTTCTTTTTTGTTGCTGTACGTTTTTGCTATTAAAAGTATGACATGGCTCATTAACCAATTCTCTGGAAACTCTTCATGTAGTTTAAATAAAATTTGGTTCTTGGAATCATTAGATTGATTTTTGTATTGTAAGTGGAAAGAAAGTCTATACATTCATTCTACTAGATCCCTCAAAGTTTTGTAAAATCCCCCCCCCCCCCCTCGCTAACCTCCAACACCACTCTAGATGAGCTAAGGAGAAATTCATTTTAATTTGCATGTTATATTTTTTTTTTCTTAGAACAACATTCCTTTTCTTCACTGTTGGTCCCTGTAGAACATTAAACATATCTGAATTAATAATTTTTTTGAAACATGTTATCTAATATTTTTAAGTGTTTTATTAATGAAAATTCAAAAAAGAAACTCATATTGGATCGATAGTATTTTTTCATTCACCTGTATCATCCTTCTGCAATTTTTCCATCAAGCTTTTACACTCTTCTGGTCTTAGATAAGAAATAGTCTTATCGAGCTTCGTCATTTTGTGGCTCTGCATGATACATACTAAATAATACATATTAGTTAAACTTACATATAGTTCAAAAATAATAATTTTTGTAAAGAATTTACAAAGAAATTTCCTTTTTTTCTTTTCTAGATGTGCTATCAGTATTTTTGTTAATTGAACTCTTGTCAGCCATTTCTTTATCAATATGAAACCTGTACCATTCATTAATATATTTTATAAATAAATCACATACTTATCATGTAAAAAAAAATCAAGAAAACGGTGCGACTTTCGCAACTTAAACACAAAATGCAGTGCAGTAGGTTCTTATAAACCCACCGCCAATACAGTAGAAACATCGTACGATGCTCTTTTTCAACAAGTAGACCCGATGTGTTATATTATTACTAGAGCACCGATTAACATAAACATAAATTAATAATTTTTTTTTTCAAACAATGTTTTTTGTCAATACGCACCTGGTGCGCTATATTACAATCATGCACCGGTGCACTATTTTAATTAGTGCGCACCGATTAACAAAAGTTGTTTTTTAAAAAATCGTGTAAGGGCCGACAATGATTGGGATTTGACTCTGCAAGTGGTCCCACAGGTTAGATGTTATATGCCTATATATATAGTAATACAAACCCTATAAATCTAAAATGAAAAGCCCTAATTATGAAGTCACATAAACAAGAAGAAGCAAGGGTTTAACATAAGAATGGATTTTTTTGTTCTTTTTTTATGAATTTTAATTAAATGTAAATAGGAATAGAGATTGTAAATTATTTTATTAGTAAAATGCACAGTAAAATTTAAATTTTTTACTATGCATGTATTAAATCTAACATAAACTGTAAAAAAAAAATTATTACAGTAAAATTTAACAATTTTACTATACTACAGGTTTTTTGTGTTAATCACCAGATGTTTCAAATTCTGATTCTCTAAATAGTGCTGTTGTTTGAAAGTATTTTGATGCTCCACAATGCTCTCGTGCAAATCCCTTTGTGAAAATTTTTGCAAAAATAATGAAATAATGAATAGCTTTTACTATTTAAAGAACTTTTTTATGAAATTAGATTTCCGAAAATTATTTTCCGCTCATTTTTCAATTTATCGTTTTTTTTTCCACTTCAAAAAAATAAAGTTGCGTTTTTTTTTCCTGATATTCGGTGCATTTGTTAACTAACAACACCCATGCGTCTGGTAATAAAACCGCACTGGTGTGGTTAACAGTACATTAGCATCGATAACAATAAATCCTTTTTTAAGGCACCGAAATTACTTTTAGGTATGTACACCAAAATTTATTCTTGATTTTGCTCAAATGCAGAGATAAAATCTCATAATTATATCAAATGGACAATTCTTCAAAGTCCAGCTCATTCCATAATATTTCTCAAAGTCCATCGCAGAGTTCTGCCTATCCATCTCCATATATAATTACTTCAGATTTTATTTATATTTTCATTATCTAATTGAATTTTTTTTTTTTTATCCATGTCAATCAGCTGAATAAAATTAATGTATTCAAATTTTCAGGTTCATGCAGATTCAGAATCGAGTTTATTTGCACAAAATATTCAAACATTTCCAAAACGTCGGAAGCTCTTATTAGGAGCAGCATACCGCAAGGTACGGTTGGTAGATAAAAATGGACAGTCGCTTCACCCTGCCAATTGTAACATGCCATCTTCTAACCACAATCCTGGGACAATGATGGTAATAATGATTGTTTGGTATAATGTAATTGTTTCAACGTCAAACTAATTAATCATGCATTGACGTGCTTACTAATTAATATCATCGATTTGTACTAATCATGTTCAATTTATTATTATTATTATTATTAGGATTCTAGTGATGATGACCGACATACCTACCATCTTCCGTTGCACCCCACGACAATGTCAAATCGAGATAAGGCTGAATTAAGAGAAAAAATCTGAGAGGAACAATATCAAGAATGGTTGAATCAACCACCTATTCAATTCCCACTGCGTCCATATTCACTAATTAGGAATGACTACAACAATAGTAGTTCTTCACAAGCTGGAAATGTAGGCAATCAAATAGAGGTTGGTATGGATGATTACTTAAGGGATATGACTTCCATGGATACAATGTTGTTAGATGCATTCCATAACGATGATCAGCTAGGGGATGATTCTCATATCGTTGATACCTTTTTCGAAGGCCTTAAATTTGCTTCCACCACCCCTCTCTTTGAACCTGGTGGTTAGTCAAAGTCTACCCAGTTGGGCACAACGATGTTACTGTACAACTTGAAAGCAAAGTTTGGCTTGTAGAATGCTTGTTTCTAAAAAAATTCGAGGTAATTGACCATCAAGTCCCTTATATTTTGAGAAATATTCTCACACAAGCAACATTAAAAATGGTCAATTTTACAAACGTTAATAATTATTGGCATTAATTTACATTTAATATTGTTCATGACCAACTATAGGTTATTCAAAGATAAGGTTCTTCCGAGTGATAATGTCTTGCGCGGTAGCTGCGAAGAGGAAAAGAAATTGTTGAAAATGTTGGGTGTTGAGTACATATCATATCATGCATGTCCAAATGATTGTATTATATATAGAGGAGAATATGCAGACAAAGAGATATGTCCGAAATGTGTGCATGATAGGTATGATAAATAAAAAAATAAGGGTAAATCACGTGGTCCTCCATTTAAGATATTAAGGCACATGCCTATAATACCAAGGATTCAAATGCTCTTTCGTTCCAAAGAATTATCTATGTTGCAGGGATGGCATGCCTCACAAAAAAGTGAGTTGGGAGTTATGCGAATCCCAACAGATTCAATAGCCATGAAGCATATAGAGGATACATGCCCCAAAAAATTCAAGGATGAAGTACGAAGTCTACGACTCAGCATAGCTATGGATGGCGTCAACCCATATTCCCTCCAGAACACCGAATACTATGTTTTGCCTATAGTAGTGATCAATAACAATATCCCCCCATGGTTGTTCATGAAGAATTAACATCTTATGTTGGCTCTCATAGTCTCTCGTAGAAGACAAGTGAAGAATATGGATGTCTACTTACAACCACTGGTAGATGAATTGAAGGAATTATGAGATGGGATAAACGTATACGATGTATCAAAATCCATTTCATCAGACTGAAGTTTTACGTTGCATGGAATATGTGCCTACACGACACATGATTATCGAGGCTTAGGAGTTTTCTATGGTAAATTACATTTTTATTGATTTTTTTATATACGTAACAATATTCTTTCACATATTAATTATTTAATTCATTGTAATTGTTCTGATCTTCATGATATTATTTAATGTGCCATGCATATTGTATACAATAATTTTGTAGGTTTTCTAACAAAAGGGTATTATGGATGTAAATGTTGTGGACCTTCTCTGAAAGTGATATGGTCCAACGACCTACTAAATCCAGTCTATGACTGCTCTAGGGTATTCCTCCCAGAAGAACACCCTTACAGAAGAGCAACATCCATTTTCAATGGTAAACGAGAGAGAACCCAAAGGCCTGCAATAATGACACAAGATGACTGACTTAGAGCATATGAGAGAGATAATGAGAAGGATTTCATAGACATGTTCGATTCAAATGGAGAGCCTATGTTCGATGATACAGAATTCTTCGACACCTATGTTGAGAAATTTCCCATTGGGATGAAAAGGAAATCTAACTTTTATAACTTCCCATATTGGGAGCATATTAAGATTACCCACTTATTAGATCCCATGCATTTAATTAAAAATGTTTCATCTTTTTTATGGAGGCACATATCATTGAAAATAAGTGACACATTGGCTATTAGGAAAGATCTTATTACTTCAAAAACTAAAAAGAAACATTGGTCAAGATGATTAGAAAGTATAGGATCAGAGGCTGGTCCCTCTAATTGGTATTTAAAAGAAGGTGATGTCCCATGGATTTTAAAAGAAGATGATATTTCTTTGGCAAAGGAAGTCATAATGGGTGTGAGTGTGCCATCTTCATATGGGTCTTCACTACGACGTTGCTTCACCGTGGAATACCATTTGTCGGGGTTGAAATCACATGACCATTTGAATATTCTAAGAGTACGTATAATGTCAAAAGCATGATTTTATTATTTTTTATATAAATAATTTTTATCCCATGTAGGGATCATAAAACATAACTAATTTTGTATATTATTGCATGTGTTTATAACTTTGCAACATCAATGTTATGAAACCAGCTCCAAAAATAGAAGAAAAGAGAGATCAACGCCTTAGAAATAGCCACTTCGAGGGGGAAACCTCCAATACATTACATAAATGAACAATTCTTGGATGATACAAATGACACAAACCTCCTTCTATATATAGGATTCCATGGGCCCACAATATAATCCTATCCGACCTAACAATAACAATGTAAGGGCACAATAATAACAATATTGGGGTTACAGAGGTACAACAATAACAATAAAGGGGCTACACTAATAACAATAAGGGACTAAACTAGTAATATAGGGACCTAACATGCCCCTCTCCTTCAAAAAATTGTTGTCCTCAATGCTTGAGTAGCTCTGGGTGCTTCTATATAAAATTCTCATCCTCCCATGTAGAGTCTTCAATGGGTAAGTTCTTCCACTTGATGAGATACTCTGAAATTGATCAATTTCGTAGATGTCGAGTTGTAATATTCCCAAATTTTCACATCATATTTGGAATATTAGAGTTCCTAATTTTCTTAATAAATTAAGCAAATAAAAGGGTGGAGGGACCCACAAACCTCAAAGATTAATAAAATCCACTTTTAATGTGTGAATGTGGATATTTTAGATGTAGATCTAGAACATGGAGTAGTGGAGCATCTCCATTAATGGAGATCATGTCTTATTTATGAGATAAATTATGGAGGATGAATTAGTCAAATAAGATCATGAATCTTAAATATAAAATCATGAGGATCTTGTTGTGTAGATTAATCCGTCTTGCGGACAAGACCGATCTCTCTCGTACAAAAGGTAACTAGCAACAAACAGCCAATTATACTAATCTCTCTCTAAGCATATAAGATTTATAAAAACACTATATAGGTGTAAGGCCTACCTTATGTCCAACGCTTGCTTGAGTTCGTTGAAGTCCTTCCCGTGCACTGAAAGAACGTTCCTCGTGAATCTACAGTCACAAACAAGCAAAAAGATTAAGCAGCACCTGTATAGACATTATCATAAATCATACTTATCATAATGATCAAGGAATTTATGAAATAAACCATAAATCGACAGTTTAATGAGAGAAATGAGTATATTTGTATTAACTTCAAATATAGAAAACCTTTACAACCTGTGCCTTGATGTTGTGCAGGTCCTCCTGGGGTCCGAAGCAGGAATCTCTTCTAATTTGACAAGCATTGCACTCTTTGAACCAAGACAAATAGAGATGAGTGATTTAACCTCACAAAAAGTCTTAGTTAACTAAGTCTGAATCTCAACAGCATTTAACTTCAAATATCTTAAGCTTGAACTCCCTTTGAGGCTACCCAAGGCCTCTTTTTATAGTGGAAAAGAGGAGGTTTCTTGTTCCAAATATGAAGGGATAGAATCCTCCTTCAAAGGGATTAGCTCCTTACATCAAGGGGTTAGCTCCATCAAGTGAGGGATGCATGAACCTTCTCAAAGCGTATCCATTCCCGAAAATTCCCATCCAAAATCTTCTAGAATTCATCTGAAATTCACTTTTTATCTTTACTTTCTCGCCTTTTTATATTTTACAGAGGTCCGCACCCATTACACAAAGAACGTGCGGTATGGCTCCGCATGCAGGCTGAACTTTAGGTGCGGGACCACAGGGAATGTATAGAGAAAGTGCGATACCAATTCTTAGGGGATTTTAGGGACTTTTCTCTGATTTTGAAGCTTGACATGAGGAGCTGGTATGTTAGACTTGCAAAAGGAGGAAGTATGAGTAATAATGAGCTCATACTCATAGTAAAATGTCAGGATGACAGATTTTAGTGTAACAAATTGCCCCCTAAAGTGCAAAGTCTGGAATAGATGAAGCTGTAGTCTGTCATATATGAAGAGTGCAATACTTTATCATTTCAAAGATCATCCTGTGGACACCCCAGTCGGTACCTGTAAAAACATTCAATGCAAAATATATACATGTATATGTCATCACTGAGGTAGGCATTCCCATACTCAGATAAAAACTAACTATAACTAACTGAAATCGTTCTGATACAGGAATGATTTTGATTACATCATAGTACAGATATATGTAGACACAGTATGGACGCAACCATCTGTTTATCAATAGTCTACCGTATAGATGACAACAAAATTCCTTGCAGCCTGGATGGTGGAAACTAGATCCAGGGTCTTGATTTCCGCATCTCGAACCAGTACGATTCTATCCATGTGAATGAATGTGTCGAAGTCGAACATGGTAGAAACCACTTGATTACCAGTCAATGATGTGAAATGTTAACAAGTGTGAGAGAAACCACCAGTAATGTCAATGGCTCTCAAAGTACTTAGTACAATCCATGAAATGTGAATGAATGAGTTGAAGTTGAACATGTCACTGAATCATTCGATCGAAGGTCAATGATGCAACCTGTCGTCGAAGGCGAGAAACCTGCCATTGAGGCATGCAGATTTCAAGGTACTGATGATTTCTGGATCAACTTCCTAGATAATGTGCTGATGTCGATAGAAAGTGATCTGTCGTAGGCAAGCCCACAACACGAAATCATAAATCAAGTTTTTAAAATATATTGGCAAGGACTGACTCAGGGATGGTCAAAAGATGGATGACAGATATTTTGCAGATGAATGGTTTTATTTGAACTGTTCTCTTGGACACATAACGACACTGCAGATGGCTTGGTGACAATTGACCCAAAGCTAATACCCAGAAACCGACTGAAAACTTTCAATGTGGTTTGATTAACTGTTAGGCAAAGGATTTCCCAACCCAGGTGAATATAAGTGTCGTGTCCAAGAGTGGTTGACTGAGTTTTCGAAAAATTTTAAAATACAACAAACACGCCCATTTTTCTCTCTTTTCCCCCACCATTTCTGGCAAGTACCTCTTTATTTTTGACAAGCTTGAGGAGGATAACATTTGCTTGATTATAAGCTCATCCTTCGGATGAGTCCAACTTAGTTTAAAATTCGAACCCTAAGAAGGAGTGGTTCGTTCCTGTTGAAATTTAAACAGGTCCTTTACTGTTAAGTTTTAACGAGTCCAGTATAGGAGAAACTCGGTGTTTTTCAGTTTTAGGGAGTCAGAAGAAAAACTTAAGAAAGGGTCTGTTTTTGACTAACACTGGAATCTGGAAAGCCATTTGGTGAGGAAGACGTGGTGTACTAGTTTCTAAATCGAAGATTATAAGGTTAGAATCCTGAACATCAACAGCTCCTATGGCAGACAATAATAATTTACGCTGTGCTGGACACGATTGCAACACTTCCAAAGCCGACATTGCTGAAGGAGAAACAGCTAAATCTTCAACAATGTTGTAATTCTGAGCAGCTCTCGCATGTGGATTGAAAGCTGATTTACGAAGAACACCTTTAGCAGGCGGTTTGATTATCAAGTCTGGATTTTGTTTCTCGATCTGTAGCGGACCGGAAACAGGAGGAGTTGTATTTGATGTATTCGCATTAGAAGACTCTCCTTCTTTGCCATCAACGGGATTCTTAGAACCGTAATCTTGCGATCGCGTCGCAACCCTTACATGAGACATCATCATAATAGGCTCTTCTAAAGTAGTCGAGGAAGAACCAATCATCTTACTATCTTGAACTGGAAAAGGATCCTTCAAGACAGCAGGTTGTTGCGATCCTTTAACGAGTTTCGTAACTTCCTCTCGATATGGACATTCTTTCGTGAAATGATCTTGTTCACAAATGAAACAAGGATAGCGAGGTTTACGTTTCTCGTCATTGGATTCTTCTTTATCTGTTTTTTCTTTCGAATTCTTTTTGTTTTTGTTCCTCCCCTTCTTTTTACCACCGGATTTTGATTTTGCCGTAGATGTTTCAACGACATGAATGTCGGCGGAAACTTCAGGAGAGGATTCTCCTTTCGGGGAATCAGGTAAAGTTATAATTGGAGAAGAATTCTTTGAGGATTTCTTCTTACTTTTAGAACTAATTGTACCAATCATACCGTCAGCGGCATGAGACCCTGAAGGAGCAGCAGCTATTTGACCTTGTTTGGGAAGATCGGGAATTTTCTCATGTAGAGTACCTGACTGCGTATAGACGAGGTCAAGGTACTGAGCCTGAGCAATTACTTGCTCTTCAGTAACAACACCAGCCTTAGCTACATCTTCAGTGATCTTGGGTAGTAATGATTTCACAAACCATTCTGCCAAAATTTGATCCGGAATATAAACCTTCACCAAACGTCGTCTATGTCGCCACTCATGAATATGATCAGAAATATATGTGGACGTAGATTGTTTTAGCGAAGTTAATAATTCTGTGCCATTGTCGTATCTGACAGGCAACTGGAAATGAGTTAAGAAAGATGTTGCTAACTGACTGAAATTATGAAACGAGCCTCGTGGCAACTCAATGTACCATTTGGCTGCAAGACCTATGAGGGTTCTTTGGAAAAGACGTAAGCGAATCGAATCATCAATGATTGAATTAGATGCACATCAAAGGTGATAAGTCATAACATGATTCGATGGATCCTCTCCTGACTTACCTTCAAATTTCGGTATATCACTGGGCAACTTATGAGGCATTGACGGCCAGTTTTGATAATAGAAAATAGGATCATTTGTAAGGCGCGTCAAATCAGGTAAGTCCAAAGTTGCGATGAATGGTAATTGACGGTTAGGGTCACGAAAACCTTGAGAAGCCAAAGCAGATCCAGGAGGCGGATACCCAGGATAACTAGGAATCGGATTAGCATTGGGTATTGTATAACCTCCTGGATAACCAGGATGAATCGGACCATACTGAGGTTGTTGATAAGTATAACCAGGGTATGGTTGATAGCTTGGATTCTGCACATAGGGACCGAATTGCGGTTGTCCTTGGTACGGTTGATAAGTAAATTGAGGTTGACTTGTAACAACTGTACTTGTACCGGCTTGTCCTGCAGGCATCTGAACTGTAGTCTAAACTGAGGGTCCTGACCGAGGTACAGAGACTTGAGGGATTTGCACAGATACAGGGATAGCCGAACTCGGGGCTACAGACACTCCAGAAACAGGTGTAACAGGTTGAACAGACGTTGCAGCAGTTGCAGCAGTTTGGGGCAGAGTCTGAGGTGTACTAGGCCCAGCCTGCTGAACTGAACTAGGTGCAGGAGTTTGAATAGCTGGCTGACCAGGTTGCTGAGTTGAACCAGAAACCAATGGCTGACCAGGTTG
Organism: Pinus albicaulis; assembly: GCA_034641835.2. Lineage (NCBI taxonomy): Eukaryota > Viridiplantae > Streptophyta > Pinopsida > Pinales > Pinaceae > Pinus > Pinus albicaulis. Next base: position 361,471,127 of record CM076580.1, read on the forward strand.
ATAAGGTAACTACACATTAGGCTGCAAAGGCTGTTGATATTGGGACGGATCCCACACCATCATTCCGGGGTACTGTCCCGTAGAAGGTTGAACGTAAGGACCAAAACCTGGTTGAACGTAGGGTTGATAATAAGGTAAAGTTCCGGCTCCTTGAACAGATGGTTGACCAGAAGGCTATTGGTAACCTTGCATTGGGTACTGCCCTTGAGGTTGATAACCTTGAGGCACGTACTGAAGTTGGGGTTGTTGAGGACCCTGAGGAGCATATTGAGTTTGGGGTTGACCTTGAGGAATGTACTGTCCTTGAGGTTGGTAACCCTGAGGTATGTACTGTCCTTGGGGTTGCCCCCCAAAAAAATATGGATCCACAGTTTGTCCTGGGAAAAATCTACCTTGAGGTTGAACCCCGGGTGGTAACTGACTACCTTGAGGTTGCCCCCCAGGCGGTAATTGAGTTCCCTGAGGTTGGCCCCCAGAAGGAAACTGACTGCCTTGAGCTTGAGGATTGGGAATATTACCAGACATCATAAAAACTTGCTCTGCGTTCGACGTTTCAATTTTAAGTCCACCAAGACCAGATGATAACACGTTTTCGATAGGTTGAGGAGTTGCCCCCGAGAAAGTACCAGACAAAGACTGATATCCCGAAGGAACGGAAGGACCACCATGTAAAAAACATTCAGGCGTTTGTGAAAACATGGATGACTCACCAGCCATAATAGATGACGGATAATAACCTCTGGGTGTAGGATGAAATGGAACTCGAGGTGGATAAAAAGCAAGACCCGGATTTTCTAAAAAATCAGTTAAAGAAAGATACCAAGGATTAGTTCGAATAGGGCTGTAGAAAATAGATTCACGCTCCCTAAGATTTAACGATTGAGGGGAGTTGGGAAGAGATATGTCTTCGTCTGGATTAGTAAGTTCTTCTATAGAAATTAGTCCAGAAGGAAGATTTTCAGTAATGATATTTCTTACCCTGGGTGAACCTGGATCGCTAGAAGTTGGTGAGATAAATCCTGAGGATGTTTCTAACACAGAAGATTCAGTTTCAGGTTCAGAGATTTCAGGTTCGTCAGATAATTCACCAGTAGGAGAAATATTTTCAGTAACTTCAGAAACTGAAATCGGTTCTTGAATATATTCTGTTGTAGGAATTTGATGATCAGGATGTATTACAATAGTAGAGGTTTCAACTTCTGTTGATCTAAGTCTACGGCTACTGTGTGGTACCAGAGCTCGAAGCCCTTCAAGATGACCTGGTGTAAATTCAGGGGGTTTCCCTTGTATTCTCCGGGATTGTCTCGGAAATTCCGCCACGATGAAAAATTATCTAATCACACGCAAACAAAGAAAAATTTCAATGAAAACACCTAAAGTCTCTAAGAAACAAACAATTGAATCACTCGCTTAAAAAATATAAGAGTTCAAACCACACACAAACAAGTAACTTTCCGTACTAAAATCACTAGTTGGTGATGAAATCCAACTTAGTAGAGTTTTAACACGAAAAGGGCGGTTGGAACAGTTACCCCGACAACCCGCTTAATGAAACAGACTGGCACAAGTTTCTTCACATAACCATCTCGAGTGAAGAGAACCCCCCAGAGAGTCCAAGTGAGTCTAGTCGACGTCTGTTCCAGGTACAGTGGGATCTTCCCTCCACCGTCACCTTAGGAAAGAATCCTAAAGATTATGGCCTCTAAGATTACCAACTGAAACAAATATACCTGGGGAAACAGTCTACGATCCGACACACACGCAAGGGCAGAGTAACAAAGCTCAATCCCCTTGAAGGTTCCTTGAACAAAATCCAAGGTTTACCGACAAGTGACCCCTGGCTCCTCGACAATGGTCTATCCGAGGTTTACCGTTTTTAATACGTGTATATCTTCTATCATTCCCAATGAGGAAGGATTGATTACCCCACTGGTTCATATATGATCTCGTGCTTAACTCCTTTAAGAGGAGCTTCCCAGAGCATACATGCAACAACTGGAATTCTTCCTACCGCAAGATATGTCTACTTGTTTGTTTTAGCTATCTTGGAGAGTTAATTACTCCCTACTCCAAGATACTAGCCTAAGCTATGTTGGTGATGAGAGCCCTAGAAATAAAAAGATTACTAAATGAATTTTATTTAAGCGTTACTTTTAAGAGCTGTTTCTTAAGTCAAAGGGTGCGGAAATGAAACTTTGGATGATGTGAAGACTCGACTTCCAAAAAACACTAAAATGCACCTATGATGATATCCAATTCTTTTTTCTTTCAATGAAATTTCTATCTAAAGAAAGAGTTAGAGAATGCAATCCTTTAAATTCCTTCTTCAAACATGAAAAATAATTGAAAGAAACTATTTGTCTTTTCAATAAACTATCAAAGCTCACAAGAAAAATCTTTTTCTTTTTCCAAACAAGAAGCTTCAAAACAATTTTCTTTCGAAAGAAAGCTACAAAACTAAAACTATTCAAAACTACCAAATCTAATCTTGAGAACTATGATCTAAATTGAGTAAAAGCTTTTTAGATTTTTTTATGAATGTTTCCCTTAGTTATTCAGTAAACTAAGAATCTATTCGTTCAGATAACAAACAGATCAAAAACACTCAAAATATGTTTTTACAAAAAATGAAATTCAAAACTTTGAACCAAGTTTTTTCGAAGATTTGCAAAGAAATCAAAAGGCTTAATTTCTCAACATAGGATGTTTTCACAATCAGGTCGGATTCAAAAGACAAAAAGAGATCAATGTAATCTGAGATACTGCAAATTGTCAAAAGTTCGAATCACCACAAAGACCAAGCAAGAAAAACAATCCAATCGGAAAAATCTTCTAGAAAATCATCAAAACATTAACACTGTTGGAGTTCATTCACAATGAATTCTTGATAGACACAATAACCAGTCTGGGCAGAAACCAAAGATCTAAAAATAAACCAGAAAAAGAAACCTAGAAATTTTCTAAAATTTTTACAGGGTCCGCATGTAAGCAGTGTTGACAGGTGCGGTCCCGCACTGTATTCTATAAAGAATGTGCGAAACTGCCCGCACTGTCACAGTTATGTAGAGTGCGGTCCTAGCAAAAATTATAGAAAAACTCAAAACACTTCAAAATTTTCAAAAACAGAAAAAATTCTAAAGTACCCAGACAGATGTGAATCAATCAAAAACCAGAAAAAAACGTTTTCTCAAGTCAAAAATCAAAGAGAACCAAGAACAAACAAGTTCTTCCCCAGCGGAGTCGCCATTTTGTTGTGTAGATTAATCCGTCTTGCGGACAAGACCGATCTCTCTAGTACAAAAGGTAACTAGCAACAAACAACCAATTATACTAATCTCTCTCTAAGCATATGCAATTTATAAAAAACACTATACGGGTGCAAGGCCTACCTTATATCCAACGCTTTGCTTGCTTACTTGATTTTGTTGAAGTCCTTCCCGTGCACTGAAAGAACGTCCTTCGTATATCTGCAATCACAAACAAGGAAAAAGATTAAGCAGCACCTGTATAGACATTATCATAAATCATACTTATCATAATGATCAAGGAATTTATGAAGTAAACCACAAATTGACAGTTTAATGAGAGAAATGAGTATATTTGTATTAACTTTAAAGATAGAAAACCTTTACAACCTGTGCCTTGATGTTGTGCAGGTCCTCCCGGGGTCCGAAGCAGGAATCTCTTCTACTTTGACAAGCATTGCACTCTTTGAACCAAGACAAATGGAGATGAGTGATTTAACCTCACAGAAAGTCTTAGTTAACTAAGTCTGAATCTCAACAGCATTTAACTTCAAATATCATAAGCTTCAACTCCCTTTGAGGCTACCCAAGGCCTCTTTTTATAGTGGAAAAGAGGAGGTTTCTTGTTCCAAATATGAAGGGATAGAATCCTCCTTCAAAGGGATAAGCTCCTTACATCAAGGGCTAGCTCCATCAAGTGAGGGATGCATGAACCTTCTCAAAGCGTATCCATTCCCGAAAATTCCCATCCAGAATCTTCTAGAATTCATCTGGAATTCACTTTTTATCTTTACTTTCTCGCCTTTTTATATTTTACAGGGGTCCGCACCCATTACACAAAGAAAGTGCGTTATGGTTCTGCATGCAGGCTGAGATTTAGGTGCGGGACCGTAGGGAATGCATAGAGAAATTGCGATACCAATTCTTAGGGGATTTTAGGGACTTTTCTCTGATTTTGAAGCTTGACATGAGGAGCTGGTATATTGGACTTGCAAAAGGAGGAAGTATGAGTAATAATAAGCTCATACAGTCAGCAGAATGTCAAGGTGACAGTTTTCAGTGTAACAGATCTTTGATAAGGTCAACTGAGATCATAATGCATACAAAGAAGATCATAAAGCATTTATGATAAGATAGTGGAGGAAGTGATGCATTTAATGCATGCATGATGGAGAGGGTGATCAGTACCCCATGTGAACATGATGGAGGACATGGATCAACAGTGCAGTCAACCTTGGAGACTTTTATCTACATGCACAGCGCAGTATTGGAGTGGGCCTAGGCTATGGAAGGCTCATCCATATAATGAAGGTAAAGGCACAATGGAAGGATGATTTGGATTATTAATTTCTTGATCTGTTTAGATCTATATTTGTCTTAGGACATTTCTGTGCAAGCTTGGGCTATTTAGCAGAGTTTGTAGGGTGTTCCCGAGTGAGAATCCCACCTCTTTCTTTGAGTAGCTCTGGAAAGAGGATTGTTCTTCATTCCATATCAGACATTGGTGCCATCTTCAGGAGGTTGTTTCTCATATTCAGCTAGAAAACTAGTGGAGGATTCATCCTACCACCTTGTGCTTCAGATCCAGCCTTTCAGGAGCATCAGATCTACATCCGACATTTATGCCATTGGGTTTCACCTCCATTCTACAGCAGTCCCTTCAAGGATTGTGCAGTTCAGTCCTATAGATCTATTGGAGGAAGGAATTTTCCAGTATTTCAGCTGGAAATCCTATGAGGGATAACCTCCTCACATTGGATCTAGTGTTTTCATCATTCAGGAGCTGATTAGACATATCTACCAGTAAGCTATTGAACCTCCCTCTCTGACAGCACATTTTTTTGAAGTTGTTGTTCTTACTGCAACTATTTTCAGTGGAGGAGATTGGAGGAGCTAGATCTTGAGCTTTTGGCCCAAGGATCTAGTGAAGGGATCAACCCTTCTTGCTTAGATCTGATTGTACATCATTGCAGCCATCATATCATCAGATCTAGCTTCATATCTGCATTCCCAACAGCATACAGGTGAAGCCCTAAAAGGATTTGTTTTATTAGACTTACAGATCTAAGAAATCCCTCTCGGGTTATCTTGGGAATTCATCATAGAGCCCAGATCTACAATTTCAGCATCATCGGAGCTCCCATTCTGCCTAGATCTGAATTTCTATCTTACAGGCAGTTGCAGTCCCTACTACTGCAGCAGGGACAACGCAGTTTACCTTCCAGCAGAGCAGCAGTTACGCAGTCCCTCTTGGGATAACATTGTAGGGTCATTCTAGGCCACACTTGTGGCTTGAGTGTCTCAAATTTTGAGCACTGTTGTACTTTATTTTTGTACCTCCAATATAATAAAATGGCTCAGCTATTTCTGTGTATTTTGATGTGTATATAGATCTATTATTTACTTTGCTGTAGTTCTTATATTGTGTTTAATTATTGCTGCATTTTCCCATTTTGGATATTACAGTGGTATCATAGCATGATCTTTGGCTCAGCTTGTGGACACTTCATCTTTTACGTGAAAAGAAGAAGCAGATAGATGAGATATATCATGGAGGATGATAATTATGCCACTCCTTTCTTTAGATCCATGCAATATCTCTCCAAGGAGGTTAATCAAATGAAGAAGGAAGGACAGAAAGAAGATCCAAGAAGAAGAATTGATGAGGAAGGTCCAAGAACTTCCTATCAGCAAAGAAGAAAACCGGAGAATCCTAGATCTCCTCATAGAACTACTATGCCCAATTTCTTTGGAGAAGGTGAAAGTTGTAGAAATGAAGAAAGGAATGAACCTGAGACTCATGAGACTCTCATTCTATATCTTGAAGAGTAAAAAGCACAGTATAGAGCATTCAAGGAGAAGCTAACTCTCCAACAATTCTTCAAAACTAAAGAAGAAATAGGATCCTATAGCAGGAATAGAAGAAAGAGGCATAATAGGTTCTATTTGCCTACATTTGATGGATATTCCTCAAGCACTGTGAAGGGTTGGAGGAGGGAGTTAGATGCATTTTGTAGGCTACATCCTGTAGCTAAAGGAGAGGTTGTTCAAATTGCATCACTTCATCTTTTTGGTGAAGCCAATGATTGGTGGTTTGGTCACATGGAGCATGCAAAGGTGACTAAGTATTCAGATTTCTTTCACAAGTTGAGAAAGGAATTTGATGTGATGAAACCAGAGATGTGTCACAAAGTGACATTTCCTAAGGAGAAGGATGTCAATATTGTCACTCTAGACAAGAGGTCACTAAATTCACACCAGCCGTAGAAGCACTTACATCTGGATAAGAGACACTTGCAACTTTGCAAGATGGTCTTGAGCTCTTGACACATAGAGTCCCATGCATGATTCAGGAGATGCATGAGGAAGAGGAGGGAGATTCCAGCGCTGGTACAATTGGAGAAGAGCAGACATCACTCTTACCAGCAGTTGGAGACACTATTTTCCCAGTTGGAGGAACTCTTTTGTTATGTCAAGAGGTTCCCACATATCACTTGATCCAAGGTGTGCATACACATTCATCACCTCTTGTTTTAGTAAATCTTATTGAGTCTTTTGGGGACATGCCTTCAGGGCCAATGCATAACCGAGGGTTAGAACATAGTGTTGATTTGAAGCAGAAACATATCACAGTGCAGAGGAACGTTGATCTAATCAAGGAGGAAGTTAAAAAATATCCTAGTTCATCATTGTTGAGCTACATTCATCCCTTTGATTTGAAGAGTAGAGTTTCAGAAAATGGGATAAGCATAATCATGTGTACAATAACTGGTTATAAGATCAGTATTGTGCCTTACTTTGAGACAACACATATATTATCATGCAGATATACAACGTTGTCACTTAATATTTGTGAAGATGAAGAGGCCCCATCATTCTTGGAGCATTTAGAAGGTAGCTTCAATCATGAAGCAATGGAGGTGAAGATGACAAATGGTAGACATCTTAAGATGAGAAAAATTTTCTCCTTTCTAGATGACACTTTCTCAATGAGCATTTCACTTCTCAAAGAGAAACTTCTACTTGCAGCAAATCCAAAACTTCTTTGTCTTTGGAGGGCCTTGGGTGAAAATAGAATCTCATGGAGAGATCTCATTGGAGGTTCACTTCAACATTTCAGGAAGTGAAAAGTTCTACATCAGTTTGGGGAAGATGGTATTCTACAAAGGGAGAATGCCATGATTATGCATTACATCATTCATCATCCGCATTGGGATGAGTCGGTGAGGATGATAAGGAAGGGGTTGTATGAACACTTGCAGATTTATGATATGGGCTAGCAAGCTTGGTTACGTTGTTTTCTCTTGCGGAAGTTTTGTCACTACCCAAAGGCCCCTATTTCTTTGATCCATGCCTTGAAAAAAACTTATGAAATGAAGAAGGAGGCATGGTTGCGCTGGCTGCTCTTGGGTGAGTATGGTTACCACCCAATAACTCATATTTTTCTGCTTCATGCCTTGTGTATCAATGATAGGATGCAGCAAGAAAAGGCATGTTCATTTTCATTTCCCTTGAGAGAGTTTGGCCACCACATGAAATCTCCTATGTCTATGTGTTTTGTATTGGGTAAAACTTGGTATGATACTCTCATGATGTGTATTGATGGTGTTGGTATGTATTGGGTTGATGTGACATTCCAAATGTCAATCAATATATTTTTGTTCCATGTTGCACATGAGGAGGAGAGTAAGCAGCAAGATCTCTTGTTGCTTTGGTTACTTTTGGGGGAGTTTGGCTTGTCCATCTTACATGGAGGAGATGGAGGATGGTGGCAAAGGGCCTTGCTCCAGTGGTTGCTATTAGGAGAATATGGTTTGACATCTTTGTCTACCCATATAACTCCTTTCCTTCTTCTTTTGCATAATGCTAGGATGATGCTTGGATCCAACAAGGCCAACCGGGCTAAGAAAGAGAGCATATTAATGCTTAATCAAATTCATAAAGCATGGGATGGAGAGATGTATTGTGAGATGGAGTTTTTCCTTTGTGGAAAAGACCACTTTATTTTATGTATCTCATGTATTAATGATAGTGTTGGATATCATATGGTTGTCACTTGGTACTTCATGGTGGAAGGAGGACATCTAACCATATAGTTAGAGGTCATTCTATGTAATTTTGAAGGACAACTTTGGAACCAAACATGCATAACACATTGTAGAAAATGGAGGAAACCTTCCTTATGTGGATGCCATTTGGAGGGGAATAGATGGATTTACATCTACTTTTGGAGTTGCTTGAGGACAAGCAACATTTTTCCGGGGAGGGGGGACTGTAATATTCCCAAATTTTCACATCATATTTGGAATATTAGAGTTCCTAATTTTCTTAATAAATTAAGCAAATAAAAGGGTGGAGGGACCCGCAAACCTCAAATATGAATAAAATCCACTTTTAATGTGTGAATGTGGATATTTTAGATCTATATCTAGAACATGGAGTAGTGGAGTAGCTCCATTAATAGAGATCACGTCTCATTTATGAGATAAATTATGGAGGATGAATCAGTCAAATAAGATCATGAATCTTAAATATAAAATCATGAGGATCTTTGATAGGTCAACTGAGATCATAATGCATACAAAGAAGATTAAAGCATTCATGATAAGATAGTGGAGGAAGTGATGCATTTAATGCATGCATGATGGAGAGGGTGATCATCCCATGTGAACATGATGGAGGACATGGATCAACAATGCAGTCAACCTTGGAGACTTTTGTCTACATGCACAACACAGTATTGGAGTGGGCCTAGGCTATGGAAGGCTCATGCATATAATGAAGGTGAAGGCACAATAGAACGATGATTTGGATTATTCATTTCTTGATCTGTTTAGATCTAGATTTTTCTTAGCACATTTCTGTGCAAGCTTGGGTTGTTTAGCAGAGTTTGCAGGGTGTTCCCGAGCGGGAATCCCACCTCTTTATTTGAGTAGCTCTGGAAAGAGGATTGTTCTTCATTCCATATCAGGCATTGGTGCCATCTTCAGGAGGTTTTTTCTAGTATTCAGCTAGAAAACCAGTGGAGGATTCATCCTACCACCTTGTGCTTCAGATCCAGCCTTTCAGGAGCATCAGATCTACATCAAACATTCAGGCCATTTGGTTTCACCTCCATTCTGTAGCAGTCCCTTCAAGGATTGCCCAGTTCAGTCTTGTAGATCTATTGGAGGAAGGAAGTTTCCAGTATTTCAGCTGGAAATCCTGTGAGGGATAACCTCCTCACATTGGATCTAGTGTTTTCATCATTCAGGAGATGATTAGACATATCTACCAGTAGGCTATTGAGCCTCCCTCTCTAACAGCGCAGTTTTCTAAAGCTGTTGTTCTTACTGTAGCTATTTTCAGTGGAGGAGATTGGAGGAGCTAGATCTTGAGCTTTTGGCCCAAGGATCTAGTGAAGGGATCAACCCTTCTTTCTTAGATTTGATTGTACATCATTGCAGCCATCATATCATCAGATCTAGCTTCAGATCTGCATTCCCAGCAGCATACATGTGAATCCCTAAGACGATTTTTTTTCTTAGACTTACAGATATGAGAAATCCTTCTTGGGTTACCTTGGGAATCCATCATAGAGCCCAGATCTACAATTTCAGCATCATCGGAGCTCCCATTCTGCCTAGATATGAATTTCTATCTTACAGGCAGTTGCAGTCCCTACTACTGTAGTAGGGACAGTGCAGTTTACCTTCCAGCAGAGTAGCAGTTACACAGTCCCTCTTGGGATAATATTGCAGGGTCCTTCTAGGCCACCCTTGTGGCTTGAGTGTCTCAAATTTTGAGCACTGTTGTACTTGCTTTTTGTACCTCCAATATAATAAAATGGCTCAGCTATTGCTATGTATTTTGATATGTATATAGATCTATTGTTTACTTTGTTGTAGTTCTTATATTGTGTTTAAGTATTGCTACATTTTACCATTTGAGATATTACACGAGTTCTTGTTTGCATGACCGCTTCAGGTTCCAATATGATTTTTCCTTCCGCATCAAGTTCTAGAAATATTGATTGAACTGGAAGATTTTCACCTACAACCTTCTTTAAGCATGAAACATGGAAAAATGGATGCACTCACGAAGAAGCAGGAAGCTCCAATTTGTATGCCACAGTACCAATCTTTTGCAACACCTTATAAGGACCACAGTACTTTGGTGATAATTTATTATCCTTCTTAGCTTTCTTGAGGGACATTTGTTTGTATGGTTGTAGCCGTAAAAATACCCAGTCTCCTACATCAAAAATTCTCTCACTGCGATGTTGATCTGCTTGTTGTTTCATTCGATTTTGTGCCAAATTTAGGTTATCCTTTAAGAGTTGGAGAACTTCTTGTTGATGCTCGATGTGATCTTCCACTTCTTGAACCTTATAATTTTCTCTTAAATATGATGTGATGGACGGTGGATGATATCCATAAAGTGCCATAAATGGGGTCATTTTTGCTGCAGTATGGAAGGAAGTGTTATACCAACATTCAACAAGAGGTAACCACTTGACCCATTGTGTTTGTTTATCAGATACAAAACAACGAATATATCCTTCGAAACATTTATTCACTATCTAGGTTTGACCATCGGATTGAGGATGATAAGATAAGCTATGAGCTAATTGAGTACCCAAACAAGAAAATAACTCCGTCCAAAAATTTCCAGTAAAAATAGGATCTTTGTCGGTCACAATAACCTTTGGGTTTCCATGTAGCTTTTGAATTGTGTCTATAAATGTAGTAGCAACTATACTTACTTTAAATGGATGAAATAATGCACAAATGTGTGCATACTTGGTAAGTCTATCAACTACCACCATGATGACACTCTTTCCTTCAGACTTAGGTAAACCTGTGATAAAATCCATTGAATCTCCTCCCAATGTTGACTTGGAATGGATAAAGATTGTAGAAGACCCGGGGTCTTAATTGTCTCAACTTTATTTTGCTGGCAAAACAAACATTCCGACACAAATTTTTGAATATCAGATTTAAGGCCATCCCAAAAAAAATCTTTCTTCACCCTGTGTTAAGATTTTAAAAATCCTGAGTGTCCTCCTAAAGGAGAAGTGTGCAATTCCAAAAGAATCTTTTGTTTTAGTTGGGAATTCTTACAAAGATATAAGCGATCTTTGTACCATAAGGAATCATTTTTCCAACTAAATGTATCATATGTACTAGGATCTTGTTGCAACTTTTGAATGAGTGTCCATACATCTTTGTCCTTCTTCCATTCATCTCTTGCTTCGGTTATCCAATCTGGTTGGATAATAAAAATGGCACAAAGAAATGCTTCCACCTCTTCATTCTTTCTTGAGAGTGCATCTGCAACAACATTAAGCTTTCCTTTTTTGTAGATTATTTCCAAGTCATAAGCCAACATCTTTGTGACCCATTTTTGCTGCTCTTCTAAAAATAGTCTTTGTTCCAAAAATTGTTTAAGACTATCATGATCAGTTTTTACCTTGAAGTGTCTTCCCATTAGGTAAGTTCTCCATTTCTTTAGTGCATGCAGTATTGCTAACATTTCCTTCTCATAAATAGGTTTCTGTAAATACTTTCCTTTGATTGGACGACTTTCAAAAGCAATGGGTCTTCCTTCCTGCATTAAAACTGCACCAATTCCATTTCCTGAGGCATCACATTACACAATAAAGGTTTTTGTGAAGTCTGGCGTAGCTAAGACCGGTGCTAGGCACATTGCCTCTTTAAGATGTTCAAAGGCCTTAGTTGCTTCATGAGTCCATGAAAATGCATCTTTCTTCAATAATTTTGTTAGAGGTGCTGCTATTCTCCCATAATTCTTAACAAACTTGTGATAATACCCTGTTAACCTGAGAAATCCTCGCAACTGCTTTATGGTTGTGGGGACTTTCCATTCCTTAATGGCTTTAATTTTGTTAGGTCTACCTTAACACCCTCGTGAGATACAATATGACCCAGATATTCCACCTCTTGTACTCCAAAGAAACATTTGGATGTTTTTGCATATAATTGTTTCTCCTGCAATAGTTTGAGCACCCTGTCAACATGTTGAACATGATCCTTCCAAGACCTTCTATAGATTAGTATATCATCAAAAAATACTAGCACAAATTTTCTAAGGAAGGGTTTGAAAATGGAATTCATCAACCCTTGAAATGTAGAAGGTGCATTGGTAAGGCCAAAAGGCATGACCAAAAATTCATAATGACCTCATGAGTTCGAAATGCTATTTTTAGAATATCTTCAGTCTTCATTCTAATTTGATGATATCCTGAATGAAGATCCAACTTGGTAAAATAAATTGCTCCATGTAATTCATCCAATAATTCATCAATCACAGGAATGGGAAATTTGTCTTTAATGGTGAGCTTATTGATCTCCCTATAATTCGGACACATTCGCCATGATCCATCCTTCTTGTGTACCAATACTACAGGAGCAGAGAAAGAACTTTGACTAGGTTGAATTATACCCGCCTCTAACATTTCTACAATCATACGTTCAATTTCGCTCTTTTGGATGTAAGGATATCTATAAGGTCTGATGTTTGGAGGAACACTTCCTGGAATCAAATGAATAGCATGATCATGATCAAGAATAGGTGGGAGTCCTTTGGGAGTTTCAAACACCTTGGAATGATTGTCCAAGACTTTTTGGAGATCTGCAGAAATAGATGATTTTGATGTTGGAACTTCTAGTGAGCATAATTATGCAATTATGTCTCGTTATTCTTTCTTCAGAATCTTTTTGATGACATTAGAGCTTATTATCTTTCCCAGCTTCACTGTGATACCCTATAATTTGACTTCCTTTCCTTCTGAAAAAAATTTCAAGAAAAGTTCTTGAAAATTAAAAGCTATCGTCCCCAAAGATTGTAACCATTGTACTCCTAGTACAACATCAACACCTCCCATAGGAATGGAAAGCATTGGAATATTCAACACATATTCCCCCATCGTTAGCTTGATATTATGGCATTTTCCAGAGAAATTTATAGTTCCTCCATTTGCAACCATCACTTGAAATTCAGGTGCTGGGTATAGGAAACAATTCAATTCCTTGGCTACCTTACAATGAATAAAATTATGGGTACTACCCGAATAAATCAACACTATTACCTTTTTCTTCTTGATATGTCCTTCTATCTTGAGAGTTTGAGGAGTGGTGATTCCTGCCAATGCATTACACGATATGGTCAGACTCATTTCTTCCTCTTCTAGGTTTGGTTCCTGGTGTATATCCTCTTCTTTTGAAGATTTTTTTTCATTTTATTCTTCCTCTTCACAATCTATGTAAAATAATTTCTTCTCAACACACTTATGACCTTTAGTGTATTTACTATCACAACTGTAGCAAAGCCCTTTTTCTCTTTTTTCTTCCAATTTTTGTGGTGTCAACCTTGTAGGTTGTGGAATTCTAGGAGTAGCAACAATACCATATTTATATATGTAAGTGGTAGGCTTCCTTGTCGCCATAATTTTACATTCAATTTTTATTTCCAACCTGAATTCCTTTTCCAATGAAGCAGGTTCCCAAACGCGGACTTCATGTTGGATGTTATCCTTTAAAGTCTCTATGAAGACATCAATCCTGTGTTCCTTTAGAATATCCGTTACCCTTATATTCAATTTTTGGAAGTCCTCAATGTGCTCCACCATTGAACCCTTTTGTTTGATATTTATCAATTGGCTAAAGAAGGTGTTGCTTTTTGTATCCTCATAATGTGCTATCATTTCCTTCATAAAAATTGACCAAGTGACAATTTTTTTACCGGAGCAAAGCCATCGATACCATACAAATGTATTTTGTTCTAAATGTAAAGTTTCAATGCGTACCTTTTGTGTGTTTTTCACATTATTGAGATCAAAATATTGCTCCATATGTAGTATCCATGTTACGGGATCCTTGCCATCAAACTTCCTCATATCCATCTTAGGAATATGGTGGTTCTTTCATCCAACATTAGAGTTTATGAAATCACGATTAACATTTATTTTTTTCTCATCATGAGTTTCCTCTACTATATTTTCGCCATTAGGAAACATTTCTTGTATCAACTTTTCCAAACCTTCGATGTCTACTTTTAGATCATTCTTCATGTTTGTAATGTTCCCAATTTTTCCTTCAATAAATTGGAACATTAGATTTTGATAATTTCACTTATAAGTTGAATAATTGGTTAAGGAGGCCCAAAGACAATAAAAACATGGATAAAATCCCTCTAGTATGAAAGGGGATAAGCCTTGGAACTAGATTTCACACCCTCATGTGTGAAAGGAGACATTTGCAAAGAGGCTTGGTTATGTTTGACCAAGTCAAACAGCACAGGGTATGAGGTGGAAAGCACTACATGGGACAGCGCAGAGATAGAGGAGGGAATATTCCTTTATGGAGGAAACCCTAATGGAGTGGGACCCATGGAGAGGGAGCTCTCATGTGTTTAAAAGGAGGGCAAGGCAGACATTGTTTCTCATGCATATGATTATTGATTTTATGTCTGCTTAGACATTTCTGCAACCTCGGCTATTTCGCTGAGTTGCTATGCTACTTAGCACAAGGATCTCCTGCTTAGGAATCCTTCTCCTTTCTTGAGAAGCCTCTTGAAGGAGTTGTACTGATTTGTCTCACATCTAGGCTTGAGGTCAAGCATCCTCCTCTAGGACAGCGTTATTGCTGCAGCAACATAATTCTGTGTTGCAGGGTGTTGCAGTGAGAAGTCACAACACCTCTTCCATCTCTTTTTTTTCAGAGGGAGAGTATTTATTTACTTTGGAGGATCAGATTGGAAGCTTTGGAGCTTATTTGTAGATCTTGACACTTGGCCAAAGTATTCTATTCCACCTACTGTGCAGTCCCTCTTAGTGACTGCATTATTCTCATGGAGCATCTGTAGTGAGGGCTTGCAGATTGATTGGAGGGTGAGATCTGAAGTGTAAGGATCAACCTTCCACTTTGGGGATCCATTGGAGAAGGTCTACTTCAGATTGTTCATCATCTTTAGCCTTCTCTATTATGTTCAATTTTCAGAGTTGTAGCTACTGCCCAACAACTCCGGCATTTTTTCCATTTTGTATATTTCAACCAATCCTTTGGAGGATTGTTGTATTATTGATTTCAGGGGTTAGAGCCTTGCTCCCCCACTTTATTTGAGCCATATATTGACATATATTTCTGTTATTATGTAATATGGAGCAGTACCTCTCCCAAGATGTCGAGGAGATTGAAGAGATAGAAGAGGAGGGACCATGCACTTCCTATTCTCATCAAGAAGAAGACATTGAGCATGGAAGATACTTGGATCATTTTATTCTAAGTAAGTACATTTTTTAGTATATATCTCAACCTAGATCCTTCAAGGAGACTCTAGATTTCCCTCATTTCATCCAGTTGAAAGAAGAGAAGAGGCCCTGTAGCAGAAGAGAAATCAGAGGCAATAGATTTATGTTGTCTACCTTTGATGGGTCATCTACAACAAGGACTTGGGTGAGAAAGATGGAAGCCTTTTTCCTGCTACATCCTGTAGTAGAGGAAGAATCTGTTGAAATCTCAATGCTACACATGAAGGGTGAAGCCTATGATTGGTGGTACAACCACTTGATCAATGCAAGGGTGAAAACTTTTGCAAGGTTCACTCAAAGAGTGATCCAAACCTTTGATGGAAAAAGAAAAAAGGAGGGAAAGCTCACACCACTTGAGGAGCTTTGTCCTAACCCTGTCACACTCATGGAGGAGCAGCCACATGCATCAACAGTTGGGGCAGCCAACACTTTGGAGGAAGGAACTCCTGCAGCCCTACAAGAAGTTCCAAAATCAAATCAAGGTATGAGAAGATTTCCACATTCTTTTGTTGCAGAAAATTCTTTTGATCAATGTGGAGATTTAATTTTACATGACCAAGGGTCAAATCCCACTACTACCATAGAGAAACTTGGTTGCACTGCGCTGTGAAACATGAACACATTCAAGGAGGGAACAAACCATCAACTTCATGAGCCTTTGTTGGATTGCATAACACATTGGAGGTTAGGGTTTGAAGACTTGGAGGAAGATGGTAGACATCTTGAAGTGAGAAACTCTTTCTCCTTTCAAGATGACACTTTCTCAATGAGCTCCTCTCAGCTCAAAGAGGAACTTCTACTTTCAGCTGATCCAAGACCTCATCGGTTTTGGAGGACTATTGTTGAGAGGGAGGTCTCAAGGAGAGATCTCATTAGAGGTGCACTTCAACACACTGTGGAGTGCAAATATTTTCTTCCTTTCTCACAGGAGCAGATAGAAGATGGAGGACATTTTCGGATGGATAACATCTCTCATGCTTGTGTTGGACATACCTTGAGCCATACACATCATGATGGGAGGTTTTTTCCTACCACCTATTTGGGTCCTTATGGGGTGGGGTCTCAATGATCCTTGGGAAGATTGCATTTCAAAATCCCATGAAGTGCAAAGACAGAGATTTGGTTTGGGAGGATGGTAGCCCTCATGGGGGGAGTGCCAAGATGAAGAGAAGGAGGAAGCATCCACAAGTGGTTGAGTGGATGTGGTTGATGAGCAAGGATCTGGGAGGCCACTTGAAAATATATGACACCGGGCAGTAGGAGGCTTGGCTACACTGGTTACTCTTGAAAGATTTTGGCCATCACTTGGCATACACTCTTCCTAAGAGTAGGAGGATGGGGAGGAGATGGCAGGATGATTGCATCATTGAGCAGCATGGAGGATGGATGCATGGTGTTGATGTGATACTCATATCATTCATTTTGTTTTCATCACATGACTTGTATGATGGAAGTATGGGGAGGCAACAAAATATTTTGTTGCTTTTCTTGTTCTTGGGAGAGCAAGAGCATATTTTCTCTCACAATTTGCATGATGTTGCAGGAGGAGGAGATGGAATTATCTCCTTGGTATTTGATGATTTGGAAGCAGTTACATCTTGGGAAGTATTCCATATTTTTTTTAGCATTATTAGAGGAGTCTTTACAAGGAGCATGTCAAAGAACCGAGCTTTGTATTGACAGGAGCTTATTTGCATGAGCTCACAGTGCTGTCACTTTGGAGCAGAGATTTATGGAGGGGGTGTCCCTAGGATCACTTCACTTTGGATGCACTTGGTGGACAAGGAGGCAGTGATGATGATAGAGTGGTGGATAGATACATCTATCACTATGGCATACCCTTCTTGACTTGGGTTTCCAAGCATGAGGAGGATTATCTTCTTGCAGCAAATGGGTCATTTTCCTTCATAGCATGCCAAAAAACTATGGAGAACTCATTCATGAACCCATGTACCATCTTACTTCCGGCATATGGTAAGGAGTTTGTTTATACATTCATTAATTTTCACACTCTTTCCATTACTATGCAGTGCATTGCTTCACAAGAGGGCAAGCTTGTCACATTTCTCCATGATCATTGTTGGGCCAATCTGTATGATGGAGGTAGCCATCTCTTATGTGGCCTTGGGAAAATGTTTTATCATCACATGTATGTTCAGTTGTTGCACTCTAACATGTACCATATGAAGACATGCATGATTAACCATGTAAAAAGAAACATTTTTCCTTGTACTTTTCTCAAGCAGCAGCTTGTAAAACTGCGCTGTACACACCTAGGAGACTATTGGTATCTTCAAGCACCACATGAAGCCATCAGTATTTCCTTCATTTTGTTTCTGATCATGACTTCATTGGCTGATATGGATATGATTTTTATGGGAAGCATGATTATGAGAGAGGCACATGAGTTGGATGTGTCCTTGAGTGGGGAAAATTCTCACATTTTCTGCACTACATGTTCTAATGGGAGCATGGGAGGAGGTATCGCCACCACAACCACATGTTTGTTCTCTATTGAGCTGGGCCATGAGATTTATATTCATCCATTGTATAATCATGGGCAAGTATATGATCATGTATTGATAGCACATTCAGCCATTTACTATTCATTAGTAGGTGAGATGATTCTTGCATGCTACTTGCCATACTATTTTCTAAAGTTGCAGTGGATGATACTGCGTTGTACCCTCTTGAGATATTGTTTTTATTATGCATCATCATATAAAATTTGCAGCAAACTTATCATTGGGGTACTCTATGATGATCATGTCCTATTCATCATGGATGAAACATTTTGGGCCATCTTGTTCTTCAATGTTGGAGGAGGACTCTTTGGAGGATTGCTCTTCACCTTGCCATTTGAGGGAAATAATTTTGTAGCCCAGGATTAGCACATACTCTACACTCATCATGAGTGGGGAGAAGGACAGCATGGGGTAGGCTATGATGCTTACCATTTTCAGATTTTCAGCCCACCTTCATTTCAGGAGCTTGAGGTGGAAGGAGATTTTCAGGAGTTGCCTTGTTGGGAGGTGGCTCATTTTATCTAGATGATTGCTTGGGGATGGAGAATACATTTAGGGAAGATGTTTTCCCAACAATTTTTAGTCTCCATGCCTTGGGGGAAACTTCTCAGTTCTATCCTTGCATTTTCTTGAGGACAAGCAACATTTGGGAGGGGAGGACTATAATGTTCCCAATTTTTCCTTCAATAAATTGGAACATTGGATTTTGATAATTTCACTTATAAGTTGAATAATTGGGTAAGGAGGCCAAAATACAATAAAAACATGGATAAAATCCCTCTAGTATGAAAGGGGATCAGCCTTGGAACTAGATTTCAGACCCTCATGTGTGAAAGGAGACATTTGCAAAGAGGTTTGGTTAAGTTTGACCAAGTCAAACAGCGCAGGGTATGAGGTGGAAAGCACTACATGGGACAACACAGAGATAGAGGAGGGAATATTCCTTTATGGAGGAAACCCTAATGGAGTGGGACCCATGGAGAGGGAGCTTTCATGTGTTTAAAAGGAGGGCAAGGCAGACATTGTTTCTCATGCATATGATTGTTGATTTTATGTCTGCTTAGACATTTCTGCAACCCCGGCTGTTTAGCTGAGTTGCTGTGCTGCTTAGCACAAGGATCTCCTACTTAGGAATCCTTCTCCTTTATTGAGAAGCCTCTTGAAGGAGTTGTACTAATTTTTCTCACATCTAGGCTTGAGGCCAAGCATCCTCCTCCAGGACAATGTTATTGCTACAACAGCATAATTCTGTGTTGCAGGGTGTTGCAGTGAGAAGTCACAACACCTCTTCCATCTCTTGTTTTTCAGAGGGAGAGTATTTCTTTCCTTTGGAGGATCAGATTGGAAGCTTTGGAGCTTATTTTCAGATCTTTGCACTTGGCCAAAGTATTATATTCCACCTACTATGCAGTCCCTCTTAGTGACTACGTTATTCTCATGGAGCATCTGCAGTGAGGGCTTGCAGATTGATTGGAGGGTGAGATCTCAAGTGTAAGGATCAACCTTCCACTTTGGGGATCCATTGGATAAGGTCTACTTCAGATTTTTCATCATCTTCAGCCTTCTCTATTCAGTTCCATTTTCATAGTTGCAGTTGCTGCCCAGCAACTCCGACATTTTTTCCATTTTGTATATTTCAGCCAATCCTTTGGAGGAATGTTGTATTATTGATTTCAGGGGTTAGAGCCTTGCTCCCCCACTTTATTTGAGCCATATATTGACATATATTTATGTTATTATGTAATATGGAGCAGTACCTCATATAAAATGCGTCCTCTTAGCCTGTGTTTATGCAGAAATAGCAGTGGTCTTGTATTCCATGTACATGTCTTGTTGAGGCTTGCATTGCCTTTCTTGAGAGGTTGTTTCCTCAAGAAATTTTACTCTTTTACTGCTATAACATTATTTGTTGGCTATACATATCTTCTTGTCTCACATCTTGTACAAATAACGCTATCTTTCCATTTCTTGCTCAAGTATTGTTGCAGTCCCTCATCGAGCATTTTCTGAGGACATCTAGTAGTGGGAGATCTGTTTAACCACTCTAGAAGGATTTCTTTGGAGCCTCCTCTTGGATTTAGGTCTTAGATTCATTTATCTAAGGGATCTAGGTCCTAGTTTCAATTCGTGTAGCAGAAATTACTGGAAAATGCGTTTTCCAGTCATGCCTTGCTAGCTGTCCCAATTTGGGAACATTACAATGTTTTCCATGTTGTCTTTCATTTTTTCATCGATATTAGCTTCCATTTAATCCATCTAAGCTTCCATGCCCACTTCCATGCCATCCATATTAGCTTCCACGCCTTTCTTCAAACCATCCATCTTAGTTTCCACGCCTTTATTCAAAACTTCCATTTCATTTTTTGTTTCTCTTTGCAATAGCGAAATTCGGTGCACTTTCTCTTGTAATTTTGATATCTCATGTTGTGTTTCTTCATCTTCATGAGTCATAGTAGAGAATTCTGAAGGCTTAATGGGTGTTCAATTCTTTTTAGGGGGAATTTTAGAACCCAATACTGATATCTATTCTTCAATATGCCCTTGGAATAAATTCAAACTAATTTTTTTCAAGCGAGACTTATGTAATTCGAAAAAAATACACACCTTTTTCTTGCTTTTGAGGAGCTCAATATTGAAATTCAATTATCACTATGATTTCGGATCTTCAATATCTGAAATTTTTCCCTGATGTAGCCCTTTGAATCTTCTTTCGAATGCCATAGGTCTGACCTGATTTGGATTCTTCAAGACAAAGTTATGCCCAATCTCCCACGATGACCTAATTATGGACTGGTTCAGTAGAGCTAACTTGTACGACTTGCCACGTGTCACTATTTCCTCCTTCGGCTATGAAATTGATATAACGAAAACTAAATTCCGTGTACTTGCGGCCAATTTTTACAGAACCCCAATCTGACGCTTAGAGAGAGAGTTATGACGTTTTTCCAATGGTCACCTCTTTGAGATGAAATTCAGGAGCCTGAAACAGTCCTAACTTCCATAGATCATATCTCCAAAAATATTGCGAACCAAGATCTCAAATTTTCACAAGATTTTCCTCCGGATTTCGGCTTCGCACCGTAGAAATTACAGGTCTAAAACTTTGTACACAAAAATTTATAGCGAAAATGCCACGATGACCTGTTTTAGTTGAAATTCGGTAGCTTGAAAAAAACCTAACTTCCCCAGATCATATCTCTGAAAAATTTGTGAACCAAGATTTGAAATTTTTACAGGAGGTTCCTCAGGATTTCAGTTTCACACTGTATAGATTTCAACTTCTTAACCTTCGTAGAAAAAAAATTATTGCGAAAATGCCACGATGACCTGTTTGTAGCAGTGAAACCCTAGAATCCAAAGCTCTGATACCAAATGTTATGAAACCAGCTCCAAAAATAGAAGAAAAAAGAGATCAACGCCTTAGAAATAGTCACTTCGAGGGGGAAACCTCAAATAAATTACATAAATGAAAAATTCTTGGATGATACAAATGACCAAAACCTCCTTCTATATATAGGAGTCCATGGGCCCACAATATAATCCTAGCCGACCTAACAATAACAATGTAAGGGCACAATAATAAAAATATTGGGGTTACAGGGGTACAACAATAACAATAAGGGGGCTACACTAATAACAATAAGGGAATAAACTAGTAATATAGGGACCTAACAATCATTATCCTTTGTTCGTGCGTGGGTGTGTGAAACATGACTTCCCCCAAAGGCCTAGGATGTGCCATATCTAAATTATTTGCATTTGTATGGTTGATTGTGTCGAAGGAGATTCATGTGGCTAACATTCCATGGTGGCGTCAAGAGATAGTTGAGATTTTTTGTATGTTTGAGAAGGAACTGCCAACAAGTTTCATGGACTTGCAGGTTCATCTTCTAATTCACCTAGTAGATGAGGTTGAATTAGTTGGGGTGATTTCTTGTCGTTGGATGTTCTTCTTAGAGAGGTACATGAAGAAATTGAAAGGTTTTGTTAGACAAAGGGCAAAACCCGAGGGGTCTATGACTGAGGGGTACATATCATATGAGTCTTTATATTATGCCAGTGAGTACATCAAGCAGATCGAAAATTGACCAAGTGCGGTGATTTGGGACGATGAAAGGGATGAAGACAAAAGAGTAGGGGAGCTTCTCCAAATGAATGGAAAAAGGCGCTTGATAAAGAGTAAACGACTTATAATTTTCAAAGTTACACAAAGTAAATATTCATGTTGAACTTCGATATAATGTATATTTTGATCTCATATGTACTATATGTTGGTTTGATTTCATCAGTGAATGTAGAAATTGAAGCAATCAATAAATTCGTTCTTTACAATTCCGAAGTGACACAACCATGGGTCGCATTGTACGAACAAAAAAAGAAGAAATGAGATAGTGAAACGAAATAATTCATACAGTTAAATGGTAGAAGCGTGCCTTATCGAGATCATTTAAAAGAAAATATTCCAATTATATGCCCCAACAGTTGGGTCGTTGACCAAGTCAGGGAGAAATACAGTGCAACCGGTCCTTACCCCATGCTGAAGAGGATGCGCTAAACGCGGGGATTGGGTGCAACAAATCGATAATAATTTATATATGTACATTTTAAACTTAATAATACACCTTTGAAATGTAACATCTATACTTTATATTTTAACAATTGGGTTATTAGACACATGACACTACGATTTTTTAATTTTTTTATAGGTGCATATGTTCCCATCTATGTGGGCATATGGAGACCATTTTCGCACAGAAAATGTTGATGATGGACACATGACAGAAGGCTGTGGAGTGGAAGTCGAGTTCGATCAATCTAGTCGAGCTAGCCACCGTGATAAAAACCTAGTACGAGGGACGTTAGGTTACGTCATAAAGATACAAGAGATCATTGAAGTGGACTTCTCTTCTTTCCAATGTGTTATTTTTAGGTGCAAATGGTGGGACACATTTGATCGAATAATCTAAAGGAAGATTGCAATAATAGGCTGATATGTTTCAACTATAGAAATATGTGGAATGAAGCTAAGGAGCCTTATGTTTTCCCCAAACACTGCAACCATGTGTGTTTTTACCCAGATGTGTTGGATATGGATTGGTGGTTTGTATTGAGACATGACCCTAGATCAACGCATATTTTTTAGAACAATAACTTGTTATCATGCCAAGCGAGCTGGAAGATAATGAGGGTGATCATGAGAACAGAGAGCGATATGGTACATGTGTTATTTCATCATTTATACTATTTAAGATGAGTTTTTATAAAGAAGAGGACTTAACCTTATAAATAAGACTTTTTTTTTCGAAACATTATAATATGTATTTTGAAATAATTGGTTTTCATTGTGTTAATGTTAAAATTATTTCACTTGATAATTTGCAATTATGTTGATCTCGAAAGCAATGCATTGTATCAAGTTCTTTTGTTTTATGTCAATTCCTAAATTAATACAACTACTTGATTGCTTTAAATGGTTTTTCACTATATCATTACTTAAATAAATGCACCATATATATATATATATATATATATATATATATATATATATATATATATGAATGATCTCTTCAAAATTTTAAAAAATGTATTAATGTATACTATTATTTTTGGTATGTAAGATCATAATAAAATAATGATAATTCTAAACATGAATTTATTTGCATTATTTTCTAAACTTTATTATATTACAAAAAATCATATTATTCTAGATTTATTATTTTACAATTATTTATATTCATCCAAATTTACAATTTTAAAATTATGGTAATTTAACAGTATGTACGGTATACATTTTACTTATGGTAGTTATGGTTCAAAATTGAAAATTAATTTACAATTTTAGCATTTTTCAAATTTACAAATTTAAAATTTTTACAATTTTAATAAAATTGAATCATGATAATACATGCAATTACAATTTTACAATTTCACAACACAATTACAATTACAATTTACAAATATTTCACATACAACTACAATTAAAATTACAATTAGAGTTACAATTACAATTACAATTACAATTTTACAATTTTACATACAATTAAAATTACAATCACGATGCATACAATTACAATTACAATTTTACAATTTTACAAATTTTACAATTTTAATAAAATTGAATCATGACAATACATACAATTACGATTACAATTTTACAATTTCACAATACAATTACAATTACAATTTTACAATTTTACATACAATTACAATTACAATCACGATACATACAATTACAATTACGATTACACAATTTTACAATTACCAATACATAATATTTAATAAATATCATGACTTAATATTAAAAATAAACATCACGATCATGATAACCATCGTACAAACATCATATTCTAAAATATACATTCAAAGTCGCTAACATCATCTAATCATCGTGATCATGATCATCTAACAAAACACAAGCATTGTATAACATCATCACGACACATCTATCTGCAAGCACATTAAATGAACATGTTATAACATGACCTAACAATATACACATCATGATGAACACTAACATGTAAATTAAGCACATCAACATGAACATAAAATACATGCTCCGTGTATATATATATATATATATATATAATGTAAAAAATATACAACTGTAATAGAACAACATATAAATGTCAAATATCTGGTGGTAATACATCAATACTATAACTAGTACTCCAGACTTGCTCAGTCGATGGTGCAGCCTCATGCTCAGATGGATGGCGTGCCTGCTCTGGAGGTGCCTGCTAATCAGATAGTGCAGTATGCTCAGGAGGTGTCTACTGATGAGTCGATGGTGCAACCTACTCAGTGGATGGTGCATGCTCAGATGGACCTGCCTGCTCAGGATCAGGTGCCTGCTTAGTCAATGGTCGTGTCTGCTAAGGACTAGGTGCCTGTTGATCAGGACTCGATGATGACTGCTCATCTCCAACGCAAGGTGAAGGAGGAGGAGGTGGAGTACTAGAATGTTGATCACTCCCCTCATGATCATGATCATCCGATGAGCTTCTCTGTCACACATCTCCACGAAGCCTATCCCTCCTAACCACCAGTAGCCTGGAAGCTCCAACGATATGACGGATAAGGGTCATCATATCGCGGTGCATTTCTCTCCAAATCTCTATGAGATTATGATCAGCCTGGATCTCTTTGATCGTAGCAGGGAAGACTCCCTCATCAACCAGGAGTTGACAGAGTTGGTCGTCCAACTCCATCCTAAATCGGCTGTCTGCCCTGCGTCGCATCCCCATGGGTATCTGCACCAAAGGATCAGGTCTTTTACCCTGATCTACAGCCTCCACCATCTCCTTGTCATGATCTACAGGATCATCTGGTGGGGGTGGAATCATGTCCCCAACGAATGTGCCAATATCTACAAAATATATAGTACACAACAATAATTAGACAATTTCATTAAACAATTTAATAAAACAAGTTAAAGAATGTGTTAGAATAAATTTTATTCTAATTAATTAATTAAGACAATAAAATGAAACTATATTAATTTAAAGAAAACACTAATACTACCTCTAGCATCCAGTGGCTCATCCTGTGTGAAGAGGATGTTAGTACACCCTCGCCAATCCAAACCTGCGTACAGACACGCCACCATCACGAACATGTGATCATCAACACTGGCTAGCAGCTCCAGTGCATCACTAGATATCCTGGCCAGATAGTTGGACATGCCCCTCTTGGGCATCATCTGGCCCCACATCTGCATTTGTACATGTAACATTGGCCTATGAGGCTGCCGAACAAAAGTAGGCCTCATCTTCAGAAACCTCTCAAAAAATAAACAAAATAAGTTTGAAGCAAAAGGGAAGGTCAACCTCCCACGTGCCTGAGAACGAAATCTATCTAATGCTATACAAAACTGGCTCAAAAAAATGGCAGACCATCTCACAAGTTGTGGTGTCTGGAATAAAGAATCAACATAAAATAAAATCATACAAATAATGCGTTGCCTGTGACTAGTATAGTGTGCAATGGTCGTCAGCAGTAGTGAGAGACACCTCACCTCATTTGGACCAAACAAAGCAATGCGTAACTGACCACTGTTGGGGTCCCGCGATTTGGCTGATTGGCTAAACCAAATGACAGGGCAACATCAGACCAGTCTTTGGAGTCCTAGGACCTAGCCTTCTTGGACTAAGAGAAAGCTCTCTCTATTATGCGAAGGATGTGAACTTGTTTGCTTCAGATGATTGATTTTAGGCTAGTTGTTAAGTGTAGGTTTGTTTATTTGTTTTGGGTTGGGTTAAGATGATCAAGTAGGATAGGTGGAATGAGAGATTATCGAATCAATAGGGCTATGCGGTCAGATGAAGTCAAGGGTGTCTAAATTATGAAACAGAGTGTATTGCAGGGCCTATTTAGCAGGGTGAATGGATCCTTAAAGTGATGTATGATGGTGTAATGAACATTAAGTTTGGGAAGAGACTAAGAGGTATTAAACATATATAGTCTGAAGGAATAACTCATGAGGTAGGGCAAACCATTAATCTCTATGAACAATACTCAAACTGATAAACATGTAAGATGAACAATCCAGTGGTACATAGAAGCATTAGAACTCCTAACTTTAGAAATCCACCTTCAGCTTTTCGGAAAACACATAAGATAAACAAACAACTCAATATATGGAGAGGGAACTCCTAAAAAACATATATCAAGTTATTAGGAACTCTGAAATAAGTTGGTAAGCATGGGCAAAGGGCAAGATCGAAACGATACCTCTTTGTCTTAACCTAATCAATCAATATTTCATAAGAAAGCTTCAATATAGAGTTTTGAAAACTTTAAGTAAGCAGGGAAAACCATGAATCAAACTTATAAGCTAGCATACTAACCATTCATGAAACAAAAACGAGTTTTAGTGGGCCTTATGAGCAGTCAATAATTCCTTAAGATGACTAAAAGAGGAAATCATCAAGGCTATAACAAACAGGAGGTTTGAGGTGCTTCCATGAGCATGTCTCAACCTATACTTTTCTGATCTATATCAACCAAGAAGAATGAAACATAAATGAGAACAAGAAAACATTAACAAGTTAAGAAGACATCACCATTCACCAAGCTATGGAATCCTGCAAACATGCTTCTCCACCATCAAGCCACACAAGCCATTCATTCACTTCATAAAACCAATATCTTCTCCAAGCTCATAAACCATGTATTGCTCTTAAACACATAAAGTGCCAACTGTTTACAATACATACTCATGCCTTATATAACAAATAAGGAGAAGAGAGCCTACTAGAGCATCTAGAAGCCCATTGGCCAAAGATAAATATCCTAAGTTGTCCATGAGGCTTTGCAAAGCCCAAGGCACAAAAATATCTAACAAAATATCTTTTCTAACTATAAATGGAAATAACATTGAATTTTAGGCCTGACATGCCTAAGAAAACTTTCCAAACGCACATTCTGCCCAGTCAGTTACAGGAGCACAACACACTGTGTGAAACTCTGAAAATATGCTAGGAGCGCAGCACAAAAATAGGCCTTTTGCAGTGGTGTTTTAGAGGCCTTCCCGATGTCGGAAAAGGCTCCGTGATGGCTCGTTGGAAAGCCATGGAAGTCTACTTTCCAGATATAAATTTACTTCTTAAATCTAACCTCTGTAAGTTGCTCAAAAGGTGGAAAAAACCAAGACTACTAGGAGCGCAACACATGCTCAGAAAAGTGGGCAGAAAGGTGAAAAATTGAGTGTTTTTGACCCTTTTGGGGGTCAAAAAAACTCCAACTGAGCTGAAATTTGGTGAGCATACTCCTCTAATGATGGGGAATCCAAAAATGTAAAACTCTCCTAATGAAGATGCCCTAGGAAAAAGCGCAGCACAGGGTGTGTTGCACTCCTAGGGGTCAAAATTTGGAAAAAACAAAAAGTTGTCCAATTTGCCTCAAATTTGGTAGGGAGGTGCCTCATGGGTAATTGGAGATCTACAGAGAAACGTGGGCCAAAATACCAAGCCTAGCTTGGTCCTTTTCATCTTTTGGTATCGGGCCCTCATTTTGGGTAGTTTTGAGCTTTTTCCTTGCAAAGTGATTTCTTCGTTTATAGTGCTCAATCATTCTCCTTTGCAAGCTCAAGTCTTTGTTTGCCTTCTCCAGTTTGGCCACTAGATGTATGTTGGCTCTCTCAAGCCATGCTTCCCTGTTATGCTCAATTTCCATGGCAAGGAGCTCAGTGAGGGGAAATTTTTGTGCTTGGGCTGATTCTTCCTCTCTTTTCTTGGCCAATGCTTCTCTTAGACCCATAGTCCTAGGTCTCATTCTAGTTTGACCCTCTTCATCCTCACTTTCTTCATAGGCGCCCATGTATTCCTCCAACTACACTTGTGACCTTTGAGCCTCTTTCTGATATTTGAGCGCCCTTGCTTCATAGATGGCCAGCTTGCCACTCATTTGTTTGTTTTGCATCTGCAAAAAGTGAATGAGATCCTTAGACCTATCTAACTCAAATTCCAAGTCTTTAATCTGTGTGTTCCGGTCTTGTAGAAGAGAGTTTACTATTCTTGTCTCATTTTCATCCTCACTGTCTATGTGAATGAGCTCAAATTATTTTTCTTCTTCATGATTGTCCTCTTCCTCTTCCACTTGTTGTTTACCTTTGTCTTTCATTGGAGTTGAGGAGGAGTGCATGGTCCCTTTCTCTTTGGAGGCAGCAAACACATGCCTCTCTCCTCTTTGATAGGTAAAGGTGAAAGGTGCGACAAGTTTTACTTGCAAAGCTTGATCACTAGTGACCTTAGGACTGTTTTTCTCCTCATGGATGATCTTTGTGTGTGCATCTCCCTTACCTTGTTCTTGGCTACCCCTTTGACAAGCACCCTCACTATCTTTTATGCCACCATCACTATCAACATCTTTCGGACTGTCCTCCTCTGTTTTTGCAATGTTAGAGGTGCCTTGATCTTTGTTGGGCACATCTTCATTTTCATGACTGTCCCCTTCCTTATCTTTTGACCCACTGTATTCATGGTCAAATTGATCCTTTGCATCATTGTTTGCATTCTTTGTAGGGTCACTGCCTTGGGCATCATCACTCTATTGTTCCTCTTCTTTAAACTCTGTTTCTATCCCATAATCTTCATCATTATTACCACCTTCATCATCTTTATCAAGCTCTGCATTTGTAACATTGTTTTCTGCTTTATTCTCTTCACCTCCTTCCATGCTATCATCACCCTCTTGGTCTTCCTTACTGTTGTTTGTTTGTTCTTCCTGGTCACTGCCTTGGGTACCTTCATTAGTCTTCCCATCACTGTGAGGGTCACTCCTTTCTACACTAGGTGAGTTCCTTTGGCTGATCTTTCCTTCACTTCCCTGCTCATCATCTTCATTACTTGGCCCTTTGTCATCATTTTCTTGCCTACATAAAACAAAAGTTAAACTTTGTTTCTTGGTTGTCTTTGCCATTCTTGTCACTGTCATTTTTGTTTTCCTCATTGCTTTCATATGCCTCCTCCCATTGTCTTCATATGCATTCTCAGTGTAATTTTCTTCATCATAAGACTCACTATTTTGGCTATTTTTCTCATTATGGGGCTCACTGATTTTAACTCTGTTTTCCTCTTTATCAACATACTCATCTTTGTCATTGCCTTTATTAATTTCTTCTTGGCTATCTTCCTTTTTGTGACTATCTTCCTCTCCTTGAATGTTTTATTCATTTTGATCATCATCTTCCTTACTGATTTCTTCTTTTTCATCACTGCTTTCTTCATGGACACCACTGCCTTCTTCATTTTCTGATTTCTTAAGGGAAGGTAAATGAGGAAGGCCTATTTGAGGAAATGATTCATGTGAAGGAGATGAACCAAGGTCAATGGAGGGTGATGGAGGTGTGTGAGGAGGATTTTGAGATGATGATGGAAGAATTTGCAGTGGAGTGGGTTGTGTAGTTGTGAAATCATCATGGGTGATGAAAACCTCCTAGGGGATGCCTTGTTGTTCTAGTTGGTGTGAGACAATCACTTTGATGAGGGAATGATGAAAAAGGCTTGATATTTGCTGGGAGGGGGGCCTTTTCTGCATGATGGAGGCCATTTTCTCAATACTTTTGCACAGATAGTATGGCATGTGTAGCAGCTTGGTTTTGGTGAAGTGCATGAGGAGCCTTATGTGGTATTAATAGACTCTGGAGAACCTACCCTCACAGGTGAAGTATTTCATGATGATCTTCATCAGGAGAGAATATTTGTCCAATCGATGAGAGAAGGGGAACATGGTTTTACAGTCAGCTTGAAAACTTGGTTTCAAGAATAGGCGATAGTGGCTTAGGTCTAGATACTTTTGTTTGAACCACCTTTCTCCTATGTAAGGCATTCCAGTGGCCCTAGAGATGGCATAGGTAGTCAACTCAAATTTTACCCCGGCTAGGTGTACTTGATGTTTATGATGGTTTAGGGCAAAGAGCTTGGTCAACTGAGGGTGACTCTGGAGCTTTTGTACCTTTTTACAGAATTCATAGCTGCCCAACTCTTGAAAATAGGTCAAAATAGTAGGGGAGGTTATAAGCTCTTCAGTTTTTATAGGTTCAAACCTATTTGGCATCCCTCTCTTCTTTGGCTGCTTTTTAGGCCTTTGGCTTGACTCATCAATGTTAACATTCTCCTCTTCAGACATTTTGTTTTTTACCCCTGCTTCAAAATATTTAAAAGGGATGATACTGCTAGTGAAATGATGTGGAAAAGGATTACAGGAGATGATGAGTTTTGTAACTAGGTCAAGGCATTAACCATGTGCAGGCCAAGTGTTTTTTTTATAAGATTTCTCTTCCTTTTATAAACCAACTTTCAAACCTCTTAGTGGCCTTATCTTTAGAAAACCATGCATATGCAGGAAAAGGTTGAAAATACCTCTTGAAGTGCCTCCACAACTGAGAAAATGGCTCAAACGCTTGATGGGCAGAGTCGGGCAACCCTAAATTGGAATTCGGGCAGAAAATGTAAAATAGTGGCAGGAGTGCAGCGCTGTGGTAGGAGCGCAACACCGTGGAAGGAGTGTAGCACCGAGGGAGTTGAGTGCCTGAACGTGCTATATTTTAGTGTTTGGAGCAATGGTAGGAGCGGATCACTACCGAGAGCCTGACCAAGGTGTTGTGTGGAGGCTGGAGTAGTGGCAGGAGTGCAACACCGTGGGCAGCTGCCTGAACGCATCTTCGTGCGGAGGCTGGAGCAGTGGTAGGAGCGCAGCGCTGTCGGGTGCCTACACGGGGTGTCGTTCTCTTCTTCTACATGACGGGCAACTCTGCCAGGAGTGCAACAACACTCTACAAGTGTACAATGCACAGTGGAAAAATACACAGGTGGACGCTACAGGCGCGCAACGCGACTCTACAGGAGCGCAACGCCTGGAAAATTTTGACCAAGGACTCTGGAAAAAATCTGAAAAACCCTTACTATGTGCGTGAATGACCAAAGGAGTGGAGATATGTTTGCTGTGAGTTGTTTTTAAATCATTTGATAAAATTCAAAAGTAAAAACCCACTTTAATAAGGTTTGTTTCCCTTTCTAATCCTCTCTCTGTCTTTTTTACTTTGTGGTCTTGCAGGTGGCATATTTGATTAAAAATTTTGCTCTTTTTCTCATTGATGGAGGCTTCTTAAGAATATTTCCAATTTGACACCCTTCTTGAAGAAGCTGAAACTATGCCTCTCACCTATATTTGGAATATGAACCTATTTCGTGACCTTTATCCCCTATACACAGAAAACTGATCATTTTGCCATTTCTTCTTTTGACTGATATTCTGTATTTGAAACATTATTTCCCTTGACCTTGTGGAGTACAGTGTTTTTCTGCCAAACCTTAAAAAAGGGTAGTTTGAAAACCTTTTGAAGCCATCTGTTGTGATGAAGGAGGCTTGTTTGTCACAATGTGGCCATTTTTGTCCATGTTGCCAAACTTTTAGGTTTTTAGGGATGCTTAGGAAAAGTATATAGTGTTGTCTTCTAAGCTCTCTGAAACTTCTCAAAACTCATCAATTTTTTTCTGAAGTCCTTCCTTGTGCACTTGAAGGAGTAGAGGAGGCCTTTGCCCTTATAACCCTAGTTTTTCTCTCCTTGTCTGGCCAACACTGTTGCAAACCCTGGTTCCCATCAAACACATGCTTGCTGCTTTCTTCTTGTTTATGACTGGTCCACTTATGATGATCTTTCTCTTTACCTTACCTATGGCTAATCTGATGGCCTTTTGGTCTTGTTTGCAGGAATGAAGCAAAGGGCAGTTGTCCCTCTACCAGATTCATGCTTGAGGTCAAACAACTTTTTCATGATCTTTTTGATTGATGTACAGTGTTGCTTATGTGCCACTGTCTTTTAGGACCTGCATAGACCTTTTGATGGGCAGCACTTCATAACAATCTATCATGAGATCCTGATCTTCCTTGTAAACTTAAGCCTGTTTGTGTCTTACTACCAGCTGTGGATGGCTTTATAAGTTTTTAGGCTTCCTTCTTTGACTCTGTTCTACTATTGACCATTTACAAAACATTCCTGCAGAAATGCTTGTCCATGGTAATTTTCTCCTTTGCAGGCTTACTGCTTGATCAAGAGGATATCTTTGGAATTCATTGATGTTATTTGGATAATGATAAGCTTCATCCTTGTGTTCTCTTGACTTCACCTTTGAATATCTGTTGAAATAGTGAATTCAGAACCATGACAATGCATAACCTAGGTGACCCTATTTAACTTATTGTAATGTCCTTGGAATAGGTTTTTTACTGAAAAGCTTGAATCATGGTTTGGATGAGGGGACAGTGTTTTGACATCCTATTATGCACTATCATCCTAGATAGCTATAAAACCTTGTTTACTTTAGAGGGCTTCAAAAAGGGAGTTTTGAAATCACCATTGCTTGAGGCACTTGGTGAGTGGGGGAAAAAATTTGGTTTTCTTGGCAAAACAAGGTGTGAAAGTAGAGGGCTTAGGCAAACAGAGACATAGTGTTATAGGCAGAGGTGGCAAACATAGTGAGAGTGAGGGACATTAGTCCAAGATTTGGTCTTATCTGGGTGATAGATTGGCCATGCTTTGGTAGGGAAGTGGGATAGTGAAAATTTTCTTTTTGAGGAGATTTCTAGAACCCACATGATTCTTGAATTCTGTTTCTAGAAATCCAGGACAAAGCATTTAGTCATATAAATAGGAAAAAATTACTGATGACTAACAGTGGCTCCACTTGGGGAGGGTAGCTCCTTTTCAGGAGGTGTCCAGAATTTCAGATTTCTTGGTTTATGAAGACCAGTGCCTCATCCATTGGGTGGGCTTTCTTCTTTCTTTTGTTGCTGCTTTCCCTGAATTAATGATCTTGAAAATCTGAAAGCATGATTAGCTCAGCTTCACTTTTACCTACCCAACCTACTTGCCTAACATTTTTTCTTCCTTGGGTGCACTTGAACTGGAAAACCCATTGACATTTTTATTTTGAAGAAAAAAAAACTATCTACTTCTACACTTATCTCTTCCGGGAGTTCAGATTAGGCTAATGAACTCCTTTGATTCTCTACCTATACTATTCAATTGTCAAGGGTAAACTGTTTGATAGGACTCATTCACTAAGCTAAAAACATGAAATTGAAAACATGACTAAATCAGGATTAGACAATCTAATTTATCATGGGTTTGTGGCATAAAAACAAGTTGCACAGAAATGTTATTTTTGTCCAAAATAAGACTAGAAAAATCAGGGCTAAGATACATAGTTTGCTATTCATCCCTATTTTTCTCCTTGGTTATTTTTTGGGCGTGTGGAACCAGTATCTTTCTTTCCTAATCTATTTTCTTCGACAAGTCAAGCTTTAATGATTCGACCAGCATTACTTTCACTAACTTATCAGTAATAAATTTAAAACATGTTCATCCATGATTGGGCTAGATGACTGAACAAGACATTCTTTTTGCACCAGTAGTAGCATTTGGAATTGCACACTTTCAGTATTACTATTTTTTGGGTATGGGGCTGTACCTTGTCTTTTGAATCTTCCCTCTTTTCCATTTTTCTGTTTTGTATTTTTTTGTGATTTCTCTCAATAATTTTTCATCAAACAGTGATATGTACAATGAATGAGAAATTCTAACTAAGACTCTAAATGGCCAAGGTATTTGATTACCCTTTCTTCCCCAGGATCATCTACCAATTCTCTTTCATTCAACTCTTGCATATAAGGAACATGATTATCTATTTTTGATGGCATAGTATAGGATTTCTACCAAGAATTTTCAAACAAGCTAAGTTTTATTTTACATTCCTCCTTTGAGTTTGGTTCCCACACCCTGTTTCTATGAAATAAATTATCTAGTTGAAGAAGGCCATCTTCATCAGCTCCTAAACTAATGACAAAGTCATCAATGTAAATCATGGTGAAAAAGTTGGTAATAGGAGTTGTGGCCTCTTGGAAGGTGTCTTTAGCTTTCCTTATCCAGGTTAAAATTTGGTCAAGCATGTAGTCATCCCAAGGAACTTTGAAAATGTATTTATGTTGATTGATTTGAAGTGGTATCATCTCATGAAAACCTAAAACACTACCAATCAAAGTCACCTTGTTAGAAATTTCTATTTTTGGCATTGGATAACTTATTTTTGGAAAAGGGTGTTTATATTCCATGGAGGGTTTGCCTAAGTGTCTAAAGTCCATACACAGTCTACATCCTTTTGTTTTCTTAGTTAGTAACATGATTTGTCCAAAGGTTTCAAAGTTCTTCTTGGAAAGATGTTTCTTTGGAACAATTTCTATGTCATCAGGTTTTGAGCTTTTACTTCTATAAACAAGAGCATCCTGAAATTTCTTGCATAACCTCAAGTATTTGATTTTTGTGTGTAATGGCAAGGTTTTGGATAAGTTAATCACCTTGGGTCTTTTTGGACTACCTATATTGTATCCCTCTATATCAGTTTCAACAGAAATCCCTTTAGGATTGATGGCCACATCAGTGGGGGTCAACAGCTTTTCAGGAGGAACAAGAATCTTTGATAATGAGGTGTCTAGATAAGGTAAGAACATAAGATTTCTTTGTTTAGGATTACCTAGGATTTTTGTTCTATGAGTGCATCTTAGCATTTTGGAATAGGTAAAAGGGAAGGATTGGGTTTCTGATGTTTTTCTTCCCTTTAAGCAACCTATTTCATGTCCTAAACTGGTTTTTGTTTCTGACATTTCATTTTCAATCTGCAAAAAATCCAGTTTATCTTGTGGTGTTTCAGGGTCGTGATAGTATTGACTGTCGAACTCATCATAGAGGAATTGATCTGATTATTATAATGTGCCTAGATATTCACAATTTTCATTCACTTGATCATCAAGGTCATTTTCATTATACAAGATGAATGAGTCCAAGTCTGAATGAATGGAATAGATAGGGGTGTTGTTGGGTCTATCTAGGTTGCTTACCATATACTTCATGTGAGATTCCCGGTAGAGTCTCCTTGTTTGATTAAAAACTGGGATGGTAGCATAAGAAATGTCAAGTTGGAGGTTCCCCAAAAGTTTGGCTCCCCAAGATCGGGATAACAGCATGCCATATTTGGGGGGAATGTTAGCCACGACTATATCCATGACTAGGCTCTTAGCATGGATTTGTGTTAGATTGACACATAAGTCCTTGATTAAGCCTAGGCATTTAACCCTGCTTGAATCGAAGGAATACAGATCTTTATAGGGTCTGGTTATTTCTAGGCCTAATTTTTCCATCACTACCTCCGCCATGAGTTTGTGAGAGGCACCAGAGTCTAGCATGGCATTATGTAGGATTTTGTCGTGTATGTTTAGGCTAACATAGAATGGGGGAATGGCTCCTTCTTGATATTTTCCATCTACTTCGGGTCCAAACAACAACTCTGGTTTATCATCTATCAAATTCAGAGTATTGGTATCATTTCCTATGTTCAAAACTTTTAAAACTTGGGAGTGGTACATATCCTGAGCTACCAGTTCAGTGAGAGGGATGGTTATTTTTATTTTAGCCATCTCCCCTTCAAAACTGAAAGGTACTTGATTCTTAGACATATTTACATTAGTTTTATTAGCCATAAATTTTTCCACATTTTTAATTTTCTGATTTTGATTTGGGGCTTTGGTCAGTAGAGTTTTCTTAGGGCCACTAGCAAAGGTTCTAGGACAGCTTGTGTCAACACTTGGTTGGCTAGTTTTATCCTTGTTGGGATCAGTTTTCTTAGCCATGGTGCTGTTATTGTCTGTTGTTCTTTTAAGAATTTTTTCGGGAGTTTTCTTAACAACAGTGTCTGAGTTGTTTTTCCTGTAGTTGTCTTGGTTTTTCTTACTCCTAAGATCATATTCCCTATGGACTTCCATTATGGAATTTTCAAACCCCAAGTAGTATTCTTCAGATTCCTCATAGTTTGTGTCAGTTTGATCTGAGTAAAAGAAGCTTTGTTCTTCTTCTGTGAGAAAAACCTCACCCTCACTATCAGAGCCTATTAAGTTTATATGATTTTCATCTGGTTGTTTAATATCTATTTCCCCTTCGTCAACATAGTTATCTTGGAAGGGTGGCCTGATTTGTTGATCATTTTCCCTTGGTCTGTTTTGGGGTGGGTCTCTTCTAAAGTTTTGATTCTGGTTTCTGTTTTGGGGATTTGGTTGGTTGTCCCTAGGGGGTGCTCTTTCATTTATGCTTATTCTTTCCATCATTCTTTCCATGGTCCTAAGAAGGTTGTCCATCTTGGAATCAGATGAGGAGATGGAGGGCATGGTGTCATCTTTGTAAGTTACCCTCTTTTCTGATCTTAGCCTAGATCTTTTTTCAATTAAGTTGGCCTCTACACTTATAGCTCCTTTTTGCATGTCTTCTAAGGTTAGGGGCTCTCTTTCTCTCAGTTGATAGGCCATGTCGGGATCAAAACCCTCCAGGAATTTAGCTAAGGCTAGGCCTAATGGGGGTTTCATGTTTGGCGGTAGTGCGTTGTAAACACTATTGAACCTAGTGCAACAGTCTTGGACACTTTCCCCCGTGTTTCTTTTAAGATTGCTATATTCTGAGAGGATCTAAAGAGGGTTTTTCTTGATTTCCCATTTGTTTATGAAAGTTTGGTAAAGGGAAGGGAGATCATGTATGATGTGGGGAGTTAGGATTTTGAACCATTTCTTAGCCTCTGCTCCTAAGCTTTGGGCAAACATCCTCATCTTCATGGTTTCCTCTTCTAATTACATGTAGTCAAAAGCATCATTCATTCTATCTACATGTTGTTTGGCAGTAGTGGATTCAGCCCTGATGAAGTGTGGGATTCTGGATTAGTAATAATTCGGCAAAGGTACTAATGGTTGCGGTAACAAAAGGGGTGCATACCATGCTGCCATGATAGGAGCTAATGGTGGATTTAGAAGCGGAGGATTTGTGATATGAGATGGAGTGGTTTGCACAGTGGAGGTGTGTATGGGTGTGGTGGAAGTACTCAGACCAGTAAACTGATTCTGAGAAAACTTGGGGTGAAAAGAGCCAAAGTGATGGAGAAGTTAGAATCAGATGGTGTGGAAGGAGAAAATTCTCTGCTAGGACTCTGCTGCAAGTCTATGGGCTCAAGATCGATATGGTCGATTCTACTTTGTGACTTGGTTCTGAAAAGGATTCTAGTATGGTGCAAGTCAAATTGAGGGTCTTGCAATGTTGTAAGATGTTCAGGTACAGAGCTTGCTTTATGAATGGTCCTATTAGTATCTAAGTTTCCAGTTTCAGAAGTTTGCCACAAAATATTTTCTAGGTCATCAACTATAGTAGGAGGGTTCGGATCCGGATGAGATCTGGTATTAATTCTTTGCGAAGCTAGATTTCAAATTCAAAATTTAGAGAGGCTGAAATTTTATGACTACTTTCGGAAGGCTGACCTCTCTAGGTGCTATCAAACTCACACAGTGTGTGACTAGATTTCTAGACATCTCAAGGATGGTTTGATGCAGTCTAACAAGAGTCTATAGATACTTAGCAAAATTAGAAGGCCTACTGGAGGCTAGTGGAGTCGCTAGGTGGATATTTTTAGTTGTTTTGAAGATATGTTGTCTAATGGTCCACCACCAGTACTGACAAAAAAGCCAATCTACAAATTTTTTTGGGTTTTTCTGAGTTTCTATATGTAGCCCAAAGGTTTGTAAGAGTGTCCTATAGCTGAGTCATCATTTTTCTAGGATGGTGAAAAAAGATAGATTCTACTCTTAGGCTATCAGCTAAGTTCTCTATGATTTGACGAAGGTTTCTGAAGTTCTGAGGGATAATTAGTTTGTCACTGACATCAGAGGTTGCATCATAATCAACATTGTGTTAGTGATAGTGATGAGGTGATTTACAAATCACAAGATTTCAAAGTTTAACTAAGGGTTAAAAGAGTCTATAAGAGGTTTTCAGAAAATTATATACTCAGAATGTCCCACCGTGATCGCCATTATGTTGGTGTGGCAATGAGGTGGCAGATGAACCACCAGATACTATCAGTCAAACATGAGGGTCTAAAGAGTATTAAGAGGTTTTCATGCAATTATATACTCAGAATGTCCCACCGTCATCGCCATTATGTTGGGGTCCCGTGATTTGGCAGATTGGCTAAACCAAATGACAGGGCAACATCAAACCAGTCTTTGGAGTCCTAGGACCTAGCCTTGTGGACTCAGAAAGGGCTCTCTCTATTATGCGAAGGATGTGAACTTGTTCGCTTCGGATGATTGATTTTAGGCTAGTTGTTAATTGTAGGTTTGTTTGTTTGTTTTGGATTGGGGTAAGATGATCAAGTAGGATAGGTGGAATGAGAGATTATCAAATCAATAGGGTTATGGGGTCAGATGAAGTCAAGGGTGTCTAAATAATGAAACAGAGTGTATTGCAGGGTCGATTTAGCAGGGTGAATGGATCCTTAAAGTGATGTATGATGGTGTAATGAACATTAAGTTTGGGAAGAGACTAAGAGGTCTTAAAAATATATAGTCTGAAGCAATAACTCATGAGGTAGGGCAAACCATTAATCTCTATGAACAATACTCAAACTGATAAACATGTAATATGAACAATCTATTGGTACATAGAAGCATTAGAACTCCTAACTTTAGAAATCCACCTTCAGCTTTTGTTGAAAATGCAACAAGATGATGGAGCTTAGTGAAATTAAGTTGCCTTCACTAAGTGGGCCCGCGGGCTATTTTTGGCGCAAAGTCTATTTTTAGACTATGTCTATTTTTAGACATATGGAGCATGGTCTAGGAGTTGCGATATGCTATTCTTGGATGATTGGTCGAGTTGGTAAAAATAGATGGACCTCTATTTTTTAGACATTTGGGCGGAGTCTATTTTTTAGAGCTTTGCCAGAGCTAAAAATAGAAAAGTCAAATATTATTTACCCTTAATAATATTTGTACTATAAACTCAGTTTATCCTCTTGCGACACTTCGAGTTGGAGCTACGGATGTGGCCCATGCATATGACAAAGGAATTACGCTTTTCCTATGGGTTAGTTGAGCTAATGCATGGTTGAATTCAGTTAGAGCTCAAGTGGCGGAGTTTGGTGGAGTTGATGAGACAGATGGTGGAGTTGTGTTCGGTTTAACTAGTTGAACTAGTTGTATTTAGTTTAACTGGCTAATACACTAGAGATGAGTTGGGTGAATTAAATATTATTTAATTCACAAAATATTAACTCATTATTCAACTAAATAACACATCGATTGATTGCTAGATGCATGGAAAGTTTAGTGAAGACCGATGGAAGAGGTAGATGAAAGGGTGAGTTTGCTATTAGTTGCGACATTAGTTGTGCATGAGATTTGCACAAGCATTGGAGGAGATTGCCAATGAGGATTGCGCAGATCAAGCCAAGGGGATTCGAACTTGGATCTCTCATTACACCAACTTGGATTACGCAGATGAGAGCGGAAAACAGGTGGATGAGTTTTGAACCCGTGACTTGTTCAAAGTCGAGCTAGTTTGTGTGTAACTTTTTGGAGATAGTACTTTGC
Source organism: Pinus albicaulis (assembly GCA_034641835.2). Taxonomy (NCBI): domain Eukaryota; kingdom Viridiplantae; phylum Streptophyta; class Pinopsida; order Pinales; family Pinaceae; genus Pinus; species Pinus albicaulis. Next base: position 361,511,164 of record CM076580.1, read on the forward strand.
AGTACTTGTGAGGAGTATTGTGCTATGTATTGTTACATGTTCTCTTCCATTATAATATACAAAATAGCTAGGGGTTTTCAGCTATAAGCTTTCCCCATTACATATTGTGTTTATGTGCGCATGCATTGTTTCTATTTCCGCATATTGATGATCAATTGTAGAAGAGGTTATGTGTTATGCATGAATTCGAATTAGTGTGTGACCAGGATAATCTCGGTGGATAAATCTTCATTATTCAGCAAATTTCTACATGGCATCGAAGCGAATTGATCATCGAGATCTATTACGATGATTACAATTATTTCGGTAGACAAAGTACATAACAGGGCTAGGGTAGCCTCTGGATCCATCCTTTCTCACGAAAGGTGATATATCCGATAAATGCCCTTACGATCGATCTCACGTGCTAGAAATAATTTGTTCTCCTGAATCCGAAACGATTGAGTTTTGAGCTTGGAATTTGAATTTTGTAGCAGATTGTTTTCTTGGTGCCGGAGTTGAAATGTCTTTCAACGGTTTGCGACTTGAGTATGCCCTTGAAGGTAGTTCGAATTATGTTGCATGGAAATATCGGATGGAGGTGGTATTAGATGATAACGGGTTGAAGGAGTTCGTAGATATGGATGTCCAAAAGCCTACTGATCCTGCTGAGGTTGAGGCTTGGCAAAAGAAGATGGTGAAATGTCGAAGGATTTTGTTGGACGGTGTGAAGGATCACATTGTATCCACACTTGCATGGAAAAAGCTTCTCCATATTTGATGTGGAAAGCGTTGACGGATCTATTCCCGAGCAAGAGCAACCAAAGGAAAGGCTGGTGCTCAAGGACAAACTCGAGAAACATTAAGATGGAGAAAGGCGACGAGTATCGCCAAGTACCTCACGAAGTTCACTCAATGCGAGAGATGAGATTTGGGAAGTGTGGGGGTGGGCTTTGTCAATGATGAGGACTTGGTGGACCCTGGCTCTCCTTGGTCTTCGAAGAGTTGGCATTCCTATCGGGACTACGTCGATGGTCGGGAGAAGTTGCCGAGATGGGAGCGACTTTGGTTGGATCTCATGCAAGAGGAGATAAGGCGGACTACCGGGGACGGATCTTCATCAAAGGCATCCGATGAAGAAAATTGTGCTTTGGATGCCAAAGCAAAGAAGGGGAAGAGCAAGAAAGCTTCTCGGTACGGTTCGAAAGGCAAGAAGAAAGACATGTCCAAGGTGAAGTGTTTTCACTTTGTCACCAAGCACGGACACTATGCCACAAATTGTCCCGAGAAGAAGAAAAATAAGAAGAGCTGTCTTGGATCTCGCGGGAGAGGCATTGGCCTCCCGGTTTGAACTAGATTTTTCACTGATCGCATGCTTGGTCTCAAGTGTGATGGGATCGGTATGGTTCTTGGACGAGTGGTGCATCATTTCACATGACGGGGAGATCGGGATCTGTTTTCGGATCCGGAGGGAAAAAGATCTTGGAGTGCACATCGAGATGGGCGATGATGGTAGATACGGTGCGACCGTATTGGTACCATTTCCTTTGAGAGGGAGTCCGATAAACCCTTCGTATTGAAGGAAGTTTTGCATGTTCTAGGATTGATGAAGAATCCGATCTCTGTGGCAATGTTGGAAGACAAGGGGTATGATGTGGTCTTCGGCGAAGGAAAAGATTTCTGCGTGATAAGACAAGCTGGAGAGACCCGGAAGATGGGGGGTTCGAGTCAAGAATCTTTATTAGTTGCAAGTAGATGGTTGCGCAGCAATGGCATGCAAGGCGGGGAGAAGTGGTGAGCCGGGATGATGGCGAGCGTGGCAGCACGGGAGATTGGGCCACCTTCACCATGGAGCTTTGAAGATCTTGCAGCAGATTTCTACTTTGGGCTTCCTAAGGGCACTCTTGCGCGATCGGATCGGTGCAAGGGGTGTACCTTGGGAAAATTTGTGAAAGCCACCTTTCACGAGAAGGATAGTCGCACCACGATGATCCTTGAGAGAGTTCACATAGACGTGTGTGGTCCTTTCTCAGTAGCTTCGACAGCAAAGCACAAGTACTATGTGATATTTGTTGATGATTTCTCTCGGAAGTGTTGGATCTTCTTCATGCAGAAGAAGAGCGAGAAATATTCAAAGTTCTGTGAATTCAAGGCGCTGGTTGAGAAGGAATCGGTGAAGCATGTGAAGGCTCTTAGGAGCGACAATGGTGGTGAATTCATCTCTGCTGAATTCAAAGAATTTTGCAGCGTAGAAGGGATTCAGAGAGAGCTCATCGCACCCCATAACCCACATCAGAACGGGGTTGTTGAGCGGAAGAACGAACGATCGTGGGTGCTTGCACGGGGCGATGTTGCATGATCGGGGCCTACCCCCTTCACTTGTGGGCGGAGGCATGAAATATTGCGGTGTATGTGCGAAACTGATTTGTCCTCACAAGATACTTGGCATGAGTACACGGAGGAGGCGTTTTTCGGCAAGAGGCCCGACATTTCTCATTTGAGGATTTTTGGCTCACCCTGTCTACATGCATGTGACGAAGGATGCTAGAAAGAAGCTGGATCCGACCGCGAGAGGTTGGGATATTTGTGGGGTACACGATATGCCCCACAACTATTGTGTGTATTTTTCCGAAAAGTCGCAAGGCTCGTTGTGCGACGGGATATCAAATTTCAGGAGGAGAAAGCCATGCAATGTTCGCTTGAGAGGGAGCCACACTTGCATGCATAAGAGGAGCTATTAGTTCCTAAGGAGGAGCTTCCGGATGTGGATCAACCACAAGAGGAAGTTCATGGAGTGGAAGAGACCACTCATGCAGTGCCAACCATCAGAGGGCGCAAGCGCACTACGAAAGTTGAGCGACTGGCTCGAGATGTAGAGAAGGTTGTAGGACCACCTACAACACGACAGCAGACAGAGACGATCACTGGGACCGGTACACTCGGATACATGGCTCTTGTGAGAAAATGTGTCGTGACTGAGCCATCCTCTTTCGAGGAAAGTCGTGGAGGACCCACGCATGGGTAGATGCCATGGTGGAAGAGTATGATTCGATTGTCGAAACAGATGCATGGGAGATTGTCCTGCGACAGGAGGAAATCGAGTGGTGGGTTCGTGATGGATCTACAAAGTGAAGCGAGGCGGTTGACGGGAGTGTGGAGAAGTACAAGGCAAGATTTTTTGCCCGTGGCTTCTCACAGATCGAGGGGATCGATTATGAGGATACATTTGCACCTATCGCAAGGTACTCTTCCATATGGACGATCCTAGCTCTCTCAGCACAGATGGGATGGCACATCCATCAGATGGATGTGAAGACTGCGTTCCTCAACGGATTCATTGAGGAGGAGGTGTACATAGAGCGACTCGAAGGTTTCGAGATCTTCGAGCGGTGAGTCGCATGTTTGCAGGGCTCAAGAGAGCACCGTACGGGTTGAAGCAAGCACCTCGTGCTTGGTACACACGGATGAACGGTTATTTCACAGGACTTGGATTCTCCAAGAGTGAGGTGGATCCTAACTCGTACTGCATTGTGGTGGAGGGGAAGTTGTTGATCATTGATCTTGTATGTAGATGATCTGATTTTGACGGGTGATGAGCTGTTGATACTTTCATGCAAGGAGGATCTTGCTAGAGAGTTTGAGATGAAGGACTTGGGCCTCCTTCATTATTTCCTGGGATTGGAGATTTGGCGGTGCGGTGGTGGACTATTTGTTTCTCGGGGGTAAGTATGCCCGAGAGATGTCGGAGAGGTTCAACATGCATGGGCTCGTAAGACCTGTTGATACTCCTCTTCTCGGTGGTTGGAGGAAGGAGGATGCTACTTCGGCGGAGGTAGTGGATGCCATTGTTTATCGATAGTTGGTGGGGTCGCTTATGTATCCGAGTCAATACACGACCCGATATATGCTATGTTGTTAACTAGACTTTACATAGCTATGGTTAAGCCTACCAAGCTCTTACGGAAGGCGAGAAAGCATGTATTGCGTTATCTTAGTGGCACATCGGGATATGGTCGCGTGAGTACGAGACGGGAGGATGGAGCGAAGCTTTGCGGCTTCATTGATGCAGATTGGGCGAGGCCCAACGGACCGAAAGAGCACATCTAGAGGAATCTTCGATGATCGAGTCGACGACGAGTTTCTCGGTATAGCGAGGAAGCATAGATCCGTGGCACTCGGTTCAGCGAGGTCGAGTACATGGCGGCTAGCTTGGGCGCATGCGAGGCTATTTGGATGAGGAAGATCCTCGTCGGATTGTTCGGGTCGCACTTGGAGCCTACTGTGATTTATTGTGATAACCAGAGTTGCATTAAACTCTCAGCTAATCTAGTATTTCATGATAGATCCAAACACATCAACATCAGGTACCATCATATCAGAGATTGTGTACAACGAAGAATCATGTTACTTTCATAAATTCCCACGGAGGATCAGGATGCTGACATGTTGACGAAGGCGCTCACCAGGAGAAAATTCGAATTCCACAGAGGCAGTAAAGGGGTTGCAGATAATCCATATCTTGTTGAGAGGGAGTGTTGAAAATGCAACAAGATGATGGAGCTTAGTGAAATTAAGTCACCTTCACTAAGTGGGCCCGCAGGCTATTTTTGGCGCAAAGTCTATTTTTAGACTATGTCTATTTTTAGACATATGGAGCATGGTCTAGGAGTTGCAGGTATGCTATTCTTGGATGATTGGTCGAGTTGGTAAAAATAGATGGACCTCTATTTTTTAGACATTTGGGCGGAGTCTATTTTTTAGATTGCCAGGGCTAAAAATAGAAAAAGTCAAATATTATTTACCCTTAATAATATTTGGACTATAAACTTCGATTTATCCTCTTGCAGCACTTGAGTTTGGAGCTACGGATGTGGCCCATGCATCTGACAAAGGAATTACGCTATTCCTAGGGGTTTGGTGAGCTCATGCATGGTTGACTTCAGTTAGAACTCAAGTGGCAGAGTTTGGTGGAGTTGATGAGACAGTTGGTGGAGTTGCAGTGTTCGGGTTAACTTAGTTGAACTAGTTGTATTTAGTTTAACTGGCTAAAATACTAGAGATGAGTGAGGTGAATTAAATATTATTTAATTCACTAAATATTAACTCATTATTCAACTAAAGAATACATCAGTTGATTGCAGATGCATGGACAGTTCAGTGAAGACCGAGTGGAAGAGGTAGATGAAAGGGTGAGTTTGCTATTAGTTGCGACATTAGTTGTGCATGAGATTTGCACAAGCATTGGAGGAGACCGCAATGAGGATTACGCGAGATCAAGCAAAGGGGATTCGAACTTGGATCTCTCATTACACCAACTTGGATTGCGCGATGAGGTAGGCAAACAATGGATGAGTTTTGAACCCGTGACTTGTTCAAAACTGAGCTAGTTTGTGTGTAACTTTTTGGAGATAGTACTGAGTACTTGTGAGGAGTATTGTGCTATGTATCATTACATGTTCGCTTCCATTATAATATACAAAATAGCTGGGGGTTTTCAGCTATAAGCTTTCCCCATTACATATTGTGGTTATGTGCGCATGCGACTGTTTCTATTTCCGCATATTGATGATCAATTGTAGAAGAGGTTATGTGTTATGCATGAATTCGAATTAGTGTGTGACCAGGATAATCTCGGTGGATAAATCTTCATTATTCCGCAAATTTCTACAGCTTTTGGGAAAACACAAAAGATAAACAAACAACTCAATATATGGAGAGGGAACTCCTAAACATCATATATCAAGTTATTGGGAACTTTGAAATAAGTTGGTAGCATGGACAAAGGGAAAGATCGAAACAAGACCTCTTTGTATTAACCTAATCAATCAATATTTCATAGGAAAGCTTCAAGGTAGAGTTTTGAAAACTTTAAGTAAGCAGGGCATACCATGAATCAAACTTATAATCTATAATACTAACCATTCATGAAACAAAAACAAGTTTTAGTGGGCCTAAGGAGCAGTCAATAATTCCTTAAGATGATTAAAAGAGGAAAACATCAAGGCTATAACAAATAGGAGCTTTGAGGTGCTTCCATGAGCATGTATCAACCTATAATTTTCTGATCTATATCAACCAAGAAGAATGAAACATAAATGAGAACAAGAAAACATTAACAAGTTAAGAAGAAATCACCATTCACCAAGCTATGGAATCCTGAAAACATGCTTCTCCATCATCATGCCACACAAGCCATTCATTCACTTCATAAAACCAATATCTTCTCCAAGCTCATAAACCATGTATTTCTCTTAAACACATCAAGTCCCAACTATTTACAATACATACTCATGCCTTATATAACAAATAAGGAGAGGAGAGCCTACTAGAGCATCTAGAAGCCCATTGGCCAAAGAGAAATATCCTAAGTTGTCCTTGAGGCTTTGCAAAGCCCAAGGCACCAAAATATCTAACAAAATATCTTTTCCGACTATAAATGGAAATAACATTGAATTTTAGGCCTGACATGCCTAAGAAAACTTGCCAAATGCACATTCTGCCCAGTCCGTTATAGGAGCACAACACACTGTGTGAAACTCTGAAAATATGCCAGGAGCGCAACACAAAAATAGGCCTTTTTGCAGCGGTGTTTTGGAAGCCCTCCCGATGTCGGAAAAGGCTTCGTGATGGCTCGTTGGAAAGACATGGAAGTCTACTTTCCAAATATACCTTTACTTCTTCAATATGACTTTTCTAAGTTGCTCAAAAGGCAGAAAAAACTAAGACTTCCAGGAGCGCAGCACATGCTCATAAAAGTGGGTAGAAAGGTGAAAAATTGAGTGTTTTTTACCCTTTTGGGGGGTCAAAACAACTCAAATTGAGCTGAAATTTGGTGACAATACTCCTATAATGATGGGGAATCCAAAAATGTAAACCTATCCTCATAAATATTCTCTGGGAAAAAGCGCAGCATAGGGTGTGTTGCACTCCTAGGGGTCAAAATTTGGAAAAAACAAAAAGTTGTCCAATTTGCCTCAAATTTGGTAGGGAGGTGCCTCATGGGTCATTAGAGATCTGCAGAGAAACTTGGGCCAAAGTACCAAGCCTATCTTGGTCCTTTTCATATTTTGGTGCCAGGCCCTCATTTTGGGCAGTTTTGAGCTTTTTCCTTGCAAATTGATTTCTCCGTTTATAGTGCTCAGTCATTCTCCTTTGAAAGCTCAAGTCTTTGTTGGCCTTCTCCAGTTTGGCCTCTAGATGTATGTTGGCTCTCTCAAGCCATGCTTCCCTGTTATGCTCAATTTCCATGGCAAGGAGCTCGGTGAGGGGAAATTGTTGTGCTTGGGCTAATTCTTCCTCTCTTTGCTTGGCCAATGCTTCTCTTAGACGCATAGTCCTAGGTCTCCTTCTAGTTTGACCCTCTTCATCCTCACTTTCTTCATAGGTGCCCATGTATTCCTCCAACTGCACTTGTGACATTTGAGCCTCTTTCTGATATTTGAGTGCCCTTGCTTCATAGATGGCTAACTGGCCACTAATTTTTTTCTTCTGCATCTACAAAAAGTGAATGAGATCCTTAGACCTCTCTAACTCAAATTCCAAGTCTTTGATTTGTGCATTGTGGTCTTGTAGAAGAGAGTTTACTATTCTTGTCTCATTTTCATCCTCATTGTCTATGTGAATGAGCTCAAATTCTTTTTCTTCTTCATGATTGTCCTCTTCCTCTTCCACTTGTTGTTTACCTTTGTATTTCATTGGAGTTGAGGAGGAGTGCATGGTCCCTTTCTCTTCGGAGGTAGCAAAAACATGCCTCTCTCCTCTTTGATAGGTAAAGGTGAAAGGTGCGACAAGTTTTACTTGCAAATCTTGATCACTAGTGACCTTAGGACTATTTTTCTCCTCATGGATGATCTTTGTGTGTGCATCTCCCTTACCTTGTTCTTGGCTGCCCCTTTGACAAGCACCCTCACTATCTTTTATGCCACCATCACTATCAACATATTTAGGACTATCCTCCTCTGTTTTTGCAATGTTAGAGGTGCCTTGATCTTTGTTGGGCACATCTTCATTTTCATGATTGTCCCCTTCCTTATCTTTTGACCCACTATATTCATGGTCAAATTGATCCTTTGCATCATTTTTTTCATTATTTGTAGGGTCACTGCCTTGGGCATCATCACTTTGTTGTTCCTCTTCTTTAAACTCTATTTCTGTCCCATAATCTTCATCATTCTTACCACCTTCATCATATTTATCAAGCTCTGCATTTGTAACACTGTTTTCTGCTTTATTCTCTTCACCTCCTTCCATGCTATCATCACCCTCTTGGTCTTCCTTACTGTTGTTTGTTTGTTCTTCATGGTCACTGCATTGGGTACCTTCATTAGTATTCCCATCACTGTGAGGGTCACTCATTTCTGCACTAGGTGAGTTCCTTTGGCTGATCTTTCCTTCACTGCCCTGCTCATCATTTTCATTACTTGGCCCTTTGTCATCATTTTCTTGCCTACGGAAAACAACTTTAAAATTTTTTTCTTGGTTGTCTTTGCCATTCTTGTCACTGTCATTTTTGTTTTCCTCATTGCTTTCATATGCCTCCTCCCCACTGTCTTCATATGCATTCTCAGTGTCATTTTCTTCATCATAAGACTCACTGTTTTGGCTCTTTTGCTCATTATGGGGCTCACTGATTTTAACTTTGTTTTCCTCTTTATCAACATACTCATCTTTGTCATTTCCTTTATTAATTTCTTCTTGGCTATCTTCCTTTTTGTAACTATCTTCCTCTCCTTGAATGTTTTCTTCATTTTGATCATCCTCTTCCTCACTGCTTTCTTCTTTTTCATCACTGCTTTCTTCATGGCCATCACTACTTTCTTCATGGCCATCACTTCCTTCTTCATTTTTTGATTTCTTAAGGGAAGGTAAATGAGGAAGGTCTATTTTAGGAAATGATTCATGTGAAGGAGATGAACCAAGGTCAGTGGAGGGTGATGGAGGCGTGTGAGGATGATTTTGAGATGATGATGGAAGACTTTACAAAGGAGTGGGTTGTGGAGTTGTGAAATCATCGTGGGCGATGAAAAACTCCCAGGGGATGCCTTGTTGTTCTAGTTAGTGTGAGACAATCACTTTTATGAGAGAATGATGAAAAAGGCTTGACATTCTTGGGAGGGAGGCCTTTTCTACATGATGGAGGCCATTTTCTCAATAATTTTGCATAGATAGTAGGGCATGTGTAGCAGCTTGGTTTTGGTGAAGTGCATGAGGAGCCTTATGTGGTATGAATAGACTCTGGAGAACCTACCCTCACAGGTGAAGTATTTCATGATGATCTTCATCAGGAGAGCATATCTTTCCAATAGATGAGAGAAGGGGAACATGGTTTTACAGTCAACTTGAAAACTTGGTTTCAAGAATGGGAAATAGTGGCTTAGGTCTAGATACTTTTGTTTGAACCACCTTTCTCCTATGCAAGACATTCCAGTGGCCCTAGAGATGGCATAGGCAGTCAACTCAAATTTTACCCCGGCTAGGCGTACTTGATGTTTATGAAGGTTTAGGGCAAAGATTTCGGTCAACTAAGAGTGACTCTAGAGCTTTTGTACCTTTTTACAGAATTCATAGCAGCCCAACTCTTGAAAACAGGTCAAAATAGTAGGGGAGGTAATCAGCTCTTCAGTGTTTATAGGTTTAAACCTATTTGGCATCCCTCCCTTCTTTGGTTGCTTTTTAGGCCTTTGGCTTGACTCATCAATGTTAACACTCTCCTCTTTAGACATTTTGTTTTTTACCCCTGCTTCACAATCTTTAAAAGGGATGATACTGCAAGTGAAATGATTTGGAAAAGGATTAAAGGAGATGATGAGTTTTGTAAATAGGTCAAGGCATTAATAGTGTGCAGGCCAAGTGTTTTTTTTTTAAGATTTCTCTGCCTTTTCTAAACCAACTTTCAAACCTCTTAGTGGCCTTATCTTTAGAAAACCATGCATATGCAGGAAAAGGTTGAAAATACCTCTTGAAGCGCCTCCACAACAGAGAAAATGGCTCAAACACTTGTGGGCAGAGTCGGGTAACCTTGAAATGGAATTCAGGCAGAAACTGTAAAATAGTGGCAGGAGTGCAACACCGTGGCAGGAGTACAGCACAGTGGAAGGAACGCAGCACCGAGGGAGTCGGGTGCCTGAACGCACTGTCTTTCAGTGTTTGGAGCAGTGGCAGGAGCGCAGCACTGTCGGGAGCCTAACCGGGGTGTCGTTCAGAGGCTGGAGCAGTTGCATGAGCGCAGCACTGTGGGCACTGAACGCGTCTTTGTGCAGAGGCTGGAGTAGTGGCAGGAGCGCAACGCTGTCGGGTTCCTAAACGGGGTGTCGTGCCCTTCTTCTACATGACGGGCAACTCTGCGAAGAGCGCAACACTGCTCTACAGGCGTGCAGCACACAACGGAAAAATATACATGCGTAGGCTACAGGCGCGCAGCGCGACTCTACAAGAGCACAACACTTGGAAAAATTTTCCCAAGGACTCTGGCAAAAATCTGAAAAACCCTCATTGTGTGCGTGAATGACCAAAGGAGTGGAGATATGCTTACTGTGAGCTGTTTTTAAATCATTTGATAAAAATCAAAAATAAAAACCCACTTTAATAAGGTTTGTTTCCCTTTCTAATCCTCTAACTGTCTTTTTGACTTTGTGGTCTTGCAGGTGGCATATTTGATTAAAACTTTTGCTCTTTTTCTCATTGATGGAGGCTTCTTAAGACTCTTTCCAATTTGACACCCTTCCTGAAGAAGCTGAAACTATGCCTCTCACCTATATTTGGAATATGAACCTGTTTCATGACCTTTATCCCCTATACACAGAAAACTGATCATTTTTCCATTTCTTATTTTGACTGATATTCTGTAATTGAAATATTCTTTCCCTTGACCTTGTGGAGTACAGTGTTTGTCTGCCAAACCTTAAAAAATGGTAGTTTGAAAACCTTTTGAAGCCATCTGTTGTGATGAAGGAGGCTTCTTTGTCACCATGTGGCCATTTTTGTCCATTTTTCCAAACTGTTAGGTTTTTAGGGATGCTTAGGAAAAGTATATAGTGTTGTCTTCTAAGGCTGCTCTCTGAAACTTCTCAAAACTCATCAATTGTTTTCTAAAGTCCTTCCTTGTGCACTTGAAGGAGTAGAGGAGGCCTTTGCCCTTTTAACCCTATTTTTTCTCTCCTTGTCTGGCCAACACTATTGCAAACCCATGTTCCCATCAAACACATGCTTGCTGCTTTCTTCTTGTTTATGAATGGTCCACTTATGATGATCTTTCTCTTTACCTTACCTATGGCTAATCTGATGGCCTTTTGGTCTTGTTTGCAGGAATGAAGCAAAGGGTAGTTGTCCCTCTACCAGATTCATGCTTGAGTTTAAACAACTTTTTCATGATCTTTTTGACTGATGTACAATGTTGCTTATGTGCCACTGTCTTTTAGGACCTGCATAGACCTTTTGATGGGCAACACTTCATAACAATCTATGATGAGATCCTGATCTTCCTTGTAAACTTAAGCCTGTTTGCATCTTACTACCAGTTGTGGATGCCTTTATAAGTTTTTATGCCTCCTTCTTTGACTCTGTTCTGCTGTTGACCATTTACAAAACATTCCTGCAGAAATGCTTGTCCATGGTAAATTGCTCCTTTGTAGGCTTACTGCTTGATCAAGAGGATATATTTGTAAGTCATTGATGTTCTTGAATAATGATAAGCTTCATCCTTGTGTTCTCTTGACTTCACCTTTGAATATCTGTAGAAATAGTGAATTCAGAACCATGACAGTGCATAACCTAGGTGACCCTATTTGACTTATTGTAATGTCTTGGAATAGGTTTTTGACTGAAAAGCTTGCATGATGGTTTGGATGAGGGGACAGGGTTTTGACATCCTATTATGCACTATCATCCTAGATAGCTAGAAAACCTTGTTTACTTTAGAGGGCTTCAGAAAGGGAGTTTTGAAATCACCATTGCTTGAGGCACTTGGTGAGTGGGGTAAAAAGTTTGGTTTTCTTGGCGAAACAAGGTGTGAAAGTAGAGGGCTTAGGAAAACAAATACATAGTGTTATAGGCAGAGGTGGAAAACATAGTGAGAGTGAGGGACATTAGTCCAGGATTTGGTCTTATCTGGGTGATAGATTGGCCATGCTTTAGTAGGGAAGTGGGATAGTGAAAATTTTCTTTTTGAGGAGATTTCTAGAACCCACATGATTCTTGAATTTTGTTTCTAGAAATCCAGGACAAAGAATTTAGTCATCTAAACAGGAAAAAATTACTAATGACTAACAATCACCAAACACCTAAAAATCTGCAAGAGAAAGTATATTGTCCCTAATGTATCTCTAGGAGTACGCCAACTGACTCCCTGTTGCATAACCGATGAGGACATCTAGGGACTGGGGAGAATCCTACCCTCTCCTAGATAGTCCTGTAATAAAATAAATTTCCTCCTCAGTGGGCTCGTACCACTGGCCAGGACCGACCGAGAAAGCCTATCGGTGGGAATCCCACCTGTAGATCAGTTCTCCCAATAACCCACTATGCCCCTTCAGGGATGTAGCCTCCTCATAGAACTTAAGGAGGCCTACCTCCCTTAAGAGCAACTGGGTGGGTGCCATAATAGGGAGAGGGTACAAAAGTCTCTCCCTCTCCCATGCCTCTCACTGCTAAATCATGTTATAATGGTCCTCCATATGCTCTTGTTGTTCCCTTTTCTCTCTCTATTGACGTCGTTGAATGCTTTACATATTAAATACATTTTTTTTATTAAATGAGAAATATATTTACATACATACATACATACATACATACATATATACATATATATATATATATATATATATATATATATATATATATATATATAATTTTTATTGAAAAAAATCCTGGTGCGCCCAAAACAACAGTCACGCACCGCTACCGGTGCGTACCTATTTATCACACACCGCCCACGATGTGCACGAAAAAAGTTCGCGCACCGAGCAAACGGAAAATAATTTTTGTGCAGTGTGTTGACCAAACTATCCATCCAGGGGTGGTTATTTTGGTCAATTCACCGCCCGACAGCCCTACATAATTCCTGGTGCAGTCTGATAAACGACCGCACCGTTGTAAAACTATACATAGTGTGTTATTTTTAAATTCTTGTATGGTCGGTACGACCGAAAACTGACACACACCGCACTATTTTAGTGTTACAGCACTGCACATTTTCTTGGTACCACACCGGAACCGGTGCGATTTCCATTAACACCGTTCGTAAATACTTGCATACAGTAAATGTAAGTGAATTTGAGAAATTAATACTCTAAAAGGTTAAGTTATTGAGAAACAAGTAGATTACTTGCACATTTGCGCGTCAAGGAGGCATCTTTGCTGAGGAATACTAAAAAAAAAATTGCCCACCTGTTACACTAAAATTTGTCACCATGACATTTTAGTACTCCCTTAGAAGTCTACAATATCAAAGTTCCTAAAGTCAAGCCTTGAAATTAAGAGAAAAGCTCATAAAAGTCTTAAAACTCTTGTACTGCACTTTCTCTTAGTATTGACAGCGGTCCTGCACCTTTTGGCTATAAATCATGCGTAGCCAAATGCAATTTATGTTTATTAAGGGTGCAGACCCTTGTAAAAGATAAGAAAAGGTGCAAGTAAAATCTAGAAGCTTAGTTTAAGTCATTTTTGGAAGCTTCTAGAAACATTCCTGCGGTGGAAAGTCCGCTCCTTTCATGTTCATGCATCCCATCCAATAAGGAGCTAACCCCTTGATGTAAGGAAATAATCCCTTTGAAGGAGGATTCTATCCCTTCTTGATGGAGTTGTAACTTCCTCTCTTTCACTATAAAAAGAGGCATAGGGTAGCCTCAAAGGGTTACAATTGATGAGTTGAATTTTTAGTATTGTTGAAGGTGAAATGCCATTGAAACTCAGACCCTTTTAGCTGAGATTTTATGTGGGAAGGATTACATACCTGTATGTATCTCGGTTGGAAGAGTTCAAGGCTTATTAGAGTAAAGGAAACGCCTGTTTCGGACCCCAGGAAGGCCTATATGACATCAAGGCGGACACAATTGTAAGGCTCTTCTTATTTAAGTTAATACAAATAAGTCTGTTTTTCTCAATAAGCTGTCAATTGATTGGTTTATTTTATGGATTCCTTGATCACCATAATAGATATGATTTATGAATATATGCTATGCAGGTGCTATTTGATGTTTTCTTGTTTGTGATTGCAGATCTTCGAAGGCAACTCTTTCGGGCGACTGAAGGATTACTACTACAAACAAGCGTTGGATCAAAGGTAGGATCGTTAAACTTTTATAGAATTTAATTATGAATCACAATATATCTAGAGAAAGATAGATTTAGTTGTCTGTTTTTTGCTAGCTGTCCATAGGACACTTGGGAGGTCTGTCTTGTCCGCAAGAACGACTTATCCGTCCAACAAAATGGCGACTCCGCTGGGGAATTAATCTTGAACTTTGATTTCTTTTATTTTTGACTTGTGAATTTACTTTTTCTGATTTTGATTGATTGATACTGGCTTGGGTAGTTTATCCCTGTAGAATCCTTGAGAAATGATTGAGAATTTTTTATTTTTTCTCTAGTTTTCTTGTGTCCGCTCTTTTCTTTTAGAGATAGTGCGGGTAGTTCTGCACTTTTCCTGTACCCACAATGCGGGACTGCACTGGTTTGCACTGAATCCTGCAGAAATTGTAAATTTTTTTGAAAAATCTTAAAATCCTCCTTTCTGGATTAGTTTGTTAGATTCTCAGTGGATACCCAGACCTGTATCTTCTGTCAGAAAGCCTTGGTTAAGAGTTTATTTCAACATTTTTAGTTTTGAATGATTTTCTGAAAGATCTGCATGGTATAATGATTTTTGCTTTGTCTTATATCCCGCTCAAAGATTAGAAACCTTGGTATGCCTTTAGATCACTGGTTTTTCCTTGCTTTCTTGCTGAGTCTGAAATCATAGCAGAAATTGTTTTATGAGATTTAGATCCCATTTTTCTCATTTGAAAATCTTTAAAAAACTTTTGTTTATAAGTTTGGAATTTCACTTAAAAAAATTTGGATGTTTTTTGAGTTCTTGCTGATCCAAGCAAAGAATTTCTTAGTTAGATAACAAGCTGAGTAAGACATCCTCAAAATATTTGAAGTTTTGATTCAGATTTAGTCTTAGAGTTTTTAGATCTCAAAATAGTTTTTTAGCTTTTAGTGTTATTTCTAGAAATTGTAGTGTCTTTTGAAGAAAAACTTGGTTTGTAGTTTCGATCTTGAATAAAAGGGATTTATTATTGAGCATTAGATAATTTTGAGTTCTCATTGAAATTAGATTTCTTTTCATTTATTCTTGTTTGAAGGAAAGATTTGTTTTTAAAAGATTGCATTTCTCAACTTTTCTTTTAGATAGAATTCATTGAAAGAAAATGGATTGTTTCTCATAATAGATGCATTTTTTTTTAGTGTGTTTTGAGTCAGGTCACTACATATCATCAGTTTCACTTTCGCACCTATTGTCCTAAGAAACAGCTTTTAAAAATCAACGCTTAAATTAAAATCAATCTAGTAATTTTTATATTTCTAGGGCTCTTTTCACCAATATAGCTTAGGCTAGTGTCTTGGAGTAGGGAGTAATTAACTCTCCAAGACAATTAAAACAAACAAGTAGTTGATCTCGCGGTAGGAAAAAAATCCAATAGTCACTTGTATGCTCTGGGAAGCTCCTCTTAAAGGAGTCAAGCACGAGGTTATATCTGAACCAGTGGGATAATCAATTTTATCTCATTGGGAACGATAGAAGATATGTGTGTATTAACAACGGTAAACCTCGGATAGACCATTGTTGAGGAGCCTGGGGTCACTTGTCGGTATACCTTGGATTATGTCAAGGAGCCTTCAAGGGGATTGAGCTTTGTTACTCTGCCCTTGCGCGTATGTTGGACCGTAGACTGTTCCCCCAGGTATATTAGTTCCTGTTGGTAACCATAGTGACCAGAATCTTACGGTTTTTTCCTAAGGTGACGGTGGAGGAAAGATCCCACTGTACCTGGAGCAGATGTTGACTAGACTCACTTGGAATCTCTGGAGGGTTATCTTCACTCGAGATGGTTTAAGTGGAGAAACTTGCACCGGTATGTTTCATTAAGCAAGTTTTCGGGGTAACTGTTCCAACCGCCCTTTCTACATTAAATACTACGATGTTGGATTTCATCACCAACTAGTGTTTTTAGTGTGGGAAGTTACTGTTTGTGTGTGGTTTGATCTCCTAGATTTTTAGGCATGTGATTCATTTGCTTGTTTCCTTAGCGACTCTAGGAGTTTTCATTGAAATTTTATTTGATTGCGTGTGATTAATAATTTTTAATCGTTGCTGAATTACCAAGACAATCGCGTAGACTCCAGGGGAAGCCCCTTGAGTATACACCAAGCCAACTTGAAGGGCTGCGAGCTCTAGTATCGCCTAGTGACAGTAAAATTATATCAACAGAAGCAGGAGAGTCATCTATAGTTGTTCATCCTGATTATCAATTACAAACAACAGAGCATATTCAAGAGCCGATTTCAGTTTCTGAAGTTACTGGTAGTATTTCTCCTTCCAGTGAATTAGCTGAAGAACCCAAAAATTTTGAGCCTGACACTGAACTTGCTGTATTGGAACCATCTTTAGGATTTGTTACTCCAACTTCTAGTGATCCTGGTTCACCTAGGGTAAGACATATCATTACTGAAAATCTTCCTTCTGACCTCATATCTATTGAAGAACTTGTTGGTCCAGACGAAGACGTAACTCTTCCCGAAACCCAACAGACTTTGAATCTTAGGGAGTGTGAATCAATATTCTACAATCCTTTTAGAAGTGATGCTTGGTATTTATCATTGAAAGATTTTTTAGAAAACTCGGGTCTTAGTTTTTCACCACCCCGAATTTCTTTTCATCATACACCAAGAGGTTATTATCCTTCATCAATTATGTCAGGTGAGTCATCTATATTTTCCCAATCACCGGAAACATTTTTATACGATGGTCCTTCTGTTCCTTCGGGGTACCAGTCACTCTCTGGTACTTTCTCAAGAGAAACTCCTCGACCAACTGAACAAGTGTTATCATCTAGTATTAATGGAGCTAAAACTGAAATGTTGAATGCAGAGAAAATTTTTATGATGTCTGGTAATATTCCAAATCCTCAACCTCAAGGTAGTCAGTTACCGCCTGGAGGGCAACCTCAAGGTAGTCAGTTACCGCCTGGGGGGCAACTTAAAGGTAATTTTTACCAGGACAAACTGTAGGACAATATTATTTACCTGGGGAACAACCTCAAGGACAGTACATACCTCAAGGTTATCAACCTCAAGGATAGTACATACCCCAAGGTCAACCCCAGACTCAGTATATTCCTCAGGGTCCTTATCAACCCCAGATTCAGTACGTGCCTCAAGGTTATCAACCTCAAGGTCAGTACCCAACTCAAGGTTTCCAACCACCTTCCGGTCAATCATTTTTACAAGAATCTGGAAATTTACCACTTAATTATCAACCCTACGTTCAACCAGGCTATGGTCCTTCATATGCACAACCTTCTACGGGTCAATACCCCGGAATGAACATGGTCTGGAATCCATCTCAAATTCAACAGACTATGCAACCTAACGTGCAGTTACCTAATCAACCTGGACAGCCTTTAGTTTCTGGTCCAACCCAACAACCTGTCTAGCCTACTGTTCAAGTCCCTGCACCTGGTTCAGTTGAGCAGCCTGGGCCTAGTACACCTCAGACTCCGCCTCAAACTGCTGCAGCTACTGCAACTTCTGTTCAAACTACAACACCTATTTCTGGAGTATCTGTAGCTCCAGTTTCTTCTATCCCTGCATCAGTGCAAATTCCTCAAGCCTCTGTGCCACAGTCAGGACCTACAATTCAGACTACGGTCCAGATGCCTACGTGACAAGCTGGTACTAGTACAATTGTCTCTAGTCAACCACAGTTTACTTATCAACCGTACCAGGGACAGTATCAAATTGGTCAGACTACACAAAATCCAGCATATCAGTATTAGCCGTACACTAGGTATACTTATCAAATACCTCAACAACCCCAGTATAATTAGGTTAATCCTAGTTACCCAGGAGGTTTCACGATTAAAAATGCACATCCAATTCCTGGGTATCCTGGATATCCTCCTCCTGGCACTGGTTTGATCACACAAGGTTATCAAGACCCTAGCCATTGGTTACCATTCATAGCAACTTTAGATTTACCGGATCTATCGCGCCTTACGAACGATCCCATTTTTTATCTTCCATATTGGCCGTCGATGCCTAACAAGTTGCCCAGTGATATTCCGAAATTTTAAGGTAAGTCAAGAGAGGACCCATCTAATCACGTTATGACTTATCACCTCTGGTGCGCATCCAATTCACTAGTCGATGATTCGATTCGATTACATCTTTTTCATAAAACTCTCATTGGTCTAGCTGCCAAATGGTACATTGAGTTACCACGCGGCTCTTTTAATAATTTTAACGTGCTAGCTACTACTTTCTTAACCCATTTTCAGTTGACTGTCAGATACGACAACAGCACAGAATTACTAACTTCACTAAAGCAGTCTACGTCTATGTACATATCTGATCACATTCATGAATGGAGATGTAGAAGGCATTTAGTGAAAGTCTTTATTCTGGATCAAATTTTGGCTGAATGGTTTATTAAATTGTTCTTGCCCAAAATTACTGAAGATGTGGCCAAAGGAGGCGTTGTTACGGAAGAGCAAGCCATTGCTCAAGCTCAGTACCTTGACCTTGTATATACTCAGTTAGGTACTCTGTATGATAAAATCCTCGATTTACCAAGACCTGGTCAGTTAACTGCAACTCCTTCTGGCTCTCATGTCGCTGATGGTGTAATTGGTTCTGTTAGCACTGGTAAAAGTAAGAAGAAGTCTTCCAAGACCACTTCTCCTATTATCACTTTACCTGATTCACCTAAAGGAGATTATTCCCAAGAAGCTTCCGCCGATATTAACATTGTAGAGTCATCTACAACCAAATCTAAAACTGGTGGTAAGAAGAAAGGTAAGAATAAAAAGAAAAAATATTCAAAAGAGAAAAATGATACAACTGAACCAACTGAAAAAAAACGCAAACCTCGATATCCTTGTCTCATCTGTGACCATGATCATTTTACAAAAAAGTGCCCACATAGAGCCGAGGTATCAAAATTTGTTGAGGGTTCTCCTATACCTGCTGTCTTGAAGGATCTCTTTCCCACTCAAGATAGTAACATGGTTGGATCTTCCTCCAATATGGTTGAGGATATCTTAATGGTTGCGACGCGATCGCAAGATTATGGTAGTAAAAATACTGGTAAAGAAGCAGAAACGTCCAATTCTGCATCGACTACATCTCCTTCAGTTTCTGATCCATTACAGAATTACAATATTGTTGAAGATTTGGCAATTTCCCCTTCAGCAATGTCGGCTTTGGAAGTATTGCAATCATGCCCAACCCAAAGAAAATTGCTTTTGTTAGCCTTAGGAGCCGTAGATCTCCAAGATTTGAACCTCATGATCTTCGATTTAGAGAATTTTACACCCCGCCTACCCCATCAAATGGCTTTTCAGATTCCGGTAATTGTAAAAAACAAACGTATCTTGCATACTATTGTTGATGAAGGGGCTTCTACGTGTATTATGTCGTTAAAATGTTAGAAATCACTTGGTTCTCTGACAATTAACCAATCACCAACTATTTTCAAAGCTTTTGACGGAAGAGGTTTTTAGCCATATGGTATCTTACAAGATCTACCAATAGAGGTCGAAGGCAAAATGGTTAATCTAGATGTGGAGGTGGTTGATGCCCCTCTGGATTACAACCTTCTTTTGGGTCGCAGTTGGTCTTATGCTATGACTGTTGTTGTATCATCGATATTTCGTCTCATCATGTTTCCTCATAAAGGAAAGATCGTAAAAATAGATCAGCTCTCATATTATACATCTGACCCAGCCTCTACTGATAGCATCCAACATATCGGAAAATCGACTATCCCTTACAACGATGTCGGAGTAGGTTTGATTAAAGATTCAGCTCTACTGGGAACTTTTTCCCTGCTTGCTCCAAACGTACAATATCCTATTGCTAATATCAATATGATTTCGTCAAGTAATATTTCCTTTGATGATCCTTGGATAGTACCTTCAGAATCAAAATTGGATTCATTCGATGGCCCGATGCCTTTGAGTCCTTTTGAGTTAGCATATCAAAATGTACAGTCATTTTCTGATACTCCTTCAACTGAGTCTGATCCAATGAATGTGATCAGTCAGGAGTCATTTTCAATATCGAGCTTAGCTTCGACACAAATTCCGGATCCTGCTCAAGTATTCAATACTGATGAACATATTCGTGAATTCTTGTCGGTAGATGAGTTACCATGGGAAGATCTTCATCATAGGTCTTCGTTTTTACCTAATCTCAATCATTTTGAGAATGATTTTTCCTCCATTTTTACCACTGATTACATCAAAGAACCTCAGAATCCTTTCTCACATATCGATTCTGAATTGAATTTAGAAAATATTTTTGCAACAGTTCCTCTTGACATTTCAGTAAAACCTGGAATTGTTGAAAACATTCATATAAGTGCTTCTTGTACGCCAGATGAAATTGTAAGGTCCCTTTTTCAAAAATATCACAAGTCTATTCCAGAGATAGACCGTGGGGGCATTTTTCGGATATGTCACCTCTAAAGAGAGGGTGAGATCCAGAGGCTACCTGGCCCTTCAAAGACTTTGTCTATAGCTATGTGAGATTTCCTATTAGGAAAAACTTCTCTATTGAGTATACATCAAGATAGAGCTACAACAATAAACAATACACCATTTGACAAATAGTAGTGACACATACTCATAAACATATAAGAGGAATCCATAGCTATCTCATTATAATAATAGCAGCAACATATGTATACAAAATCTTGAGGGAAATGATACTCAAGATGCACAATGCCAAGCCTCAAGAGAAGAATACATAAATCATGAAGAAACTCTGCTGCATATATAAGCCCTAGCTATGACAACGCAATTTTAAAGAGAAACTGCATGCTACAAATTCCAAATGCATACATATACACTGATATGGTACAAAATAACATTAGGATTGAAGACATCAACTCCCAAAGGATACCTCCTATCAATCCTGGAAGGATTGATCATAGAACACAAAATATGCAAAATGTCGGAGTAGCTGGGTAGCTGCAGCAACTCAGAAATAGAACTGGATGGAGATGGCTGAATCTGATGCTCAAACTGAATGTGCCTCCTCCAATGGATCTTTCAAGTGAAAGGTTGATCCCTTCACTAAATATCTCTCCCTCCAATACTTTGCAAGAGCCCTACTAAAAATGCTCTCAAGAAAATAACGCAGTCACTGGGTGAACTGCGTTGTAGGGGCAAGAGAATGAGATGGCCTTGATGCCAAATCTGCAATGATGCTCTGAAATCTTCCTCACTAAGTCCTCAAAGGGATAGGGACTCCCTTCCTCTGAAAATCAGCTCCGGAAGTGGTGTAGATGTCCTCCACTGCAACTCTCTACAATGCAGCAACACTCTTGAACAAGAATAATGCTATCACTGGAGATGGTAGCTTAGGCCTTGAGCCATGGAATGTGGAGAATGAAGAACAACCTTCAAGAGGCCTCTCAAGAAGGGGAAGGAATCCTAAACAGGAATCCCTCCGGCAATTCTTGTTGAACAACAAAGAATGCTCTCTTGTCTGAATAGACAATGAGATGAATAATACTCAACATAAGCAAAGATGGTTGCCATACCCTTCTCTTATACAAGTGAAAGCCTCCTTACCATGGACCCCACACCTTAGGTTTTTCTCCACCAAGTGATCTCTCTCCCATGTGAACTGCGCTGCCTTTCTAGGAAAGCTTCTCCTTCTTCTATTGCACAGTCAAACTTGGTCAATCTTGACCTAAACCTCTTGCAAATAATCTTGTTCACACATGAGGGTGTGTAAACCGGTTCCAAAGGTGATCCATTTTATTAGTATGGGGGATTTTATTAAGGTTTTTTATTTGGAATGGGTCTACCTACCCATTTATTCTCCTCCTCTATGAAATCTGCAAAAATTAATATTCCAATTTGTTGCTTGCAAATTTTGGAACATTACAAAAATCAAAGCATATAAAGCCCTATTTCATGAATTCCGCGACATTTTTGCTTGGTCATATGAAGAAATGCCAGGAATCGATCCGTCGATTGTTGTACATGAAATTAAGACATACCCAGATGCTAAACCCCTCAGATAGAAATTACGTTAGATTCATCCGAGAAAAGCTGTTGCTATCAAAGCAGAAGTTGAAAAATTACTTCGTGCAAGTTTTATTTATCCGATCCTATTAACGGACTGGGTATTTAATATTGTTCCGGTCAATAAAAAACAAGGAAAAATAAGAGTATGTATCGACTATGGGGATATAAATCGAGCTTGTCCTAAAGAAAATTATCCAACCCCTTACATCGATCAAATTATCAATGATTGTGTTGGAAGTGAAATGTTCTCATTCATGGATGGATTTTCCGGCTACAATCAAATAAACATACTCCCTGCATATCAACCTAAAACAACTTTCATTTGTCCATGGGGACTTTTTCTTATCGCAAACTACCTTTTGGCCTTAAAAATCACTGGTGCCACTTTTCAAAGGGCCATGTCTTATGCATTTCATGGCATTAAGCACATTTGTGCATCCCTACCTCGATGATTTGTTTGCTTATTCTTGTAAGATTTGTAAGCGAGATCATATTACTCATTCACGAGCTATCTTTATCGATGTAGGCATTACAAGATTCGCCTAAATCCTCACAAATGTGTTTTTGCGTACAATCTAGGCGATTGGCAGGATTTATTGTCTCAAAGGCAGGCATTCATGTTGATCCATCGAAGGTTGAGGCAATCATCAATTTACCTCCTCCTTCTACTCTTCGCCAACTCCAAAGTGTGCAAGGGAAAGCAAATTTTTTACGTCAATTCATTCCTAACTACACTGAGTTAACGAAAGGTTTTACTAGGTTGTTGAAACAGAACATTCCTTTCTTTTGGGATGAGGTCGCTGATAGATCTTTTGATGCTTTGAAGAAAGCGTTGACCCATGCACCATTACTGCATCCTCCCAACTACAACCAAGATTAATTTTTGTACCTCGCCGCTTCTGATTCCACGATAGGGATGGTTTTAGTTCAAGAAGACGAATTCCATAGTGAACATGTGATTTACTATCTTATTCGGAATTTTCATCTGACTAAGATGAAATACTCACATGTGGAGAAATTGGCCTTGGCAGCTGTTCAAGTTGTCCAACGTTTTCATCACTACATACTTTTACGCAAAACGACAGTGATCTCTGATTGTAACCCTATGATGTACATTTTGACCAAACAACTGCTAGGGGGAAAATACTCTAAATGGATTGTTATCCTGCAGGAGTTTGATTTGGAGTTTGAAAAATCCAAATCCAAGAAATCATTGATATTTGCTGAACTTATGTGTGATTTCCCACGTACTGATACAGAAACTGTGGCGGAACAACCAATCGCGGATGAATCCTTGTTTCTTATTAGTACCATTGATCCTTGGTATGGAGATATCATTGTTTATCTTCAGACCCAATATTTTCGGCCTGAGCTTTCACAGTCGCAACGACGAAAAATACGTTTTCGGTCTCAACAATATCATATTGTCGGTCACACACTATATCGTCATGGTGCGGACTCAGTTTTTCGACGTTGTCTAACCCATGAGGAAGCTGAAAAGGTTTTAAATGACTGTCACTCCGAAGCATGTGGCAGTCATATGTCTGGGTACGCCACAGCCCAAAAGATATTACGCGCAGGTTATTTCTGGTCATCCTTGTTTAAAGATTGTATTTATGCGGTCCGAAAATGTCATAATTGTCAAATATTCGATCGAAAAATGCCTGCACCACCTGCTCCTCTTCACCCTATAATTGCTGTTAGTCCTTTTTCAAAATGGGGCATTGACTTCATTACATGTAACCCTCACTCAGCCGGGGGGCATGGGTATATTATTCTAGCAGTAGATTATTTTACCAAATGGGCTGAGGCGATGCCTACATTTGTGGCAGATGGAAAAACTGCAGCTACTTTCGTATTCAATCATGTGATCGCTCGTTTCGGTGTACCCCAAGCGATAATTACTGATCACGGGAGCCATTTTCGAAATATCATGATAACTGAGTTAATAGACCAACTTGGCCTGCGCCATAACAGTTCTACACCATATTATCCGCAGGCCAATGGTTTAGTTGAAACGATTAATAAATTTTTAGTCACCATGATCAAACGAATCATTGGAAATCATAAGTCGAATTGGCATACCATGCTCTTTTCATCACTTTGGGCATATCGAACTTCAGCAAAAACATCGACAGGTTTTGCCCCTTTTCAACTGGTTTACGGTTTAGAAGCGGTACTACCCATTGAATGCGAGATATCGTCACTCCAACTAGCCATAGAATTACTACTAGACACTTCTGAAGAGGAGAAACGCTTTTTATACTTGGCTCAATTAGATGAGAATTGGTGCACCGC
The DNA here is from genome assembly GCA_034641835.2 of Pinus albicaulis. Lineage (NCBI taxonomy): Eukaryota > Viridiplantae > Streptophyta > Pinopsida > Pinales > Pinaceae > Pinus > Pinus albicaulis. The sequence continues at coordinate 361,535,742 of CM076580.1, forward strand.
TGCATTAGCTACCGAGACTCATGCGAAAAGAATGAAAGCCCAGTATGATAGAAGTGTTACCCCTCATAATTTTTTAGAAGGAGACCTAGTTTTGATTTATGATCAAGCCAATGATAAGCTAGGGGCTGGGAAATTTGAACCCATGTGGCATGGTCATTATATTGTCAAGCGACAGCTTGCAAAAGGGGCCTATGAATTGATTGATTTTGACGAGGTCTCTTTAGGTAAACCCAGAAATGGACTTTATCTAAAGAGATATTACGCTTGATTTTTGTGTGGAGATCTTCTCTGTATATTAGTTACTTTCTAGCTGGTGTGCTATAGATTAGAAACGTGTGCCTAGCTTAAGTGTGCTCTTACTACTACTCCTGCTTATTTGGATACTTTTGATATCGCAGATGTCGACGTCCTTTCAAACATATATTGGTTTTGCTGATGGCGCTTGTCGTAGTACACGGAACATCTCTTCCGCAGCTTGGGTTATTTACACACCCACTGACGAGTTAGTATCAATGCATGGGGTAAGCCTCGGTCAAACAACGAACAATATTGCCGAATATAGTGCAGTTATTGAATTATTATCGGAATCCATTTCATTTGGAATTCAGATTTTGATCATTAGGTTAGATTCTAAACTCGTTGTATTACAGTTAAACCGAGTATATCCCATTAGAAATCCAGTATTATTAAGATTATTTTTAAGGTTTCGTCTCTTAGAACGAGAGTTTGATTATATTGAGTATCAACACATTCCAAGAAGTTTAAATACATTAAAAGATGCAATTTCTTCTAGTGTTATAAACAGACATTTGCAATAACAAAGTAATAAATCAACATTCGATAAACATGATTGAACAGGTAACTGGAAATAATAGTATATCATAGTATAGATGTAGTGTTAAAAAAATAATACATCATCTTCGATCATAGGCTCAAAACGCCTTATGATCGGAAAAAAGTGATACAAAAAATGAGTCTACAAGTCAATCATCCACTATCCGTGGTGATGATCACGATAATACACTACTGCTCATGCCACCCTAGTCAAAAACCTCCTGAATGGTCCAGGAACACCAATGACATATCTCTGTAGACGGAGCGGGATATCATCTATGGTGGTCTTAGGAATATCTATAGTGAGCCGCTCCAAATGGTGCTCTAAATCAGTCAAGATCTCTGCAGTCTGATCCTGTGGGGGTGGTGGTGCTGCTGCATCATCCCTTTGCCTCCGGTCAAAGGGGTGGAGAATGGCTGGTCAACTCGGACCCACATCTGCATTTGAAATTTTTGTTATCAATTTTGGACGATTTAAAAAAAAAATAAAAATTAGAAATTAGAACATGTCAAAAGATATTTTTTACCTGAATCATCCCACTGAGCTCCTGGAGGAAGGGGCATATCCCGGTCGCCACGGAAATCCATGCCCACATAAGGAAAAACCTCTATCACAAAAATTTGGCGTTCCAGCCAACGAAAATAAGTCGAGGGAAAACGAACAATCTCCCCACCCTCATTGTAGCGAGCCATCAAAGCAACCCAACGAACCATCCTAGGCTCTCGAGGTCGACTAGCATCAACAGGAATATGTTGTGGGGCTAACATAGGGATCCTTTCTAGAGCAAAGGTGATGACGATGGACCCATATCCAAAGTTGTTTAACTTCCCATTCTTTGCTCTGGTAACTTGGCCTTTCACATTTTCCAACACTGCCTTGCACTAGTTGAATATGGTGCCTCGGAAGCAATCTACTGCGATGCGCATCTGAGATCTAGTGGCTACATGCAAAGCTGCACTTCCGCACAACTTGACAACAGTAAAAGCGATCACTTTCAGCTCGGGACGGATGATAGTTTTAATGTCAATCCGTTTGTCTCGGGGATTGGCTTCATCATTACAGAACTCTAATTGTAGGCTGGCAACAGACTGGCCACCTGGCCTAGCCCCAAATAGAGATAGTGGTTCGACTCTCCTGGACAAACCAGTCAAAAATATGTCTTCCAGCTCAATCTCGAGCCGGTGACCTCCAATCACGAAACACTGGTCCTGAACATCCCATTTACTTACCAGCCAAGTAAGAAGATCCACTTGAGCTCTCATGCCACTGATAGTCCAAAATTTGAAAAGACCGCATGCTCTTAAAACTTGCAAAGTTGGTTGATGAATCATTGTTGCTTCATCTACCTCCTCATATTCCCGTTCTCACCAAATGAGCATTGTAGATATCCTACAACAAGTAAAATGAAGGATTATAATCATTTTGAAGAAAAATATTTGGGTAATTTAGGAAGAAAATATGTTTTTAAATTCATTACGGCGCCACCGCACTTTACGCTCAGGGACAGTGCGTAGCTCCGCACGGGCCCTGTGTTCAAAGTGCGGGGCCCTGACATTTTTCTTTGTAGAAAAATTTCGGGGTTCGTAGGTACCCAATGTCTTACCTGCGGACCACCGAGAGCGGATTTTTCAACCTATTTTCCTCCCAAAAATGAAATTTTGACCCTAAATTAAAAAATTGAACGGATGAAAAGCAAGAGCAAGAGGTTGTGGATTCCCTGAAATAGACGGTTTTTGATTCTGACGGTCGGTTTGCCTAGAATCTTCTCCGAAGCGTTTTTTGCCAAGAGCTCTAAAAACTTCACTCCAAACTCAAACGGTGAAAATGAACTTGAAAAACTCCTTTTTATAAGTTTTTTAGAATAAATGAATTTTAAATTTGTTTATTTTTCACTTTAAAAAGTTGGTTTTTCAAAATATTTTTTATTATTGAAACATGCATGTTTAATTTTTCGAGTTTTTATGCAGAATAACAGATTTTTCAGGAAAAATGGTCATTTTTGACGAAGAGTAAACTTTTATCACTTTTTCGGGCTCTTTGAAATTTACGAAAAAGCGAAACCATGGAGTCCTCTTTTAAGCCCTTTTCAGACTCTCTAAAAATGAAAAGATTGCCGAGTACTTGAATATTCGAACTCATTAAAGTAAATGAACGGTCGTCCCTTCAGTATAAGTTTACCCATTTTCCAGAATGAAATGGACTATTTACGAAAAAGGTATACGTTGACTAATCATGGTCAATAGAGTTCTCTCTTGCATTACTTTATCCTTTTTCGGGCCTGAGAGACTAAATTTACAAAAAAGTACACCCATGGATTTTTCTTAAGTTTTTTCTTCTAACTCCCTAAAAATGAAAAACACCGAGTTTCTCCTATACTGGACTCGTTAAAATTTAACAGTAAAGGACTTGTCGATTACAAACAGGAACGGACCACTCCTTCTTAGGATTCGATTTTAAACTAAGTTGGACTCATCCGAAGGATGAGCTTATAAACAAGCAAATGTTATCCTCCTCAAGCTTGTCAAAAATAAAGAGGTACTTGCTAGAAATGGTGGGGGAAAAGAGAGAAAACAGATTCATTTGTTACACTTTGATTTTTAAAAGCATTACACCACTCTTGAACACGACACTTTCTGTTGCACTTCCACCTGGGTTGGGTGATCCTTTGCCTGTCAGTTAATCAAACCACATTGAAGGTCTTCAGCTGGTTTCTGGGTATTAGCTTAGGGCAACTGTCACCAAACCATCTGCAGTGTCATTATGTGTTCAAGAGGACAGTCAAACAAACCATTCATCTGCAAAATTTTGTCTCCATTCGCATTGACCATCCCTGAGTCAGTCCTTGCAAAAAAATTCTTCAAAACTTGATCTATGGTTTCGTGTCATGAGCTTGCTTAGGACGGATCACTTTCTATCGATGACATCTCATCATCTAGGAATTTGATCTAGAATCCGTCAGTACCTTGAAATATGCATGCCTTAATGGCAGGTTTCTCGCCTTCGACGACAAGTTGCATCATTGACCTTCGATCAAACGATTCCATGAAATGTTCGACTTCAGATCACTTATTCACATTTCGTGGATTGTACTAAGTACTTTGAGAGCCATTGTCATTATTGGTGGTTTCTCTCACACTTGTTAACAGTTCACATCATTGACTGGTTATCAAGTGGTTTCTACCATGTTTGACTTGAACACATTTAATCACATGGATAGAATCGTACTAGTTCGGAAAGCAGAAGTCAAGACCCTGGATATAGTTTCCACCATCCAGGCTGCGAGGAGTTTTCTTATTCATTATGCAGTAGACTATTCATTACATATGGTTGTGCCCATGCTGTGTCTACACTATTGATGTAATATTAAAATCATTTCTGTATTAGAACAAGTTTAGTTAGTTTTGATATGAGTATGGGAATGCCTACCTTAGCGTTGATATATATATATATGTGTGTGTGTGTGTGTGTGTGTGTGTGTGTGTTTGTGTGTGTGTATGTGTTGCGTTGAATGTTTTTACAGGGTTCCGACTGGGGTGTCCACAGGCTAATCCTTGAAATGATAAAGCACATCACTCTTCGAATACTCTAAGACTTTGCACTTTAGGGGGGAATTTGTTACACTGAAATTTGTCACCATGACATTTTAGTACTCCCTTAGAAGTCTACAATATCAAAGTTCCTAAATTCAAGCCTTGAAATTAAGAGAAAAGCTCATAAAATTCTTAAAACTCTTGTACCGCACTTTCTCTTAGTATTGCCTGCGGTCCCGCACCTTTTGGCTATAAATCATGCGTAGCCAAATGCACTTTTTGTTTATTAAGGGTGCGGACCGCTGTAAAAGATAAGAAAAGGTGCAAGTAAAATCGAGAAGCTCAGTTTAAGTCATTTTTGGAAGCTTCTAGAAACATTCCTGCGGTGGAAAGTCCGCTCCTTTCACGTTCATGCATCCCATCCAATAAGGAGCTAACCCCTTGATGTAAGGAACTAATCCCTTTGAAGGAGGATTCTATCCCTTCTTGTATGGAGCTGTAACTTCCTCTCTTTCACTAAAAAAGAGGCATAGGGCAGCCTCAAAGGGTTACAATTGATGAGTTGAAGTTTTAGTATTGTTTGAGGTGAAATGTTGTTGAAAATCATACCCTTTTAGCTGAGATTTTATGTGGGAAGGATTACATACCTGTATGTATCTCGATTGGAAGAGTTCAAGGCTTGTCAGATTAAAGGAAACGTCTGTTCCGGACCCCAGGAAGGCCTGTATGACATCAAGGCGGACACGGTTGTAAGGCTCTTCTTATTTAAGTTAATACAAATAAGTTCGTTTTTCTCAATAAGTTGTCAATTGATTGGTTTATTTTATGGATTCCTTTATCACCATAATAGATATGATTTATGAATATATGCTATGCAAGTGCTATTTGATGTTTTCTTGTTTGTGATTGCAGATCTTCGAAGGCAACTCTTCGGGCGACTGAAGGATTACTACTACAAACAAGCGTTGGATCAAAGGTAGGATCGTTAAAATTTTATAGCATTTAATTATGAATCGCAATATATCTAGAGAAAGATAGATTTAGTTATCTGTTTGTTGCTAGCTGTTCGTAGGACACTTGGGAGGTCTGTCTTGTCCGCAAGAATGACTTATTCGTCCAACACCACCGTTTTCAAAAATTCGAACTCCACACAATGAGAAATGGACAGAAGCAATGCGGGAAATGGGAGCACCGATGGCAGGGTGCCTCAGAGCAGAAAAACTCACACCAATTCTTGATAGCTCTAGAGCACTGAACAAGTAAAAATGAAGGTTTTTATGATCGGTAATTTTTTTAAAATTAACCCTTTTTCGGTGCGCTCGATTATGAGACACACTGGGAAATTTTATCAATGGCGCACCACACTTCTTTACGGTGCACTTGATTAATAAGATGCATTGGGCTGGTTTGTACGGAGAACACAATGTCTCAGTGTGCCATTTGATAGTACGCATCGGTGCGTTGGATTATTGAGACACAATGGGCCGATTTGTACGGAGAGCACAGTGTCTCGGTGTGCCATTTGATAGTACGCACTGCTGCACTTTTCATAAAATGCACTGGTGCGTGTTATGATTAGAAATGCACCGCAAAAAAAACATCTGCAAAAACCTCCACCGCCAACCTCCTCTAGTGACCTTTGCTACAAATAGTTATCTGAGCTATTTTTATAAGGGCTTCCTCAAAAACATCCGCTAGAGGGTCTTTTCCTTGTAATGTTATCACAATAAATCATCGTCGGATCCATCTATCGACCAAACAAAACAACAAGTATCTTCCTCATTAGAATGGCCTCAAATGCTGGCTAAATGGCCGCCATGTACTCTGCCTCTACTGAACTGAGTGAAACTGATGTTTGTTTCTTGTTGTATGAGGAAACTATTGTTGATCCTATGCTAAAAATTCCCCGTGATGTGTTCTTCCTCTCGATTGGACTCCATACCCAACATGCATCGATGAAGCCTTGAAGATTCACTCCATTTGTCTGTCTATACCATAGCCCATACTCTGTAGTTACCTTGAGGTATCTCAACACATGCTTTCCTGCCTTCCAAAAGAGCTTGGTAGGCTTCACCCTAGCTTGGATAAGCAGGTTAATTGAATAGCATATGCTTGGTCGTGTGGTCACTAGATACATGAGTGAACCCACAAGATGCTTGTAGACACTAGCATCTACTACCTCACCTAAAGTAGCATCCTCCTTCCTCTAGTTTCATGCTAGAGGAGTCTCCATGGGTTTGCCTCCATCCATGTGGAACTTCTTGAGGACCTTGTTGGCATACTTGCCCTAAGATACAAATAGATCCCTATCTCTTTATCATATTTCAAATCCTAGAAATAATGCAAGAGCTCCATATCCTTCATCTCAAATTCTCTTGCAAAATCCTCTTTTCAAGACTTGATGAGCTGCTTGTAGAAATTTAATACAAAATGCATGTATATCCTGGATTCTCCTGATCTAACAATATGCTATTGTTAAATACATAAGTGCTTCTACAAATCTTTACAGAATTTAAAACACAATCGCCAATCACCATATCATGAAGAAAGATCAATCACATATAACACAAATAATTTACCAGGGAAAGCTTATAGCTAAAAACCCCACTATCTTCTATTATGTATTATATCATGGATCATGAAACAATTACATACAAATCTCTAATCCAAGAGTTCTCAGTACATGAGCTAACTGTCTCACACTTTCATAAAAAAATTGGCAAGTTCCTTAGCCAATTTACTATCTCTAGACAACTTGCCTCCATTGCGCAATCCCATCTGATAGCAATCCCTAAATGAGTGCAATCTTGCCTGCCTTGACTATGAAATCCTCATGGGCACATCCAATGTGTGTGTGGTTGCATGTGTGCAACCGAATAATGTCACAACTGATAGTTTACTTCCCTTTCACTTAGAACTCAACTGGGTCTCCACTAGATCTGACATGCATGCAGTTAATAATAGTAAATATTCAGTTGCATATGAGACCAATGATTGTGAATTAATTAATAATTAATTCGCTTGATATCTCACTAGTGTATCTTCAGTTACAACTAGCACAACTGAGTTAAACTACTTTACAACTTGCACAACTGCACTTCAAACTTTGTTACAACTTTGAATCACTCAGTTACAACTAACTCAACCTGCATGTCCCACCAACCAACCACTTAACTCAAAATTCCTTTAGCTAACTAATTTTCCACTTCAATTATCTATTTCCAAGTTCTCATTGAGAATAGAATATAGTTTATTGTCCAAATAATATTAAGGGATGATAATAGTGGACATGCATCTATAAATAGACATGCAATCTATAAATAGAATATGCACATACATCTATAAATATACATACACCTAAAAATAGCCTGAGCTCCATACTAGTGTAGGTGCTTCATTTTCACTAGGATCTTCTTGTTGAATCTCAACACTCCCTCTCAAAAAGAAAGGGATTATCCTTCACTCCGATCCTGTCTCTACGGTATTCAAATTTGATCCCGGTGAGTGCCTTTGTCAGAATATCTGCATCCTGATCTTCCGTGGGAATGTACTAAAGCAACATGATCTTCCTCTGCACACAATCTCTGAGATGATGGTACCAGATTTCTATATGCTTAGATATATCATGAAACACATGATTAATCGAGAGTTTAATGCAACTCTGATTATCACAATGAATCACTGCCAGATCTAAATGAGAACCAAACAAACCAACCAAGATCTTTCTCATCCAGATAGCCTTACATGTAGCTTGACTCAATTCCATGTATTCTACTTTAGCTAAACTGAGTGCCATGGATATCTGCTTCTTGCTGTACCAAGAAACAGTTGTAGACCAGATACTGAAGATCCCCCCTTATGTGCTCTTTCTGTCCGTTGGACTTCCAGAAAAATCTACATCCGTGAAGCTATGCAACTTCACTCCATCCGTCTGTCTGTACCATAAACCATACTCTGATGTGCCCCTCAGGTATCTCAGGACATGCTTACTCTCCTTCCAAAAGAGCTTGGTAGGCTTAACCATAGCTTGACTCAGTTGGTTAACTGCATAGAAAATTTATGGTCTCGTGTTCACTAGATACATTAGCGAACCCACTAACTGTCGATAGGCAGTAGCATCCACTACCTCTCCAGAAGTAACATCCTCTTTCCTCCAGTTTCCTGGAAGAAGAGTATCCATGGGTTTTTAGCCCTCCATGTGAAACTTGCCTAGTATCTCCCTTGCATACTTACCTTGAGACACAAAAATTTCACCATCTCGTTACCATATTTCCAATCCAAGGAAATAATGAAGGAGGCCCATATCCTTCATCTCGAACTCCTTTTCAAGATACTCCTTGCATGAGTGTATTTGTTGCTCATCACCAGGCAATATTAAATCATCAACTTAAAGAAAAATGATTAAAATCTTACTCTCCACCATAATTTGGTATAGGTTTGCAACTTCTTCACTTTTGGTGAAGCCTAGTCCGGTGAAATAACTGTCTAGCTGAGTGTACCAAGCACGAGGTGCTTGCTTCACCCCATACAATGCTCTTTTAAGTCGGCACACATGCGACTCATTGTTAAAGATCTCGAAACCTTTAGGCTTCTCTATGTACACCTCTTCCTCAATGATCCCATTGAGAAACACAGTTTTCACATCCATCTGATGAATGCGCCAACCCATCTGCGTTTAGAGAGCAAGGATGGTCCTTATGGAAGAATAACTTGTGATAGGTGCAAAGGCCTCTTCATAATATATCCCCTCGATCTGTGAGAAGCGCCAGGCCACAAATTTGGCCTTGTATTTCTCAACACTCCCATCAGCAGCTTGCTTTACCTTGTGGATCGATCTCGAACCTACCACTGTTTTATCAACCAACCTTGGAACAATTTCCCAAGCACTGTTTTTGACAATGGAGTCATACTCCTCCACCATTGCATCTACCCATGTGGGCTCTTGCACTGCATCCTGAAAGGAAGATGGTTCAGTCACAATACATTTGCTCATGAGAGCCATGTATCTAGTAAATCTGTCAGGAGACTGTCTTTGTCTATGTTGTGAAGTAGGGGCTCCTACATTCTGTGCAGCATCAAGTCTCAACCTATCAGCTTCCGTGGTACACCTTCTGCCAGTTCTGATGGTTGGCTCTGTGTGAGTGGACTCCTCCACTCTATAAACCTCCTCCTGTGGCTGATCCACATCTAGAGACTCTTCTTTGGGAACCAACAATTCCTCCTCCACATGCAATTCCATCTCCCTCTCAAGTGACAACTGCATGGCTTTCCCCTTATCGAATTTTATATCCTGTCGCAAAAAAATCATCTTGTTTTTAGGAAAAAACACACGATAATTATGGGTTGTTTCTGTGTACCCCACAAAATTCCCAACTTCAGCAGTCGACTCCAGCTTCTTCTTGGCATTCTTGGTCACATTCACATAAACAGATGAGCCAAAAATCTTAAAGTGTGAAACATCTAGTTTCTTACTAGTGAAAGCTTCTTCAGGTGTACTCATGCCAAGTACTCTATGAGGACAATGGTTTTGCACATAAACCGTAATGTTGCATGCTTCCACCCACAAAGGCATTGGCAGGCCCTGATCATGAAACATGGCTCATGCTGCACCCACTATCATTCTGTTCTTCCTCTCCGTGACCCCATTTTGTTGTGGTTCATGAGGCGCTATGAGTTCTCTTCAAATTCCTTCTTTGCTGCAGAAGTTATTGAATTCATTAGAGATGTATTCTCCACCATTATCGCTCCTAAGAGCCTTCACTTGCTTCCCTGAATATTTCTCCACCAATGCCTTAAACTCACAGAACTTTGAGAATGTTTGATCCTTCTTCTGCATGAAGAAGATCCAACATTTACGAGAAAAGTCATAAAAAAAAATAACATAGTACTTATGTTTTGTTGTTGAAGCAACCCAGAACGGTCCACATACGTATGTGTGAACTCTCTCAAGGATCTTCGAAGCACGGTTATCCTTATGAAAGGTGGAATTTACATACTTCCCCATGGTGCAACCCTTGCACTGATCTAACTGAGAAAGTGTTCCCATTGGAAGTCTAGTAGATATTTGCTACATGACTTTCAAGGCTCCATGATGAAGATGGCCCAATCGCCTGTGCCATTATTCACCCTCATTCCATCTCACCACTTTTTTCGCCTTGCCCATCATGGCAGCGCAACCATCTACCTCCAGCTTGTAGAGATTATTAACTCGAATCCCTATCCTCTTGGCTTGACCCGTTGTTTTATGTCGCAGGAAATATTTTCCATCACTAAAAACAACATCATAGCGTCTGTCCTCCAACATTGCGACTGAGACAAAAAATTTCTTCAGACCTGGAACATGCATAACATCTTTCAATTGAAATTGTTTACCTGACTCCCTCTGAAAGGTAATGGTACCAATCCCGGTAGCACTGTACCATCCGTCGTCTCCCATCTCTATATGCATCTGGAGATCTTTCTCCTCCAAGTCACTGAAAAGTTCATGTTGTAGCTGCTACAACACCCTCCAAAATTTCACCATTTCAAATTTTTGAGCCCCTGAACATTGAGAAAGAGGAGTCAAACCTGAAGTTTGATCCTTCAAAAGCCTCAAGTCACTAAGTCGCAGAATAGGTCAACTCACCCAATGTGCGACCTTGCGACCCATCAAGTCGCTAAGTCACGAAGTCACGTATCACCCATGAAACTAAACAATCGCGACCCTGCGACCCTGCTGTTAGTACCCTGTAACCAGCAAGATTGGCAAAAGTCCAACTGCAGGGAGAACATCATTTCAACCATTTTGGGATTCTAGAATCTAGCCCTCCTGAATCCGGAGAGGGATCTCTCCAATAAGTGCAAAGATTGGATTTATCTTTGAGGCTTTTTGTGTGTGATATTAGGCTAGTTATTAAGAGCGAGGGTTTTGTTTTGTTTTGGATGGTTGAGCATGATTATTATTTGAGTGGAAAGTTCTAAATGGAAAGAGTTTCAAAGGTGGGAAGTTGCAAGCAATCAGAACAAGCTTTGGCCAAGAAGATAGATAATCACAAGTTTTAGTCCATTGGGCTATGGAGTCATAATAGGGTTTAATTGAAACGGCAAGAGGCAAGAGTGGTCCATGGGGCAAGTCATCTATGTCGAAGGATCTCTTTAAAGTTGATTTTATGGAATGAAATGATACAAACAGAAGGGGAATTAAACAAATGAAGAACAAAGAGCAGTCTAGGATCTGGTAAGTACTTTGAAACTATCCAGCCTTTGACATACACTTAAGAAAGACATAAAAGTAATCTAAGATCTGGTAAGTACTTTGAAACTAGCCAACTTTTGATACACTTTCAATAGAAAAACATTTAAAAACAAAGGGAACTTTTAAAGCAACTGTTGGAGAAGAAACTAGCGGGTAGGGCTCACCACAAACCTCTCCTAGCTCTACTTTACTTGGTATACTTTCAAGACAACATATAAGATAACAAAGAATGGTCTAAGATCTGGTAAGTACTTTGAAACTAGCCAGCTTTCAACACATTCTTAGGGAAACTTTCAGGCAGTCTTTGGGGATAAAACTAGGACCAGGGCTCACCATATCTTCCTTATTTCATCTCTACTTAACATAAATTGAAAATAACATTCAAGAATAAAAATTAGCCTTGACAGTAGGACGAGGGAACGCCAGCATTCCTAACTGTTCAAACTGAATTAAATCATTCCTAAACAACACAATTTGGAAGAAAACATTAAGATAAATCTTATCAGTCAGAGAAGGGTACTGATATACAGTAAATCCTAACTCTATGCTTGCTATTCTTTATAAGAGAAGATGAACAAAGTGAAAACATAAATAAAATAACAATTTACAATACGAAATAACATCACCGTCGACATAGACCAGGATCCCATAAATCAGCTTGTATTGATGCTTCAAACCAGTTACAGCTTTAAGTCCAATGTTTCAGTTCAGCAATCATCTACACTTCCGAGACTAACTTATCAAAACACAAGCAGAGCTTCAAGAGCCCGTGAACACTATTTACAAGTAGAAGTCTCAAGCTCAAGTATATTTCAAAGTTCAGCAACCAACATTGTCTCATCTTCTACAGAAGTATTTATAGAAGGAATGAGGAGGTGGGATCTGATAAAATATCTCCAAGGTCAATTAATACAGATTTAAGACTTCTCGGCCTTTGAGGGGCTCGATGAAGAAGCTTGCATATGTGTCCTCTGTATTAAATGTCTTACATTAAGAATTAAGCTCTGTGGGAGCTTTTATTGACTTTTGAGATCTGTGTCATGTTGTAGTAATTTTGCTGGTATTTTTACCTTAAGTTCTTTTAGCATAATTAATTCTTCGGCTGCTCTGAGGAAAATATCTAGTTTTCTGATCATAATTCGGCCTCTGTTGAATGCTTGTGGCAACAGGTGGTACTGGGTAGCTGAGAGGAATCAATTTGCCTCTGATGTGGCGGTGGAGGCCTTTCTGTCTGAAAAACACTTATGATTTTCTTTAACTGTGTTTTAATTTGGAGGATTAGGCTTTTGATAATCAATCTTAGCCGTAATCCCCCCAAAATTGTCTTCAATCTTTTGTTCTGCTGTATTTTGTTTTCGACACTGATACTCTTTTAATTTGATTTAAATAACACTGTGTCTTGTTGATGTGCAGGGCCGCACAAGGCTCGTATGGCATCAAAGCCTATGAAGCATTGATGAAACGTGGCGTAGAACCCTTTGGAATGATCTTCCCTTTTAAATAAACAAATCTCCGAGGATCGTCACCCTCGGTTTTATCATTTCTCTTCAAAATATTTTGAAATTCATTTGAACCTGTGGAAAACACACAACTGTTATGAAATCCTGCGTTTATTGGGTAAACTACTTCAGAGGGTGTGGGGAGGAGCGTGGCCGTTGGATGGCAGCATCCAACGGTGGAGATCTGCGCATAATGGTTAAAAGGAGAGCGGTGGAAGAATTAAGTTAGGGTTGTTGATCTATTATTGATCATAAAGATTGAAGGTCGGGATTAGAAGTGAAACAATAATGTGAAGGGGTCACATTATTGAAAATTCGGAAGAAAAGCGAAGAAAATAGGTGAAATTCCCTTTGGCGGAGGAAATTGCAAAGGAAATGAAATTGGGGTTTCAGGATGATCGTGGGCCGTCGGATGAGATCGGCCCAACGAGATCAATGGTGGAGATCTACATTAAAAAATCTTTGGTAGAGGCGGAGGGCGATAGTGTAAGGCCAGATTAAATCTGGGCCGTTGATCTGCAGAGATCAATGGTGGGAGTCATACACGATGAATCACAATAAAAAGGATGGAAGGTAGTTTCGGGGAGCAAAACAGCTGTTTTCGTGCGGTGAAAAGGCGGGGAGGTGGTTTTACCTTTTGGAATGTGATATGCGTCCCCGCCTGACACGTGGCATCAGAAAACCACCTATATTGCGCAATTTTTGAGAATTATCCTTTGTGCTTAAAGTTACATGATATAGAACAAGGGCCGTTAGATCTGGAACCTCAGATCTAACAGTGGGGAAACGAGCACGATATTGATTAGATGCGTGGGCAGTAGGAGGATGGGCAGTTTCAATCTGAGCCGTCAGATCTAAGATTTGAACGACGGAGATTAGTTCTGGAGGGAGGCAGGACCCACAGGGGTCGGGCTCGGCAGGGTTAATATGAGCCGTTGGATGTGAGGATCAACGACGGAGATTACATCTGGAGATCAAATGGAAATAATACAATGGCGGAGGAAAGGTTGATGAGGGTCATTGATCTGTAGAGATCAACGGCTGCGATTGGCCAAAACAACATTATGAAGAGGGGTGCATAAAATATAACCAAAGTCGGAGGATCAATCTGGATCATCCGATCTGGACACGTGGACGGCCCAGATGCAATCGGGGCTCGGCGATCGGCGGGGGGAGAAACTCGGGAGGCGTCGATGCAATTAACTGTGGGTCGTCGATCTGCAGATCAGATCAACGGCGGAGAACTCATCGGAGGAATTTATCAGCGGGGAAAGGGCTTTCGAGCGGAAACAACGGCAATCGTTGGATCTGGAAAGAGGGGAAGAGATCGACGGCCAATATTTCATCGGGAGGCCGTCAATCAGGAGTTATGAATTAAATAACAAAGTGCGCCAATGTAAATCTCTGATGCGAGATTGTGCGGACTGTCGGATTGGTCAAATGATCAACGGCGGAGATGGGTTTGGCCAATGAACGGTGGGCCCACTTTATAATATATATATATAAACCAAAAATTGAATGAAATGCAAAGGTTTATTTGCATTGGGTGGGTTTATATATATGACATGGTGCCCGTCTGTGGGACCTGTGGTTTTATATGTAAAACAAAAGGCCCGGGGCTTATGTATGAGGGCCAATCGCAATCGGAGGTCGGGCTTGGTCTTTCAATCTACCCATTCGGAAATTTGTGATGCGATTGGCACTTCGGGACTTAAACTCTTGGTCCCGGGCGTAAGTTTATATGAAGTAAAGTGGGGGGGAGTGGAGTTTATACAGTGGGGCTTCAATCACATCGGAACTTTTGATGCGGGCTTTTCAATCTACCCATTTTTACATTAAAAACATTGCTCTGGCGGGTTTTAGACCAAAACTTAGGGTAAAATGGTTTTTAGGTTTTACAAAGGAAAAATCAAATCGGGGATGGTTTATTCACAAAGTTTTAAGTGCTGGATGTGGGATGTATGGTTATATGAAACATAAATAAGATCGGGGGTTTATAAACGAAGAGCTAATCGCATCGGAGGCTTTTAACACAGCAATTTTGACTTGCGCACTCTGATTGTTCTGATGTGATAAGCTCCGAAAGGGTTTTAGCACTCGGTTCTAGTGTAGGGGCATATGTGGGGAAGTGGTTAGGACTTAGCCAAAAGGGGCTTAAGCCTGTAATATGAAAAATGTATTTTTTATGAAATTTTCAATGTTTTTTGATGGATTTGGGGGTTTCGGCAAAGTTAAAAAAGGAGTTTTAAACTCTGTAAAGAAGATTTTTATGAAGAAAAAATGGGAAAAATGGAAAATAGAGGAATTCCATGGGTAATCAAAGGGGTAAAAATGAAGGTTAGTTTGAAGTGAAGGAAGGGGAAAAATGGTGATTTTGCAGCAGTCTTTTCTCTATGAAATTAGCAAAATTTCAGAGTATAAAATGGAAACAGCAGTGAAGGTTAAAACAGAGGATAAGATACTTTCATAAGGCTTCAAGAGATAATAATTTTGCAATAAAACTTGTTTCTTGAAGGCTTCAAAAAATGATTTAGCCACCATTTGATATGACAAATTTTATAGGAGGCTAACAGTGGCTCCACATGGGGATGGTGCCTTCTTGAAGGCATCAAGAACTCCAGACTTGCATTCTCTAGGAGGCTGATCAGTTTCTTATCCATTAGGTTGTAACCTTCTTTACTTGGATGATCTTTTTCTATTTTGAAAATGTTAGCAGCCATGAGA
Source organism: Pinus albicaulis (assembly GCA_034641835.2). Lineage (NCBI taxonomy): Eukaryota > Viridiplantae > Streptophyta > Pinopsida > Pinales > Pinaceae > Pinus > Pinus albicaulis. The sequence goes on from CM076580.1 coordinate 361,551,564, forward strand.
GACAATGGAATTTTATTCAAGACAAGCTTTCTACCTACCCAATCCTACTGATTTAACATTTTTTCTTCTTTAGAGTGCACTTGGATTGGCAAACTCTTTTACAAGCATTTTATTCTTTTGAAAGAAAAAAATCTAATCTATTTCTACTTCTTATTTCTCCATGAACTAAGATTAAACAGTTGAGTTCATATGCTTCTCTACCTAATCTACTAATCTGTTAGGATAAAACAGTCTAACAATTTTTTATTCACTAATTTCTAAAACAGAAATTTAAAAGCATACAAGTCAGGTTTGAACAGTCTAACTTGCAGCTGATCTATGGCATAAAACAACAAGCTACACATAGATTTTATTTTGCAGAAAATTAAATCAAAATGGAAGGCTTAAGATCTGAAAGTTTTTAAGAACATCCTTCTCTTTTCACAGCTCTGTTTTTTAGTTTATTTGAGCTGTTCCTTCTTTGTCCTCTGGTTCAGATTTTGAGCTGATTAGAACCAGTTTATCTCTGTTTTGACTTAGAAATTTAAACAAATTTGAGTCATTCTTGTTTGGAAACTTAGGTTCAGATTTTGATCATGTTTGAACCTTTAATTTCTAACCTAACCTATCTACTGATAAGCTAAGATTAAACTGTTTGGAAAATCAAATTTACTAACCTATCAGCAGTCAATTTAAAACTAATTAGTCAAGATTAGGCTGTATGACTAACTAGAAGTGTGTTTTTCAGGAGTGGCATTTAAGCTTGCACACTTTCAGATTTTTTTTTTCTTTTTTGGTATGGGGTTGTACCTTATTTGTTTTTACAATCTGCCCTCTTTACTTTCTTCTATTGTTTTTGTATTTTTGTTTTTCTAACTTTGAATGCAATGGTGGATGAAATATATATAATGGGAAAAAGATAAAAAGGCTTCAAAACATGGCATGGATCAAGAGAAGTAATGTTTGAGCATCCTGCCATTGACAGGACCTCCAAACAGTTCAGCTCCATTCAACTCTTGTAAGAAAAATGCATTGTTACCAGCAGTTGAATGTATGAGATAAGGACCAAGCCATAAGTTGTCAAATTTCCCATGCTTGCCCTTGTCTTCTCTCCTTGAGTCCCACTTTAAAACTTTGTCCCCAACATTGAAATTACTGGCCTTAGTTCTTCTGTCAAAAAGCTTTTTGATGCTGTCCTTCTTTTGCAATGCTTTGTTATAAACCTCCTCTCTGGTTTGCTGAAGGCGAATAGTCTGATTTATCCTTCTGATCATGTCATTTTCTTCAGACTGAAACTCTTGAATCAACTTCATAACTGGTACACCAAGGTTGGTAGGAAAAATTGCATCTGTACCATACACAAGCTGGAAGGGTGACATAGCAATAGATTTCTTCAAAGTCAATCTGTCAACCCAAAGTGCGTGAACTAGCTTTGTGTGCCAAGACTTCTTGTTGTCCTCCAACAGTTTCTTGATTATGTTCACCAAACTCTTATTTGAGGATTCTGCAAGTCCATTACCTTGAGGGTAATAGGCCGTGGAATGACCCAATGTGATTTGATACTTGTGACAGAATTCAACCATCTTCTTTGATCCAAATGCTGCTGCATTATCAGTGATGATCTTGGTAGGACAACCAAATCTAGAGAGAATATTAGTCTCCATGAATTTTATAATGACAGAATCATTGGCTTGCCTACAAGGGATGGCTTCCATCCATTTAGTGAAGTAGTCTGTGGCAGTGAGAATCCATCTATGCTGGGAAGAAGATGGTGAATGGATTTCTCCTATGAAGTCAAGTCCCCACTGTTGGAAAGGGGCTTCAACAGTGATTGGATGCAGAGGTAGGGGTACCAGCTTCATTTTTCCTTCAAAAAGTTGACATTTATGACAGGAAATTATCATCTTATGTACATGAAGAAAAAGAGTAGGCCAATAGTAACCAACCCTCAAGATTTTGTTGGCTGTTGTCTTCTAGTATAAATGGCCTCCACACTCCCCTTCATGGAAATCATGCTTAACCTTCTCTGCATCATACTCAGGCAAACATTTAAGCAATATCCCACTTGCATTTTTCCAATAAAGACATTTATCTATAATGCAATAGTTTACATCTTTTAACTTTAGAAACCTTGCCTTTGTTTTTTTCAAACCAGGAGGTATATTCAAATTAAGAAAAACAAAAAGAATATCAGCATACCAAGAGGAGTTCATAAAATGGTCTTCAATAATGGGAATTGAGATTTCCTCTTGTTCATCCAAAGCATCAATCATATTAATATCAAGAACTTCAAAATTGGATTCAGCCATTAATCTAGCTAGACCTTGGCCTTTGATGAGTTTAGTGGGCTTGATCTCTAAATCATATTCAAGAATAACAGCTATCCACTTACCTCTCTTGCCATCTGGGTCCTGTGTTAGAATGTCTTTCACAACTGAATTTGGGACAAAGGCAATGATATGTGAATGCAAGATGTATACTCTGAAGTCTTTTAAAGCCTTAACCAAAGAAAAGGCTTGTTTTTTCATAATGTTATACTTCAGAGGGGCATCCCTCAAAGCCTTGCTGAATAATGCAATAGGTTGCTCTTGTCCTTGTGGATTTTTCTGTAAAAGGACAGCAGCTATGGTATGTTCTGATGCAAATGAAAAAATATAAAAATCTTTTTGAAAATCAGGACTTATTAAAACCGGTGTTTTGGTTAACGCTCGTTTCACCAGCTCAAAGGACTTCTTTTCTTCCAAGGTCCATTTTACCCCTTGCTCCTTCTTCAACATGTTTGTTATATTCCTAAGGAGCTCAGCCAAGTTGGGTATGAACCTTCTCAAAAAGTTAATCTTTCCAATGAAAGATTGTAACTCCTTGATGTTTCGAGGATGAGAGATTTGCAATATGGCCTCAATCCTCTTTGGATCTATCTTTATACCCTCCTCAGAAATAATGTGCCCAAGAAGTTTACCTTCTTGGAGACCGAATAGTGTTTTCTTAGGGTTTAAAGATATCCCAAACTTTCTGCATTTCTCGAAAACTTTTCTCAAATGTTCTAAGTTCTCTTCATCTGTCTTTGAAAATACAGTGACATCATCAAGATAAATAATGATGAAGTAGCCCAGTTCTTCCGAGAAAGCTATGTCCATGGCTCTCTGAAAAGTTGCTTCAGCATTCATTAGACCAAAAGGCATTTTCACATACATGAAAGTGCCCCATGGCGTAGTAAAAGTTGTTTTTAGTTGATCATCAGGGTGGACTAAGATCTGATTATACCCTGAATAGCCATCAAGCAAAGAAATTCTTCTAGACCCTACCACCCTTTGTAATATATGGTCCATCTTGGGTAAAGGGTAATTGTCCTTGAGTGAAGCTTTGTTCAAGTCTCTAAAGTCTATAAAAAGCCTAATCTCTCCTGTTTTCTTCCTAACCGACACCAAATTAGACACCCACTCAGAATATCTAATAGGGACAATAATACCAGCTTCATACATTTTCTTAATCTCCTTCTCAACCAGTGGTAACTGAACAGGGTTTATTTTGTGCAGCTTCTGTTTAAATGGCTTTTGGTTTTCCTTGAGAGGGATATTGTGCTGAATTATTTCAATGTCATAGGATTTCAGATCCTCATAACTCCATGCAAAAACATCAGAAAATTCTTTAAGCAGCTCTATGTATTTGAGTTTAATGTGAGCTGGTAAATTTTTGGACAGTTTAATCATTTTCGGTTTAAGTTCACTGCCTATATTACACTCTTCAACTCCAGTCTCTACAGGCTCCAGTTTTGGCTTCTTGGCCACATCGTTGAAATCAAACAACTCTTCTAAAGGGGACAGACCCTTTGGAAAACTTTGATTTTCAGACTGCAGAGTTTCTGAGTTCTCTATTTCTGTTTCTTCAATCATTTCTGTTTTATTTTTAAGTTTTCTGGACAGTAGATTTATATTGGCAACCTCAGGAGACTGTTCTTCTTCACCAAGAAAATTTTCTTCACTATTGCAATTTGTTTCATAATCTGAATCTGAACTATGTAGTTCAAATTCATTTCTGAGTTGCATGAAGTCTTCTATTTGTTTGTCTCCATCAAACACTTGCCAATATTTTTCGTTATCAGGAATGGCTGGTCTGAATTTAATCTGAGTTGAGCATTCTTTGGTTTCGTAGGGCATTAAGCATGTTCTGGCTGCAAAGGCCAAACTGTGGGCCATGATATTTTTTCTTCTTGGGACAAAAATCAATTAGGACTCCTCATATGTTTTCAATAGATCCACGACATCGTTTCGATAGGCTCTAAGTCTGGGGTGATTAGCGTTGTATTCCCCGTTGACCTGCCTAATGATTAATTCTGAATCCCCGTGCACTTTAATTCTTTTGGCTCCTAGTTTTTTCAACAAATGTAAGCCTAAGAAAAGGGATTCATATTCCGCTATGTTATTTGAACACTGAAAGTTTAATCTACAGGAAAGGCTCTCTGTGTGGTTGTTTTCAGTGTTGCATATCCAGACCCCTGCACCAGCGTTACTCCTAGTACAGGACCCGTCAAAGTCCATACTCCACAGAGGATTAGTCTCGGTTTTAACAGTTGGGTCACTATCCTCTTCAAAAAACGTGCTTTCAGATTTCTTTTGAATATCAGCACTTAGTTGCACTCGTTTCAATTCCTCAGATTTTTTTTTAATTGAGGACGGCTTTCTTGACCGTCAAGGTTAAAAAGCGACGGACTCACGATTTGTAGCTCAAGACCTGCGTTTGGTTTGCTATGGTTTAAAGGTTCAACAAATTGTTTTAACAGTTCTGTGTCATTAACCTCCTCTTCTCTATCAGCCATCAGTTCGGTTAAATTCACCTGTTCAGTGAATGTTTCATCGTTAAATAGGATAAAAGAATCAAGGCCTGTATTTACTGAGTACAGAGGAGAGTTTTGTGGTCTGTCCTGACTAGTAACCATGTACTGCATATGGGACTCCCTGTACAGTCTTCTTTTCTGATTGAAAATAGGGATGGTCGCATAGGTCATGTCCATCTGCATAGTTCCTTATAACTTAGCCCCCCAAGATCATGATAACAACATTCCATACTTTGGGGGAACATCAGCCACAACAATGTCCATGACTAAGCATTTGGCTAGAATCTGGGCTAAGTTAACGCAGAGGTCTTTAATTAATCCTAAACATTTTACTTTGCTTGAGTCAAAGGAGTAAAGGTCTTTATAAGGTCTGGTGATTTCTAGACCCAGGCTCTCCATCACAACTTTTGGCATTAAATTATGAGAGGCTCCTAAGTCCTGCATAGCGTTGTACAAAATCTTGTCATGAACGTTTAAACTCACATAAAAGGGAGGAACAGGTCCCTCTTGATATCTACCTTCAATCTTCGGACCAAAAATAAGCTCTGGTTGGTCATCGTTAAGATTGACTGTGTCATTATTGTCCTCTATGTTTAAATCCTTCAAAATTTGGGTTCTATATACATTTTGGGCAGCTAACTCAGTTAGGGGAACAAAGATTTTAATCTTTGAAATTTCCTGCTCCAGGCTGAACGAAATTTGATTCTTTGAAGCACTAGTCTCAACCTTATTAACTAGCACTCTATCAGCAACATTAGCTTGCTGATTTTCTCTATTTACATTTGTAAAAATGGTTTTAACAGGAGTACTAGATGAAGTGTTAGTACTGCTAAGGTCTGCACTCTGATTTTCATTGTTTTGAGTGCCTTTCTCTTTACCTTTATCAGAATTTCCAGCCACTGCTTTATCCTTCTGTTTGAAAATCTTGGGTTTGTTTACATTGCTGTTTTATGAAGATTTGTCAGAGGTTTTGGTGTTGGGAGTTTGTTGATTGGTTTTGCTTCGAAGGTCATATTCCCTTTGAGATTCAATGATGACATTTTCCATGTCTTGATAATAATTTTCATCATCATCTCTTTGGTCATCATAGGGTGTATAAAGACCTTGTTTTCTATCATAATGAACCTCAAATTCATCATTATCTACTCCTATCATATTGATATCATATTCCTCTATGGTTTCATCTGTTTCCTCAACCTCACTCACATAGTTTTGATGAAAGGGAGGAGTGATCTGTTGATCATCTTCCCTAGGTCTATTTTGAGGCTGATTCCTTCTAAAATTCTGATTCTGGTTCTGGTTTCTATTTTGAGGGGAAATTTGGTTTTGATTTGCTTGTGCTCTCTCAAAGATGCTCATTCTCTTCATCATCTCCTCCATCATTCTTTCCATCTTCGAGTTGGAAGTAGAAGGTGTAGATTCCTCTCTGAAGGACACCCTCTTCTCATTCTTCATCCTAGCTCTTTTCTCCATCAAGTTAACTTCCACAGCAAGATCCCCTTTCTGCATATCTTCAAGAGTTGCAAGATCTCTCTCTCTTAGTTGATAGGCCATTTCAGGGTCAAACCCTTCAGGAAACTTGTTCAATGCGGAGCCTTGTGGAGGTTTTAGATCTGGGGGAAGTGCATTATATACACTATTAAATCTAGTACAATAAGCTTGTACACTTTCCCCAATGTTTCTGTGGAGGTTCTTGTAATCAGAGAGGATTCTTCTTCACTTCCCATTTGTTTAAGAAAGTCTGATGGAAGGCTTGGAGATCATTGATACTATGGGGGGCTAAGCCTTTAAACCATTTTCTTACTTCTCCCCCCAAACTTTCAGCAAATAGTTTTAGTTGGACAGATTCATCATCAATTTCATTTTTGTCAAAGTAGTAATTCATTTTATCCACATGTTGTGATGCAGTTGTAGCATTATTGGCATCATACAATGGTATTTTGGACTGATAGTCCTGTGGAATATTGACCAAGGGTACAGGAAGGACTAAGGGAGCATACCATGCTGCCATGATATGTGGTGGAGGTGGATTTACAAGAGGTGGATTAACAAAAGGAAAAAGTGGGTTGGATAGTGGATGTTTGGTGAACAGATGTGGACGGACCAGGAATAGATTGATGAGCTGATCTTGGGTGAGAGACACCTAAATTGTGAAGGAAGTGTAAATTAGGTGGTGTTGTTTCTCTACTACTAGGATTTTCACTTCTTTCCGAGGATGACAGTGAAGACTCAGAATCTAGCTGAATTATATCATCAAGCGACCTAGTTCTAAATGGATTTATTAAGTCAACTTGTGATTGTTGTAGAGCTGAAATATTTTCAGGAACTGACTTAGCTCTCAAGGGTGATCTGAAAATAGTTGAAAATTTAATCTTAGGAGACTCCCTAAGTATACTTTCAGGGTTATCAACTATCTTAGGTGGGTTTGGGTCAGGAAAAACTCTAGTATGAATCTTTCTAGGAGCCACTATGCTGTGTTCTACAGACCCAACTCAAACAAGAAAAGTTCAACCAGATATGACAATCTTTGAGAGGTTAAATGATCTATTTCACATAAATTTTAATCCTACAGTCCTCTAACTAAGTTTGAATAATATTATAATGATAATGGTTCTTCCCAGTGGAGTCTTAAGGTTTGTTTGGGATTGTGGAGTCGCCAAGTGGAAGTTTTTAGCTCTTTAGGAGGTAAAAGGTTTTATGGTCCACCACCATGTTTATTAAATACCAATCTGAAATATTTTGGGTTTTCTGAGTTATTTTTCAATCCTATTGGTTCTTAAGAGTGTCCTAAATCTGTTTCACAACTTAGCTACGGTCATGAGACAAAGACAGTCTAATCTTATGGCTAAGCTAGCTGATCTTTCAAGGTTAGATAAATCTTATGAGAATCCTAGGGTTTTGCCTAGTTTGTCACTGATTCAAACAAGTTTTATCATGATTACCATTTGTTTGGTAGTGCTTGAAAAGGGTTGCTTGTACTCACAAGGTTTTATGAAGTGTTTAAGGGAACCTAAGATGAAATTTGGCTCAGTTCCCCAGCGGAGTCACTAGAAATGTTAGTACCCTGTAATCAGCAAGATTGGAAAAAGTCCGACTGCAGGGAGAACATCATTTCAACCACTTTGGGATTCTAGGATCTAGCCCTCCTGAATCCGGAGAGGGATATCTCCAATAAGTGCAAAGATTGGATTTATCTTTGAGGCTTTTTGTGTGTGATATTAGGCTAGTTATTAAGAGCGAGGGTTTTGTTTTGTTTTGGATGGTTGAGCATGATTATTATTTGAGTGGAAAGTTCTAAATGGAAAGAGTTTCAAAGGTGGGAAGTTGCAAGCAATCAGAACAAGATTTGGCCAAGAAGATAGAAAATCACAGGTTTTAGTCCATTGGGCTATGGAGTCATAATAGGGTTTAATTGAAACAGCAAGAGGCAAGAGTGGTCCATGGGGCAAGTCATCTATGTCGAAGGATCTCTTTAAAGTTGATTTTATGGAATGAAATGATACAAACAGAAGGGGAATTAAACAAATGAAGAACAAAGAGCAGCCTAGGATATGGTAAGTACTTTGAAACTATCCAGCCTTTGACATACACTTAAGAAAGACATAAAAGTAATCTAAGATATGGTAAGTACTTTGAAACTAGCCAGATTTTGATACACTTTCAATAGAAAAAAATTTAAAAACAAAGGGAAATTTTAAAGCAACTGTGGGAGAAGAAACTAGCGGGCAGGGCTCACCACAAACCTCTCCTAGCTCTACTTTACTTGGTATACTTTCAAGACAACACATAAGATAACAAAGAATGGTCTAAGATCTGGTAAGTACTTTGAAACTAGCCAGCTTTCAACACATTCTTAGGGAAAATTTCAGGCAGTCTTTGGGGATAAAACTAGGACAAGGGCTCACCATATCTTCCTTATTTCATCTCTACTTAACATAAACTGAAAATAACATTCAAGAATAAAAATTAGCCTAGACAGTAGGACGAGGGAACGCCAGCATTCCTAACTGTTCAAACTGAATTAAATCATTCCTAAACAACACAATTTGGAAGAAAACATTAAGATAAAGCTTCTCAGTCAGAGAAGGGTACTGATATACAATAAATCCTAACTCTATGCTTGCTGTTCTTTATAAGAGAAGATGAACAAAGTGAAAACAATAATAAAATAACAATTTACAATAAGAAATAACATCACCGTCGACATATACCAGGATCCCATAAATCAGCTTGTATTGATGCTTCAAACCAGTTACAGATTTAAGTCCAATGTTTCAGTTCAACAATCATCTACACTTCCGAGACTAACTTATCAAAACACAAGCAGAGCTTCAAGAGCCCGTGAACACTATTTACAAGTAGAAGTCTCAAGCTCAAGTATATTTCAAAGTTCAACAACCAACATTGTCTCATCTTCTACAGAAGTATTTATAGAAGGAATGAGGAGGTGGGATCTGATAAAAGATCTCCAAGGTCAATTAATACATATTTAAGACTTCTCGGCCTTTGAGGGGCTCGATGAAGAAGCTTGCATATGTGTCCTCTGTATTAAATGTCTTACATTAAGAATTAAGCTCGGTGGGAGCTTTTATTGACTTTTGAGGCTCTGTGTCATGTTGTAGTAACTCTACTGATATTTTTACATTAAGTTCTTTTAGCAGAATTAATTCTTCAGCTGCTCTGAGGAAAATATCTAGTTTTCTGATCATAATTATGCCTCTGTTGAATGCTTGTGGCAACAGATGGTACTGGGTAGCTGAGAGGAATCAATTTGCCTCTGATGTGGCGGTGGAGGCCTTTCTATCTAATAAACACTTATGATTTTCTTTAACTGTGTTTTAATTTGGAGGATTAGGCTTTTGATAATCAATCTTAGCCGTAATCCCCCCAAAATTGTCTTCAATATTTTGTTCTAATGTATTTTGTTTTCGACACTAATACTCTTTTAATTTGATTTAAATAACACTGTGTCTTGTTGATGTGCAGGGCCGCACAGGGCTCGTATGGCATCAAAGCCTATGAAGCATTGATGAAACGTGGCGTAGAACCCTTTGGAATGATCTTCCCTTTTAAATAAACAAAGCTCTGAGGATCGTCACCCTCGGCTTTATCATTTCTCTTCAAAATATTTTGAAATTCATTTGAACCTGCTTAAAACACACAACTGTTATGAAATCCTGCGTTTATTGGGTAAAATGCTTCAGAGGGTGTGGGGAGGAGCATGGCCGTTGGATGGCAACATCCAACGGTGGAGATCTGTGCATAATGGTTAAAAGGAGAGCAGTGGAAGAATTAAGTTAGGGTCGTTGATCTATTATTGATCATAAAGATCGACGGTCGAGATTAGAAGTGAAACAATAATGCAAAGGGGTCACATTATTGAAAATTCAGAAGAAAAGTGAAGAAAATAGGCAAAATTCCCTTTGGCGGAGGAAATTGCAAAGGAAATGAAATTGGGGTTTCGGGATTATCGTGGGCCGTCGGATGAGATCGGCCCAACGAGATCAACGGTGGAGATCCGCGTTAACAACTCTTTGGTAGAGGCGGAGGGCGATAGTGTAAGGCCAGATTAAATCTGGGCCGTTGATTTGCAGAGATCAACGGTGGGAGTCATACGCGATGAATCACAATAGAAAGGATGGAAAGTGGTTTCAGGGAGCAAAACAGTTGTTTTCGTGCAGTGAAAGGGCGGGGAGGCGGTTTTACCTTTTGGAACGCGATATGCATCCCCGCCTGACACGTGGCATCAGAAAACCACCTATATCGCGTTATTTTTTAGAATTATCCTCCGTGCTTAAAGTTACACGATATAGAATAGGGGTCGTTAGATCTGGGACCTCAGATCTAACGGTGGGGAAACGAGCGCGATATTAATTAGATGCGCGGGTGGTAGGAGGATGGGCAGTTTCAATCTGAGCCGTCGGATTTAAGATTTGAACGGCGGAGATTAGTTCTGGAGGGAGGCAGGACCTAAAGGGGTCGGGATCGGCAGGGTTAATATGAGCTGTTGGATGTGAGGATCAACGGCGGAGATTACATCTGGAGATCAAATGGAAATAATACAGTGGCGGAGGAAAGGTTGATGAGGGTCGTTGATCTGCAGAGATCAACGACTGCGATTGGCCAAAACAACATTATGAAGAGGGGTGCATAAAATATAACCAAAGTTGGAGGATCAATCTAGACCGTCCGATCTGGACACGTGGACGGCCCAGATGTAATCGGGGCTCAGTGATCAGCGGGGGGAGAAACTCGGGAAGCACCGATGCGATTAACTGTGGGCCATCGATCTGCAGATCAGATCGACGACAGAGAACTCATCGGAGGAATTTATTATTGGGGAAAGGGCTTTCGAGTGGAAACAACGGCAACCGTTGGATCTGGGAAGAGGTGAAGAGATCGATGGCCAATATTTCATCAGGAGGCCGTCAATCGGGAGTTATCAATAAAATAACAAAGTGTGCCAATGTAAATATCTGATGCGAGATTGCACGGACCATCGGATTGGTCAAATGATCAACGGCGGAGATGGGTTTGGCCAATGAACGGCGGGCCCACTTTATAATATATATATAAAAACCAAAAATTAAATGAAATTCAAAGGTTTATTTGCTTTGGGCGGGTTTATATATATGACATGGCGCCCGTCTGCGGGACCTGTGGTTTTATATGTAAAAAAAAAGGCACGGGGCTTATGTATGAGGGCCAATCGCAATCGGAGGTCGGGCTTGGTCTTTCAATCTACCCATTCGGAAATTTGCGATGTGATTGGCGCTTCGGGACTTAAACTCTTGGTCCCGGGCGTAATTTTATATGGAGTAAAGGAGGGGGAGTGGAGTTTATACAGTGGGGCTTCAATCACATCAGAACTTTTGAGGCTTTTCAATCTACCCATTTTTACATTAAAACATTGCTTCGGCGGGTTTTAGACCAAAACTTAGGATAAAAGGGTTTTTAGGTTTTACAAAGGAAAAATCAAATCGGGGATGGTTTATTCACAAAGTTTTAAGCGCCAGATGTGGGCTGTATGGTTATATGAAACATAAATAAGATCGGGGGTTTATAAACGAAGAGCTAATTGCATCGGAGACTTTTAACACAGCAATTTTGACTTGCGCACTCCGAGTGTTCCGATGCGATAAGCTCCGAAATGGTTTTAGCACTCGGTTCTAGTGCAGGGGCATATGTGGGGAAGTGGTTAGGACTTAGCCAAAAGGGGCTTAAGCCTGTAATACAAAAAATGTATTTTTTATGAAATTTTCAATGTTTTTTGATGGATTTGGGGGTTTCAGCAGAGTTAAAAAAGGAGTTTTAAACTCTGTAAAGAAGATTTTTATGAAGAAAAAATGGGAAAAATGGAAAATAGAGGAATTCCATGGGTAATCAAAGGGGTAAAAATGAAGGTTAGTTTGAAGTGAAGGAAGGGGAAAAATGGTGATTTTGTAGCAGTCTTTTCTCTATGAAATCAACAGAATTTCAGAGTATAAAATGGAAACAACAGTGAAGGTTGAAACAGAGGATAAGATGCTTTCATAAGGCTTCAAGAGATAACAATTTTGCAATAAAACTTTTTTCTTGAAGGCTTCAAAAAATGATTTAGCCACCATTTGATATGACAAATTTTATAGGTGGCTAACACCTGCGACCCCGCGACCCCTAGGTCACAAGGTCGTAGGGTCGCAAGGTCGTACATCTCATCAACACGGCCCCTCTGTGACCTTGCGACCCTCATTTATTGCCCACACGTGCAACCTCTTTATATATAGAAGGGTCGCATAGGTCGCATTCGACCTGCACGACGGAGAAAGAAAATGCCTCTGACAAGCCAGCTGGAGTGCGTTTTTCCTAGGTAAGTTGCCGAATCCTCCTGTTGTTTCCTTTTTGAATGATTGTTTCCCTCAGCTCCCTCACCTTAGCTTATTAAAACCATTGCCTACCTTCTGTTTAGGACCCTAATGTTGTAGCTTTCACCCCCCTATAGCATCTCCCCTCGGTGTACCTCCTCTAGAAGTCAGGCTACCCAGACTCCCCTGTCAGCCTTTTCCTCATGATTGCTTACCTCTTGATGTGTTACCTTTCCTCCCTTTTTCCCTCTCTCGCTCTAATTGAAATAAGGATAAAGGACTTCGTCGCCATGTAAAGTCATCCGCCCAGCCCTAGAGTGACTTGCGACCCCGCGACCTTGCGACCTCGGTCCCTGGTCGCTAATTCGCCAGGTCGCATATCTGTGAAAATTTGAAGTGTCGCGACTTCGTGACTCAGTGAACTTGCGACCCAGTCGTGAGTCACTAAGTCTCCAAGTTGCGTTCCCATGGAGATCTAAGCCGACGCGACTCGCAAGTCGCCAAGTCGCAAGGTCGCTTTTCTCTGAAGGTTTAAACTAACGTGACTCAGTGACCCAGAGACCCAGAGGAGAGGTCGCTAGGTCACAGGTTCACCCTTTTCCTTGACCTTAGTTGAGCAGAGGTAGAAGCAGTCTAAGTATTTATAAATATGGCATCTGTCTTATCATGGGATTGTTTTATGATCATGCCAGGGAACCTTGAAGCGGAGCTAGAGTGCATCTCCATCTCGTCAGCCTCGAGTGATATGGGGCCTCCGTCAGTTTGTAGAAAGAACAAGAGTCCGGAGATAGAAATCTCGGAGGATGAAATACCTATGTCTCCTCCCCCTACCTATGGAGATACCACTTGCATATTCAGCAAGGGAGAGAGCATGAGTTGGTATCAGGTGTATCAAGAATTCGTGAAACCTGAATTTCCAGAAGACCTCCCAGACCGGCAGGTATATGTTCAAGTCAAGAGATCAAAGCTTCACTATGCAGGGGCCCATCCACCTATATTTCCATGCGCAAAGTTGATTGAATGGATCTTGCAAAAGGTTGACCCCGAGATTTGGGTGATTCGGGATCATGAAGGGAAAGCATTTGCAAATTTGAGGGGACAGGATGCAGAATTCTATTACGCACTTCCCACTCGAGAGCAGACATTCACCGAGGAATGGGTCACTACTCATGCAGTTCCCATATCTAAAACCTTGAGAAGATGGTGGGAAGAACAAAAAAAGTTCAAGATCAAGAAGGACCAGGAGTATCAGGTAGCAGGTCTTAAGAAGGTCTACAAGCTCGTGGCAGCTATGCTGTGTAGGATGTATGGTCGTCCCGATGCCACCACTTCCAGCGGCTCTTGGGTATATCTTATGTACTTTGTCACCGTATACAGCACCCGCTTTAATTGGGCCAACTTAATAATAGCAACTCTCAAATCGAATATATCTTCAGCACTAGCGCCCAAGGAAGGGTATGAATCAGAATTTTACATGGCCTCTTATCTGTTGGATGCAGTATGTGCGAGGTGCCATTTTGAGGGGTGGTCACACAACTGGGATCAGGAGCGCGGCCATCCGATTCAGAAGGAGTTGCAGGTGTTCTGGGACTCCAAATATAAGCAGAATATGGAGCCGATCTCACACAGTTTCATCCCTGCACTCTACAGAAAAATGTTTGGCAAAGACACCCCGTCCATGTCCTGGCGGGCCATGGATATAATAACCAGGGTAGCACACTGGTTTCCTTTCATAGAAGGCACTTTCATCTGAGTCTTCGGTTCGCTCAAGGCTCCCCATGCACTGCCCCGATTCGTCACAGACAAACTACTACTCCAAGAGACGTGTTTCCAAATTTCGGGTGGCTTTTCAAAGGTTCTCACTAAGGGCAAGAAGAAGCCATGGCCCACTCTGCCACTCACTATCGGGGCTTATACAGTCAAGGATTTCAGAGAAGTAGAGGTGGAGGCTAAGCAAATCAAGGGATTCTGTCTGCCTCCCTTGGCCCACCAGACGTACGATCCTGAGAGAATTATCCCTGCCCATTACAATCGGGCCAAATTTAAATGGAGTTACCAACATACTGAATGCCCAGCTGAAAATGGAGTAAAAAACTGGTACAACAAAGACAGGGAGATCGCTCCAGAGGAGTTAACCGATCAGGAAGATCAAGACAATCAAACTTTAGAAGAAATAATCCACATGCTAGGAGGAGCCTCGTCTTCTCAAGCCAAAAATCCAAGGACTGGCACAAGCCATAACTCTTCTGCCCAGCGAAAAAGAAAGGGAAGAAAAAGCTCAACAAGAAGCTGAGGAGAGAGCAAAGGAAGAGGAGGATAAACACAAGAAACAACTGAAGGTGGAACAAAGATAGAAGCAGGCAGAGGAAACCTGCAAGAGAAAGGAAGAAGAGGAAGCAAAAGCAGAAGCTGAGCGCCAGCTAAAGATAGAGCTAGATAAGGTAGAAGCTGAGCGCCAACTAAAAGAAGAACAAGATAGAGCAGCAGCAGAGCTCCGACTGAAGGAAGAACAAGATAGGGCAGAAGCAGAGCGACAACTGGAGGAAGAAGCAGAGCAAAAGAGGAGGGAGGAAGAAAGTCAAAAGTCGAAGGAAGATTCCTCCAAAGAAGCTGAAGGCAGTAAGACACCTCCTCCTGTGTCAGGGATACAGACGGAGCTGCCAGCTATCAAAGTGCCTCAGACAAATCCTGCAAATAATATGCGTTTTTCACTCTCGGAACTGGGTACCTCCGAGGAGAAATACGAAGAAGTGTTTGATCTGACAAGACTCACCTACGATCAGTTCACACACAAAATTAGGCAGGAGAAGAGAAGATGCTTAACACGGAATCCTGCTGCACCCCTCACGGTCACAACAGAAAAGGATATAGTCCTGGATACCAGGACCAATCTAGTTATGATAGCATCAGTTGGCACTGCTTTGGCTGCAGCCATGGAAGAAAACATGAGCAGAATGAGTAGGGAAATTCTATCCCTACAGAATAGATTACAGGCCTCCGAGCAAAAGGTAGCTAGATCAGAGTAAGAGAAAAGGTCACTAGAAGAAGAAGTTCAACAGCTTCAGGTTAGGAACACCCCTACTAATGAAGTGCCACCCACCATTCAAAGAGAGTTGGTAACTCTAGAAGCCACCATGAGACAAGTATATGAAGAATTGTTTACAATAAAGCAGATAGTTGCGCCTCTGCTAAGAGCTCAAGCAGAAACCAAGAAGAGGAACGAGCAACTAAAACAAGCTTCCACAGCCTTAGAAAAAATGTTATAATGCGCAAATAGGTATCCGCAGGCTCCAGATAATTTGCCTAGAAAATATTGGATTCGCACCCAGAACGACAAGGTTCAAATACGGATGAAGGTACAATCCAAGGAGAAGCTATTCAAAGACCTAGATAAAGTAATGGCCGCTTACGAACATCTGATTAGCGGAATTGATTCAATGGCTGAACTGCATCACATTCCTTCTCTAGGTACATTGGGTGAAGAAAAAACATGGGAACAGGTGGACCAAGACATTAAGGCATTTCTGCAACCTATCAGGCAAGTCGCTGCTTCTCCAGACCTTCCAGCATCACAGGAAAACCTGGTTCAATTCATCGTGACGCCAGTCCGGATTTATACCAAGTTGGCTTCCCTGTCTAATAAAATCATGATGAAAAGGGAAAAGGGAAACTTTGATCCCAAATGCTCTCGAATGCCTGCACAGGTTAAGAGAAGATACTCATGAGATCTTCTCGGTTGCTGCAGATTATCGAGCATGGCGAAATTTACTCAAAGAGCAACAGGTAGATGTTCCCGACCTCACAATCACTCAAATGCTCCCATAATTAGGTCGCAGGTCACAACCTACAGGAGGAGTCGTAGGTCGCATTAGTAGTGAGGAGTCACAGGTCGCAGCCAAGCACAGGGTCGCAAGTCGCAATTTCCCTTCGTGTCGCGAAGTATGTCAATAGTCAGGAAGAAGAAAAGTTAGGGCACCCAAGGGTCAATTTTTTCCTATAAATACTCCCTCTCGGGACTTGTGAAAGGATCTTTTTTTTGGACTCCAAAGGAGAAAAGAGAATTGTAAAGCATTGAATAGACCTTTATGTGAATGAATAAAAGCACTTGTTTTAAATCCAATTTTGGATCTGATGAGAATTAATGTGTTAACACTATGAATATTTTGTCTTATGTGTTTGATATCTTATGATTAATTGATCTGCGTTTTCTGCTTATATCACTTATGCATTTCAACTCACTAAATGTGTTAATGATGGTAAGTTGTTTACTTAGGAGATGTTAGCAACTTCATTAATGACATCTATCTTATCCATGAAACCGCTTAAGGAAGTGAAGGGTGTTCTTACCAGGTAGAATTGTTTCTTCTATGGTTCGAACAGCTTTTAACAAGCACGAACCTAATGATGCGCTGCTAACAACATTTCCTTCGCCTGCGTGTTTTAATATCGTCTTGCTATTTGTAGTGTTTTAAGCTCATTGAGAATCGTCAATAATTTGTCTTGTATCATCCAATAATTGTGTGTTCATAGTTATGCAGGGCTCATTTGTGTTCGAGAAAAGGAGTATTCAGCAGTAGCCGGACCCACACCCTAGACGGGATCCCTATCAAAAACGGTTTAGAGTCTAATCGGGACTTTTTACCGGGGAGATCCCTTACTGTTGGCCAGCCATTTTCTCCCGTCAATAGTTCCTTATCTCCCGTCATGTGAAAGGAAGCGCCACTATCCATATACCACACCAATCCCAATGCACTTGACACCATGCATGCGATCAAGGAGAGGTCAAGCTCAAATTTCGAGGCAAGGGCCTCACCAGCTGCAGTTCTAGCAACCTTCTTGTTCTTCTTCTTTTGTGGACAGTTAGTAGCAAGATGCCCATGTTCGTGACAGTGAAAACACTTCACCTTGGACATATCCATCTTCTTTCCTTTAGACTCATAATTAGAATAGAATTTCCTCCCCTTCCCCTTCTTCACCTTGGAAGCCAAAGCACAATCCTATTCATCATCATGCTTTGATGAAGAGACATCTCTGGTGTTCTGCCTGAACTCCTCCTGCACCAGATCCAACCACAGTCATTCCCAATCCAGAAATTTTTCCCATCTGTTGACAGAGTCTTCATAACTGTACCAACTCTTAGTAAGTCCGAAGAGAGCCAAGCTCACCAAATCATCATTAGAAACATTTATTCCCACACTCCCCAGTTCATCTTGACATTGGGAAAACTTCGTGAGATACTTTGGAATGTTGTCGCCCTTTTCCATCTTGATCTTCCTGAGTTTATATTTGAGCACCAATTTCCTATGGTCGCTGCTTCTTTGGAATAGATCTGTCAAAGCCTTCAACATAGCATATGGTGTGGCTTTCCCATGGATTCTTGAGACAATGTAGTCTCCTACTCCCTCCAACAGGATCCTCCTCGCCTTTGCCACTTTCTTTTTCCATGCATCAAGATTAGCAACATCTGACGAAGCAGGCTTAGGAACATCATTTTCAATGAATTCCTTCAAGCCATTGTCTTCGAGTACTGCCTCCATCTTGTCCTTCCAAGCAATGTAGTTTGAGCTGCTCTCGAGTGCATACTCTAACCTCAAGCCATTGAAATCCATTTCGATCTTGAATCAGTTGTGGCACCAAGAAATTCTTTCTACAAATTCGAATTCATTCCACCAACAAACTCAACTCTTACTTCACTACTGCAATTTCCTGTGTTGTAATACCATGTAGAAATTTAATACAAAAATGCATGTATATCTTGGATTCTCCTGATCTAACAATATGCTACTGTTAAATACATAATCGCTTCTACAAATCTTTGCAGAATTTAAAACACAATCGCCAATCACCATATCATGAAGAAAGATCAATCACACATAACACAGATAATTTACTGGGAAAAGCTTATAGCTAAAAACACCGCTATATTCTATTATTTATTATATCATGGATCATGAAACAATTACATACAATGTTCTAATCCAAGAGCTCTCAGTACATGAGCTAACTGTCTCACACTGTCATACAAAAATTGGCAAGTTCCTTAGCCAATTTACTATCTCTAGACAACCTGCCTCCACTGCGCAATCCCAGTTGATAGCAATCCCTGAATGAGTGCAATCTTGCCTACCTTGACTACGCAATCCTCATGGACACATCCAATGTGTGTGTGGTTGCATGTGTGAAACTGAGTAATGACACAACTGATATTTTACTTCCCTTTCACCTAGAACTCAACTGGGTCTCCACTGGATCTGACATGCATGAAGTTAATAATAGTAAATCTTCAGTTGCATGTGTGACCACTGATTGTGAATTAATTAATTATTAATTCACTTGTCTCTCACTAGTGTATCTTCAGTTACAACTAGCACAACTAAGCTTAACTCACTTAAATGAGTTAAACTACATTACAACTTGCACAACTGCACTTCCAACTATGTTACAACTTCGAATCACTCAGTTACAACTTAGTTAACCTGCATGTCCCACCCACCAACCACTTAACTCGAAATTCATTTAGCTAATTGATTTTCCACTTCAGTTAACTATTTCCAAGTGCTCTTTGAGAATAGAATATAGTTTATTGTGCAACTAATATTAAGGGATAATAATAGTGGACATGCATCTATAAACAGAATTTGCACATACATCTATAAATAGACATACACCTAAAAATAGCTTGAGCTCCATCCTAGTGTAGGTGCTCCATTTCACTAGGATTTTCTTGTTGAATCTCAACACTCCCTCTCAACAAGAAAGGGATTATCCTTCAACCCGATCCTGTCTCTATGGTATTCGAGTTTGCTCCTGGTGAGCGCCTTCGTTAGAATATCTGCATCCTGATCTTTCATGGGAATGTACTAAAGCAACATGATCTTCCTCAACACACAATCTATGAGATTATGGTACTGGATATCTATATGCTTAGATCTATCATGAAACACAGGATTAATCGAGAGTTTAATGAAACTCTGATTATCACAATGAATCACTGTTGGATCTAAATGAGAACCAAACAAACCAACCAAGATCTTTCTCATCCAGATAGCCTCACATGCATCTTGAATCACTACCATGTATTCCGCTTCCACTGATTTGAGTGCCACGGATCTATGCTTCCTGTTGTACCATGAAACAATTATAGACTCGATACTAAAGATCCCCCCTGATGTGCTATTTCTGTCCGTTGGACTTCCAACCCAATCTGCAATCGTGAAGCCATGCAAATTCAATCCATCCGTCTGTCTGTACCATAAACCATACTCTGATGTGCCCCTCAGGTATCTCAGGACATGCTTACCCGCCTTCCAAAAGAGCTTGGTAGGCTTAACCATAACTTGACTCAACTGGTTAACCGCATAGCAAATGTCTGGTCTCGTGTTCACTAGATACATTAGCAAACCCACTAACTGGCAATAGAAAGTAGCATCCACTACCTCTCCAAAAGTAGCATCCTCTTTCCTCCAGTTTCTTGGAAGAGGAGTATCCATGGGTTTGCAACCCTCCATGTGAAACTTACCCAGTATCTCCCTTGCATACTTGCCTTGAGACACAAAAATTTCACCATCTCGCTGCCATATTTCCAATACAAGGAAATAATGAAGGAGGCCCATATCCTTCATCTCAAACTCCTTTGCAATATCCTCCTTGCATGAGTGTATCATCTGCTCATCACCAGTCAATATTTAATCATCAACATAAAGAACAATGATTAAAAGCTTACCCTCCACCACAATTTGGTATAGGTTTGCATCTTCTTCACTTTTGGTGAAGCCCAGTCCGGTGAAATAGTTGTCTATCCGAGTGTACCAAGCACAGGGTGCTTGCTTCAGCCCATACAATGCTATTTTGAGTCGGCACACATGCGACTCACTGTTGAAGATATCGAAACCTTTAGGCTTCTCTATGTACACCTCTTCCTCAATGATCCCATTGAGAAACAAAATTTTCACATCCATCTGATGAATGCGCCAGCCCATCTGTGCTGAGAGAGAAAGGATGGTCCTTATGGAAGAATACCTTGCGACATGTGCAAAGGTCTCTTCATAATCTATCCCCTCGATCTGTGAGAAGCCCTGGGCCACAAATATGGCCTTGTATTTCTCCACACTCCCATCAACAGCTTGCTTTACCTTGTAGATCCATCTCTAACCTACCACAGATTTATCAACCGACCTTGGAACAATTTCCCAAGCACTAATTTTGAAAATGGAGTCATACTCCTCCACCATTGCATCTACCCATGCGGGCTCCTGCACTGCTTCCTGAAAGGAAGATGGTTCAGTCACAATACATTTGCTCATGAGAGCCATGTGTCCAGTAAATCAGTCAAGAGACTGTCTTTGTCTGCACTGTGAAGTAGGGGCTCCTACATTCTGTGAAGCATCAAGTATTATCCTATCAGCTTCCCTGGTACGCCTTCTGCCAGTTCTGATGGTTGGCTCTATGTGAGTGAACTCCTCCACTCCATGAACCTCCTCCTGTGAATGATCCACATCTAGAGACTCATCTTTGGGAACCAACAATTCCTCCTCCACATGAAATTCCAGCTCCCTCTCAAGCGATAACCGCATGGCTTTCCCCTCATCGAATTTTATATCCCATCGCACAACAGTCATCTTGTTGTTAGGCAAGCACACGCGATAATTATGGGGTGTTTCTGTGTACCCCAAAAAATCCCAACTTCAGCAGTGAGCTCCAGCTTCTTCCTGGTGTTCTTGGTCACATGCACATAAATAGATGAGCCAAAAATCTTAGAGTGTGAAACATCCAGTTTCTTACCAGTGAAAGCTTCTCCAGGTGTACTCATGCCAAGTACTCTATGAGGACAACAGTTTTGCACATAAACCGCAGTGTTTCATGCTTCCGCCCACAAATGAATTGGTAGGCCCTAATCATGCAACATCGCTCGTTCTCCACCCATGATTATTTTGTTCTTCCTCTCCGTGACCCCATTTTGCTGTGGGTTATGAGGCGCTATGAGTTCTCTTTGAATTCATTCTTTGCTATAGAATTTCTTGAATTCATTAGAGATGTATTCTCCACCATTATTTCTCCTAAGAGCCTTCAATTGCTTCCCCGATTCTTTCTCCACCAATGTCTTAAACTCACAGAACTTTGAGAATGTTTGACCCTTCTTCTGCATGAAGAAGATCCAACATTTACGAGAAAAGTAAAAAAAAAAATAACATAGTACTTATGTTTTGTTGTTGAAGCAACCGAGAACGGTCCACACACGTCTGTGTGAAATCTCTCAAGGATTCGTGAAGCATGATTCTCCTTCTCATGAAAGGTGGAATTTACATACTTCCGTATGGTGCAACCCTTGCAATGATCTAACTGGGCAAGTGTTCCCATTAGAAGTCCAATAGATATTTTCTGCATGATTGTCTAGGCTCCATGATGAAGATGACCCAATCGCCTGTGCCATAATTCACCCTCATCCCGAGTCACCACTTTTTCTGCCTTGCCCATCATGGCAGCACAACCATCTACCTCTAGCTTGTAGAGATTCTTAACTCGAATCCCTATCCTCTTGGCTTGACCCATTGTTTTATGTCGCAGGAAAGCTTTTCCATCGCTAAAAACAACGTCATAGCCTCTATCTTGCAACATTGCGACTGAGACCAAATTTTTCTTTAGACCTGGAAAATGCATAACATCTTTCAATTGAAATGGTTTACCTGACTCCCTACGAAAGGTAATGGTACCAATCCTAATAGCACTGTACCGTTTGTTGTTACCCATCTCTATATGCATCTGGAGATCTTTCTCCTCCAAGTCACCGAAAAGTTCCTTATCTCCCGTCATGTGAAAGGAAGCGCCACTATCCAAATACCACACCGATACCAATTCACTTGACACCATGCATGCGATCAAGGAGAAGTCAAGCTCAAATTGTGAGGCAAGGGCCTCACGAGCTGCAACTCCAGCAACCTTCTTGTTCTTCTTCTTTTGCAGACAATTAGTAGCAAGATGCCCATGTTTGTGATAGTGAAAACACTTCACCTTGGACAGATCTAGCTTCTTGCCTTTAGACTCAGATTTAGAATGGAATTTTCTCCCCTTCCACTTCTTCGCCTTGGCAGCCAAAGAGAAATCCTCTTCATCATCATGCTTTGATGAAGAGCCATCTCTGGTGTTCCGTCGGAACTCCTCCTGCACCAGATCCGACCACAGTCATTCCCAATCCAACAATTTTTCCCGTACGTTGACAGAGTCTTCATACCTATGCCAAATCTTAGGAAATCCCAAGAGAGCCAAGCTCACCAAATTATCATCAGCAACAATTATTCCCACACTCCCTAGTTCATCCCGACATTGGAAAAAATTTGTAAGATACTTTGGAATGTTGTTTCTCTTTTCCATCTTGATCTTTCTGAGTTTATCTTTGAGCGCCAATTTCTTATGGTCACTGCTGCTTTGGAATAGATCCGTCAAAGCCTTCCACATATCATATGGTGTGGCTTTCCCATGGAGGCTTGATACAACGTGGTATCAAACTCCCTCCAATAGGATCCTCCTTGCCATCGCCACTTTCTTTTTCCATGCATCAAGATTGGCAACATCTAACGAAGCAGGCTTAGGAACATCATTATCAATGAATTCCTTCAAGCCATTTTCTTCAAACACTGCCTCCATCCTCTCCTTACAAGCAATGTAGTTCGAGCTGCCCTCAAGTTCATACTCTAACCTCAATCCATTGAAAGCCATTTTGATCTTGAATCAGTTGTAGCACCAAGAAAATATTTCTACAAATTTGAATTCTTTCCACCAACAAACTCAGCTCCTGCTTCACTACTGCAATTTCCTGTGCTCTGATACCATGTAGAAATTTAATACAAAATGCATGTATATCCTGGAATCTCTTGATCTAACAATATGCTACTGTTAAA
This sequence comes from Pinus albicaulis, assembly GCA_034641835.2. Taxonomy (NCBI): domain Eukaryota; kingdom Viridiplantae; phylum Streptophyta; class Pinopsida; order Pinales; family Pinaceae; genus Pinus; species Pinus albicaulis. The sequence continues at coordinate 361,575,116 of CM076580.1, forward strand.
TATAGAATCACTTCTACAAATATTTATGGAATTTAAAACACATCGCCAATCACCATATCATGAAGAAAGATCAATCACACATAACACATATAATTTACCAGGGAAAGATTATAGCTAAAAAACCCACTATCTTCTAATATTTATTATATCATGGATCATGAAACAATTACATAAAAAGCTCTAATCCAAGAGCTCTCAGTGTATGAGCTAACTGTCTCACACTGTCATACAAAAATTGCCAAGTTCCTTAGCCAATTTACTGTCTCCAGAAAACCTGCCTCCACTACGCAATCCCAGCTGATAGCAATCCCTGAATGAGTGCAATCCTTCCTTCCTTGACTGCACAATCCCAATGGGCACATCCAATGTGTGTGTGTTTACATGTGTGCAACCGAATAATGTCACAACTGATAGTTTACTTCCCTTTCACCTAGAACTCAACGGGGTCTCCACTGGATCTGACATGCATGGAGTTAATAATAGTAAATCTTTAGTTGCATGTCAGACCATTGATCGTGAACTAATTAATAATTAATTCACTTGATCTCTCACTAGTGTATCTTTAGTTACAACTAGCACAACTGAGTTTAACTCATTTAACTGAGTTAAACTACGTTAAAACTTGCACAGTTTCTCTTCCAACTCTGTTACAACTTCGAATCACTCAGTTACAACTAATTCAACATGCATGTCCCACCAACCAACCACTTAACTTGAAATTCCTTAGCTAACTGATTTTCCACTTTAGTTAACTATTTCCAAGTTCTCATTGAGAATAGAATATAGTTTATTGTCCATCTAATATTAAGGGATAATAATAGTGGGCATGCATCTATAAATAAACACGCAATCTATAAATAGAATTTGCACATACATCTATAAATAGACATACACCTAAAAATATCCCAAGCTCCATCCTAGTGTAGGTGCTTCATTTTCACTAGGATATTCTTGTTGAATCTCAACACTGCTCAACTCCTGTCAATATCAGATCATTGACATAAAGTACAATAATAAAAATATTACCTTATACCACAATATGATAAAGGTTCACATATGTTTCACTCTTAGTGAATCCCAACCCGGTGAAATAATTGTCGATCCTGGTGTACCAAGAACAAGGTGCTTACTTCAGCCCATACAATGCTACTCTTGAGTTTTCACACATGTGACTCCCCGTCGGAGGTCTCAAAATATTCTGTCTGCTCAATGTACACCTCTTCCTCAATCACCCCATTAAGGAAGGATGTATTTACATCCATCTGATGTATATTCCATCCCATCTGCGCTGAGAGTGCAAGGATGGATCTGATTGATGATTACCTTGTGACTAGTGCAAAAGTCTCATCATAATCAATCCCCTCCACCCAAGAGAAACCTCTAGCCACAAACCTAACCTTGTGATTCTCCACACTCTCATCTAATGTATGCTTCACCTTGTAGATCCACGTGGATCCCACAACTGACTTCCCCTCTAGTCTTGGGAAAAATTCCCATGCATTGTTTCTGATAATGGAGTCAATACTCCTCAACCATGGCATCAACCCAAATTGGTTGCTACACTACTTTCTCAAAACAGGATGGTTCTGTCTCTACACCTTCGCTCATAAGAGCCATGTAGTCAGTGTACCGCTTTGGCGACCTTCTCTTCATGCACTGTGATGTGGGTGCTCCCACCTTCTCTCTAACATTAAGCAACAACATGTCAGCCTCTCTGGTGTGCTTCCTTCCATCTCAAGATATCTATACATGAGTGGGTGCTTCCACTCTCTGCACCTATGCTTGTAGCTACTTCACATCTTGAGGTTCTTCTTTTGGAGCCAAGAGCTCCTCAACTGCAAGAAACTAAATCTCCCTCTCAAGGGAAATTCACATGGCCTTCTCTTCATCGAATTTCACATCTCTTCTGACCACTGTCATCCTGTGCGCTGGCGAGTACACCCGATAGTTATAAGGTGTATGAGTGTACCCCAAAAATATCCCCAACTCAGTTGTTGGATCTAGATTCTTCCTGGAATATTTGGTCACACCGAAATACACTGATGAACCAAAAATTTTAAAATGTGACACATCTAGTCTCTTACCTGAAAAATATTCCTATTTTTTTACTCATCCCAAGTATCCGATGAGGACTTATGTTCTGCACAAATATTGTTGTATTTCATGCTTCCACCCACAGATGCAATGGTAGGCCCTGATCATGCAACATAGCTCGTGCTTCTCCCACAATAGTTATGCTCTTCCTTTCAGCAACCCCATTATGATGTGGGTTATGAGGTGCTATCAATTCCCTTTGAATTCATTCTAAATCACATAAGTTATTGAATTCATTAGCGACATATTATCCACCATTGTCACTCCTCAGAGCCTTCACCTTCTTCCCTGTATCTTTCTCGACATGTGCCTTGAACTCACAAAACTTGGAGAACGTTTGAACTTTCTTCTACATGAAGAAAATCCAACACTTGCATGAAAAATCATCTACAAATATCACATAATACCTGTGTTTTTCTGTGGAAGTTGTCGAGAACGTTCCACACACATCTGAGTGAACTCTCTCAAGGATTGCCTTTGCTTGGCTTTCCTTATTGTGAAGGTGGCTTTGGTATACTTCCCCAAATGTACACCCTTTGCATGTATCTCGCTGCGCAAGTACACCCTTTGGAAGTCCTGTAGAGATTTGTTGCATGATATTCAAAGCGCCATGGTGTAGATGGCCCAATCTCATGTGCCATAACTCACCGATGTCTCGACTCTCCACCTTCTCTACTTTCATTCTCAAGGCAACACAGTCTTCTACATCCAATTTGTAGAGGTTCTTTACTCGAACCCCAATATTTTTCACCTGTCCCGTGGCTTTGTGATGAAGGAATGTCTTTCCTTCACTAAATATCACATCATAGCCATGGTCTTCCAACATAGCAAAAAAAAAAAATTCTTATTTAAACCAGGAACATACATGAAATATTTTAATGTGAGAGGAGTACCTGAATCCCTCTGAAAGGTAGCTATACCTACACCAGTAGCGTTATACCTCCCGTCATCTCCCATCTCGATGTGCATCTGGAGATCCTTCCCCTCCAAGCTACTGAAGAATTATTTTTTTCCGGTCATATGGAATGAAGCTCCCCTATTCAAGTACCAAACATAACCAATCACAAATGACACCATGCATGCAATGAGGGTGAAATATAACTCGATCTGTGAAGCAAGTGCTTCACCTGCCACTCCTCTTGATGACTTCTTATTGGTCTTCTTGTGTGGACACTTTGCAGCATAGTGTCCGAGCTCATGACAGTGAAAACATTTTTCCTTTGACATGTATCTCTTCTTTCTTACCTGAAAAAAATATGATTTGGAATGGGATGCCTTTCCTTTCCCTTTCTTCACCTTTATAGCCAAGGCACAATTCTCCTCATCATCAGTATTTGATGAGGATCCATATTTGGTGTTCCTCTAAATCTCTTCTTGTACCAAGTCAGACCACAATCGCTCCCACTCTTGTAGCTTTGCCCTCCCATTAACCGAGTCCTGGTATCTATGCCAGCTCTTGGGAAGGCCTAGAAGTGATAGGCTCACCAAATAGTCCTAGGAATTTATTACCCCAACACTTCCAAGCTCTTCTCGACATTGAGTGAACTTCGTCAAGTATTTTGGGATCATGTCTCCCTTCTCCATATTGATCTTTCTGAGCTTTTCCTTCAGTGCCAACTTCCTGTGGTCACTGCTATTATGAAATAGATATGTTAATGCCTTCCACATAGCATATGGAGTTTCCTTTCCATGGAGGTTTGAGATAATATGATATCGAACTCTTTCTAACAAGATCATTCTCGCCTTTGCTACATTATTCTTCCATGCATCAAGAAGTTGAGTATCTATTGTTACAGGCTAGGGAATATCACTATCTATGAATTCCTGCAGTCCATTGTCCTCTGGAACTGCCTCCATCCTGTCCTTCCATGCTATGTAATTCAAATTAAACTCAAGGTAATATTCGAGTCTCAAGTCAGTGAAAAACATCTTGTTCTGCTACTGATCCTAAAGAATAAATTTGCAAATTTGATGTACCTATTCAAAAAAAGCTTTGGTTCTTCTCTTCTATAGTGATTCCTACTCTGATACCATTTAGAAATATCTAAATAGATTCAACTGATATTTTAATGTACTAAAACAAAATACTGAATCAATTATACAAATCGTGGAAACCAATTACGATCACACAATCACATAAACAAGTAATATAAAGAATTATTAGTCGCACACCATAAGATTTATTTGGGGAAAGCCTTAGCTAAAAACCCTGCTATTTGTATAATGCATAAAGTCAAGAACATGAAACAATACAATGTTATTTCTCTACCCGAGAAACCTTTGCACTCTCTTGACTGTATCACTTTGATCTAAGGAAGTTTGGTCCAATATTTAACCAGTTGCTTGTCTCTGCCTAACCAGCCATGCTAATGCATTCCTGGGATAATTGGGCCCCTATTAATTTAGAAATTCCCATCAATATATTTCACAATACATCCAAGGATTCCTGATGACCTCATGCATGACCTATGTAATTTTCTAATTATACAATTGATAGTTATCTTCCCTGTAACCCCAATCTCAACTGGGCATTCCTTAACATAGGGGATTCACCCAATGAACCTCTAACATAGCATGTGCATTCGTAAAATACTAAAAAATACCCTTAATTTGACTACATTTTGGAAAATACCTCTAAAAATCACATTATTAACCCCCTGCCAATACTAACCCAACACACCTTCCCAATTTAACATACCCCTGCTTTCACTAAATATTGTAGGTTTCCACTTTTTCATTAGCATTTTTATACCCCTTTATATTTTTTCATAAACTTTGAGCTCGATTTTTTATACATGCCAACATTAAAACCCTTTAACCCCTATCATATGCTCAATATATTTTGTCATTTTTTCCTCAATATATATCCCCCGATATGAACCCATGTAGTATGGTATTTATCCCCCAGTGAAGCCCACGTGTTCCTTAGAACTGGAATGTAACAACTATTTATAGTAAATTATCAGTTAACTCATTGATCAATGCATGTGAATTAAATCAGATTTAATTCACTGGACCTATCACTAGTTTATCTCTCAGTTAGAACAAGTTAAACTGATTTTAACTCAATCAATTGAGTTAACTAATTACAACTCACAAATAGCTGCAACTTGACCCCCTAAAACTTAGAGTGGACTCTACATGCCTCTAGTTTGACCCTCAACTTGAATTGACTGAGCTAACTAAGTCTTCCCAACTCAGTTAACTCGTATAAGTTGTCATGTGATGTGGAATTACAATTTACTCTAATTTAATTAAAGGGAAGATAAATCTAAAGCCCCCTTGGGGTGCCATTTCTTGTTTCCATTTCAACACATATTTCTTCAGTAATGTTGTTAGAGGTGCTACTATTCTCCCATAATTCTTAACAAACTGGAAATAATACCCTGTCAACCCGAGAAATCCTTGAAGATGCTTTATGGTGTGGGGATTTTCCATTCCTTAATTGATTTAATTTTTTTAGGGTCTACCTTAACACCCACATGAGATACAATATGACCCAGATATTCCACCAAATGTACTCCAAAGAAACAATTGGAGTTTTTTTCAGATAAATTTTTCTCCTCCAATAGTTTGAACACCCTGTAAACATGTTGAACATGATCCTTCCAAGACTTGTTGCAGATTAGTATATCATCAAAAAATACAAACACAATTTTCCTAAGGGTTTGAAAATGTAATACACCAAAACTTCAAATGTATAAGGTGCATTGGTAAGGCCAAAAGGCATGACCAAAAAATGACAATGAACCTCATGAGTTCTAAATTTTGTTTTTGAAATGTCTTCAGTCTTCATTCTAATTTGATGATATCTTGAACGAAGATCCAACTTGGTGAAGTAAATTGCTCCATGTAATTCATCCAACAATTCATCAATGACAAGAATAGGAAATTTATCTTTAATAGTGATCTTGTTGAGCTCCCTATAATTGTGACACATGCGCCATGATCCATCTTTCTTATGCACCAATACTACTGGAGCAGAGAAAGAAGTTTGACTAGGCTGAATTATACCAACCTCTAGCATTTATGCAACCGTACATTGAACTTCACTCTTTTGGGCAAAGGAATATTTGTAAGGCATGATGTTTTGAGGAACACTTCCTGGAATCAAATGAATAACATGATCATCATCATGAATATGTGGGAGGCCTTTGGGAGTCTCAAATACCTTGGAATGATTGTCCAAGACTTTTTGGAGATCTGGATAAATAGGTTATTTCTATGTTTGAATATCTAGTGAAAATATTTGTGCAATTAATCCCCGTTGTTCTTTCTTTATAATATTTGTCATGCCATTAGAGTTTATTATATTTCCTAGTTTCCTTGTGATACCCCTTAATTCAACTTTCTTTCCTTCCCAAAAAAATTTCAAGAAAATTTCTTGAAATTAAAACATATCGTACCCAAATATTGTAACCATTGGACTCCTAGTACAACATCAACACCACCCATTGGAATGAAAATCATTGGAATATTCAATACATATTCCCCCATGGATAGCTTGATATTATGGCACTTTCCAAAGAAATTTATAGTTCCGCCATTTGTAACCATCACTTGACACTCTGGTACTGGATATAGGAAGCAATTCAATTCCTTGGCTACCTTACAATGAATAAAATAAAAATTACTACCCGAATTAATGAGAACTATTACCTTTTACTTCTTGACATGTCCTTCTATCTTGAGAGTTTGAGGTGCGGTAATTCCTACCAATGCATTACAAGATATGGTCGGATTCATTTCTTTTTTCTCTAGGGTTGGTTCCTAGTGTTCTCCTGGTGTATATCCTCTTCTTTTGACGTTTCTTGTTCCTTTTCTTCCTCCTCTTCACAATCTCTGTAAAATAATTTCTTCTCAGCACACTTATAACCTTTAGTGTATTTGCTATAAAAAATGTAACGAAGCCCTTTTCCTCTTTTTTCTTCCAATTATTGTGGTGTCAACCTTGTAGGTTGTGGAAGTCTAGGAGCATCAACACTTCCATATTTATAGTTGTGAGTGGTAGACTTCCTTGTTGTCATAATTTTTCTTTCAGCTTTTCTTTCTACCCTGAATGCCTTCTATAATGAATCAGGTTCCCAAAGGTGAACCTCATGTTGTATGTTTTCTTTAAAGTCCCTATGAAGACATCAATCCTATGTTCATCTGGAATATCATTTACACTTAAATTCAATTTTTAGAAGTCCTCAATGTACTTCGACATTGAACCCTTTTGTTTGAGATTTATCAATTAGATAAAGAAGGTGTTTCTCTTTGTATCCTCATAATGTGTTATCATTTCCTCTGTAAAATTAACCAAGTGACAAGTGGTTTATGAGAACAAATCCATTGATACCATACAAACTGATTGGGTTCTAAATATAAAGTTTCAATGCGTACACGCTTTTATGTCTGTTGCACATTATGGAGATCAAAATATTGCTCCATTTGTAGTATCCACATTACCAAATCCTTGCCATCAAACTTCCTCATATAGATATTTGGAATATGGTGGGTCCTCAATCCAATGTTAGAGTCTATGAAATCATGATTAAAATTTCTTTTGTTCTCATCATGAGTTTCATCTAATACCTTTTCGCCATTAGGAAACATTTCTTGTAGCAAATTTGTCAAACCTTCCATATATGCTTTTAAACCATCCTTCACACCTTCCATGTCTACTTTTAATCCATTGTTCAAACCTTCCATGTATGATTTGAAACCATTCTTCAAACCATACATCTTAGCTTCCATTTAATTTTTGGTTACTCTTTTCGAGAGCGAAGTTTGTTGCACTTGGTCTCATAATTTTGATATATCATATTGCATTTCTTCCTCTTCTTCATGCGTCATCGTAGAGTTTTATGGTTGCTTACTAGGTGTTTCAATTTTATTGCTTCTAGTAATTTTGGAATCAAACAATTATATTTATGCTTCATTATGCCCCTTGAATCACTTCAAATTGACTTTTAAACAAACTTTATGCAATTTTTTTTTTTAAATACACACATTTTTCTTGCTTTGTAGGAGCTCAATATTGAATATGTTGTATCTCTATAATTTTGAATCTCCAAGGTATGAAATTTCATTTTGTGGTAGCCCACCGAGTCTTCTTTCCAACTCCACAAGTCATACCTAGATTGGATTATTCAAGAAAGACTTATTCCCGATCTTCCACGATGACTTTATTATAGACTGGTTCAGTAGAACGAAATTGTACAGAGTGCCACATGTCACTGTTTCGACCTTCAGCCCTGAAAATGATATACAAGAAACTAGTATCTGTTCATTTTTAGTCACTTTTTATGAAATTCAAATTTGATTCTTAAAGATAAAGTTATGACGAGTTTATCTAGGTCACCTGTTTGAGATTGAATTCTGAAGCTTGCAAAAACCCTAACATCCTCAGATCGTATATTTGAAAATATAGCGAACTAAGCTTTGAAATTTTTACACGAAGTTCATCACGATTTCGGCTCAACGTGGTCTAAATTTAAGCTTTTGAATATTCGTAGAAAAAAATTATAGGGGAAATACCAAGATGACCTGTTTGAAATAGTGAAACCTAAAATCCAAGGCTTTGGTACCAAACGTTATGCAACAAACTCACAAAATAGAAGAAAAGATAGATCAATGACTTAAAAATTAGCCTCTTCGAGGGGGAAGCCTACTTTACATTACATAAATGAATAATTCTTGGATTATACAAATGACAAGACCTCCTTTATATATATAGGAGTCCAAGGGGTCACAATATAATTAGAGCCTACATAACAATAATAATGTAAGGGCACATCAATAGCAATAGTGGGCTTCTATTGGGCACAATAATAACAATATGGGGGCTACATGGGCATAAAATTAATAATAAGGGGGTTAAACTAACAATAAAAATAAGGGGCTACACTAGTATTATAGGGACCTAGCAATTGCAGACCTTGGAAAGGAATTCGTTATCTGCATTGATGCATGCCAAGGAGTGGGAGGAGTATTAATGAAAAAAGGAAAGGTAATTGCATATGAATCTTGGAAAACAAAAGATCATGAGCAAAGGTATTTTACTTATGATTTGGAATTTATAGTGGTAGTACATGCCTTGAAGGCATGGAGGCACTATCTTTTGGGTACCAAGTTTTTGTTAATGACATATCATAGCATCCTAACTAGTTTCTTTAAACAACCTAGCCTTAATGCTAGGTGGAAAACCTTTTTAAGTGAATTTATTTTTGATATTGAGCATCTAAAAGGGAAAGAAAATCGTGTAGAAAAAGCGTTAAGTATAAAATCACATCATATATATGAGATTTCATATAGTTAAGTGGAATTTAATTTTTCTGGTTTGATTAAAGAGGCTATGAATAAAGATCTGAAATATTTGTTTTTTGTGGTAGCAAACTAAACAAGTAAACAATTCTGAACATCAAACTGATTATGGAATAAATAAAGACAATTTGTTGATTTTTAAGGAAAGAATATATGGTCCCAATCATATAGTTGTTAGAAAGTTAATATTAGATTAATTTCACAAGAGACCTCATGCTTCCCATCCCAGATATCATAATATATTTATTGCTTTCAAGAAAAATATTTTTGGCTCGGAATGAGAAAATACATCACTGATTATTTAGCCAAATGCTTGGAGTGTTAGCAGGTCAAGGAATAACATCAACACACAAATGGATTGTTTCACCCACTACATATTCCAGAGTGGAAGTGGGAAGTAATTACTCTGGATTTTATAACAGGTTTTCCTAAACTTAAGAAACAAAATGATTCACTCATGGTGGTAGTGGACAAGTTGAGTAAAGTAGCCCATTTAATTCCTGTTCAATCTACATATAATATTGTGTAAATTGCAGATATATTTTTTCAAGAAATATTTAGACTACATGGAATGAAAAAGGTTATGATCTTTGATAGAGATGTGAAATTCACATCAAAATTCTGAAAAAATCCCTTTACAGGCTTAGGTACTCAGGTTCAATTTAGCACTGCATATCACATGTAGACCAATAGGAAGACAGAGTGGGTAAACCAAGTGCTAGAAGATATATTAAGAATGTATGTCATGCAAAAACCAAGTAAATGGGATGAGTAAATTCACTTGGTGGAATTCACATATAATAACAATTATCACAAATTATTGAAGATGAGCCCTTTTGAGGTTTTATATGGAAGAAGGTGCAGAACACCCATTAATTGGAATAGCCTCGAAGATAAGTTAGTGTTGGGACTTGATATGTTGGTAGAAATGGAGTTCACTGTGAAAAATGTCTAGTAGAATTTGAAGGCCGCTCAAGGTAGGCAAAAGGCATATTTAGACAAAAAAATGACTTATATGGAATATTAGGTAGGGGATCATGTGTATGTTTGAGTGAAACCCATGAAAATCACCTTGCAATGGAAGGGATGTGTGAAATTATCCCCTCGATATTGTGGACCCTTCAAAATCCTAGAAAGGGTTGGACTTGTTGCATCTAAGCTTGCATTACCAAGCTACATGTGAGTTGTATATGACCCTAGACATAAAATTAACTGGCAAGAGGTGCAGGTAATTTTTTTTTATAGAAATAAGCTTTCTTTGATAGTTAATTATGTTTATTAAACACTCATAATTACTGACATTTCGTGATGTGGAATGGGTAGGACTGGATGAAGAGTTCCTGGTAGAGCCTCTATGTATTCTCGGTCGAAGAGAAAAAATGCTACAAAGGCGAGCTATCGCCCAGGTTAAGTGCAGTGGAGGCACTTTAGCTCAGAAGAGGCCACCTAGGAGGATGAAATCCTGATGGTGGAATCATACCCTGACCTATTCCAAGGGCATGAGTAAACACCAAGGACAATGTTTCGCTCAAGGGGGGGAAGATGTAACACCACTGGGCATGTAAATAATTTTCATTTACTTTTCTATGGAAGACTCGGAAATTTGGATTTGGTAGAGATTGGTAAAAGAATTTAGATGATAAAAGTTTATGTATTATTTATTTTGTTTTTTTTAAAGAAAAATAAGTTATGATAAGTCGGAGAAATTAAAAGAAAGACTTCCAGAAAAGAGGAATCTTGAGTTTCCAGGTAGTTAGATAGTTACTCCCACCCCTTGGAGAGACTTAAAATAAAGTATCTCATAAGGGAAAGAAACGAGTGGATGGAGAGGGAGGTAAGAGGAAATAAAGAATATAGGACCTGGATATGGAATTTTCAAGGTGGGCAGGTGCATGATCGTGGTGGAAAACCAGTGGAACCCTAAAAAAAAATTCTAGACTGGACTGGAGGTCTTGAGGTCTCAGAAAAATTTGTTGTCTTAAACTGATCTGGAAACTAGGAGGCTCAGGGGGAGACCTGGAAATAATTACCAGTCTCAAAAGTTGGGTGGTTGAGGAGTCTCTTTCTGGTTTTTTTTCTATGGCAGAGCTATAACTTAGACAATTAAGTATTAATTCCTTTAAATTGAATTTGGTATAATTTAAAAATGTTTTCTTTTATTCATAAGGAATCTGGAATTCAGAAATGTTGAAGAGGGTTTCTTTATTTGTTTTCCAAATTTAAGTTTTGGATACATAAATCAATAACTTGATTGTAAATTACCTTCTGAATAAGTTTACGGAAAGAAATAAATCTAGTATAAGTTCCCTAGTGCTTGCAGAATACAATTTTCACTGTTGTACATGATATGGATTCTTCATGAATTTCTTTACGGTTAAATATTTTTGTGTTTGTATATAATAAAACTATGGAATATATAACTCACCCCAATATGTATAAAAAGGAGCAAAATGAAAGCACAGGTCTTGATAGTGATCGAATAACTCCAACCATAATTATTATTGCGAGTGCTAGGGTAGGACTCTAGGAAAAAAAGAAAAACATGATTTGTTGCCAAAGGGGGTATCTAAAGTAAACTTGATAAATTTTGTTGCAGACTTCCACAAGTGCTAATATATTATAGTAGAATAAGGTTAGTTTCCCATTCCAAGACAAAGGCTCACCAGGGAAATAGTCCTCTTACTTATATGAAGAGAATAGTACCAGAAAAAGAAGGAATAGATTATGTGGGTCAGATCTCTTTCCTTCAAAGGTACTGGTTGAAACTGGTGAATAATTATAATAAGCACATGAATTTACCAAGAAAAAATAATATGAAGTACATAACTGAAACTAAAAATTTATGATAAACCCATAAACAGTAATAGTTCGCATAATAATATGGCACATACATAAAATACACGAGCCTCTATAAAATTACACAATCGAACTATAAACTGGCACTGTATCATTGGTGTTAAAACATCAAGAAATTTAATTAGTCGTTGCATGAAAAATATAACTTTGTTCCAACACTAAAAATAATGGTTATTGGAATTCATTAAGAAAAATCATTATATAGATCTCCAATTAATATGCATACATTAAAATAAACCAAGAACACAAAGATAATGCCATTATACTCCAGTTATGCCGAGAGGATGTTGAGAATTCAATAGGACAATGATTATGATTAATTCTCTTTACTTGATCGCTGCTTGTGTTTCCTTTTAACTTATTAGCTTTATTCATTATTATTATATGTGTAAAGCATCAAACAACTACCAAAATAAGAAGAACAATGACACAATATATAGGCTGCAAGCCAGGACCAAAACCTCTCTTCTTGAGAGGAAAACCCATAAATCTCTTCTCTTTCTTATAGATTCTTCAATTAACGAATTTCATGAACTTAAGAATCAGACCAATACCCTCCAAGAAAAATACCAACCTCTTCATATGATGTGCTAACTTTGATTTAGTCAAACCCAGTCAAATCTCTTCTAGTTGTTCCTTTTCAATTTTCCGTTGCAAGATTTTCAGCCTCCTACTATAGATCTGAAATTTCATCCTCCCTGCAGTTCTTCTTGCCACATGTGGGAACTTTGATCTTCCTCTAGAGAATTCCTCTAACATTCACTTTGATCTTCCTCTAGAGCATTCCTCTAACATTTTCTTCTCTTTATCTAAATTTTGGAGCTTGAGAATGACCCTTGGTGACCTTTGCTTGTCTTTCTCTAACTTCTAGAGCTTGATAGTGACCCTTGGTGACTTCGCTTGACCTCTTTTTCTCCTTTTATCCAAGAGCGAACTTGTAGATAGAGGCCCTAGATCTGCTGTAGAAACCATAGTCCTCTGTGGCATGTGTGACAGAAAATTAGCCCAAAAAAAAGTCTCATTTTCCCTTATTCTTATTCGCTAGAATGAGTGATTAGTGTGCATGCTTCAAGTAGGACGAGTTATATTCTATTTATAGGCTCTTCAAGGGTGGATGTGGCTCTTCCTTTAGGACGACTTGCTAGTTGCCAAGACAACTTGGTCTTGGAGGGCATTCTAACACTTTTAAAGATAAAAATATTTGTCTTTACAAGTTACAATGTGCCCAGCGGGGTATTGAAATCATGACAATGAATATTTTGAATTCTTGACCTAGGACAAACCTAGAAGAACTGAATGGGTGATTTAACTATAAAATAAAATACGTTGATAACGAAACCCATGCTTCAAAATAATAATAATAAATTTTCTTTTATTTTATAACTTACAAGAATAAAAAACACAGTTCATACTTATGAAGATCTACCCTAGTTACACATTTTTCAACACTCCCTCTTAACTAGGGAGGTATTCTTAAGAGGTACATGTACATTTTCAATATGAAGAGATATCATAAGAAGAGTCAGATTGGTAACCCATATATCTAGCATCATATCAACCAACATTGTCACATAGAAAGGCCTTGACTAAGAACTCTATCTCTCCATAAGATCATAGCACAATGATGGCGAGACCAATGATTTATAGACACCATCATAATTGTCTCTCAAGGTACATACTCCACTCGAGTGTTCACCAAGTATGACCTTATTTGGACTATTCTTGTCTTGGATAGATAGTCATCAAAGAATATCAGTCAATGACTACTCTTATCTTGGATGCCCTGCCTCATCCTTAAAGAGTATCATATGCCAAATTGTTACCCAATCCTCCATTCTGTCTTCTTGAGTTAAGACAAGAATTATGTGCCTATCTCTCCCTCTCAAATAGGGAGGCTATATCAACCAAGGAAAGCTTATCTCTCAAGTACACAAGTTTCTTGTTAGGAAGAGATTTCGTCAATATGTCAGGTACTTGCTCATCGATGGAGATATATTGTAGCTGCAACAAACAATTTTGTACTAGCTCCCGAATATAGTGATACTTGTTGTTTATACGCTTTGTATTTCCATGAAATAATGGGTATTCATAAAATATTATACCACTGGTGTTGTCACAATGTATCACTGTAGGGTCCATCGGTCCTTCGAATAGGTCAGATAATATCTTCCTTAACCAAACTGATTCTCTGCTTACTTCATAGGTCGCAACATACTCAACATGAAAACTACTCAAGGAAACTATGTATTTCTTTCTACTCATCCATGAGATCATGGAGGATCCCAAAATGAAACATCCTCCTGTAGTGCTTCTTCCATCCTGCTCACTGCCTCCCCAGTTCAGAATCTATATATCCATTCAAGTGAACATCTTTCCTTATATCATATTTCAGAGAGTAATGGATATTTCCTGGCATATATCTCAGTATATGTTTTTCTGCTATGAAATTATCATGCTTTGGATCCACACCTGGAATTGAATAAGAATGTTTATTTCAAAACATATGTATGGTCGAGTATTCACCAAGTACATAAGTGAGCCAATAAGTTGTTTGTACGTGGAAGGATCCACGGGGCTCAATTCAGAAATCCTTAGTCTATTCAAGTTTGTGATCATTGGAGTGGTCAATGGTTCGTAGTCCATAATGTCAATCCTCTTCAACATATTTATCACGTACTTTCCTTGACCTATATATATTTCATCAGGTCCTTTCCTGACTTCAAGTTTGAAATATTAATTCATCAACCCTAGATCCTTCATGTCAAATTTTTCTTCTAGTTGCTTCTTTCGTTCTTAAATTCAACCTTCTATATCTGTCAAGAGAAGATCATATAAACACATAAGAATGGTTACAGGTTCTCCATCTAAAACCTTGATATAAAGGTTCGAATCAACATAAATTTTTGTGAAGCCTATTCTTTGTAGATATGCATCCATTCTAGAATACCATGCCCTTGGTGTTTTCTTGAGGCCATATGGTGATTTCTTCAATCTACAAACATATTCATTCCTCTCTTTAACTTCCAATCCCAAGGGTTTATCTATATAGACGTCCTCATCAACGTGTCATTCATAAATGCAGTCTTGACATCCATTTGATGGATGTTCCATCCCATCGATGTTTCTGAAGAGACCAATGAATGAATAGTTGTATACCTTGTTGTCAAGGCAAATGTCTCTTCATAGTATATGCCTTATTTTTGAGAGAAGCCCATAGCCACAAATATTGCCTTATATTCATCGATACTCCCATATGTTTCATGTTTAATATTGTAGATCCATTTGGAAGTTACCACAGATTTGTCTTTGGGCCTAGGTACGATCTCCTAAACTCCATTCTTCATTATAGATTGATACTCTTAATTCATGGATTAATTCCATTCTTGATGATTTTCAGCCTCCTCAGAAGTGGATGGTTCTACTTCTATTAGTTTTTTCATGTATGCAACATACCCATAATATCTCTTGGGTTTCTTTCTTTCTCTAAATGAGCCTTTTGCTGCCCCATGACCTTCTGCATCAATTAGTGTAGATTTCAACCAGTTTGGACTCTTTCTTGATGCAAGGAGGACCACAGGTTGAATGGGTTCACTGGGACCCTCATCTTCATGACGAGATTCTTCTTCTTCCCTATTAACTTCTTCTTCAAATTCTGGAAGTTCTTCGTCATCTGAGTCCATGGGAAGTTCCTTAGATTTCTTGAACATGACACTCTCGTAAAATATGAAATCTCTACTTAATTATATATGTTATCCTTTCTTTATGTAGATTCTATAAGCCTTAGAGGAGATTTTGTAGCCAACAAATGTTCCTCTCATTCCTGATGGATCCAACTTCTTTCGTGTGTCCTTTGGTATATGAATATATACGGGACACCCAAAGATTAAGATATGATCTACAATAGGTTTCTTTCTAGTGAATACTTCGTCGAGAGTCATGTTGTCTAATGATTTATGGGGAATTCTATTTTGAATATATGTTGTTGTCTTCGTGGCTTCTCCCCATAGAAATTTTGGTAGATATTGATAATGTAACAATACTTTTACAATCTCTTCAATGGTTCGGTTCTTTCATTCTGCAGCTCCATTTTGTTCGGGATTATATTGGACTATCAACTCCCTGTTAATCCCAAAATCCTTTCAAAATTATATAATCTCCTTGGATGTGTACTCTCCTCCATTATCATATCTTAGTATATTGATTCTTCTTTCTGTAAGTTTCTCTACTTTAGCTTTGAATTCTTGAAATTTTGTAAATACTTTGTCCTTGGTTTTCATTAACTAAACCTAGGTCTTTCTTGAATGATCATATATAAATGTGACATAGTATAGATGACCTCCAAGATATTTAGGAGTCATAGGACCACATACATCAGAGTGGATGAGATCCAAGATTTCTTTTGATCGTGAAGCAGTGCTTCCAAATGGTATCTTGGTATTCTTACCCAATGCACATCCCTTGCATAATTCTTCATGATATTCTTTTAGTTAATGTATTCCATCTACTATAGAACTTAGATTTTGGGAGTATATTGAAATGAAGATGACCCAATATTCTATGCCATAGTTCACATGGGATAAATTCAATGTGAACCAAGGCTTGTGTTAGAGGAGATATCATCATGTAAAGTCTTCCTTCTCGAATACCAATTACTCTAGCATTCTCTATGCTTGAGTTTTTAATCCATACAAAATCATTTCCATCAATGAAGGATATTATATCACCCTTATATTCTAGACTTGAAATGGAAAGTAAGCTCTTACGCAAACCTGGAACAAATAAAATGTTGTTTAGGTGAATGTTTCTTCCATTCTATAGCTCTAAAGAGGTTTATCCAATAACTCTCACGGGATAGATTTTTTTATCTCCAAGTTCCACTAAGTAATAAGATTTTTCTTTTGATAAAGTATTCAACTATTTGTGATGACCTGTCATGTGCCTAGATGCACCACTACCAATTACCAAAACGCTCTCGTCTTGGAATGTGCTAGTGAGTGTCGAGAAGAGACCTTCATGTTTTTCCTTGATTACTTCCTTCTTTGTAGAGAATAAGAGACTCCATGCTTCCTTGATGTATTTATTGAGATATCTTGCTAACTTTGAACACTTCTTGATGAAATTTTGCAATGTAGTGGACATCTTCACGATCCCCTTAGCCAACCATAACTCTGATACCATGTTGAGAATTCAATAGAGAAATTATTTTGATTAATTATCTTTACTTGATAATTGTTTATGATTCCCTTTTACTTATTAGCTTTTCTCCTTATTATTATATATGTGAAGCATCAAACAACTACCAAAACAAGAAGAAAAATGGCATAGTATATAGGCTGCAAACTAGGGCCAAAACCTCTCCTCTTGAGAGGAAAACGTGTAAATATCTTCTCTTTCTTATAGATTCTTCAATTCACGAATTCCATTACCTTAAAATTGAGACCAATACCCTCCAATACCAATACCAACCTCTTCAGATGATGTGCTAACTTAAATGTAGTCAAAACCATTCAAATCTCTTCTAGTTGCACCTTTTCGACCTTTCGCTGCAATATTTTTGGCTTCCTACTGCAGATCTGAAATTTCGGCCTCCCTGAAGTTGTTTCTGCCACACATGGTAACTTCGATCTTAATCTAGAGCGAGCATTCCTATGACCTTAGCTTGCCTTTCTCTAACTTATGGAGCTTGAGAATGACCCTTGGTGACCTTCGCTTGACCTCTTTGCCTCCTTTTCTCCAAGATCAAACTTGTAGATGGAAGCCCTAGATCTGCTGCAGAAACCCTAGTCCTTTTTGGCACGTGTGAGAGAAAATTATCCCAAACAAAAGCCTCCTCCATCCTTCTTCTTCGTCGCCTTCTCCTTCCTCTTCCTTCGCTAGAATGAGTGATGAGTGTGTGTGCTTCAAGTAGTACATATTATATTCTATTTATAAGCTCTTCAAGGGTGGACATGGGTCTTCAGGCTGACCTGGTATTGGAGGGTATTCTGACACGTTTAAAGATAAAAAAAAATAAAAATTCTTTGCAAGTTACAATGTTCCTAGTGGGGTATTCAACTTATGACTATGACTCATTTGACTTCTTGACCTAGGAAAATCCATAGAAGCAGTCAATGGGTGATTGACCTATAAAATAAAAGACCTTGGGTGATTGACCTATAAAATAAAAGACCTTGAGCATGAAACCCATGCTCGAAAATAATAACAATAATTTTTCTTTCATTTATAATTTACAATAATAAAAAATACATTTCATACTTATGAAGACCGAACCTAAATTAACATTTAACATTTTTCAATAGAGGAAACCCCGATACATCCTAAAGAAATTAGGAAAACCACGTATTGTCTGTACCACATTTTCCTCTTAAGAAACTATCAAAACCCTCCTGCGGAAGTTTGTGAATCCATTGGAGTTAGGAGTTATACAATCTCATATCTTAAGACAAGAATACAAGCATATATACATAACCCAAATTAAATTCCTAAGGTGTTTCTTAAAGATACGAGGTTGTTTAAGTCATAGGGTAAGAAACCTGAAAATACCTACAATAAGAGATATTTCCATAAATATGCCAGTGCCATAAAAACCAAACTTTAATTCCCGTGAAAAATATTTCAGGAGGCTGGACCAAATATCTCACTTGTAAGAAACAAAAGAATAATTTAGATTTCAAAACAGTCAAACCATTTACAACGCTATGGAGCTAAACTAAAAATATCCCTAATTTTAATTAACGAAACCTGCGAAGGGAAATTTGAAAACCTAATGATGACAAAGAAAATATACCTTAGAAATCCTGCTGAGAGCATGATAGAGTACTGTAAGGGCTCCTAACGCCAGAGGAAGAGTTAGGAGCAACAGAATGAGGGTTTGTGCTAAGGAAAGCACAAAATTTAAGAAGTATACGAGAGGGGAAAGGAAGTATCTTACCTAGTGATATGAGGAACCGCGTTCCTGATTGGAGCAGAAAATTTTGTGAACTGAAAGAAAACACCTTCCATACCATTTGAGCACTATGAAAACCACGAAAACCTCTATAAGAAAGAGAGGGAAGGGCAAAAAAATTGCATTAAACTAGTTTTAACACTGGCTGTATCTTTAATCCACCCATGGGGAACTGGTAGGCCTGGAACCGAAACCCTGGGGCGGAGTTGCAGAGCAGTTGTGGTGGAGTACAAAGAAAAAATGTCACCGAGCGCCCTGAGGAAGGAACGATTACCTTAACCGTCCTAGTGAATTTTCTATCGTCCGATTGGAACCCTAATATTGGATGACATCGATCAGAACAAGTGTCACAGTTGCATGAGTGACAAGATTGGAGATGATCGACCTCTAAAGGGCGGAGAGGACATGTGTAAGTAAATTTCATTAATAAGCCTCGCTGTGCCAAAATATTAATAAGTGGATTCTAAAATTTAAATCAAATATAATGTCAACATGAAAAACTCCAACAAAATTCACGATTTTCTATATGACCATACATTAGGAGTGAGAGAACTATGCCAAGCATCTTGGCTAGAAGAGCAAGTAAATTACGAAGAGTAATTAAATAAACTAAAATTTCTTTTGTTGTGTGTGATGGTTTTGATGGGTAAGTAATGAGTTAATTACTTATTAATGGGATGTTACAATATATATGTTCCATTATGTTATGTAAACATTTCAACTTTGTCAAATTACATTAAAAAATAAAATCTAAATAAAAAAATATATATATAATAAAAAAATTAAAAATTAAAATAAAATTGAGATAAAATAGTCCACAAGGTCTTCGGATAAATGGTGATTGGGTGCTCACTCCTTCTGTTAAGGCACTCCTTGATGTGAAGTTACTGTTCAATTCCTTACCCTTGTTAGGGTGATATATTGGACATGATGAAGATGTAGTCCCACCCAACTTACAAAAAAAAAGTGAGATAAAATGGAAAACTTACCCTGGCCACGGGTTTTTCCCATGGTATTCTTTTCTAATGGTCAAATTACATAACAATTAAATTAAATTTCTAAAAATTTAAAATAAAATTAATAATTAGAATAAATTTGATATAACAAAAGTAAATTTATGGATGGAGGATTTTGGGCTACAATTTTTACAACCCATGGTTTTGTCTATGGTATTCTTCTATTATGATCAAATTACATTCAAAAATGAAATATAAATAATAATAATAATAATTAACTAATAATTAAATAGAATTGAGATAAAGTAATAAAAATAAAAGTTGGTGCATGCAGTCCTACATTTTGTTTATATTTTTTTCTACATTAAAATTTATTGGAGTTTCTCAGTTTAGACTATGTCAATCATTCGTTTTAACCTCCATATGAAAATTCACTAGAATATGTCTCTCAAATGTCTATAACTACTTAGTTTAGATACAATTGTTATTGAGTTTCACTTAGGTGATCAAATGATAACATTAAAAATAAAATTAAACTAGGGATAACTAATATCCTCAACTCTTACAAAGATAAAGGTACATATTGTTGAAGTCCAACAAGAAATTGTAGCACCTACACTAGTGTGGGACCAGGAGGTCCAAGCAGCACCTACACTAGAGTGGGACCACAAGTCTTAGCAGCACCTACACTAGTGTGGGCTAAATTTGGTGCATGTCTATTTTAATTTTCCCTTAATTAAAATGGACAATAAAATGTAATCTTATCTCATAATCACTTATAATATTTAACTTTGTGTGATAAACTCAGTTAGCTCATGAATTTCGAGTTGAGGGTAGTTGGTGAGGCATGCAGAGTAATTCTAGTTGTAACAAAGTTCAAAGTGCAATTGGTGCATTAGTTTAATGCATGAGTAATCAGTTATCTCAGTTAAGTGAGTTAAAGTAGGTTGTGCTAATTGTAACTATTTTTTTCACTAGTGGGAGATCAAGTGAATTAAATATTATTTAATTCACAATCAGTGATCTAACATGCAACAGATGATTTACTAATATTAGCTGCATGCATGTCAGTTCCAGTGGAGACCCATTTGAAACAAAGGTGAAAGGATGTTAACTATCAGTTGTAGGATTATTGGGTTGCACCCATGCAACCAAACACTCATTGGATTTCCCATGATCCTTACATAGTTTAGGAAGGAAAGAATTCCTAAAGAATAGGGATTGCATTCATCAGAAATTGCGTAAGCAAGGCAGGTTGTTTAGAGGCTGAGAATTGGTTAAGTGTTGGTCAGTTTTGTCTAGGACAATGTGAGACAATTAGCTAAGTACAGGAGACTCTTGTGAGAACAGTGTATTGTAATTGTTTCATGTATCCATTCTGAATATATAATAGAAGCTAGTGGGGTTTTGAGCAGCAAGATTTCCCTGGGAAATTATTTTTTTTGTGGTTTGATTTGATTCTTCTTTACTTCATGTGATTGGTGATTGTGTTTAATTTCCGCAATTGATTTGTAGAAGTGATTCAGTATCTAGCTTTAGTACATTATTATATCGGATTGAATCCATGATTTTTTTTTCACGAGGGGAAAGCTCACGGGAAACCCAGGCGTACTTCCCCAGAATTTCTGGATGGTACGTGCAGTAAACCGTTCAGCAGACTTTCGGCGCCTAACCCTAAAAGACTCAAGGATCAAACCCGTGACCTCCCTCAACGGAGAGGACCACGTATTGGCTCACTACCACTTGAGCTAACCCTTGGGGCTTGGATTGAATCCATGATATACATATTGTTTGTATAATTTATACATGGTATCAGAGCACAGGAAATCATAATAGTGGAGGAGAAGCTGAGTTTGTGACTGAATATAATTCGAATTTACAGAAGACTTTCTTGGTGCTACAGGTGATTCAAGATCGAAATGGCTTTCAATGGCTTGAGATTGGAGTATGCACTCGAGGGCAACTCTAACTATGTTTATTAGAAAGATAGGATAGAGGTAGTACTGGAGGACAATGGGTTGAAGGAATTCATTAACAATGATGTTCCCAAACTCGATGTGACAGATGTTACAAATCTTGATGCATGGCAAAATAAAGTTGCAAAGGCGAGGAGGATATTACTGGAGGGAGTATGAGACCACATTGTCTCAAGTCTCCATGGAAAATCGATACCATATGCAATGTGGAAAGCTTTGACAGATCTATTTCAGAGCAGTAGTGATCATAGGAAATTGGCACTGAAGGATAAACTCAGGAAGATCAAAATGGAGAAAGGTGACTTTATGCCAAAATATTTAACAAAGTTTGTCCAATGTCGGGATGAGCTTGGGAGCATTGGCATTACTCTTACACAAATTTTTGTTCATCTAACCTGTTACTGTTAGATGGACTAAAGTACACCATGTAAGACCAATTTTACCATAGTAAAATTGCTTTCACTATGAGAAATAATTTAATAACCCATAGTTTATTAAATTATTTATGGTCTAAACAGGAAACCCCATGAGGAATATTTAAATAAATCCATATTTGTTTAATTTTCCTCTAGGGATAATTAACTAAACCATTGTTTAATTAATATTCCCGGTCATACTTAACCCAAAACATGAGAATTAATTAGATAAATCATTATTTAACTTATTATTCTCTAGGAATAATTATTTAATAATAGTCCTTGTTAAATTTGACTAAATCATTTATAAATAATTGAATAAATCATTATTTATTTAATTATTCCTTAACCTCATCCTTGAAATAATAAATAAATCATTTATTTATTTATTATTTCTAAATAAGGGGATTTAACAAATTCTAAATTCCTTTTCCCTCCACCAAAAATAATAAAATATTCCAAGTAAGTTGGATCTAGATTTGGTCAATAATATTTTAATTATGCACCAATATCTAGACTAACTCAATATTTTGTTATAAATAGAAGCGTTTTCCATTCGTTCACTACCTTTTGTCACCTTTTGATCACCTTTTGATCTATACTTTTGGTCTGACTTTGATCCTCCATCATTGTCATATTTTTTTATACTTTTGCTTGTGAACTCCCTTTGAGTTCTATTTTTGTCTGGGTTTTCTACACCATCAAGAGACAAAGATCTTGGATTTGAAGTGCTGAGGACATAGAAGAACTCATCCCATTGAGGGGGACTGGTAACATCTTTCTGTGTCCCCTTCACAGGTTTCATAATACAAAAAATTCTTTATAAATTATTGTCTTGTCTATTGGATGTATGGAGCAACTCTTGTTTTTTTTTGCTATTTAATGTCTTTAAATTCATAGATCTAGATTTTTGTAGAATTTATTCTGATCACTTACTACATATCTAAGGAAATTGATAGCCACATTTGATGTTAGGGTTGTTTTTTATGCACAACTAAAGTGATATTTTTTCGTACGCTTGCGATTAGAATTCACACTAACAACTGGTGACTCCACAAGGGTTTTTTATTATGACCGCTGTCGTTTTTCAGATCCCTACATGACCAACTATTTCAGCCACTAGGGTTTTTCTTCAAATTCTTATTTTTCATTCCTTGATGTTCTTTTTAATATTTTTTACCCTAAAACAGTAAAAATTCTAACTTCCGTTTGTTTTTGGGCCATTTGCGTAGGTAACAGGTATTAGTCGCGACAAAGACAACACTTTTTTCTGAAACCTGCCCCCGAGACAGCCGAAAGTGAAGGTCACACTTTTCAGGCCAAAACTTGCAACCTCAGCTCTCAAGTAGCAGATATCTGCCCAAAAACTATGAACTCAGCAAAAAATAGGTTAATACCCGTGACCTGCAGTTTTTTGCGGGATTTTTTTTCTGGAATTTTCAGGGTTTGCCGAAGGCACTGTTCAGGGTTGTCTGACCTCCATCTTTACCCATATTGGACCTAGACTTGCTTAATTTTTCTCATCGAAGTAGGAACCAAGCCCCTTAGGGCTTTAGTACGCTTCCACCATTTTAGGAGGAGTATAGTTGAAGTGAGTCTTCTACGATTTCAGTGTTTTTCAGCCATTTTTTTAGATCTGAACCTGTCTCTTCAGATCCCTTTCAGATCGGTTATTTTTCCATCCAGAACACCTCTTTTCAGTCTTTTTTGGTCCTCCCTTTAGGTTGAAGCCCTTCACCACCTATTTTTTAGCAATCTTCCCTCTAGTTTCTATTTTTTTCTGCACCTCTTTTCAGCAGATCTGACCTTTAGATTCTTGTCCCTCTTGAACTTAGATCTATTAGCCATATTGTGTGTTTTGAGTAGATTTCGCCCACCCTTAGACTAGTTGTTGGGAAGCCCTCCTGTTTGGGTTTAAATTTATGCATCTTTAGATGTTTATTTTAATGTCGCTTTCAGTTTCATTTATTGTTGCTTTCAGTTTTATTTATAGTTATACAACATATTTTTTCATTTTTCTATACACACATCTGGGCTTAATTAAAATTAACACACTTATCACACATGTTATCACCAAAATAGGACCTGATAGGTTGCTGGTCAGGCTACCTCAGTGTAACTATTTCAAACCAGACTTTTAGTTGAGGCTTAGCCTCCTCAACCTGAGAGGGCTCTCTCACTAGGTTTAAGATTTTGAATAAAGGATTAGATGGCTAACTCTAAGAATAAATTGGATATAAAGTGTATGATTGGTTGAATCACTGATCAACAAACATATATTGGGCTATGGAGTCTAGGTATGTTCTCACAAAACATCAAAATTAGCTTATCATGGAGGTCAGGGCATTTCAGAGTTTTTAGGTGTATCAACAAAACAAAAACAGAGTGAACAAAACACAGTTTACAAACATATGCAGGAAGTTAGAGCATTTCTCAATGAATTATAAGTAACATATGTTTATACCACTGCAAATAGATAGATAAGGAAAGCCATAGGAAGATCACACATTAAAAACTCTTTCTGAATCCTGAGTAATAAGCCAATATCTATATTATGATAAAAACACACAGTCTTCTATAGTAACATAGTCTGCTTGTTAATGAAAATTTCCAACCCTATACAATTCGACCTCATGTCTCTTATAGAGTCATTACAACCTTGGATTCTATGATCCATCTTTAGAGGAATTCGAATTCTATCTTAAATTGACACCTATTTTCTCTAAAACTAATTATTAATTACATCTGACAGTTAACTGTGTCTTCTAGAAGTCCTAATACAAATAGGAGTATAACTCCTTATTATATCTAAACAACCTTATCTAGAACTTAAATGATATCTCTGACTGTTGTTCCTCCATGTCTTCGACCTTGATGATGCCTGCAATCTTATTATGTTATCATACTAGTTCATGCCTTACTTGCCCTACAAAACATGGAACATGTTTCCTATAATTCAGCCTTTTCCTTCTTGATGATCTTCGAACCCTTTTTACTAGAAATGTTGACCTTTTGAGATAAGTGACATGTGTTGTCACCTTCATGGAACCATACCTTTCCACCTGTACAGAAAACAAGTCCTTTGAAAAATTAAAAGGAGAGATGGCATGGTTGTGCTACGAAATGAGCAGGGTTTTCGTAGCGCAGAATTTACACCTTTGTAAACCACTCTCAATGATCCAACTTCCTTTGCCTTGAGACTTGGGGTTTCATTTGTGAATCCTTTCCAACCACCACCAGCAACCAAATTCAGAAATGAAGCTTTTTTACCCTTCGAAACCCTTATAAAATGTTCAAAAATGCACCTACAGCAATTTCGTAGCGCGCTACGAAACTGCTGTGCACCTACAGCAGTTTTGTAGTGCGCTACGAAATTACTGTGTATCTCCATATTACACAAATTTTTCATCATCTTCAGATCTTAAGAATATTTATAGCCCTTTAATGATTACTCTGATGCTAATAGACCTTAATAATCAATATAAGTCAACTTTGCCATGTTTTCAAAAAGTGGTGTCCTTCCCAAAACAAAATTGTATTATGGATTTGTCACTTACTGCCTTACTTCTGTTGTGGCTAAGTTTGTCAATTGAATTTCAAGATCTTCAATGTGCCTCTTCAACCTTCTGTTAGTAGCCCTTAAATTAACATTTATCCTTCTCACAAATTTAGCCTCTTTGATTGCAGGAAGAGTCCAGGTAAAATACTAAGCTTCACTGTTGATTGTTTCAGGTTTTGAGACTCTTTCAAGTTCCCATAGAGCCTTAATTCTGTCAAATTTTATCTTCTCAACAACATTTTTCTTGCTTTCTTCTTAAGCTTAGCAATTTCAAGATTAGGTAGTCTTAATTTTTCTTTAATTCCCTCATAACTTCTCTTTTCTCTTTGAGTATGGAAAACTCTGTTTCTGTCATTTTCAAGCATAGGTGATGAAAGGTATATGGGTTCCTCATAAACATTTGAAACTTCTCCAGCTTTATCTAACTCCACAGCCAACCCTTGCAAATTTTTTGAATTCCTAGTTAAAGGCCTTCTGGGCTTGAACACAAATTCTGAAATTTCATCATTAAAATCCAGCTTTTTGGAAGACTTGATCTTCTTAGATTTCCCTTCATCCAAACTTATAAAATCTGCCTGAACTAAAGGAGATTCCTCAATATCAATAGCTTGTAAAATATCATTCAAACTACCCTTTAAACCTAGATCTTCTTCTGAAACCACTGTTTTGCCTTTTTCCCTTGCTATTTGACTTCTAGTCAATCTTTTCTAGGCTAACTTGCTGGTTGACTGTTCCTGTACTGTTTCCTTACCTTTGGTTGTCCTGTTTTGTGCAGTTTGAGGGGTTTCTTGAATAATCACTGGTGTTTTAATCTCTGGCTCTTTCACTTGCTTTCTAGGCTTTAACTTGACAAATCTCTTTGATCTTGTTTCTGCAGGGTCAGTGGTTTTTTATGGTGATTTTTCTTTGGCCCTAGGGCTAACACCTGTTCCATGTGTTTCCACCCCAAATCCACACAAAAACAGAAATGAATACCATTCTCTATTCACCCTCTAAAGTTAATGAAAAACTATTAATTTAACTAGACCATGATGGAATAATGAAGTTTCACATGCCTGAGCTTTCATCTGCACCTTATCTGCCATCTTGGCCAAACTTCGAAATAGGAAGAAAGGTAAATCTAGAGAAATTATTCTAGTGAAATGCAATAAGAGTTTGAAATGATAAGAATACACCTTATGGTATCTTCCTTCACAGGTGAAGTGCCTTTGAATGTTGGAGAGCAGGTTAGCATATGTATTCTTGACATAACCTCTTGGCACTGCTTTGGTTAGATCTGTGTCCAAAAACTCTGGCTTCAAAAATATTTTACAAGGTTCCATTTCAAACCTGAAGTTATTGAACCACCTTTCTTCTCCCCTTGGAATCTATGTCACTAATGATACAATTTCAGGAGAAATTGGCAAGTTTAAAAATCCAACCTTCGTATTTGAACCTATGAAATTAATGGCAAATTCCTTTGTGACTTGATTATGACCTCCCTGTAGCTTTTCATAGAATCTCCAGCATCCTACTTTCTTGAAGGCTTCTTCAACTGATTTATCCTTGGTGAGAGCCTCTATGCCTTCAGGTTCCGTTCTCAAACAGTGGCCTGACCTGTGGTTTCTTTTTTTCTCTGTCATCTTTCCCTCGAAATACCTGTGGCTTTAGAAAACCTGTAATAAACTACCTCGCTTGATTTCAGAGAAACTGGCTCGCTTAATTAAGGGTTCAGCCTCGCTTGAAAATTGAGAGAAGCTCTGGTTTCTGCTTACCATAAGCTTATCATTCGAAGAAAGACATGCACCAAGTGTTTTTTGCATGAGACAATACAACCAAGAACAACCATCCCTTTTCAAATTTGAAAATGACTAATGATAAATGACCCCTAACGAATCTCATAATGGTTATGAATGGTTGCATGTGTGAGAAAGGATTTGTGGACTGACACCTAATCATGAAAATTGAACGAAATTTGATGGATTTGACAGTTGGACAAGATTGGTTACGAATCCTTGATTTCGTAGCGCATGTAATGTAATTTCATGGTTTTGCACTACGAAAAGACCAGCGTTTTCGTAGCGCAAAAACAATTTTTAACATTGTCTACACTACGAAAACGTGGTTTCATGGCTTATTCGAATTTTTTTTCAAAATGACTAAACACATGACTTCCGAAACATAATATGGGACCCTTTAAGTGTGAAACAAGGTTGTTGGACTTTATTTGACGATGGAAATGAGACTCTAACCCTATGACTTAGACTCTAAAAACATAAAAATGACTTAACCCCTATCTAAGACCATGACTTAGGAACAAATGAAAATTGTCCAAGTTTGGAAAACTTTTATAGTGATAACAACACACATGCACACCTAAAGAAAAGAGTGCCTGGTTTACACCGCCAGGACAAGACTTCAACATTGTAATTAATTAATCTGCACCTTTGTGCCCTTGTTTACCTCTCTTCCTTGTTGGGTTATGTGTATCTGTTCCATCATTGCACCCCCAAGGTGTTTATCCTAGAGACTCCAAGGCCTTCATCCTCAGTTTTCATTAGGAAGACTTACTCCACCCCGTAGGGTCCAAGTTAGTCCTTCACTGAGTCCCCATTCTGACTCTGATTCTAGTTCATCGGGTTCTCCTTCTGCTTTTATCCCCGATTCTCCTCCACCTTTCACCTTCATCATTTCTGGTGCAGGACTTACCACTGGTGGTGGCCCTAGATCTAATGCTGGAGCCACTACTAGTGGAGCCGCAACATGAATGGTCCCAGCTACTCCCTTGCTTCCTTATATGGTAGGCCTAAGCCTTCCCTAGTTAAGCCAGTTGATTAATGACCCTATACACCATGATCCAGGTTGGCCTGCTATGCCAACCAAGCTTCCTTTAGACATCCTTAATTTTGAAGGAAATGTTGGAGAGGATCCTACCAACCATGTTCATTCTTTCCACATGTGGTGTTCATCCAAATCTATCATTGATGACTCTATCCGTCTTCGGTTATTCCAACGTACGCTTACTGGAGAAGCTTCCAAGTGGTATGTCGACTAGGTCGCTGCCTCTCATGCTAATTTTGTGAACCTTGCAAAGGCGTTTCTGTCCTACTTCCAACTACCCCTTCCCTATGAAACCGGTACCAAACTTTTGACCGCTTTCCGTCAAACTTCTGCCACCTGCCTATCTAACCATGTTCAAGAATGGCGCATAAGGAAGAGCTTATGTCTTGCTCCAATTTTCGAAGACCATGTCTACATGGAATGATTTCTCAGATCCCTTTTTCCCTCTATTAGTAAAGATGTCACGTCTCACTTTCCTCAAACTAAGGAAGAAGCCCTCCAAGTTGCATTGAAATATGAATTGATCTATGCGCAATCTGGTTATGTTTATACCGTCTTACTTTATCTCCCTAGACCTGGTGGTGCCAACGCACCGAGGGCATCTCATGCCATCAACTGTATCATTGGATCCCTTTCACATCCGTACACTCATCCTCCTATGGGTTATGGTTTACCTTAGGGAGGGGCCAACTCATCTAGCACTTTTCCCTTTCTTGGCAGCATGTATCCCAGACACAGCATGCCTCACGCCTTAGCCCAACTGCATCCTTCGATGCCAGGGCCCACTTTTTCCCTACCAATTTACCCCAATGTTGCTCAACCTCCTTACTATAGGTATCCGCAGCCAGGTGCTCCATCTCCTCCAACACAAGCACCTCCACCTCCCATGCCTTCTCAAGCTCCACAGCAATAGCCACTCCCCCGTCAAGATGAGGTGTATGCACAACAGAGTGCGAGTAATCCTCCCACTTCCAAAAATAAGAGGAAAGGCAACCAGAACCAACCCACTCTAGGTATTCAAGGAAAAAATACCCAAGGTAATACATCTAACACTGCAACCCAGCAACAGGGTGATTAGCCCAAGTAAAACATGCCTCTTCGTACAAATAAGCCTTGTTCTTGTTGTGGTGTCCACGGTCACTATACCCATGAATGCGCCCCTTTACCTTAGATGCATCAACTATGGGAAGCTAAAGCAGCATCTTGAGGACAGCAAGCCTCTGCTTCGGTTACTCCTAATGTTGCGCCTACTCAACCGACTGTGTTTACCAATCCAAGATCCCCAAAGGATCGTTATGACGAAAAGCTGCTTCCGGTAGAGCTTCCCACACCTATAGTATAGTAGATGACTTGGCGCAATCCCCTGCTGCCATGTCAATGCTGGAAGTCCTCCAGTCATTCCCTTCACAATGTAAATATCTACTAACTTCTATGGGCGATGTGGATCCTTTAGATGATCATTTGATTTTCTTTGATGTTGACAAGTCAGAGCATCCACCCCTACCTGCATCCATTGCCTTCCAAATACCTGTCAAGATCTAGAATTCCAACATCTCCCGATGTATCATTGATGAGGGGGCATCCACCTGCATGATGTCTGCTTCTATTTGGAAAAATCTCGGATCGCCCGAGTTAGCCCCTTCCACTATCATCCTCCATGCGTGGGATGGCCACTCTTCCTGGCCCCTTGGCATGTTTCACAACTGTCCTATTACTCTTGCGAGCAAAACTATTTGTGTTGACGTTGAAGTCATTGATTCCCCCTTAGACTACAACATTCTATTGGGTCGTAGCTATACTTATGCGATGTTTGTTATCCCATCTGCGGTTCACCGTAAGATGTGATTTCCTCACAACAGAAAGATTGTCACTATAGATCAGCTGACATATTACGAACCAAAGACTCAGTCCTCTCCAGAGTCCATAATTTCTTCGGTGGCCAATAAAACAATAGTTCAACCTCCGACTAGTGTCTCACCCAGAGTCTATAAATATTCCTCTTTGCTTGGTTCATTTCCCGGTCTCCCCACTCTTATCTCTGACCCTAGCTTGTCAAATGTTTGCATGATGCAATCGTCTCGGTCTGACCGCAAACAGTCCAGCTCGACTAGTTAGCAGCCTCACCCTTTTCAACCTGCTCCTAGTACTTCGACTCAGCCTTTAGGACCTCCTCCTCAAGGCCCTTCATTTGTAGTTGGTGGCCCTGATCCTCTTTTTCCTCATGGAATGGTTCCCCCTAGCCTTAACCATCTAAGAGCTATTCTGCCTAGCCATTACCCCTCTGGTCAAATATCGTTTATTGCCCCCCCTTCCAGAGTATTTTCGGTACCTATTATGGCTACCTTGACCCTTCCCAACATGAACCTGGGGATCCCAATCTGGTACATTGATCCCCCAACCAATACCTCGCTTGTTCAGCTCAAACCTTACATTACTTTGACCCTGGTCCAACTGGTCACTATGAACCCCCCCTTTGCTTCTGTGCCTCAGCCACCTCAATAGGAATCTACTCCTGTTGCGAAAGCCTCGGGTGAGGGGGGCAAAGCTCGCAAAAAGGCACCTAAGGACAAGGCTGCCCAGACAACACCTGCTCCTCATAAGACTCCAAAGCATACACCTCTGTTTGATTTGTGTGATGTTGTTGGTCATGCCACCCACAATTGTCCCGAATTGTATCATATCAAACCCGTGGTCAACGAAGCGTTTCCTGAGTCTGATATCCTAGAATTCCATGTTACTTTACCAGTTTCAGCCAAGAAACTCAAGACTTTGAACACAAATCAACCTTCTTCTTTGTGTGATTTCCATGGCCACTATACTCACCTCTGTCCCGACCTCGAAGATTTTTTCACCTCCTTGGAAGTGGTTTACCAATACGAGGCCGAGTGCAACAAGTCTGCCTCTCCCTTACTTGCACGTTTTTCTTTAGTAGAACCAGAGGACACATCCACTCCCATTAACATACCCCCTCACGATGTCGAGATGACAGAGTATTTGGCCACTATCCTCTACTTGTCATCATCTATGAGATCCATGGTGCAAGACCCCTCTTGGGAATCCCCTTCTGTTTCGCCTGACCTCCCTTTAGCGATCACCTTGGGCTCAACATCGGTAGATTCTTCATCTACTTGTTCTTCTATCACCCTCCGTGACGATGCGCTTGTGAACCTCATCTCTCATGATGATGAATCAGGTAGCTTCGCCACGTCATGTGGTCATCCTTCCACCAGTCACCTCATCTTCTATTACGATGACGAAATTATGGAAGCATTTACCACCTCTGACTTTATGTATCCCCCCTTACATCAAAACCACGCATTCGAACCACATAAAACTTGTGGTCATTACATTGACAACCAATGTTTTGGTAAGGGGGCACTCATATTTGAGAGTCCAGGAGAATCAATTCTCCACAACCCTCCAAGTGCATCTGGTAGTGTCGACTCTAGTACCATTATTCTTCCCCATTTAGAAGAACCTCTAGAGCATTAGGGGAATTTTGAGGTCTAAAATGGGCCTCCTAAGAAAATTATAAAATAATAGTGGAAATAATAAAATAATATTTGATTACATCATCAAATTTTAGAGGGAAAAAAAAGAAAAACTATTTTTCAACTCGTATTTTCAACTTATCTCACTATGGGTTTACTCAAATTTCGAGCAAAAACACTAGTTGGATGCAGAATTTGATTTCCCATCCAAGGAGTACCCATGTTGCATAGTTTTGATAGACATTGCTACATGAAAAATGAGAAATACATGAAAAATGTTATTGTAAACATGTTTTTTCATGTATTCTCATTTTTCATGTAGTAGGGTCCATTGAAAGTATGCAACATGGGTACTCTTTGGATGAGGAATTAAATTTTGCATCCAACGAGTACTCCCGCTTGAAATTTGAGTAAAACATTAGAGAGATAAGTTGAAAATACGAGTTGAAAAAGTAGTTTTATTACTTTATTATTTTTTAATAATTTTACTTTTTTACTTCAAAAATGGTAAATCATCCCCCGTGGTTGACATCATCATCTTGAATCCTATTGGTTCTTATAAAGTTTATTTTTGTTGTACCTTTT
The DNA here is from genome assembly GCA_034641835.2 of Pinus albicaulis. Taxonomy (NCBI): domain Eukaryota; kingdom Viridiplantae; phylum Streptophyta; class Pinopsida; order Pinales; family Pinaceae; genus Pinus; species Pinus albicaulis. The sequence continues at coordinate 361,608,123 of CM076580.1, forward strand.
TCTTAGGAGGCCCATTTTAGACCTCAAAATTCCCCTAATGGTTCAATTTCATTTCAGATCACTCTAGGGATGATCCACTTCATCATTCCTTCATATTACATCAACAACCCAGTCCCTTAGACATTATTGTTGACCAACCTCTATATTCTCTCAGAGAGCACCAGTTCATTATCTCTGAAGGAACTCTTTGGTATAGTGACACCATGTATGGTGCTCCATAAACTCCTCTTGTTAGGGGCATCATTCCCACCTCTGCATACCAGATCAATCCCCTCCATCACATATGCTTGGGGGCAGTATCCCATGCTTGGGGGCATTATGGCACCCCTGGCCATATTCTCATATTATTACTATAATTCTCAGCCTAGACCCCATCAATCTAGTTATGGTCAGTTGACCTCCCATTCCTTGGATACTATGACCTATCGACCTCTCCAGCGAGCCATATATTGTAGACGTTTGATACCCTATCTTCAAATATTCTACTTTGTGTGATACCATGTTTACCACTTGGTCCCCATGTTTGACTTGGTGGGCGGGGATGATTTTACACCTTCTCTAGCAGTTCATTCTCATATTATTTTCTTACCTTGATTCTTCACCAGGACCATCCTTCCGAGAAGCATTAAGGACATCCTTAGACAAGTAAGGCCACCTACCTGAAAGTCTTGGATCCTGATTCCAATGGTCCGTTTGTCCACTACGATCACCACAAGATTTAGGTCCTTTTCACCTCTCTACATTTACCACAGCTACACTTGAAAATGAATCAAATTGGAGGGAAATGGCCTTATTAAAAGAAAACCCCCCAAAAAAAATTCATCAATTATGACCAAACCGTAGCTCGGTTTGACGAACCATCAGCACCATTGGAAAGCTATCACTGAGCACTCAAATAAATATCCTTTCATTTTTGTTGATTTGATACTTCACCCGGAAGCCTTTTTTCAAAGAACAGTGCCTTTGCTACTTCTCAAAATCGAATTTCTTCACTTGCGACACTTGTACTTGGGGCACCACTTTGCCTTCATACTTGTCGATGCTTGTATCGATTTTCATCATGAGTAACCATCTTTTACTCATGTTTTTATGGTCCCCACCGGGCCTATTCCGTGTGACAGCACCATCGAGTCACCCTTGTTTAGAGCATCCCAGTTTAGTCATCATCGCATCCATAGAGTCTGTCTCGAGTCCCTTTTGTCTCCCGCCACAGTCTTCCATCCTTCATCGCTTTGTACCTAGACCCTCGTGTCACACATTTTTTCCTCCATTCATATTTTCCCCTATTCCCTCCAGAGTCGAGTCAGTAGCTGCCAGGTCATCCATGCCCTTTATGCTCTAACAAGGGAAGTCGTCAGCCCACTACTCAGTATCCCCCATTCCACCATCATCCCTAGTGTCAGTCTATCAGTCGCTCTACTATTATCCCTCGTGCCTTAGTTGAGGATTCCTCATTGCCTCACCTATGGAGGACCTTCATCTATCGACATCAGCTTATTCATTCCAAAAGACAGTTCTAGAGGGCGGTGCACCTTGGTTCCAGATTCCACTCTTGTTAGGTGCCTCAGATCGGGAAAAGGGACCCTTTATTACCCTTTGACTTGGTTGTTTCTCAGTTCCAGCTCCTTATGGCATGATCGAGATCCGTATACTTTATGGTTTGGTGATTCAGCAGATTATACCAGTGATTCCCTGGTGTGTGTGAGATGTTTTAGACCTCATGAGGGGGTGGCCCTTCAAGTAGCCCTCCAAATACTTGGATGACCTCTTTCCTACAACCTTGGATGCAGCTCCATAAATTTTATGGTTCTGGCCTTAGCTGCTTGCAGCACCTTTAGTTTTCATGTATCATTCAGATTTTTAGAGCCCTTTCCTATTTTACTGGGCCTCTTTAGATGTTATTATATCTCATGTACTCAGATATTATTGTATAAGTCTTGGCTATTGTCCCAGGCATAGTATGTATGTGGGATCCATTATGTTTTTTTATCTGGCCTATGTTTATGCTAGCATGTACTATATAGCTCAGTCCCATGTTTGCTAGGCGCACCATTATTCTTTTTACTTTGTCATCTCGACGAGCATAGGTATGTTTCCCCTGCCTCATTCAGAACAGGTACTCGCTCATAAAAGAGACTTGTCGCACCTGTAAGTCTCACCTCCTCAGGGTCGTGACCTCTCTCGCTTCAGTCCATCTTATATTTCGCTCCCTCTGGCTCCCCTTTAGTGTCTAGTGATAGTGTTCTTACAATGTACTTCAGTCATATGATTAGCTCCTAACGCTCACATGTTGGGGGGAAATCTGTTACACCAATTTTTGGTCACCTAACATGTTACTATTAGATGGACTAAAGTACACCATGTAAGACCAATTTTACCATAGTAAAATTGTTTTCACTATGAGAAATAATTTAATAACCCATAGTTTATTAAATTATTTCTGGTCTAAACAGGAAACCCCGTGAGGAATAATTAAATAAATCCTTATTTGTTTTATTTTCTTCTAGGGATAATTAACTAAACCACTGTTTAATTAATATTCCTGGTCATATTTAACCCAAAACATGAGAATTAATTAGATAAATCATTATTTATATTATTATTCTCTAGGAATAATTATTTAAATCATTATTTAATAATATTCCTTGTTAAATTTGACTAAATCATTTATAAATAATTGAATAAATCACTATTTATTTAATTACTCCTTAAACTCATCCTTGAAACAATAAATACATCATTTATTTATTTATTATTTCTAAATAAATGGATTTAACCAATTCTAAATTCTTTTTCCCTCCACCAAAAATAATAAAATATTCCAAGTAAGTTGGATCTAGATTTGGTCAATAATATTTTAACTATGCACCAATATCTAGACTAACTCAATATTTTGTTATAAATAGAAGGGTTTTCCATACATTCACTACCTTTTGTCACCATTTGATCACCTTTTGATCTATACTTTTCGTCTGATTTTGATCCTCCATCATTGTCATATTTTTTCTACTTTTTCTTGTGAGCTCCCTTTGAGTTCTATTTTTCTCTGGGTTTTCTACACCATCAAGAGAGAGAGATATTTGATCTGAAGTGCTGAGGACATAAAAGAACCCATCCCATTGAGGGGGAATAGTAACATCTTTCTGTGTTCCCTTCCCAGGTGTCATAATACAAAAAATTCTTTATAAATTATGTCTTTTCTATTGGATGCATGGAGCAAATCTTGTTTATTTTTGCTGTTTAATGTCTTTAATTGCATAGATATGGATTTTTGTAGCATTTATTCTGATCACCTACTACATATCTAAGGAAATTGACAGCCACATTTGATGTTAGGGTTTTTTTTATACACAGCTAAATTGAGATTTTTTCGTACGCTTGCGATTAAAATTCACACTAATAATTACTGTCACCGATGATGATTTGGTGAGCTTAGCTCTTCTAGGACTTTCCAAGAGTTGGCATAGTTATCAGGAATCTGTCAATGGAAGGGAAAATATTCCAGATTGGGAAGAAATTTGGACGGATTTGGTGCAAGAAGAGTTTAGACGGAATACCCGAGATGGATCTTCATCTAAGAATGAAGATGAATAAGATTGTGCTTTGGATGCCAAGGCAAAGAAGGGGAAAGGAAATAAATTCAATTCCTAATCTGAGTCTGGTAAAGATGGCAAGAAGTGCGACATGTCTAGAGTGAAGTGTTTTCACTGTCACGGGCATGGATGTTATGAAGAATTATGAATTACGAATAAAAAAAATTCCCTAAAGGTGGTGTTATGCATTTAGAACAATAGATAAAATACTTTGCAAACACTTTTCCTAAGAGTAAATAGACACATAGAAATATGGAGAAACTTACTTGGGGTCCAAGCGCTTCTTATTTTCCTTCTGTTGCTATTGCTGTAGCTTCCAATCCAACTTTGATCACCAAACTAGTTCCTGCAAGTATAAACACTAAAAAGAAAAGAGATTGCAATATACAAATGGATATTTACCTTAATCAGTTAAATCGATGAAACATGAAAGATATACATCAACTAAGAATCCATAATATGAAATATAGAAGCTGATACAGATACATATGTGGGAAAATGAGCACCAATCTTTATTAATGGATAGAAGGGGGAGGTCACAACCAGTGATTGATTTGATGTCACCAACTCTAGCATCATCCCAGCCTCATCACAATGAACATCTCTCCAGCATCATATCACTCAAATCAAATACTCAATTAAGAATTCAACGACATTTCTTTACCAAATCTCTTCCCTCTCAAGCATTAGGATATGTGCTCAATTTATAGAACAACTGAAGGTAGTTTCTCAATCAATGACTTTCTAATAATAGGCAAGACATGTTCTCAAGCTCATAGGTGTTTAATGGACACATGGATTCAAAATTTGACACATATGGACTCTTCTAGAAGGCACTGCCCATGTGGAGATTCCGGAACAATGAGAATTTCGCTCCCAATTGACCAAAGCACTCTTGAAAGTCGGGAAGTGCTTTGCAGAGCACCCTTGAATGGAGGTAACTACATATGCAAAGTAGTTAGTCCCTTGAGAGGCTGCGTTGGTGAGCTCATAGGTGATATAACATGTACTTCAAATCTTGGAAACCTTGCAATGGAAGTCATGGATGATTTGTTCTTGTTCTTTGTCTTAGGGCATGTAGCAAATGAAATGATAGGGGATGATACACCCTATTCATTGGTTCTAGAGATGATGTCCAGTTTAACCAGGTCATTGGGAATGGTGCCCAAATTGACCTATAACATATTTCCCCCTAAAGCATGAAGTCAGAATAATAATAACAATATTTTTTGAATGAGATGCCTTACACTGCGATGGGCTAGAAATGAAGCAGAGTGGTGTCCTGCATCAATATTACAATACATTACATCATGATATATCCTCTTGATTGCGAATTGTTGAGGGAAGGCATTCCCATGCTCAGCACATAAACTATCTAATAACATGTACATAGTTCAGAAAGTTGTCTACATTGGAATGTTGCCTAATACAGACATGCCTACAGATATAGGCCCATGTTCAGATGAAGATCTGTATGAAAGGTCACTGTACAGATGATGTGTACAAAAATCCTAAAATCGCAGCCCGGATGGCTAAAACTAGATCTGGGATCTTCTTATCTCATTCACTCGATCATTCGAGTACAAGTCTAGCCATGAGAATATATGATTTGTAGTCGAACATGGTAAGACATCGTTTGATTACCAGGAAATGATGTAAGCTATTTAACAAATGCGAGAGAACCACCATTGGTGTTAATGGCCCTCAAGGTACTGCAGTACATTTTGTAAGGCGTGAATAGATGATTTGATGTCGAACGCCAAACAAAATCTTTCGGTAAAAATTCTGGAAGCGAGGATCTTGTCGATGCTTAACAAGCCTCATGGTACTGGAAGATGATGTTTCTAAGTGAACTTCCTGGATGATGATTTGACGTCGACAGGAAGCCACTTTATTGTGAAACGGGAGTTACTGATTTCAAAGACAAAATATGACTTGATATAACAATGTTCAGGGATGGTTGTCATGAGAATGAAGGTTTATCAGTATTGTAGAAAGATGAGTATTCACTGGATCACTTCTCTTGAACATATCGGCAACACTGAGATGAGTTGGCAACATTGACCCAAAATCGAAGTGAAGGTATGATGAACCATAAGTATGAATGAACCATTAAGAAGATTACCCAACCCAAACAGTCACGATAATGGAGTGAAGTGTCATGTTCAAGAGTGACTTGCTACCATAAAAAGTTATGTTCACTTCCCCAAATTTTCCCCGATCATTTTTTGACCAGTACCTCTTTATTTTTTAACAAGATTGAGGAGGATAACATATGCTTGATCTATAATTCAACCCTTTGGGCAAAAAATGTATCACTATTTAATAATTTAATGAGTCTAGCAATGAATGAAACTCAATTCTTGCCATGATAGACAATCTCGTCGCTATTTTATGTTTTAACGAGCCTAATGACAGTGAAAACCCGGTCCTTTTTCATATTTAGAGAGTTTGAAAAAGAGGAAGAAAGAAAACTCCATAAGTACTTTTTCGTAAAGTTGTCGCTCAGATCCGAAAAAGTGTAAAATGATATCTGAGAAAACCTCCTAGCCATGTTCGACTAGTGCATTCCTTTTTCATAAATAATCTATCTTAGTCCGGAAAAGGGTTAAACTTATACTGAGTATATATCAATTCATTTACTTTTACGAGCTTGAAAAGACAAGTGCTCGGCAATATTTTCACATAATCAGAGTCTGAAAAGAGCTAAAATAAGACTCCAGGGGTTCCTTTTTCGCTGTTATAGAAGCTTGAAAAAGAGATTAAAGTGCGCTTCAAGTTCTTTTTTGTTTTTAACAAAGCTTGAAAAATAAGGATAAAATTATGCTTTGTGGTCAAATTATTCTTGAAATAAATCTGCACGACTAATATGCTCATCAGTTGCAAATCATGTTCAGAACAACATCAAATGGATTAAAAATACTTGTTTCATGATAAAAATAGAATAAAACCATAGTCACAAAAATAAATATGATTTGCAAATAATCAAATGACTAATTAAAAGAGTTTTACTATTCATTTTTACCATTTGAAAGTTACCATTTTCATTTTGGAGCTCTGAACCTGTTTTTTCCCCCAAACTTCAGCCGTTGATTGCGATCGACTCTATGGAAATTTTTCATCATCGTTGGGTCCAGGTTGGTGACATAAACCCTCTCTTTCTTTCAGTAGTCAATTCATTTCATTTCACTGCAAAATTTTAGGGATTTGGGCCCCTTAGGGTAAATTATTTTTCCAAAGAGGGAAACGCACCCTTGAGCATCGAAAAATGCATTGTGGAGCACCTAAATTGAAGCCTAGGTGCATATGCAACGCACTGTCCCTTGTTCAAGACTGCGTTGGGTGCAATTCACATTCTTGATTCTTGCATTGTACCCAAAATTTTCCTAATTTTTGCATGAAAAGGAGTCTAATGAGTCTTATGGTTATGTTTTAGGAATTCATCAGACTAGAATGACGATTACTTAGAGAGAAAGAGAGTATGAAGAACAAAATATGATTTCCCTAAATGATTTGGGTACAGTAAGAGCCCTAAGAGATTGTGGGTTATTAAAGTACTTCCGCTTGTCAGGGATGAGGTAAAAAATATAACTCTTGGAGTTCTTAGTTTGTGCATGGGATCCGGCTATTAAAACATTTCAAATTAGGAACAAAATGGTTCCTATTATAGTGGAGGATGTATATTTTCTGATAGGCTTGTCGAGGGGAGGCTTGCCTATTTCCCTCTCAGGGTATACTCTCGGAGGAGAGACAGTGAGAGACTATGTTTTGTAGTATTGCTATCCAAGGATAGAGCCAAGCAAGGATGGGAAAATAAACATCTGTGACATTCATGATTTTCCTTTGAGAACCATTCTTTTCATGATCGCAAATATTTTCGGCACTGTTACACTACATGTAGCGAATAGATCATATATGCACTATGTGCTAGAGTGCATGGAGCCAACAGTTTTCAACTGGTCTGAAGATATACTTTCTTAAATAAAAGAACAACTGAACAAGGCAAAGGGAGGAAGGAAGAAAAACTTCAGTTATGGTTTGATCCTAATTTCATTTTCCTTAGAGAGGATTCCATTGATGGAGCCTCGGCATGTGACACTGGGTGTGTCTAATCCTAGAGATCTGAGGATGAAGAGATGGGTAGAACTAATGGCTAGGCATGCAGGCCAATCGTCCATTATGTTCTCGACTGCATTCTTCGCCGGTTCAGGCAACAGGGTATCGCCATTAATGAGTATTCATACATAGGCGTCGATTTTCGAGGAGATCCAGACTTAGCTTTACCAAAAGGCGCTCAGTGGGGTGCAATAGGTAAGAATGTTTTGACCATGTTTTTTGATTTTTCTAAGGCTTATACAATTTTTTTGTATTTTGATGTTTTCCCAAGACTAAACTAAAGTTTTAATGTAATGCATATGTTGGTCGAGTTCAACTGGTGGAGGAACCAGAGCATGAAGTGGATGAACTAGCAAAGAGGGTTGTCGGGAGAGTAGTCCTTCAGGATTTAGACATGGTTGAGACTTTGTCTAAGCTTTGGTAGCACATAGAGGGGTTGACCTTTGGAATTCTTGATTTCTAGATCAAAGAGTTACCCATGCGACTGCAGTGCCATACTATAGGCGTTCCTAACCACTGGATGTGGTTACTGCGTAGGATAGCTAGATATATAGCATGTTACCATGAGCATGACTAGTTTACTTTTGACATATTGCATACATTTTGAGGTCAGATGACCAATGTGTCTTGGGCACAAAATTTTGTAAAAACCTATAACTACCTATCTATTTGATTTCAACATTTTCATATGCTTATTGCGCAATGCTATTCAATTATGTGAATGTATCTTTACATGTGTTGCGTCTAAAACATAATTAGCTAAAGAATCAGTCAATGTGTTCAAGTTTCTGGAAATGTGTTGATATTGAATAAAATCAAAGTGTCTTTCCAAAAGTCGAACTCTTAGGAACAACGATGCAATGTTGGATTTCTAACAATATAAACACTAGTAAGTTGTAATACCACAAGTTGTGAGTCTAACCTTATGATGATGCGATTAATACCAAATGAAATGGCAACAGAGAGAATTTTGATCAATGCACTATACTCAGCGATATTGTTTGTCGATCTATAGATACAAATCCCGTGAAAAATCACTAACTCGTCGTTCGAAGTGAAAATGGCCCACACTGCAAATGATAGATTCTGCGTACTATGACTAGCACCATCAACATATCCAACAAATGGTTCCAAAGATTCAAACATCTGCAATGAAATGTAAAGCGGATTACTAACGTCAAGAAAAATCTAAAAGAAAAACTAAGATAGTGAATGCAAATCAACAACATATATATACAACATAATACAAAAAATTACTACGCTCATGATTAAGCATAGTAACATTTCAAATACAACCCATTTCGGGGTTGTGCCAACTAATTCACCAGAATCCACCCACAACATAACCTAGTGTTAAACCCCTGAAAATATATAAATGCGATAGCCATTCAAATTTCCCCGCACTTGTCACATCGCCTTCTCGTATCATAAAGAAGGACCAAGTCACCCTCCTGAAAATGCAAGTCCGGGAATTTTTGTCGTATTGCCTTTGTCTCCTCTTTATGCGCTTCGGTGTCCACCAGCCTCCATGAAGCGTTTCATCAAGATTGATGAGGTTAAAAAGATGCGCTTCTTCGTCTGAGGTGTCAGGTAACAAGTCGATTGTGAGTTTTAACCACAGTATTTCACATTGGATTGGCAAGATAGCTTCTAGACCATACACCAATTGAAAAGGAGTAAATCTGGTTGTGTTTCTTACTGAGGTTCGGTACGCCCACAAGACCGAGTACAAGATCAAATGCCAGTTTCTTTTATGAACTCCTATCATTCATTGAAGGATATGTTTAGGAATCTTGTTGATAGCTTCAACTTGTCCATTTGATTGTGGATAATAAGGAGTAGAATTATCATTTGACAATCCTAACTTGGCTATCAATTCAATCATCATGTGGTTGCGAAAATGCTTCCCATGATCTATGAATATAGCTTGTGGGACCCCAAACCATGCAATGACATGATTAAAGAATAACATTGCATCTATTTGTCCTATGTTGTTGAATGTAGGCATCGCTTCGGCCCATTTGGTAAAGTAGTCTACTACGACAATAATATAACCATGCCCCCTGGATGAACGAGGGTTACAGGTCATGAAGTTAATGCCCCATTTCGAAAATGGTCCCACAGAGACAACATGATGCATTGGCGCTGGCGGTTTGTGAATTTTACGATCAAATATCTGGCACGCATGATAACACCTGACTGCAAGGATGCAATCGCGAAATATGGTAGGAAAAAAGTAACTGACGCAAAGTATCTTCTGCATGGTAGCGTATCCAGACAAGTGTCAACCACAAGCCCCACCATGAAAATAATTTAAAACCTTTTTGGCCTACTCATGAGTGAGGTACCTTCTTAAAATTGTATCGACACCATGACAATAAAGTGTATCGCCGATGATCAGATAATCTTTGGATTGGTATCGAATACGTCGCTGGTCAGAGCGAGAGGTATCAGGCTGAAAAGTCTGGTTCTTGAGATAAATGATAAAATCCCCATACCAAGGATCATATGATCTGATCAGAAATAGAGACTCATCAGGAATAGATGGTTTCGATGTAGTAGCAGTACTATCAGAGGGAAGGTCACAGAGAAGCTCAGCCAAAACTAAAGACTTCTTTGACTTGGATTTGATGAATTCAAAATCAAATTCCTACAAAATGACAATCCATTTTGAATACTTTCCCCCCAACAATTGACGTGATAAGATATAATTCATGGGGTTGCAATCTGAAATGACAATGGTCTTCAGGAACAGGATATAGTGGCGAAATATTTGGACAGCTTGAACAGTCGCCAAGGCAATATTTTCTACGTACGAATACTTCACTTACGTATCATTGAGATTACGACTCAAATAATAGATTAGATGTTCTATCCTATTTTCTACTTCGACCAATACCATAGCAATGGTTGTATCAAACGCGACGATATATAAGAAATAATCACTCTGATAATTGGGGGGATACATTAATGACGCCCAGACAAGAGTATCCTTGACAACATCAAAAAATATTGCGCAACTTGATCCCAATGGAGGGGAATCTCATTTTTCAAGAGCCAAGTAAATCCTTTAGCCATTTCGGTGTAGTTGGGTATGAACCTCCTTAGGAAGTTAGCCTTTCCTTCAATTTTCTATATCTGAAGTAAATTTGATGGCGCAGGCAAATCAAGAATGGCCTGGACCTTCAATGGGTTGATTCAAATTCCTTCTTTTGAGACGATGAATCCAAGAAAACGACCAAAACCAACACAAAACATACATTTATGTGGATTGAGGCATATTTTATAGTGTCGGCAGCATAAAAATATGGCTCTCAAATGCATCAGGTGATCAGTCCGATTTTGTGAATGCACGGGTAAATCATATAGATAGGGTTGAACAATGTGCTTGATTTCATTGAAAGCATAATCCATTTCCCTCTGAAAAGTGGCCCCGACATTCTTTAAACCAAATGGTATGTTTCTGATAAGCAAATGTGCCCTAGGGATAGATGATTGTTGTCTTATATTGATCCTCTGGGCAGATATTGATTTGATTGTTGCTGGAAAATCTGTCCATGAACGAAAATATTTCGCATCCAGCACAATCGTCAATAATCTGGTCGATAAATGGAGTAGGATAGTTGTCTTTTGGATAAGAAAGATTGAAATCCCGATAATCGATGCACACTTTGATGGTTTATTCTTTTTTCATGACAGGAACGATGTTGGAAACCCACTCAGTTAGCAAAACAGGGTAAATGAAACCATCACGCAATTTTTTTTCAATTTTTGCTTTAATGGCAGCGACCTTCTTCGGATGAACAGGACGAAGGCGTTGATGTACCGGCTTGACATTAGGGTACATATTAATAGTGTGTTCAATGATACTAGTATCTATGCCTGGCATTTCCTCGTAAGACCAAGCAAATACATCACGAAATTCACGAAATAGAGAGCGATACGTTTCGAGTTTTGATGGAGAACAAGACATGTCGACATGAATTTTTTCTACAATGCCAGGTATGGTTGAAATATTGATATAAATGGTTTCTTCAATATTTTACAAATTTCGCTTGGAATCAATTATATTAATAGGAAAATAATTCGAAAAGAAATTTTTGATCGATGGGTGATATAGTTCACTAAGATTATTTTCTTCATAATTACGAAGATGGGAGTGATGATGATAATATTCCCATGGTTCTCCTTCCAACATCATGGTTTCCAAAATATTCTCATCTGTCAAGAAAGTTGAGGAAAAAGGACAAGATGGAGTACCAAAATCTAAGGAACGATTAGCCCAAACAACAGGCGACGATGATTTCAGATTCGCTACCCAAACAAAATAGATTGATTACTATGCCAGCTCAATAAGACTGGGTGACATAAACTCATCCAACATAACAATTTCAGAATCACCCGTACTCTTCCTTAAGTCAGATGGAGTGGAAGAGATCATGTAGCAGGTCTCTATACTTTCAATTTATGTCGACGTCGCATGCGGTGGTAATGCAAAGGTTCCCATGAGAGTGGAATCCTTTAAGAGTCCTACACCAATGTTCTGAAGTGCGATTTTGGGTGCGTTAATGAATGAAACACTTCTAGTTACCCGTGAAGTGGAGGAAAATACGGATAGATGATTGATGACTATGATAAAACCTTTATATGGAAAGGCGATCATTCTAGAATATGTAGAAACAATTGTAGTGATAGCATACCCATGGCCTTCCAAGTAAAATATTGTAGTCAAGGGGTTCGGAAACGACCTCAAAGTCAACATTCACTATTTTCCCCCCTAGTTCAACATGTAGGTTATTGATAATACCACAAGGCTTATATGTTCATCCATTGAAAGCCTTCAATGTCATTGATGATTGAGATAAGCGCGACGAGCCAAGTGACTTCCAATAGTTTAGAGACATAATGCACATAGATGCTCTCTCATCAATTGTAGTACGATGAAAAAGGTGATTGAGAAAATTTACTTGGATGGAGAATGCCAATTTTGCTGGTAATTGTGGCACATAGCTCGTATGATTAAATACTACGAGATTAGAATCAGTCAGATCAATTCCACCAATAGCCAACAACAAAGCCTGTTTCTAAAAGGGAAAATTTTGTAATGCCTCAATAATTGACATAGCTGAAGGGGATTGATCCAAATCTTCAACTATATTATAATTTTGGGTAGCTCTTGCTCGAGGATTATATGTCGATTTATGAACGACTCCTTTCGGTGGCTTGATTTTCAATTCAGGAATAGCAGGTGGTGGTACCGATTCCGTAGATAGATTCGTGGTCAAGGTAGTAGGTTGATTAGTGGCATGAATACCATAATACTTATTATGCGTTGACACCAAAACATCTGTTGATGGATTTGTGATAGATAGCATAAGCACTTGGGAACTAGAAGTTGGATCCGTAGCAACCAAATTTGTGTCCGGATTCGAAAACGGATCTATCAACGCAACTGAAGCATGTGAAGTCCTAATCATTTTTTAGACTTCAGCACGGTGAGGACAATCCAAAACAAAGTGTTCCTCATTACAGATTATGTATGGATAACGAGGTTTCCTATTTCTAGATGATTGATCAGATGATCTTTCCTGCGGGTTAGAAGTTTTCTTTTTCTTTGATTTCCCTTTTTTCTTACTTCCGGGTTGCTTGTCACTTTTTCCTTTGTCAAATGACACGGCATTAATTTTGGAAGAAGGCACAGGATTAGATGCAGTAGTATGATGTGTGCTTGCAGTACCAATCATACCGTCTCTGGCATGAGAGTCCTTTGATGGAGGAGGAACAATAAAATTAGATCACAGCGCATTAGGAATTTTCTCATAGAGCATGACAGATTGAGTATAAATCAAGTCTAAATATTGGGCATGATAAATAACCTACTCTTCAGTGATGACGCCACCCTTAGCCACATTCTCAGTTATAGATGGTAACAGGGACTTAATGAACCACTCAGCAAGGAGCTGATTAGGAACAAATGTATTAACTATTCTACGATGACGATGCCACTCATGAATATGATTAGAAATGTGAGTAGCATTATTTTATTTAAAATTAGTCAAGAGTTCCGTTCCAGTTTCATATCGTATGGGTAACTAGAAGTGAATAAAAAAGGCAGTAGCTAGGGCAGTGAAATTATCAAAAGAAGCTCTAGGTAACTCAATGTACCATTTTGTAGCCGGACCAGTGAGCGTACGCTGAAAAAGATGCAGTCGCACAGAGTCATCATTTAGAGAGTTTGATGAACACCACAAATGATAAGTCATAACATGAGTCGACGGGTCTTCCCCAGGGTTTCCATTGAACTTAGGAATATCCGAGGGTAATTTATGAGGTATCACCGGCAACCAAGGAGCATAGTTGATGGGATCATTGGTGAGCCTATTTAAATCTAGTAACTCTAAAGTTGCAACAAAGGGCAACTGTCGATTGAGGTCAGGTTGAGCATAGCCAGGGTATGATGGAATTTCTTGGGCAACAGGCCTTTGAGAACCAGCATAAGGAATCTGCTGCTGGTAACCCAAATAAGGGTTGTTTTGATAAGAAAATGCTTGAGGATTCTGTTGACCAAAACCTAGGTATGATACTTGTTGAAATTAAGGTTGAGGCATTTGCACCAGAGGTTGCCAAGGGGTCTGTCCACCAATGTTATAACCCAAATTAGGATAACTTGGATTCGGTTGAGGATAGGTATAACCTAGTTGTGGCTACAACATCCCATAATATGGTAATCCAGCTTGTGAATAAATGATTTCGGGTACAAGTTGTTGTAAATTAGTCGAAGAAGTTAGAGTATGAGGGCCCAATACTTCAGGGTATTGAGTTGAAGGACCCACCTGAAATGGTTGTTGTACAACAGTTCTAGTGTGTAACAGGGGTAAAGACGTATTAACAAGTAGAAATTATGTGCGTACAATAGGTTGAATTGGTTGATACGAGTGTACAACCATTTGTGGTTGGATAGGCAGAGTGGGCTGCCATTGAAAAACATTCATTTTGACATTAGGTTGACCAAAAAACGATGGAGTACTGTTAAAGTGGGTGACCATAGGTTGCCCCCAGCATGAGGAGTATAATAAGATGAAAAATATTGTTCTCCAAATGCAAGGAGTCCAGTTGAGATGGTACTGGATGGAATAAACCCAGATGGACCAGCTTGATATTGCCTTGATGATGGATATAAAGGATCAAGCCCTTCAGTACTCACTATAGGTTTACTAGTTAAAATACCAGACGATGACATTGGTGAAGTCCATGGGTTTGAATATGCACTAGAGAAAATTCCAAATAAAGATTTATAACCTGATGGGACCATAGGTCCACCATGTAAATATGACTTTGGTGAAGTTTTCAACATCGACGGGGTACCGAGAGCAGGTGCCGCAATCGGAATAGATGGTCCAACCGAAGATGTTGGTTCAGGCATGGTTACTTGACCAAATGTATACCCTTTTGAATCGATGGGAATTTGAATAGGAACAGGATCAACAAAAGTAGAGGGTGGTGATTGAGGAAAATACTCATACAGGTAAAGATCCTCCCCAAAATGGGTTGGATTTAAAGGTGTTTCGTCTTGTGGGATTTCTTCAATCGAAATTAAACCAGGTGGAAGGATTTCACCGTCAGGCCCAAAGTATATTTCAGGAGGTTGAATGCGTGATATGGGAGACTCAATGGCTACAATATATTGTGGGGTGACCGATACGGGAACAACTGGTCGTTCAACTTTGGGATGTAGATGTTTCGGAAAAAAGAGACAGGATTTGGATCAACTTCCAGTTGAAGAACGTCAGGTTCGGGAGGTATGGTCTCACTGATTGGATGGATCGTGACCATGAGTAGCTATGAGGAATCCATCTCGACAATAGTAGACAAACTAGGATTTGTAGAAACAACTTGTGCTGACTCTGGTATATTGGAATATGATGCTTCACCAGAGGTACTGATGGTACTAGTTTCGGTAGAGAGATGTCACCTTCGCCGTCCATAAGTGACTTCTGATGGTAAAGGTGGTTTCAATGCAAGTCTACGCGAACGATGGGGAAAAGGATTTTCTTCTTCCACGATGACTGATTTATTTTATGAACAAAACTAAATAAACAAAATAAAAGGGTAATGCTAGGCAAAAGGTTTACCAAAAAACTGTGAACTGCAGAATACCTCCTGGTGAACCAAGAAGTACGGGTAGGCAATCTCCCCAAATGATGTGTTCGGTGTATCACAATTTACAAGGCGACTGACTTGGTTCACTATGGATGGATAGAAACCTAAATTTGTCCTCCCAAATATACACGAAGGTACATGGAGGCCAGAGTCTGTATTAGCATTGTCTAATGAAAAACCACACAATGAGAGCACCCCTTTATACTTTTCGTACTATAACACCGCTCGATATACCTGAAGGTACATGGAAGAGCTACGATATACTTACGTACATGGAGTGAGGTATCACACTCGGAATGTATCACAGAAAATTAACGACAGTTGTTATGTTTTATAACGTCGAAACACGTCTCTAGCCTAGATCTTATAAATGTTATCATTATGGTTCCAATGATTTTTTGGGTAAATTTATGTAAATTTTAAGTTGATCTTGTTTATCAATTTTCCTTTCAAGGTTCACAATGATGATGTGATGGAAATTCCTAAAATGCAAACTAAAATGATAAGCAAACTTTTCAATTTTAGCTTTTTCAATGAAAATCTTAGCTACTAAAGGGAAAGAGAAATAAGTTTTGAGAGCAGACAACAAAGAGCACAAACTAATATGCATCTTTCCTAATTTGTTCCTATGCAAAACACACAATCCACTATATGAAAATGTAGGTTTTTCTTTTCAGCCCCCTTAATGTGAATGAAAAAAGGAAACTATATGCATCAAATCAAGAAAAAAAAATGCTTGCTTCTTTGAGAAACGATGAATTTACCAACAATTTCTCTTTTAGGAAAAATGAAGAATGGAACTACAATTTTTCCTACAAGAAACGAAGAATCTAACAAAAATTTCCTTTACGAAAAAAAATGGATCTAATGCAGAAATAAAAATACTTTGAATTTGATTTGTCAATGATAAAGAAAAAACACTTAAAGAGACATTGAACAAACTTAATTTTCAAAGGAGGAAGATTCAGGTAAATTCACTGGTCTCTATGAGGCATCGAACAGTTGAAAACACAGCAAACAAAAGGTTGAAAGTGATGGCAATGACAAATTCAAAGGGAATTTGGTTGGCTTAGGGGGAAACATAGTCTCAAAGGGGAGACAATGCGTTGCAAATCGTCCCTGAGTGTGAGACAGTGCTATGCAAAGCACTGTGTCTTGACCAACAGTGCGTTGAGCACAGCAGAGAACAAAATTCAAGCTACTAAACACACTTCTAATGCAATTATTTGTTTCAAAAGCCTAATAATTGAGAGTAGATGCTACTGGGTGGATAAGCAGAGACAAAAACACACCAAGGATGAAAGGAAACTCCCCAGCGGAGTTGCCAATTATTTATGCGGAATTATGAATTACGGATAAAACACATTCCCTAAATGTGGTGTTATGCATTTAGAACAATAGATCAAAGATTTTGTAGACACTTTTCCTAAGAGTAAATGGACACACAGAAAGATGTAGAAAATTAATTGGGGTCCAAGCACTTCCTATTCTCCTTCTGTCACTCTTGATGTAGCTGCCAATCCATCTTTGATCTTCAGACTAGTTCCTGCAAATATAAACACCAAACAACAAAGAGATTGCAATATACTGATGGCTATTTACCTTAATAAGTTAAATCAATGAAACATGAAAGATATACATCAGCTAAGAATCCATAATATGAAAGATAGAAGCTTATACAGATACATATGTGGGAAAATGAGCAGCAATCTTTATTAATGGATAGAAGGGAGAGGTTACAACCAACAATTGTTTTGATGTCACCAACTCCAGCATCATCCCAGCCTAATCACAATGAACATCTCTCCAGCAACATATCACTCAAATCAAATACTCAATTGAGAATTCAACAACATTTCTTTACCAAATCTCTTCCCTCTCAAGCACTATGATTTGTGCTCAATTTATAGAATAGCTGAAGGTAGTTTCTCAATTAATGAATTTCTAATAATAGGAAAGACATGTTCCCAAGATCAGAGGTGTTGAATGGACACATGGATTTGAATTTTGACACATATAAACTCTTCTAGAAGGCACTGGCCATGTGGAGATTCTAGAACAATGAAAATTTTTCTCCCAATTGACCAACACACTCTTGAATGTCGAAGTGCTTTGCAGAGCACCCTTGAATGGAGGTAACTGCATATGAAAAGCAAACAGTCCCTTGAGAGGCTGCGTTAGTGAGATCATAGGTGATATAACATGTACATCAAATCTTGGAAACCTTGCAATGGAAATCATGGATGATTTGTTCTTGTTCTTTGTCTTAGGGCATGTAGAAACTGAAATGATAGGGAATGATAGACCCTATTCATTAGTTCTGGAGATGATGTCCAATTTAACCAAGTCATTGGGAATGGTGCCCAAATTTACCTATAACAATGGACATTATGCCACTAACTGTCCACAAAATAAGAAGAACAAGAAGGCTTCAGGATCTGCAGCTGGTGAGGCTTTGGCCTCGCAATTTGAGCTTGAATTCTCGCTCATTGCATGCATGGTGTCAAGTACAATGGGATCGGAGTGGTATTTGGATAGTGGTGCATATTTTCACATGGCGGGAGACAAATAACTTTTCAGTAGCTTGGAGGAGAAGGACCTCCAGATGCATATCGAAATGGGTGATGATGGGCGGTATAGTGCTACCGCGATTGGTACCATTACCTTCCAGAGACAGTCAAGTAAACCCTTGAAGAAAAATTCAGTCTCAGTTGCAATGTTGGAGGATAGAGGCTATGGTGTTTTTTCAGTGAAGGACAAGCTTTCCTGCGACACAAAACAACAGGAAAAGCGAAGAAGATTGGGATTTGAGTTAAGAAAATCTATAAAATTGATGTAGATGGCTGCCCAACATTGATGGGGAAGGCGTCAAAGTGGTGATCGGGGATGAGGGTGAGTTATGGCATAAGAGATTGGGCCATCTACACCACAGAGCCTTGAAGGTCATGCAACATATTTCTACGGGTCTTTGCAAGGGTACACTTGCGTAGTCAGACACATGCAAGGGATGTACTATGGGAAAATATGCAAAGGCCACCTTTCATGAGAAGGAGAATCGAGCCTCGAGGATCCTTGAGAGAGTTCACTCAGACGTGTGTGGACCATTCTCTACTACTTCGAAAGCAAAGCATAAGTACTATGTGATATTTTTTTATGACTTTTCTCGAAAGTGCTGGATCTACTTGATGCAGAAGAAAGATCAGACATTCTAAAAGTTTCTTGAGTTCAAATAACTAGTGGATAAAGACACGGGGAAGCAAGTGAAGGCTCTTAGGAGAGACAATGGTGGTGAGTACATCTCCAATGAATTCAAAAACTTTTTTAGCAAAGAATGAATTCAGAGAGAACTGTTTGCACCTCATAAACCATAGCAGAATGGGGTCAGGAGAGAAAGAACGAAACAATTGTGGGTGTAGCAAGAATGATGTTGCATGATCAGGGCCTACGGTTGCATCTATGGGTGGAAGCATGCAACACAAAAATATTTGTGCATAATTGTTGTCCTCATAGGATACTTGGCATGAGTACACTGGAAGAGGATTTTACTGGTAAGAAACCTGATGTTTCACATTTTAATATTTTTGGCTCATCTGTTTATGTGCATGTGACCAAAGACGTCAGGAAGAAGCTGGAACCAACAACTGAGATTGGGATATTTATGGGGTACAATAAAACTCCCCACAACTATCGGGTGTATTTTCCAAACATCAGAATGATTGTTGTGCGACGGGATATAAAATTTGATGAGGAGACTTGTCCCTTGAGAGGGAGCTAGATTTGCATGCAGAGGAGGAACTCTTGGTTCCAAAGGATGAGTCTTAAGATGTGGAGCAGCCACATGTGGAGGATCATGGAGTGGTAGAAAACACTCATACAGAGCCATCCACTAGAAATGGTAGAAGGCGCACCACGGAAGATGATAGATTGAGACTTGATGCAACAAAGAATGTATGAGCCCCTACTTCACTGCGTAGACAGAGACAGACTCCAGACATGTTTACTAGATACATGGATCTTATAAGCAAGTGTATTGTGACAAAACCATCTTCCTTTCAGGAGGCAGTGCAACAAATTTTTTTTGTTGATGCAATGGTGGAGGAGTATGACTCCATTGTCAAGAACAGTGCATGGGAGATTGTCCCAAGACTGGTTGCCAAATTAGTTGTTGGATCTAGATGGATCTACAAGGTAAAGCAAGCTGCTGATGGGAGTGTGGAGAAGTACAAGACCAGATTTGTGGCCTGGGGATTCTCACGGATTGAGGGGATCGAATACGATGAGACTTTTGCACCAATCGCAAGGTACTCTTCCATTAGATCTATCCTTGCACTCTCAGTGCAGATGGGGTGGTGCATTCATCAGATGGATGTGAAAACTGTGTTTCTCAATGGAGTTATTGAGGAAGAAGTGTACATAGAGCAGCCAAAAGGTTTCGAGATCTTTGATAGCAAGTCGCATGTGTGTCGACTCAAGAGAGCACGATATGGGCTGAAGAAAGCACCTCATGCTTGGTACACTCGGATTGACAACTATTTCACTGGGTTGGGCTTCACCAAAATTGAAGCAGATGCAAACCTGTACCAGATTATGGTTGATGGTAATATCTTGATTATCATACTTTACGTTGGTGATCTAATTTTGATAGGTGATGAGCAGCTGATACACTCATGCAAGGAGGATCTTGCAAGGGAGTTCAAAATGAAGGACATGGGACTCCTTCATTATTTCCTTGGTTTGGAAATATGGCAGCGGGATGGTGAACTTTTTATTTCTCAAGGAAAGTATGACAAAGAGATACTAGGTAAGTTTCACATGGAGAGCTATAAACCCATGGAAACTCCTCTTCTAGGAAATTGGAGGAAAGAGGATGCTACTTCTGGAGAAGTACTGGATGCTACTGTCTACAGGTAGTTAGTAGGTTCACTGATGTAGTGAACACCAGACCAGACATTTTCTACACAGTTAACCAGCTGAGTCAATTTATGGTTAAGCCTAAAATGCTCTTTTGGAAGGAGGGGAAGCATGTCTTAAGATATCTCAAGGGAATTACAGAGCATGTATTATGGTACAGATGGATAGAGGGAGTGAAGCCTCAAGGCTTCACGGATGCAGATTGGGCAGGCAGTCCATCAGACAAAAAGAGCACATTGGGAGGCATCTTCAACATACAGTTTCCTAGTACAGAAAGAAGCAGCGATCTATGGCTCTCAGTTCAGCAGAGGTAGAGTACATGGCAGCAAGTCAAGCTGCATGTGAGGCCATCTGGATGAGAAAGATCCTGGTTGGTTTGTTTGGTTCTCAGATGGATCTGACAGTGATACATTGTGATAACCATAGTTGCATTAAACTCTCGGTTAATCCTATGTTTCATGATAGGTCCAAGCACATAGACATCTGGTACCACCATCTTAGAGATTTTGTTCAGAGGCACATAATTTTACTTCAGTACATTCCTATGGAAGATCAGGATGTAGATATTTTGACGAAGGCACTCACCAGGATCAAATTCAATACCATAGAGGCAGGATCAGGGTGGTAGATAATCCATTTCTTGTTGAGAGGGAGTGTTGAAGTCCAACAAGAAATTGCAGCACCTACACTAGTGTGGTACCAAGAGGTCCAAGCAGCACCTACACTAGTGTAGGAACACAGGTCTTAGCAGCACCTACACTGGTGTGGGCTAAATTTGGTGCATGTCTATTCTAATTCTCCCTTAATTAAAATGGATAATAAAATGTAATCTTATCTCATAATCACTTGTAATATTTATCTTAGTGTGATAAACTTAGTTAGCTCATGAATTTCGAGTTTAGGGTAGTTGGTGAGGCATGCAGAGTAATTCTAGTTGTAACAAAGTTTGAAGTGCAGTTAGTGCATTGGTTTAATACATGAGTAATCAATTAACTTAGTTAGGTGAGTTAAAGTCAGTTGTGCTAGTTGTAACTGTTTTTTTGCACTAGTGAGAGATCAAGTGAACTAAATATTATTTAATTCACAATTAGTGATCTAACATGCAACTGATGATTTACTATTATTAGATGCATGCATGTCAGTTCCAATGGAGACCCAATTGAGACAAAGGTGAAAGGGATGTTAACTATCAGTTGTAGGATTATTGGGTTGCACCCATGCAACCAAACACTCATTGGATTGCCCATGATCCTTGCGCATTCTAGGAAGGGAAAAATTCCTAAAGAATAGGGATTGCATTCATCAAGAATTGTGCAAGCAAGGAAGGTTGTTTAGAGGCTTAGAATTGGCTAAGTGTTGGTCAGTTTTGTCCAGGACAATGTGAGACAATTAGCTGAGTACAAGGGACTCTTGTGAGAAGAGTGTATTGTAATTGTTTCATGTATCCATGCAGAATATACAATAGAAGATAGTGGGGTTTTGAGCAGCAAGCTTTACCTGGGAAATTATCTGTGTTGTGGTTTGATTTGATTCTTCTTTGCTTCATGTGATTGGCGATTGTGTTTAATTTCCGCAATTTATTTGTAGAAGCGATTCAGTATCTAGATTTAGTACATTGTTAGATCGGATTGAATCCATGATATACATATTGTTTGTATAATTTCTACACATATTTTTATTGGGTTTTACGGAATAAAAAAGGATCTTATTGGGTTTTACAGTCTAACAACAGATATTCAAGTAGATTTTCTTAACTACTAATCTTATATATGCTCAAACAACCTAAATCCATCTTAACTCTGGATCTATCAACCGCCGAGAGAGATCGAATCTCTCGAGGTGCAAACATTTCCTCAAGTTTTTCACTCAAAAAATATGTTTCCACCACTAGACATTTGATCCCTCTCAACGTTTGATAGATCCAAAGTTAATATGGATCTAGGTTGGTCATATATATACACACATAATATATATTAATAATATCAATTATATGACAATATTAGAATAATAATTTATCTATTTATTTTAAATTATGATATATTAAATATTGAAAAACCACAATTTTTAAGGTATATTTTTAATCATTTAATATGAAAATTAATATATGATATGGAATTAAAGGATTAAAAAATTTAATTTTTGATAAATTTGATCTCTCTTTGTACTTGATATATTTAGGCTTAAAATGGATAAGATAAATATACAATGGTATATATCTCAATTTAAATAGTGTTAATTTTTTTTTTTTTGTGGTGTATATGGTTCAAGTTATTATAATTTTAAAATAATGAGGATTTATAGATTTGAGATATCATACATAGTAATGATTTAGGTGAGAGTAGGAGCTGAGTTTATTAAATTGTTTATAAAATTATACATCTAGTAATAATTTCTAACTTTATGATGAAATTCAACTTGAATGAAGCTTTAAGAGGAAAATTATATAGTGATATGAAGGCAATGATAGTTGTATTCCCCTTAACCTTAACAATGTAGAGATTTAAATTATATTAAAAGTAAAAAAATATCCTAGTCAAGACATTTTAATGGTGTGTGTCGTTATTGTCTTTTAGTAAATTAATACTTTATATGATCAAAAAACATAATTACATTGATGTAGCAACTGTCCATCTTAGGACTTTGACACTGACTTGAAAGAAGAAACTAACATGGATTTGACTGACTCAACAGAATCACCTGACTTAGGGATTGCCTTCAGAGCGACTTTTCTTTCCTCTCTTTCTCACAACCTTGGTCCTACTTATAGGAGGCAAATAAACCAAGGTAAATTTCATGTTTTCGTTGAGAGCCTAAGGATATTCCTTGTCAGATCCAGAAGATGCAGATTCATGATTATGCTTCAACATACTCAAAGAGACATATTTAATTACCAACTCCCTGTTTGCACGGGGGATTAGGATTCCAGTTGAATCCTCATAAAATTGACGAGTAGCGGCATTATGATCTTTATCCACTAGAATCATATCATCCTCGATGTCCTAATCCTCTTGATCATAAGTAGAAGAAGGCTCACCCTCCAGAGGGGGTCGTTCACAAGGTTTCTAACTTTTAGATTTAGATTTTTTATTGTGTCACTTCTTGATGGAGATTGGTAGAGGGAAATAATTTTGTAAATGGCCAGTTTGAAGACAAACACTGCAATGAAATGTAGTATTCTCATAATCCAGAGATCTATTCCTATGGTAATCACCAATTTTTAAATTTATTTGGTCTAAAAACCATTTTCTAATGTCAATTTCCACACATCTTCTTTCTTATTTGTACTGGCCATACTTCCCTTGAGAGGTATCTATGGTAATACAACGACCCAAGGAATTACCTATGCCCTCAAAAACTAGAAAGTGCCAGAAATGGTAAGAAAATTATTTATTTGAACCTGTTAGGAATATGTAATTTATTAGCAAGATTGGCAGAGTCCAATTACAGAAACAACATCGTTTCAACCAACTTTTGGATTCTAGGATCTAGCCCTCCTGAATCCGGAGAGGGATCTCTCCAATAAGTGCAAAGATGGATATGTCTTTGAAGTTTGGGATAATTATATTAGGCTAGTTATGAAGTCCAAAGGTTTTTCTTGTTTTTTGGATGGTTGAGCATGATTGCTGTTAGAGGAGAAAAGTACCAAAGGTAAAGAGGTTCAAAAGTGAGAAGTTGCAAGCAAAAGAGTAAGTTTTAGTCAAAAAGAAAGATGATAGCAGGTTTTCAGTCCATTGGGCTATGGAGTCATAAGAGGATTTAATTGAAACAATCAGGTTCAAGAGTGGTCTATGGGGCAAGTCATCTATGCCTAAGGATCTCTTTAAGGTTTTATTTATGGAATGGAATGATACATCAAGAAGGGGAAATAAACAGATGTAGAACAAAGAGCAGCCCAGGATCTGGTAAGTACTTTGAAAATAGCCAGCCTTTGACCAGACACTTAAGGAAAACATGAAAGAAAACTAGGATCTGGTAAGTACTTTGAAACTAGCCAACCTTTGATACACTTCCAATAGAAAACATATAAAAACTAAGGGAAACTTGAAGGCAAACTTTGGAGTAGAAGCTAGTGGGCCGGGCTCACCACAAATCCTCTCCTAGATCTTCTTTACTTGGCTACTTCCAAGACAATCACAGAGATAACACAGAATGGCCTAAGATCTGGTAAGTACTTTGAAACTATCCAACTTTTAACACATTCTAAGGGAAACAATCAAACAGTAATGCAAACAAGACTAGGACCATGGCTCACCATATCTTCCTCAGTTCATATTCACACAACATATACTGAAAGTAACATTTAAAAATAATATTCAGCTAAGACAAGAGGACGAGGGAACGCCAGCATTCCTATGCTTAAACTGAATTAAATCATTTCCAAATAACACAGTTGAAAGAAAACATTTAAATAAATATTTTTCAGCCAGAGAAGGTTACTGGTATATAGTAGGTCCTAACACTGTTTAAACTGTTCTTTACAGAAGAATATGAAACATAATGAAAACAGAAACGAAATCACAAGTTACAATAAGAATAACATCACCGTCGACATAGACCAGGATCCCATAAATCAACATGTATTGATGCTCCAAACCAGTTACAATCTTCAAGTACAGTGTGTTAATTCATCTTTCTTTCACAACCTAACTTATCTGTTACAAGAAGAGCTCCAAGAGCCAGTGAATCACTATTTACAATTAGGAGTCTTCAACTCAATTACATTACAATGTTCAGCAATAATATCAAAAACCAACCCCTCACTCATCTTCTACTGAAGTATTTATAGAAGGATGAGGAGGTGAGATATGATTAAAGATCTCGAATACAATTAATATAGAGTTAATGTTTCCTTGGCCCTTGGGAGGCTCAATGAAGAAACTGTACAGGTGTTTAACTGTATTAATTGGTTTATACTTATGAATTAAGCTCGGCGGGAGATTTTGTTGACCTTTGAGGCTTTGTGTGATGCTAGGGTTACTCTGCAGACATCCTTTCATTAAATTCCTAGTAGAAGTAACTCTTTGGCTGCGTCGAGGCAAAATATCTGATCCTGATCAATAAATTCCGTTCCTGATTGAATACTTTGAGGCACAGGTGGCGCTTTCGTCGCTGGGAGGAATCAATTTGCCCTAAATTGTGGCGGTGGAGGTCTTCTGTCAGTTAAAACACTTTAGGTTTTCCTTTAAACTGTGTTTTAGATTGGGGATTAGGCTTTTGATAACAGTCTTAGCCGTAATCCCCACTAATCTGACCATTAATTCTCTGTTCTGGTTCATCCTGGTCTTCGACACTGATAATCTTTGACTGTGCCTGTTTCATGGTTTTCTTGCTGTCGTGCCGGGCTGCGCAGGGTTTATAAGGCATCAATGCCTGAGAAAACATCGATGAAACATGCATTTCAACCCTGTGGATGATTTCCTTTGACGAATCGAAAACAGGAGGATCGTCACCCTCCTTCTCTGAATCTTCATTGGAAACCACAAAAAATGATTTAAACCCTGCACAATACGAGAACTTATTAAAAAATCCTGCTTTTATAGGTTTTGTTGCAATGGAAGGCATGGAGGAAGCATGGCCATCAGATGGCATCATCCGACGGTCGGGATTTAATCTCAGAATGGTCGAAAAAGCATGGGGGAAGGAGGATTAGATCAGAGCCGTCGATTCGCGCTGAGATCGACGGTCGGGGATGACTGCGAGGGGGTTCGGGTGTACGAAAGAAAAATCTTGGGGGTATGCCCCCGCAGTGAAACTGCGCTGTTGATCTGGATTAGTTTGGACGGTCAAGATGGAATTAGGGGATGTTGAAAGTCAAACAGAGGGGAATCGTTGACTGGGCAACGGAATCGGGCGATGAAATATGGGCCGTCGATCTACAGATTAGATCGACAACGGAGATTGATTTTCCGCTGTACGAAGGCCTGTTTTATCGTGCACGCACCTTTGTTATCCATCGAGCAACTTTGGCTAGCACTCACCGTTGGATCAGTGGGCCCAGATCGAACGGCGGAGATCGATTTCGCTGGGCATCCTGGTCCGGACTATAACGCGTGATGAATGACAGTTGCACGACGGTTTTCAAATCGTAGAAGGGACACACGTTACACAACAGATGGAATCGCTGGCCAATGGAAGAAAACAGATTTTGGCCCGAAGGTGGTGCGAAAGAAACCAGGCGGGTTTGGGAAACAGCGCACGGATGGGGGGGTCCACAGGGATGGCGCGCTCCGAACCGTCCGATCTGTGGGGCAGATCGACGGTCGAGATCACTCCATAATTCATATGGGCGGAAGACTTTGGAAATGAATTTAAAACCCAAAAACACGAATTTACAAAGGTTTTTAATGGTTTTGGCAGTGAAATATTATTGGAAAGGATAAGTGCCTGACGGGTTGAGCAGTTGGTTCTGGCGCTCGGGTGCATGGATGAAAAAAAGGATTAGAGACTTAGACCGAGGGGCTAAAGTCTAGAACATAGGAAAATATGCATTTTCTATGGTTTTTGAATGATCTTTTAAGGGAATCAAAGGTTCCGATAAGGCTAAGAAGAGGTCTTAGACCTTATAAAATGGGTTTCATGAAAGGGAAAAAGGAAGAGTCATGAAATTGTGGGGTTTTCATGGGAAAAGGGGGGATAGAAAAAGAGGTTAATTTGACAGAAAAGGAAGGGAAAAAAGGGGTCTGCAGCAGTATTTGGCTTTGGATTTTTGTAGGATTTCAGAGGTTTTTAGGATGCAAAACAGCAGTGTGGGATCTGGACAGAGGCATGAGGCCTTCAAGAGTCTTCAAGAGCCAACGATTTTTAATAGGGAAAAATTGTTCCTTGAAGGCTCAAGACATATTTAGCCACCTTTGGTATATTCAAATTTTACCGGTGGCTAACAGTGGCTCCACTTGGGGATGGTGCCTTCTTGAAGGCATTAAGAATTCGGACTTCATTTCTCTGGGAGGCTGACTTGTGCCTGATCCATTATTTTCTCTGGGACGTTGACCATGTGCCTCATCCTTTGTATTGCTCTTCTTTCGCTGGATGATCTTGCTTTGCTTCTAAAAAATAATATCAGTTATGAAAAAATAATGGGCCTCATCAATACAAATTTCTACCTACCCAATCCTACTGATCTAACATTTTTTCTTCATCTGAGTGCACTTGGATTGGCAAACTCTTTTCACAACATTTTATTCTTTTGAAAGCATAAAAACTAATCTAATTCTACTCCTTATTTCTCCCTGAACTCAGATTAAACAGTTGAGCTCAGATATTTCTCTACCTAATCTACTGTCTGTTGGGATTAAACTGTCCAACAGACTTTCATTCTCTAAATTCTACAACAAAAATTTAAAAACAGTCAAGTCAAGATTAAGATGTTTGACTTGCTGTGATCTATGGCATAAAAACAAGCTGCACATAGATTATTATTTGCAGAAAATTAAAATCAAAATGGAAGGCTTAAGATCTGAAAGTCTCTCATCATGGCCTTCTGTTTTCTTCACAGCTCTGTTTTTGCTTTGTTTTTGAGTTGTCTTTGCTTTTCTTCTGGTTCAGATTTTGAGCAAATTAGAACCAGTTTCTCTCTTTATATGACTCAGAAAATAAAACAGTTTTGAGTCATCTCCCTTTGGAAACTTTGGTTTAGATTTTGAGTTTGTTTGAACCTTCAATTTCTATCCTAATCTATCTATTGATAAGCCAAGATTGAACAGTTTGGCAAATCGAATTCACTATCCTATCAACAGAAAAATTTAAAGCTAATTAGTCAAGATTAAACAGTTTGACTAACTAGAAGTGTGTTTTTGAGGAGTGGCATTTGAGCTTGCACACTTTTAGATTTGTTTCTTTTTTGGCATGGGGCTTTTCCTTTCTTGTTTTCGTTTCTGCCCTCTTTTCTTTCTTTTCTTTGTTTTTGTATTTTTTTGATTCTTCATAACTTTGAATGGAATGGAAGATGGAATATTCATAATGGAAAAAAGATAAAAAGGCTTCAAAATATAAAATGGATCAAGAGAAGTAATGCTTAAGAATCCTGCCATTGACGGGACCTCCAAACAATTCTGTTCCATCCAGTTCCTGTAAGAAAAATGCATTATTACCAGCAACTGAATGAATAGAGTAAGGGCCAAGCCATAAGTTGTCAAATTTTCCATGCTTGCCCTTTTATTCCCTCCTTGAGTCCCACTTTAAAACTTTGTCCCCAATCTTGAAATTACTGGCCTTTGTTCTTCTGTCAAAAAGCCTTTTGATGCTGTCCTGTTTCTGCAATGCTTTGTTATACACTTCCTCTCTGGTCTGCTGAAGATGAATGGTCTGATTTATTCTTCTGGTCATGTCATTTTCTTCAGTCTGCAACTCTTGAATCAACTTCATAACTGGTACACCAAGGCTATTTGGAAAAATTGCATCAGTACCATACACAAGCTGGAAAGGTGACATACCAATAGATTTCTTCAAAGTCAATCTGTCAGCCCAAAGTGCATGAATCAGCTTTGTGTGCCAAGAATTTTTGTTGTCCTCCAACAGTTTCTTGATTATGTTTACTAAGATTTTGTTGGAAGATTCCGCAAGTCCATTACCCTGAGGGTAATAGGCCATGGAATGCCCCAATGTTATCTGATAATTATGATAGAACTCAACCATCTTCTTTGATCCAAATGCTGCCGCATTATCAGTGATGATCTTGGTAGGACAACCAAATCTGGAGAGAATATTAGTCTCAATGAATTTTATAATAATAGAGTCATTGGCTTGCCTACAAGGTATGGCTTCTATCCACTTAGTGAAGTAGTCTGTGGCTGTGAGAATCCATCTATGCTAGGCAGAAGATGGTGGATGGATTTCTCCTATGAAGTCAAGTCCCCACTATTGAAAAGGAGCTTCAACATTGATTGGATGCAGAGGAAGGGGTAGCAGTTTTCTTTTGCCCTCAAATAGTTGGCACTTATGGCAAGCAATGATCATCTTGTGTATATCATAAAAAAGAGTAGGCCAATAGAAACTAGCCCTCAAAATTTTGTTGGTTGTTGACTTCCAGTACAAATGACCACCACACTCTCCTTCATGGAATTCCTACTTAACCTTCTCTGCATCAAACTCAGGAAAAAATTTAAGCAATATACCGCTTGCATTTTTCCAATAAAGACATCTATCTATAATGCAATAGTTTACTGCTTTCAGCTTCAAGAACCTTGCCTTTGTTTTTGTCGAACCAAGAGGTGTATTTAAATTGAGCAAAACATAAACAATATTAGCATACCAAGGAAAATTCATAAAATGATCTTCAACAATGGGAGTTGAGAGTTCTTCTTGGTTATCCAAAGCATTAATCATATTAATATCGAGAACTTCACAATTTGACTCAACCATTAATTTAGCTAGACCTTGGCCTTTGATTAGCTTAGTGGGTTTTATCTCTAAATCACATTCAAGAATAGCAGCAATCCACTTACCTCTCTTACCGTCTGGGTCTTGCGTTAGAATGTCCTTAACAACTAAATTTGGGACAAAGGCAATGATGTGTGAGTGAAGGATGTATACCCTGAAGTCTTTTAAAGCCTTAACCAAAGAAAAAGCTTGCTTCTCCATGATGTTATACTTCAATGGGGCATCCCTAAATGCGTTACTAAAGAATGCAATAGGTTGCTCTTGTCCTTGTGGATTTTTCTGTAAAAGGACAACAGCTATGGTATGTTCTGATGCGAATGAGAAGATATAAAAATCCTTTGAAAAATCAGGACTTATTAGAACCGGTGTTTTGGTTAATGCTTGTTTCACCAGCTCAAAGGATGTCTTTGCTTCCAAGGTCCATTTTACCCCCTGCTCCTTCTTCAACATGTTTGTGGTATTCCTAAGGAGCTCAGCTAAGTTAGGGATGAACCTTCTCAAAAAGTTAATCTTCCCAATGAAAGATTGCAACTCCTTGATGTTTCAAGGATGAGAGATTTGCAATATGGCCTCAATCCTCTTTGGATCTATCTTTATACCCTCCTCAGAAATAATGTGCCCAAGAAGTTTACCTTCTTGGAGACCAAATAGTGTCTTCTTAGGGTTTAAAGATATTCCAAACTTTATGCATTTCTCGAAATTTTTTCTCAAATGTTCTAAGTGTTCTTCATCTGTTTTTGAAAACATAGTTACATCATCAAGATAGATAATGATGAAGAAGCCTAGTTCCTCCGAGAATGCTATGTCCATGGCTCTCTGAAAGGTTGCTCCAGCATTCATTAGACCAAAGGGCATTTTCACATACATGAAAGTGCCCCAGGGTGTAGTAAAGGCTGTCTTTAATTGATCATCAGGGTGAACTAAAATCTGATTATACCCTGAATAGCCATCCAACAAAGAAATTATTTTAGACCCTACCACCCTTTGTAAAATATGATCCATTTTTGGTAAAGGGTAGTTGTCTTTCAATGAAGCTTTGTTTAAATCTCTAAAATCTATACAAAGCCTGATTTCCCCAGTCTTCTTCCTAACAGACACCAGATTAGATACCCATTCAGAATATCTAATAGGGACAATAATACCAGCATCATACATCTTCATGATTTCCTTCTTAACCAAAGGCAGCTGTACAGGGTTTATTCTGCGCAGTTTCTATTTGAATGGTTTTTGGTTTTCTTTAAGACGGATTTTGTGCTGTATTATTTCAGTGTCATAGGACTTAAGATCTTCATAACTCCAAGCAAAAACATCAGAAAATTCTTTGAACAGCTCTATGTATTTGAGTTTAATGTGAGCTGGAAAAGTTTTGGACAGTTTAATCATCTTCGGTTTCTCCTCACTGCCTATATTGCATTCCTCTACTTCAGTCTCTACAGGTTCCAGTTTAGGTTTGTTGGCCACATCATTAAAATCAAACAACTCTTCTAAAGGTGTTAGACCACTTGGAAAACTTTCATCTTTAGAATGCAGATTTTCTAATTCCTCTGTTTCTGATTCTGCACTCAATTCTATTTTGTTTCTAAGTTTGCTAGTCTGAAGGTTAATATTGACAAGCTCAGAAGAAGGTTCTTCTTCACCAAGAAAATTTTCTTCACTGCAGTCTGTATCATAGTCTGAGTCTGAGCTATGCGGCTCAAATTCATTTTTGAATTGCATGAAGTCTTCTATTTGTTTATCTCCATCAAACACCTGCCAATATTTTTTATTATCAGGCACAGCTGGTCTAAATTTTATCTGAGTTGAGCAATCTTTGGTCTCATATGGTGTTAAACATGTTCTAGCTGCAGAGGCTAAATTGTGGGCTATAAGATTTCTTTTCCTCGGGACAAAACTCAGGTTATACTCCTCAAATTTTTTCAAAAGATCCATGACATCATTCCGATAGGCCCTAAGTCTAGGATGATTTGAATTATACTCCCCATTTACCTCCCTAATGATTAACTTAGAATCCCCATACACATTTATTTTCTTGGCTCCTAACTTTTTTAACAAATGTAAGCCTAAGAGCAGGGATTCATACTCCGCTATGTTATTAGAACACTGAAAGTTCAACTTGCAAGAAATGCATTCTGTGTGTTTGCTTTCAGTGTTAGTAATCCAGACACCTGCACCAGCATTAGTCTTAGTGCATGACCCATCAAAAAAAATACTCTAGAGAGGATCATTATCAGTTTTATTTGTTCGGTGAATGTCCTCTGTATGATTTGATTCCTCAAGTTTTTCAATACGTTGAGGAATGTTTTCTTTGCTGTCAAATTTTAACAACAATGGACTTATGACTTGTAAATCGAGACCTGTGTTTTGTTTGCCAATATTTTCAAGTGTAGCAAACTATTTTGACACTTCAGTGTTGTGCTCCTCTTCCTCCCTATCAGCCATCGATCTTGTTAAAGTGATTTGTTCACTAAGTGTTTCGTCATTAAACATGATAAAAGAATCGAGGCCTGTATTGATAGAATAGATAGGAGATTTTTGTGGTCCGTCTTGACTTGTAACTGTGTATTGCATATGGGACTCCCTGTAAAGTCTTCTGGTCTGATTGAAAACAGGGATAGTCGCATAGGTCATGTCCATTTGCATGGTCCCTTGTAACTTAGCCCCCCAAGATCTTGATAATAACATTCCATACTTCGGGGGTACATCAGCCACAACAATATCCATAACTAAAGACTTGGCTGGAATCTGGGCTAAGTTAACACAGAGGTCTTTGATCAATCTTAGACATTTTACTCTGCTTGAGTCAAAGGAGTAAAGGTATTTATAAGGTTTGGTGATTTCAAGACCCAGGCTCTCCATTACAGCTTTTGGCATTAAATTATGAGAAGCCCCTGAGTCATGCATAGCGTTGTGTAGAATTTTGTCATGAACGTTCAAAATTACATAAAAGGGAGGGACATGTCCCTCTTGAAACTTACCTTCAATCTTTGGACCAAAAATAAGCTATGGCTGGTTGTCATTAGGATTGAGTGTATCCTCATTTTCTTCTATGTTTAAAGCCTTCAAAATTCGGGTCTTATATACATGTTGGGCAGCCAACTTAGTGAGGGGAACATAGATTTTAATCTTTGAAATTTCTTGCTCCGGGCTGAAAGGATTTTGATTCTTTAAAGCACTTGTTTCAACCTTATTAGCTGTCACTTTATCAGCAACAACAACTTGCTGATTGGTTCTATTTACACTTGTCACAACAGTTGAAACAGGAGTACTAGATGAAGTGTTAGTACTACTAATGTCTGCACTCTGTTTTTCAAGATTTTGAGTATCTTTCTCTTTACCTTTACCAGAATTAACAGCCACTGTTTTATCCCTTTGTTTAACCGTTTTAGACTTGGTTGTAGTGCTGTTTTGAGAAGATTTGTCAGAGGTTTTGGTGTTGGGGGTTTGTTGACCAGATTTACTTCTGAGTTCATATTCTTTTGAAGGTTCTGTGATGGCATTTTCCATGTCTTGACAGCAATTTTTATTATCATCTCTTTTGTCATCATAAGGTGTGTAAAGACCTTCTTTTCTATCATAATGAACCTCGAAGTCATCATCATCTACCCCAAATAGGTTCATATCATCTTCCTCTGTTATTTGATCTATTTCCTCAACCTCACTTACATAGTTTTGATGAAAGGGAGGAGTGATCTGCTGATCATCTTCCCTAGGTCTGTTAGGAGGTTGGTTCCTTCTAGCATTCTGATTCTGGTTTTAGTTTTTTTTTTGAGGAGCAGTTTGGTTTTGACTTGCTTGTGCTCTCTCAAGAATGCTCATTTTCTTCATCATTTCTTCCATCATTCTTTCCATCTTTGAGTTTGAGGTAGTAGGTGTGGATTCCTCTCTAAAAGATACTCTCTTTTCAGCTTTCATCCTTGCTCTCTTCTCCATTAGGTTGACTTCCACAGAAAGAGCACCTCTTTGCATGTCTTCAAGGGTCACAAAATCTCTCTCTCTGAGTGAATAGGTCATGTCAGAGTCAAACCCTTCAGGAAACTTGTTTAAGGCCGAGCCTTGTGGAGGTTTTAATTCTGGGGAAAGTGCATTATACACAATGTTAAATCTAGTACAATAGGCTTGTACACTTTCCCTGGGGTTTCTATGGAGATTGTTGTAGTCAGCAAGGACTTGGAGAGGATTCTCCCTCACTTCCCATTTGTTTAAGAATGTTTTATGGAAGCCTTGGAGATTTTTGATACTATGGGGGGCTAGGGCTTTAAACCATTTTCTTACTTCTCCCCCCAAAATTTGAGCAAATAATCTAATCTTGAAAGAATCATCATCAATTTCATTTCTGTCAAAGTAGTCATTCATCTTATCCACATGTTGTGATGCAGTTGTAGTATTTCTAGCATCATATAATGGAATTTTGGACTGATAGTCCTGTGGAAGATTGACTAATGGTACAGGAAGGACTAAGGGAGCATACCATGCTGCCATGATATGTGGTGGGGGTGGGTTTACAAGGGGTGGATTGACAAGAGGAGGTGTGGGATGAAGTGAAGTGGTTTTAGTGGTGGATGAAGGATGAAAAGAAGTGGATGGGACTGCAGTAGATTGCTGAGCTGATCTTGGATGAGAGATACCCAGATTATAAAGAAAATGTAAATCTGGAGGTGTTGTTTCTCTACTCCCAAGATGTTCACTTGTTTCAGGAGATGAAAGTGAAAACTCAGAATCTAATTGATCTAAATAATCAAGGGACCTTTTTCTAAATGGATTTAATAGGTCAGCTTGTGATTGTTGCAGAGCTGAAATATTTTTAGGAACTTAATTAGATCTTAAGGGTGATCTGAAAAAAATTGATAATTCTATCTTAGGAGACCTCCTAAGGATTCTTTCTGGGTTATCAACTATCTCAGGTGGATCAAGGTTAGGATGGGCTCTAGTGTGAATCTTTCTAGAAGCCACTATGCTGTGTTTTAGACCCAAATAATAAGAAAAGTTCAACCAAGTATGACAGTGCTTAAGAGGTTTAACTAATCTGTTTTCACAAGTTTAATCCAACAGTCCTCTAATTGAGATTTGAATGATATTATAATGATAAGGGTTCTTCCCAGTGGAGTCTTAAGGTCTGTTTAGGATTGTGGAGTCGCCAGGTGGAAAGTTTAGAATGTTTTCTAAGAGGTACGCTGTCCACCACAGTGCTTGTGAAACATCCCCTTTCAAGGATATCCCAAAACACAATAAACTCTAACCAGAGGTTGACTGGGAGAGCATTCACCAGATATGTCACCTCTTAAAAGAGGATGAGATCCGGAGGCTACCTGGCCCTTTCCAGACTCTGTCTGAGAGTATGAGGTAAAACACAACAAAAGGTAAGTGAAATGTAAGAGCAAGTGTTTTACTACCAATCTGAAATGTTTTTGGTTTTTTCTGAGTTCTTTTTATTTGTGTGGTTTCTAAGAATGTCCTAACTTTGCTTCAAAACTTAGCTACGGTTGTGAGACAAAGACAGTCTATTCTTATGGCTAAGCTAGCTGATTTTCAAGGTTAGATAAAGTCTTATGAGAATCCTAGGGTTGACCTAGATTGTCACTGATTCAAACAAGTTTCATCATGATTACCACTTCTTGGTAGTGCTTGAAAAAGCTGCTTTTTACTCTCAAAGTTTTATAGGAATGGAAATGATTCTGGGTTCTAATTCCCAGCGGAGTCACCAGAAATGTTAGTTCCTGGTGGCTCAGCTGCAAAATGGAGCAATTATCATGAAACCAGAGATTTTCAGTTATACTTCCCCAGCGGAGTCGCCAGAAATGTTAGGAATCTGTAATTTATTAGCAAGATTGGCAGAGTCCAATTACAGAAACAACATCGTTTCAACCAACTTTGGGATTCTAGGATCTAGCCCTCCTGAATCCAGAGAGGGATCTCTCCAATAAGTGCAAAGATGGATATGTCTTTGAAGTTTGGGATAATGATATTAGGCTAGTTATGAAGTCCAAAGGTTTTGCTTGTTTTTTGGATGGTTGAGCATGATTGCTGTTAGAGGAGAAAAGTCCCAAAGGTAAAGAGGTTCAAAAGTGAGAAGTTCAAGCAAAAGAGTAAGTTTTAGTTAAAAAGAAAGATGATAGCAAGTTTTCAGTCCATTGGGCTATGGAGTCATAAGAGGATTTAATTGAAACAATCAAGTTCAAGAGTGGTCTATGGGGAAAGTCATCTATGCCTAAGGATCTCTTTAAGGTTTGATTTATGGAATGGAATGATACATCAAGAAGGGGAAATAAAAAAATGTAGAACAAAAAGCAGCCCAGGATCTGGTAAGTACTTCTAAAATAGCCAGCCTTTGACCAGGCACTTAAGGAAAACATGAAAGAAAACTAGGATTTGGTAAGTACTTTGAAACTAGCCAGCCTTTGATACACTTCCAATAGAAAACATATAAAAACTAAGGGAAACTTGAAGGAAAACTTTGGAGTAGAAGCTAGTGGGTCGGGCTCACCACAAATCCTCTCCTAGCTCTTCTTTACTTGGCTACTTCCAAGACAATCACAGAGATAACACAGAATGGCCTAAGATCTGGTAAGTACTTTGAAACTATCTAGCTTTTAACACATTCTAAGGGAAACAATCAAACAGTAATGCAAACAAGACTGGGACCAGGGCTCACCATATCTTCCTTAGTTCATCTTCACACAACATATACTGAAAGTAACATTTAAAAATAATATTAAGCTAAGACAACAGGACGAGGGAACGCCAACATTCCTATGCTTAAACTGAATTAAATCATTTCCAAATAACACAGTTGAAAGAAAACATTTAAATAAAGATTTTTCAGCCAGAGAAGGTTACTGGTATACAGTAGGTCCTAACACTGTTTAAACTGTTCTTTACAGAAGAATATGAAACATAATGAAAACATAAACGAAATCACAAGTTACAATAAGTATAACATCACCGTCAACATAGACCAGGATCCCATAAATCAGCTTGTATTGATGCTCCAAACCAGTTACAATCTTCAAGTATAGTGTGTTAATTCATCTTTCTTTCACAACCTAACTTATCTGTTACAAGTAGAGCTCCAAGAGCCAGTGAATCACTATTTACAATCAGGAGTCTTCAACTCAATTACATTACAATGTTTAGCAATAATATCAACAACCAACCCCTCACTCATCTTCTACTGAAGTATTTATAGAAGGATGAGGAGGTGAGATATGATTAAAGATCTCAAATACAATTAATACAGAGTTAATGTTTCCTTGGCCCTTGGGAGGCTCAATGAAGAAACAGTACAGGTGTTTCCCTATATTAATTGGTTTATACTTATGAATTAAGCTCGGCGGGAGCTTTTGTTGACCTTTGAGGCTCTATGTGATGCTAGGGTTACTCTGCATACATCCTTTCATTAAATTCTTGGCAGAAGTAACTTTTTGGCTACGTCGAGGAAAAATATCTGATCCTGATCAATAAATTTCGTTCCTGATTGAATACTTTGAGGCACAGGTGGTGCTTTGGTCACTGGGAGGAATCAATTTGCCCTAAATTGTGGCGGTGGAGGTCTTCTGTCAGTTAAAACACTTTAGGTTTTCCTTTAAACTGTGTTTTAGATTGGGGATTAGGTTTTTGATAACAGTCTTAGCCGTAATCCCCACTAATCTGACCATTAATTCTCTGTTCTGGTTCATCCTGGTCTTCGACACTGATAATATTTGACTGTGCCTGTTTCATGGTTTTCTTGCTGTCATGCCGGGCTGTGCAGGGTTTATAAGGCATCAATGCCTGAGAAAACATCGATGAAACATGCATTTCAACCCTGCGGATGATTTCCTTTGACGAATTGAAAACAGGAGGATCGTCACCCTCCTTCTCTGAATCTTCATTGGAAACCACGAAAAATGATTTAAATCCTGCACAATACGAGAACTTATTAAAAAATCCTGCTTTTATAGGTTTTGCTGCATTGGAAGGCGTGGAGGAAGTGTGGCCATCGGATGGCATCATCCGACGGTTGGGATTTAATCTCAGAATGGTCGAAAAAGCATGGGGGAAGGAGGATTAGATCAGAGCCGTCGATTCACGCTGAGATCGACGGTCGGGGATGACTGCGAGGGGGTCCGGGTGGACGAAAGAAAAATCTTGGGGTTATGCCCCCGCAGTGAAACAACACCATTGATCTGGATCAGTTTGGACGGTCAAGATGGAATTAGGGGATGTTGAAAGTCAAACAGAGGGGAATCATTGACTGGGCAATGGAATCAGGCGATGAAATATGGGTCGTCGATCTACAGATCAGATTGACGGCGGAGATTGATTTTCCGCTGTACGAAGGCCTGTTTTATCACGCACGCACCTTTGTTATCCATTGAGCAACTTTGGCTAGCGTTCACCGTTGGATTAGTGGGCCCAGATCGAACGACGGAGATCAATTTCGTTGGGCATCCTGGTCCGGACTATAACACGCGATGAACGACGGTTGCACGGTGGTTTTCAAATCGTAGAAGGGACACGTGTCACACAGTGGATGGAATCGCTGGCCAATGGAAGAAAACATCTTTTGGCCCGAAGGCGGTGTGAAAGAAACCAGGCGGGTTTGGGAAACCACGCACGGATGGGGGGGTCCATAGGGATGGCGCGCTCCGAACCGTCCGATCTGCGGGGCAGATCGACGGTCGAGATCGCTCCATAATTCATATGGGCGGAAGACTTTGGAAATGAATTTAAAACCCAAAAACAAAAATTTACAAAGGTTTTTAATGGTTTGGGTAGAGAAATATTATTGGAAAGGATAAGCGCCCGACAGGTTGAGCAGTTGGTTCTGGCGCTCGGGCGCATGGACAAAAAAAAGGATTAGAGACTTAGACCGAGGGGCTAAAGTCTAGAACATAGGAAAATATGCATTTTCTATGGTTTTTGAATGATATTTTAAGGAAATCAAAGGTTCTGATAAGGCTAAGAAGAGGTCTTAGACCTTATAAAATGGGTTTCATGAAAGGGAAAAAGGAAGAGTCATGAAATTGTGGGGTTTTCATGGGAAAAGGGAGGATAGAAAAAGAGGTTAATTTGGCAGAAAAGGAAGGGAAAAAAGGGGTCTGCAGCAGTATTTGACTTTGGATTTTTGTAGGATTTCAGAGGTTTTTAGGATGAAAAACAGCAGTGTGGGATCTGGACAGAGGCATGAGGCCTTCAAGAGTCTTCAAGAGCCAACAATTTTTAATAGGGAAAAATTGTTCCTTGAAGGCTCAAGACATATTTAGCCACCTTTGGTATATTCAAATTTTACAGGTGGCTAACAGAACCCAAATTGGAAGCTTGGTAATGACTTCTATGGAGGGATCGAAATTTGGAAACCAAGGGGTTATGAACATATCAATGTTACCCCAAAACCAAGGTCCACTGGTTAGGGCCTTCTAGTAATATTTTGATTCAATGAACAACACTATAAAGAAACCATTGGATAATAAGATATCGTTTCACTTCTTAGTTTAGGTCACATGTATCCACTTAGAAATGTATGTTTTATGTGGCCCTAAGCCATTGAAGAAACCAATGAGCCCTGTCTCAGAGTAGAATTGAAGGTAGTCCTTCAGAGTTGGGTGCAAAATTTCAACCGAGGGGACATCTTCAATTTTTTATACTTGGAATGACCTAGGTGTTTCCTAGGGTTGTTGAGATTTGGGTCTTGACTTGAGGGAATCCCTAAAGGAAAGAGGCTTTGAAGTCGAAGATGCCCCACTACCCCTGGAACGTCATTCAGGCACACAACATTATAGATAGAGGCATCCTTTGCAATGCCATAATATTTGAGTGCCTGATTCATCTTAAGTTGAATTCCTTTATAAAGGAGCCTCAACAAACCCACCTGAATTCATGTCAACTCTTTATTTTTGTTTGCGAGCGTGAATACACCATCAACTTCATTGACCAGAATGAAGACAAATTTTCTAGACATAGAATGACATGTTGTTCATGAAGAATATATGTAATTTATTTTGTGAAAAATATGACTCTTATCTCTCTCTCTCTCACACACACATTCAAAAACCAATGTAAATCCATTTTAACTCTCTCATGCACAAGGGATAAACATGGAAAATTTAAGGATGAAATTAGGGAATTATAATTTTGGTTGGGACTTTTGTGAAAAAAGTTTAAATACACATAGCCCCAAATATATATATCCCATGTGAATTTGTGTGGGGAGAAGAAGTAAATCATTTTGGCCTTGTAAAATTTGAAGTATATCCTTCTACTCAACTTGTTTTTTTGGTAATGTCAATTATTCAAATGTATTTGAACCTAATTTTATGGCAATGTAAAATATTTAGAATTATTTCATGGCTGTAGATTCCATGTGCACTTTATTAGACTTTTCAATTTGCCAAGGTTTGTTGGGATGACATTTTTATAATAATGATTTCATCCACACTTCATGGAAACAAGGGTTGTAGGGGAACTGTTTTGTCCCTATTTAAGGACCATGACAATGGAGGTTGAAAAAAAAGTTGCATTTTTTCTTCTTATTCATCTTGGTTCTTCCTATCTCAATCAATGTTGAGTGACCTATGTGAGAAAATAAAACCATAAGTTCTATCTATTGTTTAAATTTGTAGATGTGGTCAGTCTTTATAATATTTGTGTTATTGAAAAATGAATTGTATTTTGCAAAAATTATGAAGCATGTTATTCATGCTTGCAAGAAAAATATTATAAGGTTGATCAAAGAACGGGAAAATAAAAAATTTTGAATTTGAATTTTTACCTCCACAAAGACGAAGTCAGCTCTCCAAGGATAAAGTTGGCTACCCAAAATATGTATCCCTTCGCATGGAAGAACAACTATAAATAGAGCATATTTTCTCTCCAAAAGATACAATTCAAATATGATATGAGGCTCGTTGATCTGAGGCAAGACAATGCATAATTCTGAGACTAATATTTTGTGGAACAACTTGTTGATCTAAGGCTAATATTCTATGGAACATCTCATTGATCTAAGGCTAATAATTTGTGGAAAAATGAAAAATTCTAAGGCTAATATTCTATGGAAAACTGCACACTCCCGAGGCTTGTTTCTATGGTAAATAGTCCAGACCCTGAGGCTTGTTTCAGAGGAAAAGGAGTCGATACTTTGAGACTTATATCAGAGGTAAAGGGTTGAGACCCTAAGGCTTGTTTCAAGGGTAAAGGGGTCAATAATCTGAGCCTTATATTAGAGTTAAAGTGTCGAGACCCTCAGGAATACATCAGAGGAAAGGGGTCGAGAATCTTCTGTGGAAAAAGGCGGACCTATGTGCCATTGTGTGAATTCTAAAGAAGACCTAGAGGACATGTTGCAAATCTTATTTAGATGGAAAAAATGGATGGTTGACTTGGTATTTAGTGTTTAACCATATTGTTGGTTAGTTGAATTTGATGTATCTCTTATTGCATTGATTATCTATGGAAAAGGTTGGTTTGGTTTTTCCCCATTGTGTGGTTTCCTAAGGTAATAACATTTGTTATTTTTGTGACCATATATTTATCATCCTATTTTCTTATTTACTATATGGTTGATTTCTTCTGTGTAATTATTGAATGATGGAACTAATTAATAAGAATGAGAAAAGTATCACAAACATCAAAGATAATTATCAGTTAAGAAGACCTTGTGAAAGTCAACATGGTATCAAATCCATTGGGTGAAAGAGAAAACCTAATCTTGAAGAATAAGGGATCCCTTATCTGAGTCTTAAGAGGATCAAATCCAAGTATGACCAAGTACCTTATGAGATCCAATAATTTGGTATGAAATATGCCCTAGTTTATATGCTAGAAAGAAAAGGTGGTGTAGTTATAATATTATATTAACATTATGGGTATTGAATAGACCTCAAAAATGTGATCTTATTGTCTTATTTGCTATATGAATGTTGTATTCTGTGTAATTATTGAATGATGGAACTAATGAATAAGAATGAGAAAAATATCACAATCATCAAAGATAATTATCATTTAAGAGGACATTGTAAAAATCAACATGGTATTAGAGCCATTGGGTGAAGTATCAACACTAATATTAAATAATAAGGGATCCCTAATTTGAGCCTCATGAGGATAAAATCAAAGTGTGATCAAGCGCTTCAAGAGAGCTATGAATTTGGTATGAAATATTTCCTAGTTTCTATGTTGGAAAGAAAAGGTGGCGTAGCTATAATCTTATATTAAAGTTATAGGTCTTGAATAGACCTCATATATGTGATCCAAAGTCTCAAAATATGTCAGATATTGTGGATCAAAATCCTCTGTCCATCTAGGCTAAAAATATCAGATGGTATGAATTTTTCAAGAATATTTAACAGATGAAATTCCTCATATGGACGCAGCCACTATAATACCAAAGCCCTAATCTCATATTAGAAGGATTGTTTTGTAATCATGTTTCATTTGTATTGAAGGAAGGTCAAATGACCTCAAGCCTTGAATAGGCCAGGATATGCCTCAGTATAAATTGTCTTAGATCTTGGAGAAAAAGCTCTGCTAATATATTTGAAAGATTCATTAGGGGAATTTTGAGGTCTAAAATGTGCCTCCTAAGGAAATTATAAAATAATTGTGGAAATAATAAAATAATATTACATTACATTATCAAATTTTAGGGGGGAAAAGAAAAAACTATTTTTTCAACTTATCTCCCTATGGGTTTACTCAAATTTCGAGCGACAACACTCGTTGGATGCATAATTTTATTCCTCATCCAAGGAGTATCCATGTTGCATAATTTCGATGGGCCTTACTACATGAAAAATGAGAAATACATGAAAAATGTGATTGCAATCATGCTTTTTCATGTATTTCTCATTTTTCATGTAGCAGGGTCCATTGAAAGTATGAAACATGGATACTCCTTGGATGCAGAATTAAATTTTACATCCAACGAGTACTCCCGCTCGAAATCTGAGTAAAAACTTAGAGAGATAAATTGAAAATACGAGTTGAAAAAGTAAATTTACTATTTTATTATTTTTTAATCTTTTTACTTTTTTTCTCCAAAAATGGTGAATCATCCCCCATGGTTGACATCATCATCTTGAATCCTATTGGTTCTTATAAATTTCATTTTGGTTGTACATTTTTCTTAGGAGGCCCATTTTAGAATTATCTCCAAGAGATCGATATCATCCTTAGAATAATATTTTGCTAGGTTGAAGATCAAATATAGATTTTTATTCTTAAATAAGGCCAAGGTATGAAAACTCAAACTTAGTTCAAGATAAAAATGTCGCAAACATTCTCATAGATATATGAGAGGTTGAAATTCTTCAAACTGAATAAAAAAACATCCATTAATGTCTCTCAGAAATTCCTCTACTATTACATCTTGTTTTGGTTGGATCAACATTCTAGTAAGCATATTGTTCACAAACAGAGGATGAAGGTTCTTGACTATGTCAAGAAGATATCCAAAACTTTGCACAAATAAACGTTAACTAAATTCATCTAAAGACATACTTGTTTCAATATATTTCTTATTGTTGATATGATGTATAAATATAAGTTTCTAGTGATTATTTTCAAGAAAGATTACCTTTCAAAAGTCGATGCTAGTCTTTAGAGGAAGTTTTGTGAAGTTTGATCTCATCACAAGAAGTCACTTTCAAAACCTTAAGTGGCATTAAGATTGAAGTGTTCTTCGATTTGACATATTGCTCTAAAAAATAAGAATATTTGGAGTGAAAACTTTGCATCATCACTCAAATTTTTCATTTGAATTATTGCTAAACAAGCTCTATCTTTGTTGATATAGACTATGTGCACAAAATTGTTGAAGGTACATATATGATATTATGAGAAGCCATCAAATTATTACCATAAAAAACTTGATGGAACAAATTATTTGGAATTTGTAAGTTTTCACATATCTTGATTCATTGGTCATGACAAGATCATAAGGTTGAGTCCCTTCTCAAGGATGAGTATCAAAGAAACTTTCATATCTAGTATTGTTCCATCACAACATACCTAGGAAAGAACCTATTGGTTGTAAAAATAATTAATGACA
Source organism: Pinus albicaulis (assembly GCA_034641835.2). NCBI lineage: Eukaryota > Viridiplantae > Streptophyta > Pinopsida > Pinales > Pinaceae > Pinus > Pinus albicaulis. The sequence continues at coordinate 361,652,307 of CM076580.1, forward strand.
TATGTGTTGATCCCCTTCCATTTATTGATGTTATGAGTACCTAAATTTAATTCATAGTTTTGTTGCTACACTGAAAAAGGAAGAGCTACTTAACAATGGTGAGTTTCATCAATCTAGGGTTCTGGTATTTAAATAAGAAAGTCTAGGGTTTATGAACTCTAGTACACAAAATGGTTTGAACAAGAAAGCAATATTATGTATAGTGTTAGTACTAGAATTAGCACTTGGATTGTGACAAGCACCTAACTAGACACATATTATGCTTAAGGGATTTTCTTATAATTTAATTGAGCTTTTTGGAAAGTGGTTGAAACTCACATACACTAAAAAGGATTTTGAGAAAATAATAATCTCTCACACATATGAGGGCACTAGTGTATGATGTGGTAGCAAAATTGAGTTTGTAGCCTGATGGTTAGAAGAATGGAAGATAAATAGTGGATATGTAAAACAGAAGCCCACTGCTAAGAGGAAAGGGGGACAAAAATTCCAGATCTAAAATGTATAGTGAAAGAATGTTTTTAAAAGACTTACAAGAGTCTCACTTTACATTTAAAGAATCCCATTACAACGAATTCTTTTGACTAACATGACCTCATTAACCAGGAATTCTTGGTGAATCAAGGATGACAAAAACATATTAACATGCATGCTAGATCAAAAGACTTATAAAAACATGAGAGGGTTTAATTCCACCTCAAGGAATGCTTATGAACAATATTCAATTCATATTGAATTAGGAAATCTTGGAACAAGACTTAAAAAAATAGATCCATATGTCTTGGAGGTTCACAAGACTTATAAAAGCATAAGATAGAAATTTTATGATAAATCTGGAAAGAAAGATAAAGTATGTAAAAAAATAAGGGAAAATGATACACACACCACACAGTTTGTGAGTCCTCAAGAGTGCATTTGGATATACTATCAACTCAGAAATATTCAACACAATATACAATAAGCTGAACAACCAACGAAACCTTTCTTCCTCTGTTTTCTATCTATTTATAGTTTTACAATAGATCTGCCAGCAAGGCTTAGAACTTCGGATTCATTTCATAATAACTTAACAAAAAATAGATAAGGATAAAAAGTAGATTGTCTTCTATTTTTAGCCATTTACAATCCTAACATAACTCTGATGGAATTAATCATATTGACAAACTGTCTTTGAGATTTTAAGAAGGTACTGTTATTTTCTGATAGGTGTCGAATTTTTAAAATCTTTGTTGACGTATTTTCTGTAAACCTGTGACTGTTCCTTGAATGTTGCATGATGCATTGTGGAAACGTGTTGGTGTTGAGAGTAATGGTCGAAATATGTTTTAGAGAAACTCTTCCGTTGTTACTTTCCTTTGGTTTCTTGTTTTTCGCGATAGGATTTTGAAATAAACGTGGAAATAGTGTTGGAGTGAAAAAACCCATATAGATAGGTTTCAAACAAGGACTAGGCACGTGAAAGATAAGAGAAGGAAACACGTTGAATTTTGGCCCAGTAGGAGAAATAAAAGAGGAGCGAGAAATATGGAGGTTAAACAGGTTATGGAGGCAGATTAAAAGAGATAGCGGAGTTTCATTTTATTACGAGAGATATTATTAAATAAATGATGAGCGCGGGGAGAAAAACCCTCTATACATTTATCACAATCACAGATCGGGGTCAGAACGTTTAAACATAAGACACAAGTGGGAGGGAACGCAATTTGTGATGGGGGTGATGATGTGGCAAGGAGGTGGGGTCGCTCGCAAATCGCAAATCGAGATTTTTTTAATGATAAATGGGAGGTTAAGTGTTAAAAATTGCGAAGGCCGATGTGCGATGGGCAGAGGGTGATGTTGGCTTGAGGGGTCCTGACCCAGGTTCGGAGGTTAAGGTTTGCCAACAAACCACTCTACTACTGGCCCTTTCAGCAGTGACCTGCTTGCGCAGGCCAAAGTCTCACCCGAAGCAGTATGGGAGGGTGCTAGAACCAGGTTTCCACACCTTGGGAGAGGGGAGGTAAGTCAAGTAGAGTTGCGTTCAACTTCACGGTTATCATATCTATACTACAGAGCTCAGGCCTACTTCGCATCCATGTGTGCAATATCAATCTAATAGCACAGTAATTATAGTTGCAGTAATTAACAGATCATAGACTCATAGAACATTAACCAAGGTACTATTGTAGCTATCGTAGGTATTTTTGTAGCTTACAACAGAATAGATCCAGATCAAATATTAACGCAACATAAGAAAATAACATAGTTACATTCACATATCAACGTAGAAGAAGCACACATAACTTAATCAGATATCACAGATTTGCATTAACAGTAATTCCAACAGATCAGAGTAGTTCAACAATCTTTCACATTCATTTAGCAGTTCATATCTTCTTACAATACCCAGCACCCAACCTGCGCACACAGCCAGCAGGGTCCGCACACAGCAGGACTGAGGATCTCCGTGCACATAACCAACAGGAGTCCTTTCCCTAACAACCCAAACAGATATACTAATTCACATTTCACATCAATCTCTATTCATGCCTACCTTAAGACTCAAAATGTTCATCTATTTATAACGATTTAGCCTAAGCTTTCCTGTGGTCCGCAAACCGTGGTTTGTAGACTCTAGGTCTACCCTTTGACCCATTACAATGCTTTTTGGGGATTTGACCCACCCAAAACCCTTACACTAGACTAAAATATGCCAAAAATACTAAAAAATATCCCAATTCGCAGCCTTTGGAGGACCCTGCTCCAACAATCCCCCAACATAATCTTGTGACTCGTCCCGAGTCACTATGGTGGTGCGGTCTCCACCTGCACGCGTAGTTGATTGATGGTTGCGATCAGTGGGGGAAACACTCCTTGACTCTGAGCAGCAGCGCTCTGCGTAATACCCACAAGCTTCTGTGATATTGGTCCTTCTGTCGCAATGGTGACACTCTCCAGAGTCTGGTTTAGTTTCTTAACAGCAACATCAACATCCTGTGAGAGCTTGAGGGTTGCGATAGCCCAAGGCTTAAGGCATTCTCCGATGATGTGCTTCTTATGGCAGAGTTCCTCAATCTCATTTTGAAGGGCGTGGCTGGTCTTTAATCGTGCCAAACGCTGAGCAGTTACCAAGGTGGGCAATGTAGCCTCTATCTGCTCGAAAGCTTCCTCCTTTTGCCGCAGATTTCTCGTAAGATCGGATCGCGCTGGACCTTGTCCATAGTTGCATGGCTGTCTCCAGTAATTGGGTGCCCTGAACAATTTGCCCTGTAATGGTGTTTGTAGCCGCAGTCACCAGTGTAGCTCGCTAGTCCCGTACCTCCGGAGGTGTTTCTGGCTGCAATTTGGCTTGTAAATCAACGATTTGCTACTCCATCTATGTTCTGATGACTTGAATTTCCATCCTGGAGGCCTTCAATGCTGCGACCAGTCCTTCAACTTTAGCCTGGGGGGTGGCTGCAACTGGTATTTCTTCTGTAACATCTGCGCAGAGTTGGTGAATCAAATTTTCGAGCTCCGTTTGCTGCGCGACAGCGAGGGACACTTTAGCATTCTGTGCTACGATGGTCTGCTCGGCCACACCGAGTTGCTGGTGCACTTGTTGGTCCCGATGGTGAATCTCCTGAAACATGGCAGTGTGGAGGCCTTGTAATGCCTCATGGGACAACCTGGCTAGATTCAACTGCACCTCTGCACTGTCTTGGAGTTGTGTTTCCAGGTTGGCTGGAATGAGCAAAATGGCAGCGCTAGGTAGGGAGCATAGACAACTTTCCTCTGTAACTAATGCTGTACTGTTAGTGGCCAAAGAAGTGCGTACCTAAATCATGCTAGTCTGCAGCATGTCTGTTTTTAGCTGCAGAGTGCAGAGCTCCGCCGGGATGGTGTCGATCGTAGCTTTTTGCTATTCCTCGAAGGCTACCCATTTGTCCTCTGTGGCCAGAGTGTCTGCATCCACAATTTGTTCAATGTCTCCGTTAGTCAGTGTGACCGTCTCATCGTGTTCCTTCTGCTAGGCATGCTGCTTCTTTCGGGGTCCTTTTTCAGGCTCGCTTGTTCACTTCATGCCTTGAAGGGAGGTGGTTCCTCCGATGTTCAACCCTTCCGTGCCCAGATCAGGTTGCGAATCGACTTGAGTCTCGGCCTCAACACCCTTCTCAGTGGTCTGCTTTGGCTGTGTATCCTTTTTCGTGACTGCGCTCGAGCCCTTCTTGCTTGGTTCTGTGGTCTCCTTGAGGATGATAGGTGGGATCACCTGCGTCGTGCTAGTTCCTTCGGTGCCCCTTGCACTGATTTTGAAGCCAATCCTCTAGGCCGGAGGCCAGAGCACAATTACACTGCCAATATCTTCATCTTCTATCATATAAGGGAGCAAGGTCCATGTTTTATCCTTATGGGCTTTGATCTGAATGTTGTGTATGGTAACCTGGAATGCCGCAATGCCCTTGTATCTGTCATATGTTGCTGGGGACAACCGGGGTTGAGAGTTGATGGCTGCTTCCAAGCTGCTCTAGAAGAGGACCCAAAAGACTTGGTTATCCTCTACGCACTGCATGTCCTTCAAGTCCCACAAATGGTCATAACGAGCCCCTTCACACATGTCAGGAGTGAGCTTAGGGAGGACCGACTTCGCAGGAGCTTCCCAGGCAACCAGAGCTATGAGGAACAACAACCAAGAATAGCAAAAGGCCTTTCCCTGCTCTTGAGATTCTTGGACATTGGTCAAGAACTCATCACACAAGTATTGGGCCCAATTGAGGCAGACCCCCTTTGCACATTGGCCTGCTAACTGAATAACATAAGTAGGGACAGTTGTGACCTGGCACTTGTGCATTAATTTGCATGCTAATAACATGGTACCTAGCTGCATACCAGGGTGACTGATAGACTTGATGATGAAGCCCCGATAATTTCGCTCCACATGGTAGTTCTGACGCACATATTCAACGGATTATGCCGCATACTTCTTGCCCATGCACTCTAGAGGGTGTGGCCCTTTCATGGGAAGGCCAGTAATTCTGTGAACCAGCACAACATCGATGGGGATTTTGTCCTGAATCCATAGGCACCCACCGTGAATCAGGGCGAGTAACTGTCCGGCCAGCCAGTCCGTGATGTTGTAGTGGTTGAAGTGTGGCATTCGTAGGTTGAGGAGCCTGGATCCGGATAAACCACATACCCAGCGTTGGGGAATAATTGTGACCCCATCGTTCTCCTGAATCGTTTCAAGGTATAGCTCAGGTGCTAGCTCCGGGAAGGCTTCATAATTTTCCAAGTTGTGATCATCAAATTTGACCTCATGGAGCCTTCCACAAGGGTTGCTAAGGACAAGGACCTCTCTCGAGGTCAGTGGTGTCTACAGATAGGTGATCAGGCCGTCGAGGTTCTTTGGTGTGCGCGTCGAGGGCCTTCGCGGTCGGATAAAGGGAGGTAACCATTTGATCGGATTGGCAGGCTGGGCTTCCTCCTCTGCAGCCTGAGGTCGGGGTGTCGCCTGTGGGGACTTGAAATTTCTTGGGGAAGTCCTGGGTTTCCTCGCAACCCATTTCGTAGGTTTCGGGGGTTTCCCTAAGCCCTGTGCTTTCTCTTTTCCCTTCCTTGTGACTGGCGTAGAGAGAAATTCTTCATCTTCAGATCCAATCTCCATTACTTCCTCGATTTCTGGTTCTATTGGTGCCGAGGATTCAGCAGGGTTAGTGGCTGTCATCCTAGTGCGGAAAAGGAATCCCAACTCTGGGTGGCTACTGTCAGAAGGAGTAGGTTGATCAGACATGAAAGGGACACTGCAGGCTCGGAAAATCTTACAGCTCAAATTTGTTCGGGGAAAATATGATGCGCACAAGCTACTCAAGAGATACTGAACCTTTGTCTGAGCTATCCTGCCCCTTTTATAGTTCTTGCAATTGACCAACGACAGGATAAAATTCACTTGACACTTACCATCAAGTAAATGGTAAAAAATCTCTAGGATTCACCTCATTAAATTCCAGTTGCTCGCTCCGTTCAATGGTAACTTTTTATTTTTACCAAATTTTACTATTCCAACGGCTATCTTTCGCTCCTCCTATGCGCTCAGCGTACTTGCTGCGCTTGGACTAAACACCTGCACCTCCTGCGCATCCTCCCCCAACACAAGCTTGTTCCCCAGGTACTTCACAGCCAGAGACATGTTCGTCTGACATTCGTCATCCCGAAAGAGCAGGACATCCGGCGTAAGAAATTTTTTCAGAGGTGCTGCGATCACTACATACTTTTGAAAGAACTTCCTGTAATATCCTGCATGGCCAAGGATTGAACGCAAATGTTTCCTTGTTGTACGAGTTTCCAAATTTATGATAACCTTGCCTATTGGACCTGCATCCCCATTCTTAGTCAACATAGGGTGTGTCTCAATGCTACCTGTTCGCAGCTTCAGCGGCTTGGTAACTATGCGCATTCCCTCCGATTATGAGACAAAAATAGCTCGTGGGTCATCCTCACACTCCTTTAGGACTGGGTTGTGGTAATTGATCATGCCCAGTATCTGTGTTTCCCATGTTGGCACCTCAGGTGTGACATACAGGTGCGATTCACCCCATACGATAGTGTCAATGTCTTGCAGAGCTGCGTCAAGCACCTCAGTTCCACCTACTAGCCCAAATGTCCCCGAGAATTCATCTTTCAATGTCTCCCAATGGCAGGTGCGCTGATGGAGCTATGCATCTAAATACCATGCGGTGGGACAGGGTCCCAACTCATGAATAAATAGATGAACCCACTCTTCTGTAGTCCCGTCACACCATTTTTTCATCCAAGCGAGTAGATACTCACGTGGGTCTCTTGTTATAAGGTATGTTTTGACACGCCGGTGAGAGGGTGGTTCAAATCGTAGGATCATCATACCCCAACATTCTTCCCAATCCTGGAACGCCTCCTTATGCGTGTCCCACCACCATGTAGGTGTTTCACGCATGACGAGACTAAGGGCCCCTAGCCTTCATTCTCTTGGAACCTCAACTTCAAACGCTCGCAAAAATTCCTTAATATTACCAGAACCATCAAAATAGGGTAGGTCCCCTACCTCTGAAGAAATACAGCGGAAGTCCTTTGTGACCCGGAGGCATCGCAGTGCAAAGACATCATGTAGCCTGTTTTACCAATTTTCTATCTCCCCGTCAGAGTTGGAGAAGAATTCACTGTCCTTTTCCCAATGGAGTACACCATCCACTGTGGGTTTGATCCAATCTTCATCTCGCACTGTCAACTTATAAATGTGATCGAAATCCTCCTCGCTGCGCACTGGCTCCGTATATCATTCTCCTTCCGCAGGATCTAATGGTACAATTACCCGTGTACTGTCATGTTCGAACACCATGCTTCTCTTTTCCAAATTGATGATGCCTCCCATATCTATGGCCCAATCCAACCCTAGGAGCGCAGGGTAGGGGTCCACATCTTCTACAATCTGAATTACTTCAAAATCAGCCTGGACCTTAACCCCTGTGATATCTACCACGATCTTCGACAATCTCCCTAAGGGTATGATATTCTGCTGATTGGCCATACGAAGTTGGATAGTGGACCATTCAAACTTTGGTTCTCCCGTTTTTTGCCAAGTTTTCTTAGGTAATACGTTTGCATTTGACCCCAGGTCCAAAATAACTTGATCCATTTCGTAATCATCAATTTGTGCCGTCAGTCTCATCTCCCTACCAATGCATTTCTTATATCTGTATAGCTTGTGCACATCCTTGACTTCTGGTGGTAGGTTACGCCGTGCTACGCAACTATCTATTAATGCTTGGAGGTTTTCTACGGCCCTTTGGTTGCGTAGCAGCTTCATACATGCTTGCAGAAATGGTTTGATCTCATCATATGTTCTGGGGTTTGCAGGTGCCTGTGACTTAGATGCCTTTGTCTCAGCAAAGTCTTTGCGAGCTGCGACAAAGGTTTCCTTTTCCCTTTTTAGGTCCAACCCTTCTTGTTTGCTAACCACTTTTTGGATAATAATTTCAGTCACAGCATTCTCCTCAGGTCCCCCAGTGGCCACTCCACTGTGTGTTATGACATTTACGCTCGGGTCCTCATCTCACAGTTCAGACGTAACCCGTTGTAAATCTTGCGTAGGTGTTTCCTGCTTTTCTTGCATTCTGTAGATCAAGATTGGACAGTCCTCAAGCACGTGGTCCAACTGTCTGCAATATCTGCAAGATTGTCTTGTGGGATTTGGGCAGTCCCTTGCAAAGTGTCTTTCTTCTCCATAGTTATAATAGATTAGTTGTCCTCGTCACCGACCTGCGCTTCCACCTCAACCTCCTCCCCTGCCCCTAGCCAGGGAGCCACTTATGCCTACGGGAGATCTTGGCAAGGACGGATCAGACTGTACTTTATATATATTTCCATGGTCTATCATTAGATCATTAGTGCAACAGTTCTGCTCATCATGCCCTACTGACCAGCAAAACCTGCACCATTGCTGCTTCAATTCTGGGATGTACGCACCTAGACGGAGGCAGTGGTTAGTATCATGCAGGCTAGCTACGCGACAATCCTCGCACCAAAGCGCAGGTCCACTTGTTCCTGGGCGCAGCAAGCTTGGCCCTCCCGCCTGTAGGTAGTATGTCAGTAGTGGGCACTGATCCTTGGTATGCCCATATACCTAACATCGTATGAACCATATGTCTGGGCTAGCTTTCTTTCCTCGGTCCCTTCGCAAATTCTATATCTCCATGTGCATCGCCCCTAACTTCTCTTGGATTTGCTATACTCCCAACTAGGCATCATCTCTTGGCGCAACTTCTAACTTCATAGTAATCTCCAATGCTTTCTCTTGTGATTCGATGTCTTTATGACCCATAGGTGTACACAGGTGAGGCAGTAACATAGTGTTGAAAATGCAACAAGATGATGGAGCTTAGTGAAATGAAGTCGCCTTCACTAAGTGGGCCCGCAGGCTATTTTTGGCGCAAAGTCTATTTTTAGACTATGTCTATTTTTTAGACATATGGAGCATGGTCTAGGAGTTTCAGTATGCTATTCTTCCTATTCTTGGATGATCGGTCGAGTTGGTAAAAATATATGGACCTCATTTTGTACATATAGGTCGAATAGAACTATAGGTCGAAGCCCATTTTTTAGAGGTCTATTTTTAGACTGGCAGGCTAAAAATAGAAAAGTCAAATATTATTTACCCTTAATAATATTTGGACTATAAACTTTAGTTTATCCTCTTGAAGCACTTCAGTTGGAGCTATGGATGTGGCCCATGCATCTGAAAAAGGAATTACGCTATTCCTAGGGGTTTGGTGAGCTCATGCATGGTTGAATTCAGTTAGAACTCAAGTGATGGAGTTTGGTGGAGTTGATGAGACAAGCTTGGTGAGTTGTGTTCGGTTTAACTTAGTTGAACTAGGGGTTGTGTTTAGTTTAACTAGCTAATACACTATTAGTGATGAGTTGGAGTGAATTAAATATTATTTAATTCACTAATTATTAACTCATTATTCAACTCAAGTGAACATCAAGCCATTGGCAATGTATGAACAAATAGTGAAGACCCGCGTTATTGGTTTAGATGAAAGGGTGAGTTTGCTATTAGTTGCGACAGCAGTTGTGCATGAGATTTGCACAAGCATTGGAGGAGATTTCCAATGAGGATTGCGCAGTTGAAGCCAAGGAGATTCGAACTTGGATCTCTCATTGAACCAACTTGGATTGCGCAATAGAGGCAGGCAATTAATGGATGAGTTTTGAACCTGTGACTTGTTCAAAACTGAGCTAGTTTGTGTGTAACTTTCAGAGACAGTACTGAGTACTTGTGAGGAGTATTGTACTGAGATTGTTACATGTTTCTCTTCTATTATAATATACAAATATCTGGGGGTTTTCAGCTATAAGCTTTCCCCATTACATATTGTGTTATGTGCGTATGCGACTGTTTCTATTTCCGCAAATTGTTGATCAATTGTAGAAGAGGTTGAAAGTTATGCATGAATTCGACCTAGTGCTCCACCAGATAATCTCAAAGGATAAATATTCATTATTCGTAAAATTCTCTACATGGTATCAGAGCGAATTGATCATCAGGATCTATTACAGTGATTACAATTTTATTTCGGTAGACAGAGTCTGTAACGGGCCAGGTAGCCTCTGGATCCATCCTTTCTCTGAAAGGTGATATATCTAGTAAATGCCCTTACAGTTGATCTCTGTGCTAGAAATAATTTTTTCTCACAGATCCAGAAGCAGTTGAGTTTTTGAGTTTGGAATTCGAATTTTGCAATAGATTGTTTTCTTGGTGCCGGAGTTGAAATGTCTTTCAACGGTTTGCGACTCGAATATGCCCTTGAAGGCAGTTCGAATTATGTTGCATGGAAAGATCGGATGGAGGCGGTTTTAGAAGATAATGGGCTGAAGGAGTTTGTAGATATGGATGTCCAAAAGCCTACTGATCCTGCTGAAGTTGAGGCTTGGCAAAAGAAGATGGCGAAATGTCGAAGGATTCTGTTGGAGGGCGTGAAGGATCACATTGTATCCAGCCTGCATGGAAAAGCTTCTCCATATTTGATGTGGAAAGCATTGACAGATCTGTTCCAGAGAAAGAGCGACCAAAGGAAGTTGGCGCTCAAGGATAAACTCAGAAACATTAAGATGGAGAAAGGCGACAGTATCGCCAAGTACCTCACAAAGTTCACTCAATGCAGAGATGAGCTGGGAAGTGTGGGGGTGACTGTCGATGAAGAGGACTTGGTGGACCTGGCTCTCCTTGGTCTTCCGAAGAGTTGGCATTCCTATCAGGACTCTGTCAATGGTCGGGAGAAGTTGCCGGGATGGGAGCGACTTTGGGCAGATCTCATGCAGGAGGAGATAAGGCGGACTACCAGGGACGGATCTTCATCAAAGGCATCTGATGAAGAAAATTGCGCTTTGGCTGCCAAAGAAAATAAGGGGAAGAGCAAGAAAGCTTCTCAGTCTGGTGTGAAAGGCAAGAAGCAAGACATGTCCAAGGTGAAGTGTTTTCACTGTCACCAGCATGGACACTATGCCACAAATTGTCCGCAGAAGAAGAAAAATAAGAAGGTTGCTGGATCTGCAGCGGGAGAGGCATTGGCCTCCCAGTTCGAATTGGATTTTTCACTGATCGCATGCTTGGTCTCAAGTGTGATGGGATCAGTATGGTTCTTGGATAGTGGTGCGTCATTTCACATGACAGGAGATCAAGATCTGTTTTCAGATCTGGAGGAAAAAGATCTTGGAGTGCACATCGAGATGGGCGATGATGGTAGATACAGTGCGACCGGTATTGGTACCATTTCCTTTGAGAGGGAGTCTGGTAAACCCTTCGTATTGAAGGAAGTATTGCATGTTCCATGATTGATGAAGAATATGATCTCTGTGGCGATGTTGGAAGACAAGGGGTATGATGTGGTCTTCAGCGAGGGAAAGGCTTTCCTATGCAGTAAGACAACTGGAGAGACCCGGAAGATAGGGGTTCGAGTCAAGAACCTTTATCAGTTGCAAGTAGATAGCTGCGCAGCAATGGCATGCAAGGCAGAAGCAGTGGTGAGCTGGGATGATGATGGTGAACTGTGGCACAGGAGATTGGGCCACCTTCACCATGGAGCCTTGAAGATACTGCAGTAGATTTCTACTGGGCTTCCTAAGGGCACTCTTGCGTAGTCAGATTAGTGCAAGGCGTGTACCTTGGGAAAATATGTGAAATCCACCTTTCACGAGAAGGATAGTCGCACCACGACGATCCTTGAGAGAGTTCACATAGACGTGTGTGGTCCTTTCTCTGTAGCTTCGACAACAAAGAACAAGTATTATGTGATCTTTGTTGATGATTTCTCTCGGAAGTGCTGGATCTTATTCATGCAGAAGAAGAGCGAGACATATTCAAAGTTCTACGAATTCAAGGCGCTGATTGATAAGGAATCAGGGAAGCATGTGAAGGCTCTTAGGAGCGACAAAGGTGGTGAATTCATCTCTACTGAATTCAAGGACTTTTGCAGCCCAGGATTCAGAGAGAACTCATCGCACCCCATAACCCACAACAGAACGGGGTGGCTGAGCGGAATAACAGAACGATCGTGGGTGCTGCACAGGCGATGTTGCATGATCAGGGCCTACCCCTTCACTTGTGGGCTGAGGCATGCAATAATATAGTGTATGTGCAGAACCATTGTCCTCACAAGATACTTGGCATGAGTACACCAGAGGAGGCATTTTCTGGCAAGAGTCCTGACATTTCTCATTTGAGGATTTTTGGCTCACCTGTCTACATGCATGTGACGAAGGACGCCAGAAAGAAGCTGGATCCGACCACTGAGAGGTGGAATATTTGTGGGAGTACAGCAGTACCTCACAACTATGAATTGTATTTTCCAGACGATCTTAGAGCCCTGTAATGCGACAGGATATAAAGTTTCAGGAAGGAGAAATCCATGCGGTGTTCGCTTTGAGAGGAGCCACACTTGCATGCGGAGAGGAGAGCTATTGGTTCTAAGGGAGGAGCTTCCGGATGTGGATCAGCCACGAGAGGAAGTTCATGGAGGTGGAAGAAACCACTCATGCGGCGCCAACCATTAGAGGCGCAGCGCACTCGGCGGCGGCGGCTCAAGATACGGGAGAGGATTTGTAGGACCACCCTGACACGGCTGTGACCAGGAGACAATCAAGGCAGTACAGGTCCTTAGCTCTTGAGAAAGTGTGTCGTAACGGAGCCATCCTCTTTTGAGGAAGCTGTGGAGGAACTCGCATGGGTAGATGCCATGATCGAAGAATATGATTCGATCGTCAGAAACAGTGCATGGGAGATTGTCCCAAGATCGGAGGGGAAATAGGTGGTGGGTTCGCGATGGATCTACAAAGTGAAGCAGGCGGCTGACGGGAGTGTGGAGAAGTACAAGGCGAGATTTGTCGCCCGTGGCTTTTCACAGATCGAGGGGATTGACTATGAGGAGACCTTTGCACCTATCGCAAGGTACTCTTCCATACGGACGATCCTTGCTCTCTCAGCGCAGATGGGGTGGCACATTCATCAGATGGATGTGAAGACTGCGTTCCTCAATGGATTCATTGAGGAGGAGGTGTACATAGAGCAGCCTGAAGGTTTCGAGATCTTCAGCAGTGAGTCGCATGTTTTCCGACTCAAGAGAGCACTGTATGGGCTAAAGCAAGCACCTCGTGCTTGGTACACACGGATAGACAGTTATTTCACCGGACTTGGATTCTCCAAGAGTGAGGCGAATCCTAACCTGTACTAGATTATGGTGGAGGGGAAGTTGCTGATCATTGTACTGTATGTAGATGATCTGATTTTGACGGGTGATGAGCTGTTGATACTTTCATGCAAGGAGGATCTTGCTAGAGAGTTCGAGATGAAGGACTTGGGCCTCCTTCATTATTTCCTAGGATTGGAGATTTGGCAGCGCAGTGGTGGACTGTTTGTTTCTCAGGGTAAGTATGCCCGGGAGATACTGGAGAGGTTCAACATGCATGGCTGCAAGCCTGTTGATACTCCTCTTTCTGGTGGTTGGAGGAAGGAGGATGCTACTTCAGCGGAGGTAGTGGATGCCACTGTCTATCGACAGTTGGTGGGGTCGCTTATGTATCTGGTCAATACACGACCCGATATATGCTATGCTGTTAACCAGCTTTCACAAGCTATGGTTAAGCCTACCAAGCTCTTCTGGAAGGCATGCAAGCATGTATTGCATTATCTTAGTGGTACATCGGGATATGGTCTATGGTCCAGACAGGAGGTTGGAGCGAAGCTTAGCGGCTTTTGTGATGCAGATTGGGCAGGGAGCCCAACAAACCGAAAGAGCACATCTAGAGGAGTTTTCAGTATCGGTTCGACAGCAGTTTCCTAGTACAACAGGAAGTAGAGATCCGTGGCACTCAGTTCAACAGAGGCCGAGTACATGGCAGCAAGCTTGGCTGCATGCGAGGCTATTTGGATGAGGAAGATCCTCGTCGGATTGTTCGGGTTGCACTTGGAGCCTCCTGTGATTTCTTGTGATAACTAGAGTTGCATTAAACTCTCTGCTAATCCAGTATTTCATGATAGATCCAAACACATCGACATCGGGTACCATCATATCTGAGATTGTGTGCAGCGGAGAATCATGTTACTTTCATATGTTCCCACGAGGATCAGGATCTTGACATCTTGACGAAGGCGCTCACCGGGAGCAAGTTCGAATTCCACATAGGCAGGATAGGGGTTGCAGATAATCCATATCTTGTTGAGAGGGAGTGTTGAAAATGCAACAAGATGATGGAGCTTAGTGAAATGAAGTCGCCTTCACTAAGTGGGCCCGCAGGCTATTTTGGGCGCAAAGTCTATTTTTAGACTATGTCTATTTTTAGACATATGGAGCATGGTCTAGGAGTTGCAGTATGCTATTCTTGGATGATTGGTAGAGTTGGTAAAAATAGATGGACCTCTATTTTTAGACATACAGGTCGAAGTCTATTTTTAGACTGCCTGTCTAAAAATAGGTCAGTCAAATATTATTAGCCCTTAATAATATTTGGACTCTAAACTTCAGTTTATTCTCTTACAACACTTCAGTTGGAGCTACGGATGTGGCTCATGCATCTGACAGAAGGAATTACGCTATTCCTAGGAGTTTGGTGAGCTCATGCATGGTTGACTTCAGTTAGAACTCAAGTGGCGGAGTTTGGTGGAGTTGATGAGACAGTTGGTGGAGTTGTGTTCGGTTTAACTTAGTTGAACTAGTTGTATTTAGTTTAACTATCTAATACACTAGTGATGAGTTGAGTGAATTAAATATTATTTAATTCACTAATCATTAATTCATTATTCAACTCAAGAACACATCAGTTTACTACAGTGCATGGACAGTTCACTGAAGACCAGTGGAAGAGGTAGATGAAAGGGTGAGTTTTCTATTAGTTGCGACATGAGTTGTGCATGAGATTTGCACAAGCATTGGAGGAGATTTCCCATGAGGATTGTGCAGTTGAAGCCAAGGATATTCGAACTTGGATCTCTCATTGAACCAACTTGGATTGCACAGTAGAGGCAGGCAATTAGTGGATGAGTTTTGAACCTGTGACTTGTTCAAAACTGAGCTAGTTTGTGTGTAACTTTTGGAGACAGTACTGAGTACTTGTGAGGAGTATTGTACTGAGATTGTTACATGTTCTCTTCTATTATAATATACAAAATAGTTGGGGGTTTTCAGCTATAAGCTTTCCCCATTACATATTGTGTTTATGTGTGCATGCGACTGTTTCTATTTCCGCAAATTGTTGATCAATTGTAGAAGAGGTTATGTGTTATGCATGAATTCGAATTAGTGTGTGACCAGGATAATCTCAGTGGATAAATCTTCATTATTCAGCAAATTTATACACATAGCGATGAACCATTCCTTGTGTTGGTTTTCAGTGTACTAAAATCCCCCTTCTCTGATTGCTTTTTTTAATCGCTAATCAGCCTCCCACACAGACTCAGTAGGCCCTTGCTTGAAATCTTTCACGTCAGCCACTATTTGAGAGTAGGACTTAGGCTTTCAGAACCGTTGTTTTAGGGCATCCTTAATATCTTGAATAGTTGCATTACCATGTTGAGCTATGTATCCCATATACCACTCCAGGGATCCCTCTTCGAAGGCAAGAGAGAGTTGCGCCCTCTTCACGGTATCATTAGCCACATTTTGCGCAGTCCACACTGAATTTTCAACAAACTAGAATCGGTCCATATCCTCGTCTCACACACCTTTGAAGGTAGGTAGTTTTAAATGTGTCGTCTTCTGGCTGAGGTTCGGGCAAGTTCTCACCCTTACGCGGTCTTGAAGGTGGTGTAGCTGGGGAGCTCTGTGTAGCTGCTTCTCTTAACAGGCTATAGATAGATCTATTTCCTTTTGGGTTGGTTCGATAGTGTTTACCACTTCGCGTTGTACTCCTTTCCAAATTAGAGGTCATTCACTTTTTGTGGCTACATAGAATGCTCTTTTCGCACAGTAGTATCTTAATCAGCAAGGGAAAGGTCTTCAGAAATTTACCCCAAAAATCCTTGAAGAATCTTCGCTCTGCCTCAGAATTTGAGACGAATTGATCGATGGAAAATTCCGTTACGAACCCTCCCAGCACGTTGTCCACCCAGTGATCTATCATGCGAGTGATGGTGTTATCAGTCTTCTCCAACTACTGGATCAATTCTGGGTTCCACTGCATGACCCTTTCGTCCTTCCAACACTTCTGGAACTCTACGAGCATCGCCAACCACTCCTAAATCTCGGTTTCAAACGTTACAAAGAAAATATCGTAGATCTCTATAAAACCGTACCTATTCTTCTACTCCTCCGTCGTCAACCTTGTGCTGCGATTCTCTCTTATCGCAAATTCCTAAATCTGCCTTTCAAACCACTCTTCAATTTATTTCTTCTCAGGTTTCCAGCACTATCTTGGCATACCCGATCCCTCTCTCAAAATTCTCCTGGTCCCGGAAACAGAACAATTTGTTGGCTTAAGGGGTCCTGACCCAGGTTCGGAGGTTAAGGTTTGCTAACAAACCCCTATACTACTAGCCCTTTCGGCAGTGACCTGCTTGCGCAGGCCAAAGTCTCACTCGAAGCAGTATGGGAGGGTGCTGGAACCAGGTTTCCGCACCTTAGGAGAGGGGAGGTAAGTCAAGCAGAGCTGCGTTCAACTTCACGGTTATCAGATCTATACTACCGAGCTCAGGTCCACTTCGCATCCACCTACGGAATATCAATCTAACATCATAGTAATTATAGTTGCGGTAATTAATAGATCATAGACTCATAGAACAATAACCAAGGTACTATCGCAGCTATCATAGGTATTTTTGCAGCTTACAACAGAATAGATCCATATCAGATATTAACGTAGTATAAGAAAATAACACAGTTAC
The DNA here is from genome assembly GCA_034641835.2 of Pinus albicaulis. Lineage (NCBI taxonomy): Eukaryota > Viridiplantae > Streptophyta > Pinopsida > Pinales > Pinaceae > Pinus > Pinus albicaulis. The sequence goes on from CM076580.1 coordinate 361,669,174, forward strand.
ATTCACATCTCAACGCAGAAGCGCACATAACTTAATCAGATATCACAGATTCACATTAACAATAATTCCAACAGATCCAAGTAGTTCAACAATATTTCACATTCATTTAGTAGTTCAGATCTTCTTACAATACCCAAAACCCAACCTGCGCACACAACCAACAGGAGTCCTTTCCCTAACAACCCAAATAGATCTACTAATTCACAATTCACATCAATCTCTATTCATGCCTACCTTAAGACTAAAAAATTTTCATCTATTTATAACGATTTAGCCTAAGCTTTCATGTGGTCCGCAAACCATGGTTTGCGGACTCTAGGTCTACCCTTTGACCCATTACAATGCTTTTTGGGGCTTTGACCCACCAAAAACCCTTGCGCTAGACTAAAATATGCCAAAAATATACAAAAATACTCAAAACTGTCCCAATTCACAGCCTTTGGAGGACCCTGCTCCAACAGGTGACGTGTAAGGGAAGGTGGGGCCCAGACAATACCACAAATCATGAATCGGGAGTTTTGTTATGAGGAACGGAAGTTAAAGGTTAAGATTCGCGAAGTGTGATGTGCGATGCGAATGGAAGGTGGGGCCTATTTACATCGCAATAGGGGAATAGGGAGTTTTCTATTGTAAGGAAAGAGAGTTAAAGGTTAAGACTCGTGAAGTGCGATGTGCGATGAGATGAAAGGTGAAAATCGCAATCAAGGAAAAGGAAAGGTGGAGGTGAATGGATGTAATGCAAAATGAAATTTGCGATGGGGTAGGCCCCATTAAAGGCTTTTAAAAGTGGAAAGTGAATATTTCGTTAAGTCATGGTAATATGATCAAAAGACGCCCGAATCATAATAAAAAGGGTTTATAATGTATTCTAGGCATATAAAAGGGAAATATGGGTCCCGAACAATACTACAAATCGCATTTTGGGGGTTTTGTAGGAGACGAAAATTGTAACGTGAATGAAAGTTAAAACTGTGATAAGTCGATTGTGATGAAAGGGTAAGGGGTCCAACAATGTTATTAAGTGCGGTAAGTTATATCTTATGATATATGATATTACAAAGGTTTGTTGTCACCACAAGAAAAAAGGACATTGGTGAGGGGCGGAAAATGTCACCATGAGCTCATTGGTGAGGGTCAAAAGAGCATTCGTCACCAAAAGCTTAACGTCACCAAAGGTGGCGTCGCCGAAAGTATAGGGGTTGTGGTGACATTCAAGATCCGTCACCAATAATGATTTATAATGAAAGATAGTGACTGTCACCATTTCATATGAGCAATGGTGATGGACAATAGCCTCTGTCACCAAAAAACTGAACGTCACCAAAGGTGGCATCGCCAAAAGTATGTGTTGTGGTGACATTCAAGGTATGTCACAAATAATGACTATAATGACAAACAATGACCCTCACCATTTCATATCAACAAAAACAATTTATGGTGACAGAACTTTCTTGGTCGTCACTATTGATGCGTATATATGGTGGCGTTCGTTGACTGTCATCATTTCATATTTTGGTGAGGGTCAAAAAATGTCATCATAATCTCATTGGTGACATCAAGGTCTGTCACGAATAATGAATATAATGACAAACAATGACCCTCACCATTTCATATCAACAACAACGATTTATGGTGACAGACCTTTCTTGGTCATCACTATTGATGTGTATATATGGTGGCGTGCATTGACCATCACCATTTCATATTTTGGTGAGGGTCAAAAAATGTCACTATAAGCTCATTAGTGATGGTAAAAAGAGTCTCCATCACCAAAAATTTATTGTCGTCATTCCATATAAATATTAGGGCACAATGGAATCGAACCACCAACCTCCTACTTGTAAAGAAGGTGCTCTTCCATTGAGCTAGCACCCTTTAAAGAATTAGACTTTTAAAAATTATATCTTGAAACTTTATAGATTGTAAATTATACAACCTTCAATAAATTAAAGTCTCGAAAATCTTTTACTAAACAAAAAAAACATCATCAAAGTTGCAGGTCTCTACCTAATGGTTATGCAAGTTATGAAAAGTGGGTGGAGGGAAAAATATTTACGTATAAGAGACTCAATATGTTTAGTTGAATACTAAATTAGAATTGAAATTCTGAAGACATTTATAGCCTACAAATGACCTATAACTCACAAATGCACCAAATATTGCAAAGGAAATGTCATAAGTGGATAGCATATGGAAGAAGAGCATTGATGAAGAGAGATGCAATATGTTACAAGTTGAATGAAAGAAAAATCTCAATGTTGTTGTTTTTGGGTGACCTTTTATAATTGGGACCTTTGTCTTTCCTTTATCACGTAAATATTCAAATTAGAAATTCGAAATTTTAGATATCTGAATGATATCTAAACTTCTGTGCAAATGTAACACGGGCCTCCAGGGAACCACAGGGGAAAAAAATTATATATATATATATATATATATATATATATATATATATATATATATATATATATATATATATATATATATATATATATATCCCCTTCAAATAAAGGGGCATGCAATTTGCAATTTCACAAGTCCGCACTCAAAACATGACAGCAACCAACAAATAAAAAATATTTAAAATTATCACAATAAGAGTCTCTTTTCATCAGTGAACACCAAACAATAATACAGTAATTAGTTCACTTTAAGACTACGAAACATTGGAAAAAAACAATGTGTTCAATTATTTGCCAGTACAAAATGGAATTATTTCTAATGAAGCAAAAGAGTTGATACTAAATCACAAATACAAATGACCAACAACAATGTAAATTTTTCTTTTTCAAGATCTTTCCAACAATCCAGACAGAAAATGCCCCCCATCAGTGTTTGTAAGTGAATTTATGACCTGGAGAATTTAAGATTCTAGTTTAACCCTTGGATTATAAAAGACTAAATCATGTATTATTTGCAATGCAGTGGTTTATGAGAATTGTTTCAATCCAAGAGGGTTGAATTGTAATCACCCCATACTGTAGAATGTGAACATGCTTTGCAAATTTTTTTAGCTCGAAACCCAAGGAAAAGGCCCCACTATTGAATGGTCATGAGTCCAAATGGCAGGCAAGCTATGTTTTGATGTTATGCTTAACTGTTATAAAACCAAAGTATAATAAATAATATAATAACCTCCAAAAAGATTGCTTGAGGAGAAACACAGGAGTTGAATCCAAGAATGGAAGAGTAAAGCGAGTCCTTGGGAAGGTAAAATAGGTTACTTAATGTCCAAAAAAAGACCAAAATTACATCAACAAGACAAGTGGAAGTACAAAGTTGGATTTCAAAGGCCACCCCTATAAAATCTAGAATTTTTCCTACTTAAAAATATCTAAGCATGACTATCACAATGCTAAGAAGAAGAAATACAAAGCTTTGGAGCCAAGTACAGGGTAAGCCTCAATGTGTCGAATGCCCACTGTCAAACATAGGGTATTCCTCTAAAGTCGAAAGGGAAGCTATCTTACCATCTCAGGCTCTGGATAGAAAGCTGGGTAAAAGAGATGGATTTGGTCTGGGGGATGTCTCTCTGTATGGAAAATATGGCCCTCTACATGGAGCTGGTAGAAGGGAGTTTCCTACAAATCTAGGATGAGTTATCTTGAAACCCCATACGAAAACATCACATGGGAATTCTTATCAAGGGTTGGGTGCCTCTTATAACCCAATATATCATTGTTGTCATGTGTTTCTTGCTGAGGTTCTATCTTTTAACCATGCTATATTAAAAGCTCTTTCACCTACCCTATTGATCATATGTTCCAAGTCCAAACTCAAAATGTTATATGGAAGACACATGATCCTCATGCATGGGAGACATAAGCTAATTTTTCTTGGAGAGGTTATGTCCTTATCATTCTTACATTCTTCCTCATGTTGAGATAACACATGCCTCCATAGATGAAATTCCATATAACCAACCCAAGAAGCCAGTGATCTTGAAATATGTGTGAGTTTGTGCCAAGCTAGAGGGGTTGTGGCAGAAGTGGAAGGAAGGCATTGTGTTTGAAGAGAGAGTTGTAGAGTAAGCAACATGGAATCTCATTACTCACTTGTTTAAATCAATGCTAACTAGAAATGAGCTAAGGTATCTTTGAAATCACATTATCCACTTGTCTGATTCATCATTGTAATGAGCCAAGGTATATGGATTTCAAGGATTCCTAAAGAGAAACCAGTAGCTCAAATTTTGTATGCCAACATTGTGGAACTAGAGGGGATGGATTCAATGGAGATCATGACCTTGTGTTGTGTTTTTCTAAGTGGATTTGTCAATGTTTGAACGTTAGGGTGAGATACCTAAATAAGCTTTCACTGAGGGAAAGAATTGTTGGTGTCTGGTTGTGGCTATTCTTTTTAGTATTGTGGGTTGGGATGGATGAGAAATAAATCCAACAACCATCATTCGTCCCTGTGGTCTCATAACCTAGTTTGGGGTGGAATTTACAGAAGATTCTTGTGGTTGAGCAGTTGATCACTCATTTTTCACCAATTTGATGGGTATATTCATGGCAAAGCTGAGGGATTATCATCATTCTCATGTCAATTTGTCAGCAAATAATACCACCAGACCTCCACGAGGATATTTGTGTTTTTAGCATCATTGCCAAACACACCCATCCCTTTGCTTTTAAAAAATTTACATGCAACCATTATGAAGTAAAATAATAAGTGGTGTCACTAGATGGTGTAAAAAGAAAAAAATTGGAAACAATTTTAGAACCATAGTTTAGGACATTATATGGGTCAATGGTTCAATTCTATGTTATCCTTGAAGACTTGTGTTTCTATTTGCTAAAAAACTATATACCTTCTCACACAAACTTTCAGCAAAATCCTATGAATATTTAATGAAAACCCAAGCCACTTGGAGATGGAATGAGTCCCTATTATGGCCAATTTATCGATTCTTTAATGTCCCATAAATATAATTTTTTAAGGGGTGACCACCCGTGAACCACCAACTATCTCAAAAATTGGCATACGATTTGGCTTGAAATATTATTTTTCTTGTGGAATTATGATATCATTTTTTTGGGCAACTAATGAACTAGTTTAGATCCGCATGTTGTCTCTTTCTAATATTAATATAAAGTTATAAACAAGTGACTCCAGTAAATATTCAATACAGTGCATGAAATCGAGGATTTGTAAATCCATGGCTTCAAATGACATCATCAACATGAGATCCAAGTTTGATGAAGTCAATCTTGAGCTCAAGGGTGAAGTTTTGGCCAATCCTGCTTTTGATTACACTGAGGACACACATCAATGGGTCAAGAAGTCATTTGCATCATGCCTACAATAACAAACCCTAGATAAATGAACATGACAGCAAAAGGGGTCACATTAATGGGTCAAGAAGTCATTTTCATCATGCCTACAATAACAAACCCTAGATAAATGAACATGACAACAAAAGGGGTCAATGACCAAGCCAAGGCCACATTAGGGCTAGTAGTTACAAATGTAACCACAGAGAGAATACCGTTACTGGCTATATATGGCATTTTAGGCCAAATGAGGTGCCACCATAGATTTTGAATAGTCTTCACTTGCCAAACACTAGGGCAAGAAAACCTCTCAGCTCTAGTATGGTCTTTGTATAACTACTATAATTTTGATACTATCTAACATGAACCTTCAAACAAGGGGGATCCATAGTAGATCTTCACGTCTTTATGAGGTCCCTTTTAGAGGAACCCCTCTATATTATCCATATATATATTTTTTTATATTAAATTCATGGAAATAATGAAGGGAGGGGATCCTTCCAAGCCATTAAACATTGTTCTGCACAAGGTTTATGGTAACATTGTTTTTTCCAACTAATTAACTAGTTTATTTTTGCATGTTGTCTCTTTTTTGGGATTAATATAAGCAACTAGGGAGTTAAGCAAATATTCAAGACAGTTCATGAAATCAAGCGTTTGTAAACCATTTCTTCAAATTCCAATGTCAACGTGAGATTCAAGTTTGACAAATTCTATCTTGAGCTCAAGGCTCAAATTATGGATGATCTTGCATTTTGTGCATTAAAAACACTCATCATGAGTCAATAAGACATTGAATGAGTTCTTTGTCATCACGATTGCAATAGTTAACGCTAATTAAATGAACACGACAATAAAAGGAGTCAATGGATGAGCTAGGACCACATTAGTATTGGCAATTAAAACTATAACTAGAGAGAGCATGTGGTCATCGGCTATATCCATGGAATTTCGAATCAAATGAGGTACCACCATCGTTTTTTAAGAGTCGCAACTTACACAAACACTAGATAATACTTTCAGCTCCAATATGGTCTTCATTCGACTAATACCATTTCACTCTTATCTAACACGAATCTTAAAAAACAAGGGGGATTCTTTGCAGATCTTCAAGTCTTTATGAGGTCCCATTTAGGGGAATCATTCTATTTTCATATGAAATCCATGGGTTATGTTTTTATATTGAATTCATGGATACAACAAAGAGAGGGTTCCCTCCAAGCCATTAGAAATGACTCTATGCAAGAAGGAAACTCCTTGAGTGTTTCTTTCCTGTGGATTTTGGAATAAGCAAGGATGCTATTGTGCTTTTGGTTTAAAGCCTTCTTGGAGGATCCCTATGAAAAAATATGCCCTCCTCCTCCCAATCCCATCAATTCAAGGATGAGGTGAAGCCTAGGCTTTCTATTCCCTCAAAGATAAAGGGGTCCCTCAATCCTGCCTTCATAGTGGAGAAATCAAAGGACATTCCAGTGTTAGAACTTGAAGTGCTAGATCCAAAGGTATATGCCCACAACTTTTTGTATTGAAGGGATACCACTCTTTTTCATTTTAATGGGCTTTGGCCATCTACAACAACGCTTCATGGGTGGAAAAATAAAACCTAGATTACGAACAATGAGCTCTTCCTCCATTCCAAGTGTTACTTCATTGTAATTTTTAAGGCCATGGTGGATAGATTTTTTTTTTTCAACCTAGGACCTTATTTCTAGGGGGGAATGCACCTCTCATTTCATCCTTAGTTCTCAAAGTTTTATCCAAACACCATTATTAATACAGTAGCTCTGGTCTAGGTAAGAATTCCAAACCTACTTTTCACTTATGGTATCCTAATTTTATTGCAACTATTAGGAACTCCCTGTGTCATTTTATTAAAGTTAATGGAGCTCATATTGTCATGGGCTCAACATCTTTACCCATATCTGTGTAGTGCTCAACCTAAGTTTTGAGTTTCCCAACTAGATGCTCATATAATGGGTCGATCTCACTTTTACCGAAATGTTAGCCATTGAAAGCACAACATTTAGATGTAGATCATGCCAACAAATTGTACACCTCCAAGAAACCTATTCATCTTCTCCAACATCTTCTACATCAAATGTAAATAGGAAAAATCCCAAAGGATGGTAAGTAATAAAGTGAAATATATGTGCTCCAACAAAGAAAATGGCTCATCTGAAAGCAAAGAGACCTATGCAAGTTCCCCTTGGTAGTGGTGGGGAGACACACTCAACATTGGTGCCATCAAATCTCTTTTGAGGTTTAAAGCACCTTCATGAATCGAAAAAGGAAAAGATTAGTCCTAACCACCTTGTGTTCATGATTCCCTTTCACAAATCAGTATATCATAATTCCACTAACCCATGTCAATAGAATTGGGTGGATCAATATTAGAAAGAAAAAGAAACAAAGAAAAAGTGATCCTCATAAGAAAAATCACAACACGTAGTGACCACCTAACTTCTTCAACTCTCTACAGATGAGTCAAGTTGTGTTTATCTATGTTCTCTGCATTTATATATATTTCATAGATATATTTCAGTATTATGTTCATAGTTATGGGATATTGATGCATGACAGAGGAAGAAGAAAATCCTGTAGCATCCACATTTGGCCAGTGTGAGTACCCCTTTCTTTGTATTCACTTTTCATCCTGAGAAGAAAAGAGCAAAGCATAGGCCTCTCCTTCTAGTTGGGTTTTTCCTATATTGGGTTTTCCTAGGGTATATCTTGTATTCAATGTATAAATGGTGTGTAATTGTTTGTCTCTTTCATTTCACTTTTAGTTGATTCCCAGTAACTTCTGTGTTAAAGCTAATGATATGAAGTCCGCAATCTTGAGTAGAATACTGCATAGTAAAAGATTGTATAATATTATCAAATTTGTTATGAAGATCTGGTGGAACATCCATGATAGTGTACAAATCAGAAATGGACTAAGAACCCAATGGCATGCATTAAATCCATTCATTATTTATTCTTGCCATAGATAAGTAACATCAAAGATGAAACTGCATATCAAAATGCACACTTGCATTTCTGACCCAGATGACAAAAACCTGCAAAGCCTCCAAACTAAAGAGAGTCAGCTCCACAAAAAATGAGATTACTCGCACTAATATCAAATGGAAATCAATATACACTAGCAAAAACACTTCTAAAATTGTGTCTGATATGCACATCAATGTTCCAAAGCTCGAGGTTGAATATCTCAAATTTCAATATTCAATACATCAGTCATTTTTCAAAATTAGCAAGGGATCAACAACAAGTTGTGGCTTGGCATCCATCCAAATGTTGTAACCATAGTTTGGGAAAAGCCTACAAGGAAGATATTTGGGTATGAGGCCATTCATTATAGATTCCTTGTATGGCAACTCTTTGACCAAAGCTATGTGCCAAATTCCAATTCTATGAGACTCATCCAACTTGAACTGGTACCTAGCAAGCTCTGTGGGAGTTGCGTTGTCTATAAGCATGAAGAAACACACATTTTCTGCTGTGATTTTCCTTACATGCATGGGTTTCCTAATCCTGTTGTAACCTCCAAATATAGCTGAAATAACCACCAAACCTCTGCATAGCTCCATGGCCTTTTGGTCTTCTTCAGATAAAATGAACCCAGTGCAATGGAATTGAATTCTGAAGGAACATCGGAGGAACATCATCCTAGGGACTTCCAAGGGACTAGCTTATCTATAATGTTCCACCAAGTACCCTGGAGGTGGGGGCGAGGGAGCGGGGATACACGAGAGCGGCCTATGAAAAATATCCCCACCAATTTTTAGGAAACGTGGAGGGACGTCGAGGCCTTAAAAACTTATAATATAAAAATATATGATATATCATTGAAATTTTGATATTTATAGTGTAACTGTCTTTATCATTGTATAATATATAATACTTACATCATGGAGGATATCATACATGTAATTTTGTAACTATGATGTTAAAAAACTGGAGACCATGGCCTTTATGTCAAATAATAGAAGATAAGAAGGGAAGAAAAATACACTATATTCTTGCGAATTTTGACAATGGTTTCCTTTCTCAAAACTAAAGGTGGCAAGAATTTAAAAAAATCTACTTCTCAGCAAAACAGTTCTGTGTTTAGATCTAATAAAAAAATTACTCATGAGAAATTTGTATGTGAGAATGATTTAAATGTTCAACACTACCTTCATGTTGTAATAAGGGTTGATTAATGTCAATGTTAGACTCTTTTGTTCTTGTAATTGTGATGTTTTTGGATTCATTTTCAAGTCCATTCTTTTTTGTGCTTGTATCCAATTTAGATTGATCCTTTGCCTTGCCCCACAATAAAACATAAAATCGTGCAGTGGCGACAACTTCAGCGTAAATGAAATGTGAAATGAACAATGAAACATTGAAATAAACTTTTAAGTTAACTCAAAACCTTAGAAATTAGGAATTTTTTTTTCATTAAAAAAATTTGCAATTTTTTTACTGGGGAAACAACCCCTCACGTCCCCTTTTCCCTAGGAAATGATCCCTCAGAATTTTCCTCGCGTACCCTCTTTTTGGGAGCTTGGGGAAACGACCACCAGCCGTCCCCAAATCCCTGAAGTGCGAGGGAGCTAGGAAACTCGACCCCCAAGTGGGGGGACGCGACCCCGTGGAACACTGTTATAAACCCTAGGTGAACCAGAGGCCCCTAACACGTAACCAAAGGCAAGCATCCTAGGCTTTGAAGATGGTACTTTGTACTCACATTTACTTTACATTTTCATAAGCTTGCCAAGTAAACTCCCTAGGGGATTAAATTTTATTATTATATTATTATTAATTTTTTTTATCAAACTTTATTTAATTATTATTATTTTGTTTGAAACACAAAATGAGATGAAATGAATTTCTAGCCATTCCATAGAAAAATCCTTGCAAAAGGTAGAGAAATAGAAAGCTAGTGAATTTTTTGCAAATAATAATCTTTGTACAAGTCTGAAAGAGAGGCAAGAACCAAACTTCTGCAGAGGATCCATGTTGGTGAATGAAGTCCCTTATTTACAGATCAACATTCTTAATAAAACATTGAATGATGCAAAAATGATGTGCTATATATTTTTTAAAAAGATCCATGCCATCATTCAATGATTAAAAAAAGTAGACGTGTTACTTATTGCCTAGAGATTTTGCACTTTACTAATAATCAATCAGCATAATATATAAACAACCATGCAAAATTAGATCAGTGGCAGATGAAGTGGACATAATTCCTACAAAGTCACTCATTCATGTTGAAGAATAGGTATGGAGTTCGCATAGGGTTGTTGAAGCATTGAACAGAAGAACGAAATTTTTGACTACTATGACAACGAAAATGGTAGGGTTGAAGGAAATAAAGAATTTGTATGAAACTAATGCATATTTTTTCTAATGCATGGAAAGTTGGCAGCAAGGAACTATGAAATGGTGACTGAACTCCATTATTGGATCCAAGAATGAGAAGAAATGGATTGAGAATTATAGAATTTGTCAGTTTGGTAAGAGAAGGGATCAAAATATTAACTGTACACACCATTTCCAATGCTGGAAGCACCATGGGAATGTATTAGCGTGGACTTCATGTTGGGATTGCTGAGAACCCAATCAGGTAAAGATTCTGTTTTTGTAGTTGTTTAATGATTGTAAAAAATAACACATTTAATTCCTGGTAAGAAAACAGATGTTGTGACATACATTGTTGTTTTGTTCTTTAAAGAGATTGTTTGTTTACATGGTTTTCCAGGAAAAATAATTTCAAACAGAGATAGCAAGTTTATTGGTCATTTCAGGACCTGTGGAAGATAATTGACACAAAATTGCAGTTCAGTGCCTGCATATCATCTGCATACTCATGAGCAAACTGAGACAGTTAATAGAAGCCTTGGAAATCTATTAATACGTTTAATTGGAGAGAAACGAGAATAGAGGGATTTGGTATTGTCACATGCTAAATTTGTGTAGAAGAATTTTGGTGAACATGTCTACAAGGAATAATACTTCCAATATTCTGATGGTAGGTCATCAAGAGGAGTCACTGGTTTTTCTTGCTTGCTTAAAGCAAGCAAGAGAAGTGTAAATGTGGAATCATTCACTGAGCATACGAAGGAAATGCATGAGCAGGTGTAGCAACAACGAAAATAGCCCAATGTGAAATGGCGTGTGTGAATATTCGAAGAGGGAATCTTGTTTTAGCACAGTTGAGGAAGGAAATATTTTTTTGAAGAGCACCTATTACAAGTTGAAAAAGAAGATGATAGGTCCTTACAATATCTTGAAAAATATTTTGGACAATGATTATGTTTTAGAGTTCCTCGAGGGTTTGGAGATCTCACCAACTTCCAACACATTTGATTTGTGTGTTCACGAAGTTATTGCAGATGGGAATCAATATGTCGGAAATTGGAAAGAGTAGATTCCAAAGCATAAGAGGGATGAGATCACAAAGATCTGGTTGTGGGAAAAAGCTAGGGAACAAAGAATTATTTCGTTCATTGGGAAGGCAAGGGCTTGAAAGAGACCACTTGGATTTTGAAAGCAGAGTTGGAATGAGTCACTCAACGTTCACCTATTTGATCTACACACTTGTGAGAGGGAGCTCACTTTTCTTCTTACTAGGGGAGTCTAATGCAAAAGTGTCCATCGGGAAGGCAGGAATGAGAGAAAATAGGGAAGTGGAAAATAGAATAGAAGGAAGAGGAGATGAAAAAGTGGAGCAAGAGAAACAAAAGTACCAGGGTGAATTAAATTGGTTTTGGTATTCCTCTTTGAACTTTTGTAAGCCTAGCTGAGGCTTACACCAGCAGACACTCCCAATAGTTATTTGCAGACGCTCCCAACAGTTATTTCCTACAGTATACGAAGCCCATTAAAGCGTATTATGTAAATTTATGAAATATGCAGTGTAATATAAAAGTTGGTTGTGTAATTTGGGGGTTCCTCCCTTTGTGCCCTTATTGATTTAAAACATTATGTGTCCTTCATTTTATTCATTGTGTGCTCCTGCACCAATACTGATGTGATTCTTAATGTGAATGAGCCTTCATGTGGTATGAGGGTGCAATCACAAGCCAATTTGTAGTGCGGGCCTGAAAGATACAAATGGAGATGCACCATCAACAACTTCTAGAATGCATGATGAGTTGGAAACCACCTATCCAATCGCTCTCCTAGTCAACAATTGCACTGAAGTGGCCACTACAATAGAAGAAAATAGTGTAGAGAGAGGCAAAAAATGCATTCACTATGTCTCACACTTTCCCGCCAATGGAAAATAGTTCTAAATTCTTCACTCTAGCCCTTGCTATCTCCGAGAATCCATCCGAAACCTAATATTGATGGCTGAGACCAGATCAGTGATATGCCTCTTGTGATCAATTGTTGGGGCATTGCCCCAGATGATCATTACAAGTCACTGCCAATTGCATGCATTATTTTTGAGTATTATATGCATCAATTTGCAATCTTTGAGGCTACTTAGAGTTTGCTACTATGTTTATGTTGTTGGCGTTTGTATGCTCTTGAGTGATTACCCTGAGTCGAGGCATTTTTGAGTTTTTGATAACTGCACTTGTAGCCCACCTTTTGTGTGTGTATATATATATAGTCCAAAGAAGCTTTAATGGTTAACAAAACCCAGCATTGTTGAAAGAAGCCTTCACAAGTGAAGCACACAATGTTTTTATTTATAGTCAAGGAAGCTTTGATGCCAAACAAAACCTAGTATTGTTGAAAGAAGCCTTCACATTGTTTTGCAAGCTTTCACTCACTGAGAGAATGTCAGATCAATCCCATGTTGTCATGGTTAGATGGCTCAGTGATCAACTCTAATTAATGTGTGGGGACAAGGAGAATGATGATGGAAACTTTAGTAGAATGGGAAGAAAACTCGGGTTGTTACAGGCAATGACTCAGAAACCATTCTCAAGGCACTGATTATGAAATAAATGGAGGACAAAATGGAAAGAATAGAAGAAAAGGCATTGGAAACCTGACACATAAATGATCGCCTCACACAATGACTAATCATCCATGACAAACTTGGTAAAGAAGAAATAAGGATTAAAAAAAATTGGAATGCAAAAAAGCAGTTTTTTAAATAGATTCTCAAGCCAAATAATAAAGTTATCTGCACAACGACATCGAGCCTGCAATTTATCACAGAGACATCAAACCCACTAACATTCTGCTAGATGAGGAAATGAATGACCATATAGCAACATCTAATGGAATAATATTTAATGGGATATCAAATATTTTCAGAATAACTGTGTTCCTCCCCTGGGTGATTGAAAAAACCGCTGGGCAATTCCATTGCTTCAAAATAACTAAAATGCCTTTTCCTTTCTTTGGCATCCAGATTTCCTCCAAAGGTGACTGCCATTGATTCTGAATTGGGTTTTCCATGACCATTCTTGAATTTTGGAGCAGATTTATCGATTAACACCTCTCGCTGAATCTTCTGAACAACATCTAAGGCTGCCATTAACAGAGAAACTTAGTTTGGGCTTCTTATTTTTGCATAGAATGCACTGCTTAAATCTATAATTATCTTAAATATTAGGGTATCTGAATACCTGAAAACTGCGAATATAGGTTGCAAAATGGATTCGCTAGGGGCTGTAACTCTGCAAATATTTCTCCGCTCCACATTCTAAGGGATAGTCAAAGACTTGCCATGGAATCTCTGTCTCCAGCTTAATTTCAACATCACATTCAGAGCTTTGCGGCCTCCTGAACGCTATGATAATTTAGAGGAAAATGTTCGGCGAACATTCCATGTGATTGAAGGATGAATTAGAGTTCGAATCTAGTAGAGGAATGAAATATTTGTAGTAGAAATTCTTTGAGAGGAGCAGCGTGAGAAGGCATGTGATAATAATTACAGTGTTTGCAGTTCGTCTTGCAGCAGGATGTAGCCACTATTGAGAGTGTTGCTGATTTTGTGAGAAAATCAGGGATATCACTGGTGGAATTGAAGGTTGAAGAGCTCAAGCAAATGATGATGTGGAAGAAGCGATAAGAACCGGAACTAGAGACTTTGCTGTTATTCCCATTAACAATAATATTTGCTATAGAGGTTCCCAAGCTCGAATTTAGGAGTCATCAACATTTACAAACATTCCTTATTGAGTTTTCCGCGTCTTGCGAGAGTGAACATATGATGGCCTGATTTTTTATTTCCATGGCATGGCAGATACGTCATACAGGAATAATTGCTTGAACCCTTACCTCCTCATAGGAATAATTGCTTAAACCCTTACCTTCTCATAGGCCTCTCAACAGATGGAGGAGGAGGGGGTGCCTTCTTCTTCTTGAAACTGAATAATCGATTCGTCATCTTTGCTCGAGTCAGAACTCTTCAATGCACTTCGTATCGATGACAGGGTATTAAGGCTCCCCTCCTCGCTCTGGTCTACTATTTTGGTAATTGAATGTTGTCTGTGTTTTGTTTTCCCTCCAATCCTCCATGAAAATACCCTCTTAAAATTTAAATGGAGTGGGAAAATGATTTTCAGATGAGTAAAAGCATTTTAATGGGAAGGGTAAATTTTTTTTATTAATATATATATATATATATATATATATTTCTAATATAATAAATATTTTAATTTCTTAAAAGTTATTCAAATATTGTAAATATTTTAATGTTTTTCAAAAGAAAGGTGGAAACTATGTTGAGTTTGCAAATTATTATTATTATTATTTTTATTTTTTATTTTTTATTTTTTTTTAATTATTATTATTATTATTATTATTATTATTATTTTTATTTTTATTTTTTTTATTTTTATTTTTATTTTTTTATTTTTTTCAGTGTATATGATTAATCTAGATCCATTTTAACTTCGTGTTTAGAGGGATCAAATCTAAAAAGGTTTTCACCTTAAGAGATTTGATTCCTCCCTCTCGGCCCTTGGTAAATCTAGAGTTAGATAGATCTAGATTGGTTTAATTATTCATTTTATGTTTTTAATTTTTATTTTATTTTGACGGACTCAAAATGTTAAAGAGGACCTTACAACATCTTTACCATAGGAGAAGAATTCAACACTGGAGAAACCCTAGAGGCCCACAAAAAAATTGCAGGAGGAGAAAGGTTCGTGGAGTTTCAGGCTAGAGCAGGGCATAGTTTTGATAAAGAGTGAACAAGCTTTGGACAATGTCAGGCTCTCATATCCTTATCAAAATGAAAAATAAGATTAAATGGTAACCACAATTTTTTTATCAAATGATATATATTTTGTACAAATATGGTCGCCATGATAAACCCTTTGAAGACATGCAAATACTCGTTAAATATGCTTTTCAGATGAGATGTCGATTGCTTACTATTGGACCCACATGGAGGAGGAGGAGTTGGTGGATTACGAACTAGAGGATGGGGGGTTTTCAAAAAATTTGGTCTAGTCCCAAGGATTTTATCCATTCACATTTCAAAGTCAACTTAGAAGGTCACCATGCGGAGGCTTCTAGGCCTACCAGATCTTTAGAAAACAAAGTTAAGAATTCAATAGGCAACTATCTAGCGGTTCGAAGGCTCTAACCCTTGTTTTAGCCATGCATTATTCAGGTCCTTTACTTTTGGCTACCCAGCGCTTGAGGACATTTTTCAGTGATAAATAACTCTTCTTGGGGTCTTTGGCTCTAATTTTAGTTTCCCTACTGTCCCAGATATTGGAGGAAGACATACAATGTGTTACTGCTTCCTTAGGGTTTTTAGAATTTTTTGAACATAGTGGGGGTTCTTCACTCTTAGAAACCTCTTCGTATTGTTTTCCCGTATATCCTTCATCTCAAGTGCCATCAACCTCACCCTCCTTTGGTGAACTAGTGAAGGAGAGTCTTGCCTCAACGACGGAAGAAGGTCAAACTAACATCATGAATGGTCTTGGGGTTTTCATGGAGAAACACTCTTGTGAATAAGGAGTTATGATTCAAAAGGAGTTTGAGAAAGCAAGGAAGAGGAAAATCCATTGTAGTGTCAAGAAGAAGAACATAGTCCTCCTTTCTCTAGTTTTGGGAGTCAACGTCACCATTCAAAAGACTGAGGAAATGTCCCAAAAATCCTTGGTGGGGCAAGTAAGGGATTAAAAATTCAAGTCCTCAACCCTAAACGTGTGGGATGACAAGGAAATCTTGCCTATTGTCAAATTTCCTCCAAAGGTGTCGCTATTAGCCCGAGGTTGGATTCATTTGTGCTTCAAAGATGTAGCAGACACCTAGAAGGTACAACAAATGGTTTAGAAAATTGATTCATCTCCTATCCTTTTCAATTTCTAGATGCCCCTCTTCAATGCAAAGTAGGAGAGACTAGATATGGCCCCAATCTAGGTTCATCTTCCAAGTATCCCTCCTAACTATTGGGATGCCCTAATTTTCAAAGATATAGGTAACTCATTGGGATATTATCTATCCCATGAATCTGCATATTTAGAGATGGGGATTTAGAAATACACCCATATTTTGGTTAATATGGACCTCAGAGAAGGGCTTATAGAAGGCATGGATATCAGGATTGTGGTGGAGTGTATTCATATATTGGATTATGAAGGAATACCTTTTAGGTGTACGTGGGGCCATAGGTATGGGAAAATTGCTAAAAACTATGAGCTTCCCTTTTCTATGTAGGACTATCCATCTAGAGGCAAGGACATATTAAGTTAGAAAAGGATTCTAGATTAGATTTTTTGGGCTCCGAGGAAAAGCTAGTTGGTGCAAATCCTCTCTGCAAAACATCCTCCAAGTCATTGGTGAAAATTGTCAAGAGATGGTGTTTATATTTCAAGTTGTCTAGAATCCCTACTAAAGGGGTGGAGTTCCATTTCCTTGGATGCTAATGAAAGGTCGGGGGGTTTAGCAGTTGGATGGAAATACATAAATATTTGGGTATCCAATTCTTTAGGTTTGGAATTTGGTTTGTCCATTGAGGATAGAGAGGGAGAAGTGGAGGGAGATATGGAGAGGGAGGTAGGGAGAAGGAAAGAAAGGGAGGGAGCAAGCGAGCGAGAGGGAGAGAAAGGGAGAGCTAGAGACTAATAATTATGCACACAATTTGTTTGTCTTTATTAGAACAAAGGTTTGAGATTGTATTTTTTTGAGGAAAAGGAGAGAGGAAACCCTAATTTTGGGGGAGGAAATGGTTATGGTAGCAATGAATCTTTTGAATGAAACATTTATTTTTCATGTTATAAAATGCCACATGTGTAAGAAAACTACAAATGATGTTCAAACCAAGTTGTAAAAATCTAGAAAATTTATTAAATGTAAAATAATTTTATTGTTGAGAACTATCTAGGCTAGGAATGAAACTCCAACACCTTCCATTAACTAATTTTTAGTACACACTTAGAGGCATTTTTTATACTCAATTTAATATCGATTTTATGCTTAAATGCCAAGACTAGCAAAAAAATTCCCTCATTTCATGCTTTACTAGATGCCTCTTATATATTCATAGCTTATTTATCATGTAAGAACCTCTAGGACATATGAATCCAACACATCACTCAACCCCTAGAAAAATACATTTTATGCTTCCTTAAAATTGACCTTAACAAACTCAATGGATTCCTTTAGTGAAAGAATAATTTGGCACCAAAGTTCTATGGATTATATCAAATTCATAATAAGATTATCTGAGATGCTTTCACCTTGAATCTGTTAGAGAGAAGTCTAATTCACGATGCATTTCAAGTTTCATGCTTAAAGAAGAAAATGGGTGGCCATTGTCAAGTCTAGACTGAGTTATCTCTACTTCATGAAGAAGGCAAGCTTGGTCAAAATGCGGACTTGAACAAAATATTTACAATCCAAACCAAGTGATATAGTACCTCAATTAGTGGAAGGACTTACTCACTGAAAACGTTTTTTTGGAACTTGAATTATTCATAAATAAACATCTCTCTTTTCCCATGGTTTGAGTTTAGCTTGCTTGAAAGCTGAGATGCACTATCAAAGATAGAGTTGGGGGAAGGTGTGAAATGGATTTTAATGTTCTTTATAAGTTGATTGTCAAATTTAGGTGCAAGAAAAGGATATCTTGATGTCATGGAGATCTTGATGCTAACATAGTGAAGGGATGAATTGATGCAGGAAGTCTATATTCTAAAGGTCTAGGTCGTCTCATCTTAAATCTACTAAAGGAAGAATTTTGGCTGGGTTTTCCCAAAAGAGTGGGGTTTTTCCCTGACATGTGCCTTTATCTTGCACCTTCTCCTATTTTTCCATTGGCATTACTCTTGATGATAAGAAAAGATAAATTGAAAGAACAAATAATAATAACAAAAAATCACAAGATAATGTCATGACAAGAGAAATTTTTTAACTGCCATCTTTTTAATTTCTCTAACACATAACAACCTCCATCTCAAGGTGGATTTAATGTCATATAATCCATACTCTTTAGTATATCAAAGAGTTAGAAATTGATGCTTATTTTACCCTAATACCCTACAAACCCTATATTCTCCTTGCAAACCTTAGCCTCTATAACAAAAGAAACAATGTTCCTACATAATTTACAACGTCATGAATTTGAGAATTCCACCAATTCAGTGACACTCCAAACAATTTTTTAGAAAAAAAATGCCTAGCTCAAAAGACTCCATGTGTGGCATTGATCACCATGGTGTTACTCTCTAGTAAATATTTTTTAGTGGACTCATCAATATAATTTATTTTGATTCCTTTCCACAGATTTCTCTCAAGACATTGATTATGTTGGGCTATATCTTACACAATCTTTCCAGTGGCCCTGTGGTTCCATGACACACCTACATCATGTCATACATAAAGGACACAAAGTGAATGGTTTAGTCCCTCTCATAATACATTAACTCTCTCACCCAATCACTTATCACACTATAAACCAACATGCCTTCCCTCACTATGCAAGTTGGACTTGATTTTGGGAAGATTATGAGTTGGAAGGTAAGCATGACGAGGCTGTCATTTTCTCAAGACGAGTCTCTCATAAGGATAAGCACTTTAATGAGAAAGAAAATCACAATATTGACCACTCACTTCTTACCATTCCCTCACCATTAAAAAAACCCTAAAAATGCCATTCTTAAAATCTCTTGTGTAGTTTCCTAATGTCATTCAAATAGAATCTCGCAATTACTTATGTCAGTAATGGTGCGATCATTTTTTATTCTCTTAAAGGAAATATTTCTAGAAATTCACCCCACCAAACATAAATCATCGATTCAAAATGAATGGAAATGAATGAATAAGAGGGTGTGTCGGGGAGTGTCAGTGAGTGTCAGGCATGCCAAGGGGGGAGTGACAAGGCACGCTAGGGAATGCTAGGGCATGTTAAGAAGTTTCATGGTGTGCTAACATGTGCCAAATAGTGCCAAGGCATGCCAATGCATGCCAATGCATGCCAATACATGCCATGTGTTAAAGCATGAAAATATGTGCCAGGTGTTAGGGTATGCAAACACATGTTAAGGAGTGCTAGATGACAAAAGGGAACACCAAGTTAAAATGAAATAAATGAACACAAATGAGAATTAATAATTTAGGACCTTACCTTTTCAAGAGGGGCATGCTAGGCATACCGACACTAGTGTGAATACTATTGAGATTCAACAAGATGATGAAGCTTAGTGAAAATCAGTCACGTTCACTAAGTGGGCCCATGGGCTATTTTTAGACATGGTGATCATATTTCAGAAGTTGCAAGATGCTATTTGTGGATGGTTGGTCAAGTTGGAAAAATAGATGAAATTATATTTTTAGAATATTGGGCGAAGTCTATTTATGGATCGTCGATCTAAAAATAGAAGTGTCGATTATTATTTGCTCTTAATAATAATCAGACTCTAAATATCTACTTATTCTCTTGGAGCACTTAATTTCAGTATACAGATTTGTCAAATCAGTGGGATGAAGGAATTACGAAATTCCTAGGGTTTAATAGTGGTTCATGCATGGAGGACTCAGTTAGAACTGAAGTGGAAAAGTTATGATAGAGTTGGAAGAGTAGTTCATGGAGTTGTTATTCAGTTTAACTCAGTTAATGGAATTGAACTCAGTTGAGCTAGTTGTATCTAGTCTAACTAAATGATACACTAGTGAGAGTGGAGTGAATTAATTCACAAATACTAAATCATTAATCAACTAAACAAATACAACAGTTAACTACAGTCCATGTCAGTTCCAGTGGAAACCCAGTGGAGAGATAGGTGAAAGGGCAAGATGGACTATCTATTGTGACTATAGTGATGCATTGATTGCACCACACACACATTGGAGTTTCCAATGAGGATTGCGCAGTGCAAGCAAGGTATATTCAAATTAATTCAGGGGTCTTCTTTAGTAGGGATTGCGTAGTGGAGGCAGGCTATCAGGTGGCAAGAAATCAATGCATGGATTTGCAGATTTATTTTGATTAGTGTGTGACGATTGATTGTACTGAGAGCTTGATGTACTAAGATTTGTATGAGATTGTTACATCATATCCATGATACATAACATATGATAGTTGGGGTTTTCAGCTTCAGGTTTTCCCATTAAACAATTGTGTTATGTGCGATTGTTTTTATTGCTTCATGTGTTTGCAATTGAATTTTAAATTTCCGCAAAAGATTAACAGTGGAAGGATTCTGTATTTAGCAAGAAGATACAATATTTTTAGAATAGGAGAATCTGGATATATACATGCATCTTGTATATAATTTATACATGGTATCAAAGCAGTGTTAATTCTTGAAGATTGCAATAGTGAAGAATTTTTGAGTTTGTGCTGGTGGACAATTCGAATTTGCTGCAGAAAATTCTTAGTGCGACAGTTGAGTATACATTGAAATGTCTTTCAATGGGTTGCGATTGGAGTATGCCCTTGATGGCAGCTCAAATTACGTAGCCTGGAAGGATAGGATGGAGGCAGTGCTGGAAGATAATGGACTAAAGGAGTTCATCGATAGTGATGTTCCTAAGCCTGGATTTAGCGATGCTGCATTACTTGACGCATGGAAAAAGAAGGTAGAAAAGACAAGAAGAATTCTGTTGGAAGGTGTGAAGGACCATATTGTGTCAAAATTTCATGGGAAATCCACTCCATTTGCAATGTGGAAGGCTTTGACAGATTTTTTCCAAAGCAGCAGTGACCATAGGAAGTTGGCGCTGAAAGATAAGCTCAGAAAAATAAAAATGGAGACAGGCGACAATATTCCAAAATATCTCATGAATTTTGTCCACTGTAAGGATGAACTGGGAAGTGTGGGGATTATTTTTGATGATAAAGACTTCGTGAGCTTGGCTCTCCTTGGGCTTTCGAAGAGTTGGCATAGCTACAAAGACTCTGTCAATGGACGGGAGAAACTGCCGGGATGGGAGCGACTTTGGTCAGATCTTGTGCAGGAGGAGATAAGGCGAAGTACCAGGGATGGCTCTTCATCGAAGAATGAAGATGAAGAGAATTTCAATTTGGCTGCCAAAGCAAGGAAAGGGAAGGGGAATAAATCCCATACAAAATCCGAAGCTAAAGGCAAGAAGCAGGATTTGTCCAAGGTGAAGTGTTTTCACTGTCACGAACATGGGAATTTTGCCACTAATTGCCCACAGATGAAGAAGAACAAGAAGGCTGCTGGAGATACAACTAGAGAGGCCTTAGCCTCACAATTTGAACTTGATTTCTCTTTGATCGCATGCTTGGTTTCAAGAGATTTGGGATCAGTGTGGTATCTTGATAGTGGTGTGTATTTCCATATGACAGGAGACAAGGAGTTGTTTAGTGACTTGGAGGAGAAGGACCTTCAAATGCATATAGAGATGGGCGACGATGGTCGAAACAATGCGACTGGAATTGGGACTATTACCTTTGAGAGGGAGTCAGGTAATCCATTTTTGTTGAAATATGTTATGCATGTTCCAAGTCTGAAGAAGAACTTGGTCTTGGTCGCAATGTTGGAAAGAGGCTAGCATGTTCCAGGTTTGAAGAAGAACTTGGTCTCGGTCGCAATGTTATGCATTGTGAGCCCAAGGATTGACCTTGGGGTTGTTGGATGGTACCGTGAGGTTGCTGAGGTTGGCTAGGTTTCCCCTGAAGACCAGGTTGGCTTGGCTGGACAAATATCTGACTTTGATGGAAGGAGGCTTGTCCTTGCTAGACAAAAGGTTGCCCCTGATAGGTTGGCCTGGTTGAATAGAAGGTTGTCCCTACTAAAAATAGGAAAAATGACCTTGCTAGGGGGGAAGGTTAATTAGGTTTTATGTAAGGCGTAGCCTGTTGCACATAAGGTTGACCTTGTAGCCCATAAGGTCGATTGGGACCATAGATAGGACCCTGCTGAAAAGTATAACCTCCTAACTAAATGCTAGAATGCCCTTGAAATCCTTGTGGATTTATAGGTCGGGTCTACAACTATTGGGAACCATACGAGATGTAATGTTATTAGTTAATACTCTGCAAAAATTGTTGGTATTGATAATATGTTAACCTTGTTGGACCAGATGATCCAACAGACATAGGAATGCTACCAATAGCTTGAGAGGAACCTGGAATGTGAACTTGAGTTCCACTCACAGATGGTCCAATGGAGGGTTGGGAAACATTCGATAGTGTAGGACCTCCACTAGAAACTGAAGTCGATGGAATCGATGTAGGAACACTGACAAGAATAGCTGAAACACCCACACAAACAATTGGCTTTGTGGGAGTAGGTGCGATTATAGTTCAAGTAGGCATGGAAACAGCTATGTTGGAAACAATAGGACGAGGAGCAGATACTTTGGTATTCTACCAAATAGTATTGTAATAAAAAGGTGTAGCACTCGACATACTCGAGATCATGTGTCCCAACCAGGTGTAATCATGTGGAATATACGGTTGGGTGGAAGGTTGAGAGGTCTCCACGTAGGGAAAACCCTTGGGAGGGAATTGAGATCCCTCAAATAAAGTCTCATATGCACTATTGATGGTGCTTGAAACCTCCAGGGGGGATGAAACCTCTCCTTTAGAAGCCATCAGAAATAACTGATGGGCAACGGTCCAAGATGGGCGCAGTGAATTCACAAACATTACAACAAGTGTATCGTATGGAATATATTGTCGTTGAAGGGATATTTCAATGGGATCGAATAATGGATTTAGAGGGTAGAAAACGTAGCCTACTGGCACATCAGGATGAGATAGAGAAGCAAGAGGTTGGATACTCAAAATGAGGGCGAACTCATCAGTCTGAGTCCCAGTTGAAGGCAAAGAGTCAGAAGAGACAGGTGACAATGTCTCTTTGGAAGAGGACGATGCAGAGGAAACTGAACTTGGTGGTTCAACCATGATGATCTTATCTCAAAAAGAAGAAGAGGAATAATATGATTAATTCAAGGCTTTAAACAATCTCTTTATAAGGAGTTACTCATGATGTGGCCCAGAAATGTTCTAACAGGTAAGCCATGTGACCATTGGCAATTAATTTTAGAAAAAATGAAATAAATAAAAAAGGGTAAGCTAGGCAAAAGGATTACCAGGTAGTTGTGAACTGAAATATACAACTTGGTGATCAAATGAAATAAATGACCAAGGAATTAACGTATGATAGCCAACCTCCCCGAATGTTGTGTTCAGTGTATCACGTCTACAAGGCCGCTGACTTAGTTACCTATGGCAGGTTTGCAGCCTAATGGTGTCTCCTAAAATATACGCGACGGTACGTGGGAGTCCAAATATGTAGTAGTGTTGTCTGATGCGTAATCTTTCAATGAGAGCATCCCAAAATATATTTTCATACATCAATATACTTCCATACGCAGGACATGATATCACCCCCTAGCTATAATGCACTAGACTGATAGCGACAGCTCCTATGCTTAACGACGCTGGAACACGTCTCTAGCCTAGGCCTCTAAATGTGATTTGTTGGGTTCAAAATGCTCTTTAGGTTGATTGAATAAATTTTAAGGTTGATCCTGAATTATGTCCCGGTTTTAAAGTCCTATCTATGTCGCCTGAACCCCTAAGATGCCTCTAAATGAGAAAAGCAATCATTCATTTTGATGAAAACTACGTTAATGAAGGAGAAGGAAACTCATGAAATCAACGCATAAAACAAAACAAATGCATAGAATAACATTCACTTTTCTGTTCAAGTGCACGGTGATCTTAAAGCAAAACAAAAAATTTACAACTTTTTCCTTTCACTAAATGCACTTATTAGCGACTCGAAATGAAACTTTCATTTTCTAAAGCGAAATGAAACAAAGATATTTGTGTATTTTTCTTATAAGCACAATGCAAAATGTAGAATGCAAATCAATCCACATTGCTTTTAGTACTAATGAAATCTCTCAAAAATGCATGCAAGAGGCAAATATTTGAAAACCAAAGAGAGACCCAAGACAATTTCCCCAAAACAAGACACTCTTCATTTACACACTAATCAAACACTCAAAGAAAAAAACTCGAGTCGAAAAAAGCAAGCAATTTTGATCTATGCTTGATAGAAAAAATAAACTTAAATTCACTCAAGGTTGACACTTGAAAATTCTACTCGCGAGAACTGACCGAAAGACAAACTCAATCAAATGAAAATTCTGAATGGTACGACAAGAATTGATTCAACGAGAAGTCTGAAAATCAACAAAGCAAGCATCCGCTCAGATGACCCAAAGACACCTAGAAATGCTGGGATGATAAGGTTGCACTAGGTTTGCAGAAAAAACAACCAAAGATGCAAAAATAAAATCAAAATTGTCACTGAACAGAGAAGAAAAAGAGCTATTCAAACAACAAATAACACTCAGAAGGATGAGACCCATTGGCTGACCAAATGAAGGAAACCCTAAAAAATGACACACAGAAATCGGTGTGGATGTTAAGATGCAACCCGCGCTGGAAGAGTAAAAGCGCGATTGTGCAAACTCATTAAGCGCTGATCGACACGATTCTCAGAGAAATACTAGCGCTGATTGAGGAGAAGACCAAAAAATAAAAGGGTTTTCCTAACTGACACCAGGCTTATCATTTCAATGGAGAGATAAATGTTTGCAAGGAATTACAGAAGCTAAAGAGACAAGGAGATGGACACTCAGCGAAAATCAATGACAAAACAGGAAATAAAAAATAAAAAAATAGGATACTTAAAGGCTAGCAGTCCCCAACAGAGTTATGCAGGAAAATCCTCTCTCTGGATAGAGACGGTCCCTCTAGCCCTATGATGGGTCTAGTAATAACAAGGAACAATTAGAAGCCTACTTTCCTAGATTGAAAATGTTTGCAGATCGTGGATAGATCACCTACCTCAATCTGATGCTATTCCTCGTTTGAATCCTTTGATCCTTTGCATTCTGTGGTCAGATCCTCGTCGTCGTCGGTGCTTGGTTACCTACACAAGGGGTCAAACAACAAAAAACGTGAAATCATAACACATATCTTACATATACAATCTACCTAGTTAATCAAGGAGAAATAAGAATCCAATCATACATTAAAGACGAGAATGGAAAGCATGAATCAATTGTATTATATTAAAATAGAGAGGGGGAGTTACAACTTGTGCCTTGATGTCGCAGCTCTCCTTCGACGGGTCTAGATACAGGCACGTATCCAAAGAGCTCGTTCCAAGTTGATGTGAAAGGGAAAAAGGTCTCAACTCTCGATCGATACCTATAGCAACAAATGTCTCTCTGTTGTTCTTCTATCTCTGTTATAACTAGTAGAGCTATGGGAGAATGTCCATTATATAGCAAGGGAAGAGGGAACATGGATCCACTTAAGGTGGGGAAATGGGTTATCCCTTTGGGTGGTTCCATTTTTGTGGGAACTCAGAATCCAAAGGGAGAAGCTCAGCTCTATCATCAGGAGCAAACAACCATCTCTCCGCCATGATGCTTCAATTCCATTTAAAAAAAAATCCACAAGAGGATTGGCGCAGGTATGATCCTCAATATAGCGCCGATCAGCGCTACTCTAGACCAAAAAAGAGCCATCAGCGCGAGTAAGACACGCAAAGTGTGCGATGCTCCAGATAACCATGTTTTCAAGGAGCTGCTTCAACAATGGTCAATAAAGAGTTTACTCATTATGCTGGAAGGGATATGATGGCATATTTTCATGATGGAAAATCGACACAGGGGTCACTGTTAGGGGTCTTCAGGAATAGGAATGGGGAGTACAAGGACAACGACAAATTGCTGTGTAACAGTGTAACAGGAGCACTAGGTCAAAATTCATGGAAGTTAATGAATATGAGGAACGTGTGCCAGGGATTAGTGTTAACAAGTGCTAGTTGGAATGCCAAGGAGGGAGTGACAAGGTATGCTAAGCATTAGTAAGGCATGCTAGGGAATATCAAGGCATGTCAAGAAGTCATAAATTGTGCTTGGGAGTTCCAGTGTGTGCTAATTATATGTGCCAAATAGTGCCAATATATGCCAATACATGCTAGTTTCTAAGGATGTGCAGAGTTCCAGGGTATGTTAATATGTGTTAATAAGTATCAGGGAAACAAAAGCAAGAACCAATAAGAGGGTTAATAAGTCGGGACTTTATCTTTTTCAAAAGGGGCATGCTAGGCACACTAATAATAGGTCCTAATACATGCCAAGTGGCATTGTGTGCCAAGTGCTAATGTATGTCAATGCATTCAATCAATGTGTTCCAGGGCATGCTAGGGACTACATGCATGCCAACACATGCTAAGAGAGTTCTATGTTGTGTTAGCACATGCCACCATGTGCTTGGGCGTTAGTGCCATGACAAAATGTTCTAGGTACAAAGATGTTCCAAGACATGCAAGGTGCTAAGAAATGTTAGTGTGTGCCGAAGCATTTATTTAAGGTATGCCCAGATTGTTGAGAAGTGTTACGTATTTCTCATTAATAGTGTTGACAAAGCTTGATTATGTATTAAATAATATATTTCCTACACGCACTAGTGGAACTTTATCTAAAGATAATTTGTTAGATAATAAACTTAATATATATGAATCATGTGTTGACTCATAGGAAAAATTTATTCAACTAGTCATTACTTGAGGGAAGTGATACACACTAATTACTTCTTAAAAAAATGAGTGACTCTAACCACTATGGCCTTGGACATATTATAAAAAAGACTCCACAATAATGGTCTTACATCGTTATCTTTTGACAAAAAATATATTAACAAGTACATAGCATCATCAAAAAGTCATTAGAATGATCAATGATGATGAACATTTTTTTACCGTCACCAAAATTAACAAAAAGAGCATTGGTGAGGGTCATTAAAAGTTCGTCACTAGAAGTGTCACAAAAGAGAGAATTAGTGATGGGCCTTTAATGACCCTCACCAAAAGTGTCATTGAAAATGGCTTTGGTGATGGACCTTAAAGGACCATCACGATATACACTTACAATGCCGCTTTTTTAAGGATCGTCACCATATGTGATATTGGTGACGGACCTTAAAGGTTTGTCACAAGCATGACCCTCACCAATGTCCTTTTTTCCTGTAGTGTGTGGTGTGGGTAGAGCTGCGATAAAAGAAATATATGGTAAGTTTAAAAGGAAATATGATATGGCTGTTAGTGGGTGGGCGGAGCTGCTTTTTAACTATAAAAGATGGATTTTAATAGTTAAAAAGGGGTTTTGAAAGAAATGAAATGATGGACTTTTGGTTTTTGGAAAAATGAAAGGTAAAAGAGGGAAAATGAAATGAATGAAGGTAGAAATGAAATTTTCTCACCACTACACTTTGACAGCGACACTTTCATCTTAAAATCGAACTCAAAATGCAGATTGATTCCTTAGAGAATGGTGACCATACTTTGAAAATATTTGAAAAATTGCAGTGCTAACATATAGATTGAACATTTACGCTAAAGAAACCCTAACCTTTGCAAGGAAGAAATGTCATTAGGATGATGACATGAATAAGGTTGCATATATTTGCAAGAGGTCTAAAGATTAAAGAGCGAACATTACTCTCAAAATATAAGTATATTACATGGCTCTCTCATTTTATTATCACTATTGTTATTGATTTAACTAGTAGCTAAGTATTTTTTCCTTGAATCTTTGCCTGATTGCAATTGTTCTTCCATGGCCTCCCGTGAATATTGTAGGTACACAATGAAGATTGCAAAGGTTCTGGCAGAAGGTGAAAAAGGATGGAAGAACAATGGTTGTGACAAGAGAACTTGTATTGAGAAATATAGTTCTAATTGGAATCTGAACTCAGAGGGAGCATAATATCTTATGATTGTATGGCATGAAATTCAAAGAAAAATATTACCTAAGAGGGAGAATGTTTTCAAAGGACTTTTGTCAGATACACTTTATTGAAAGTTATATCATCTACATGATTTCTTATGGTTGAAGAGATCATCTTCCTCGATGAAAGAATAAGTGTACATGTAAAGTTCCTCAAGTTGGTGAGGTACATGAAGAATTCCCACACTTGTAAGCATAAAGAAGGCTTTGTAAAATCTCTTTAGAGTTGATTCACTTGGATTGGCGATTGATCCTACATGATTTGTTTATGGAAACAAAAAATTCTCATATGTCAGAGGGAGTTTAATTGACCAAAATATTGTCTCTAGAAGAAGAGGTCTCTCCGTGAACCCTTGCTAAACTTCAGAGGGAGATGAAACTCCAAATTTAAGATAAAATATCTGAACAAGATAGTTGATAACATCAATGTCAAAGGGAGAAAATCAATATTTCTATGACAAAATTTGTTTAAGGTGTAGAAATTATACAAACATATGTATATCAATGGATTCAATCTGATCGAGCAATGTACTAAAGCTAGATACCAAATCCTTCTACAAATAAATTCTGCAGAAAATAAACACGATCACCAATCACAACAAGTAAAGAAAGAAGCAAATCAAACCACAACACAGATATTTCACTGGGGAAAGCTTGTTGCTCAAAACCCATCTATATTCTATTGTATATTTACCAAGGAATCATGAAACAATTACAATGCACTCTTCTCACAAGAGTCTCCTGCACTCTGCTAATTGTCTCACACTGATCCAGACAAAATCGACCAACACTTAGCCAATTTCCTACCTCTTCTTAGCATGCCTTTCTTGTGAAATTCATGTGGAATGCAATCCCTATTCTTTAGGAATTTCAGCCTTCCAAAACTACGCTAGTATCATGGGCAACCTTGTGGTGTTTTAACTAAATCCAGATAGATTTATAATAATACAACAGATAGTCAACTTCCCTTTAACCTTTGTCTCAACTGGGTCTCCACTGGAACTTACATGCATGAAACTATTAATAGTAAATAATCAGTTTCATGGTAGATCACTACATTTGAATTAAATCTAATTTAATTCACTTGACCTCTCACTAGTGCAACAAACAGTTACAACTAGTTCAACTGACTTTAACTCACTTAATAGAGTTAATTGATTTCTCATGCACTTAACTGCAACTTGAACTCTAAAACACAGAATCACTCTGCATGCCTCACCAACCACCCTCAACTCAAAAATCATGAGCTAAATGAATTTATCATTCTCAGTTAACTATTACAAGTGTTTATGAGATAAGATTACAATTTATTGTCCAATTTAATTAAGGGATAATTAAATTTGACACATTTCCAATTTATTAAATAATTTTAATTGCACACTAATGTATTGCTAGGACCCATCATTACATGACATGTGGTCCCACACTAGTGTAGGTGTTGTCATGTTTCTTCTGGATGCCAATTTAACTGTTTCTTGTTGCAAACTTCAACACTCCCTCTCAACAAGAAATGAATTTTCTTGCATGCACACATGCACCTCTTGCATGTGACTCTTGCATGCAACATTTATGTAGTGTTTCTTGCAAATGCAACTCTTGCATGCAACACTTCTCTATTGTTTCTCGCACATGAAACTCTTGCATGCAACACTTCTGAAACTGAATAGCCTCCAAAAACTGAATTAGTATAATGCATCTGTCATCAGAGTCTTCTGACTATTTCTAGCTACTACACATGTCTACTGGACTTCTCTGCATTGTCGAAATCTGCATCCATACACTTTGCACTGCTGCCAACTCTGATCTGCACTTCAATATTCGACACTTGTCACTTTGATTTCTGTCCTTATGACATATGACTGCATCAATCTTACTGATCCTGCTACTATTGTATTGTGGGCTCCTCTGTTGTGTAACCAGCTCCAAAAATAGAAGAAAAGAGATATCAATGCCTTAGAAATGAGCCACTTCGAGGGGGAACCTCCAATACATTACATAAATGAACAATTCTTGGATGATACAAATGAACAAAACCTCCTTCTATATATAGGATTCCATGGGGCCACAATATAATCCTAGTGGGGCCACAATGTAATCCTAGCCGACCTAATAATAATAATGTAAGGGCACAATAATAACAATATGGGGGTTACAGGGGTACAAAAATAACAATAAGGGGGGATACACTATTAATATAGGGACTTAACATGCCCCTCTCCTTCAAACAAGTGTTGTCCTCAACGCTTGATTATTTCTTGATGCTTCTATATAAAATTCTCATTCTCCCATGTGGAATATTCTACAGGAAAGTTCTTCCACTTACTGAGATACTTTGAAATTGATCGTACTTGTCGAGTTCTTTTTTCTGTGACTTCTTTAGAACTTCTTTCGATGTGATGTTGATATTCTTGTTGTTTCATTAGATTCTGCACCAAAGTTAGGTTATCCTTTGAGAGTTGGAGAACTTGTTGCTGATGCTCAATGTCATATTCCACTAATTTATCATCCATATTAGTTGTTATTTTATCCTTCAAACCATCCAACTTAGCCTCCATTTATGCTTTTAAACCATCTATGTCATCTTCGGTTGCTCTTCGTAAGATCGAAATTTGTTGCACTTGGTATCGTAATTTTGATATCTCATCTTGCAATTCTTCCTCTTCATGCGTCATAGTATAGATTTTTGAGGGCTTAATGAGTGTTGAATTATTTTTAGGAGGAATTTCAGAACCCAATACTGAAATATATGGTCAATATGCCCTTGGAATCACTTCAAACTGATTTTTCAAACAAGATTTATGCAATTCAGAAAAAAAAATACACATCTTTTTCTTGCTTTTGAGGAGCTCGATATTGAAATTGGATTATCTCTATGATTGCGGCTCTTCAATATTTTAAATTCAGCACTGAATTATCCCTCTGAATTATCTTTTGAATTCCACAGGTCTGACTTGATTTGGATTCTCCAAGACAAAGTTGTGTCCAATCTCCCACAATGACCTAATTAGGGACTAGTTCAGTAGAGAAAACTTGTACGAATTTCCACGTGTCAATGTTTCATCCTTTGTCTCTGAAATTGATAGACAAGAAACTACAGTCCATGTACTTATGACCACTTTTTACGGCACTCCAATCCAATGCCCAGAGAGAGAGTTATTGAACTTTTCCCACGATTACCTGTTTGAGATGAAATTCAGGAGCCTGAAAAAGCACTACCTTCCAAAGATCATATCTCCAAAAATATTGCGAACCAAGTTCTGAAATTTTTTGACGACTTTCCTCAAGATTTTACCTTCGCACCATATGAATTTCAGCTTTTGAACCTTCGTAGAAAACAATTTATAGCACAAATTCCACGATGATCTGTTTAGGAGCCTGAAAAAAGACCTAACTTCCACAGATCATATCTCCCAAAATATTGCGAACCAAGCTCTGAAATTTTTAGAAAATATTCCTCAGGATTTTGGCTTGGCACCCTAAAAATTTCAGCTTCTGAAACTTCGTAGAAAAAACGTTATAGCGCAAATTCCACGATGACCTGTTTGGAGCAGTGAAACCCTAGAATCCCAAAGCTCTGATACCAAATGTTGTGTAACCAGCTCCAAAAATAGAAGAAAAGAGATATCAACGCCTTATAAATGAGCCACTTCGAGGGGGAAACCTCCAATACATTACATAAATGAACAATTCTTGGATGATACAAATGAACAAAAACTCCTTCTATATATAGGAGTCCATGGGGCCACAATATAATCCTAGTGGGGCCACAATGTAATCCTAGCCGACCTAATAATAATAATGTAAGGGCACAATAATAACAATATGGGGGTTACAGGGGTACAAAAATAACAATAAGGGGGGCTACACTATTAATATAGGGACTTAACATCCTTGTAGCTAGGTTCGATCCAAGAGACACACCATCTCTAGGACCCTGCCCAAATTTCTTCTTGGGATTAATTTTGCACATCGCCCCACCTCACACCTGGAGGTATAGCTACATGTACTCCCTCTTCCCATCTGGATCAAAATTTCCCCCTCCTAGAGGTCTTTGCTTGAGTGGTTTTTTCCACTCCATGATCCTCATCTTGTGGTTGCTCCACATCTTGAGTTTAATCCTTTGGAACCAAGAATTCCTCATATGCATGAAAATCAAGCTCCCTCTCAAGGGAAAATTGCATGGCTTTCTCACACTTCCCCATGGTACATCCCTTGCATGGTTTTATCTGTGCAAGAGTACCCTTTGGAATCTCTGTGGAAATCTGTTGCATGACCTTCAAAGCTCCGTGGTGTAGATGGCCCAATATCTTGTGCCATAACTCACCCTCATCCCGGCTCATGACTTTGTCCGCCTTACCCATCAATGTTGCACAATCATCTACATCAAGTTTATAGAGATTATTCACATGAATCCCAATATTCTTGGCTTGTCCTATGGATTTGTGTCGAAGGAAAGCTTTCTCTTCACTAAAAACCACATCATAACCTCTATCCTCCAACATTCACTACAAGGAAAAGACCCTCTAGTAGAGGTTACAAAGGAGATTTTTAGTGTTTTAAAATTGGCCAAAATTGTCAAAAAAACATTTGCTACAACATTTGTTTTTGGTAACGGAGGTTTTGGCAAAGATTCTAACGAAATTTCAACACAACTAAAAAAAATGGGCGGTTGGAGGTTATTACGGATTTTTTTTTCATCAGTGTGCTATTCAGGTGTCAATGCACCAGCGTGCGTCATCCAGACAGTTGGCTCGAGGCAGTCGAAGGTGCATGCAACGGGCTGTAAAGGTCTAAAACTGAATCGGGCACAATGTAGGTGATACAACGCACTGGGTCATTCTAATTGGTATTGGGATTTGTGCGGTGCCCATAGGTCGTATCAACGCACCGTTTCGTAGTATTATAAAAACACACCAGTGTGCAGTATCACAGAAACACACCGAATGTTCTATTTTATATTGGTATTTGTGTGGTGCCCATAGGTTGTACAAACGCATCGGTGAGTAGTCTCACATAAACACACGGATGCGTAGTATCGCACAAACGAACTAAGAGTTATAATTGGTAGGGATTTGTGCAGTGCCCATAGGTCATAGAAACACACCGGTGCAATTTATAATAAAAACGCACTGGTGTACAATAACTGACATCCACCAGTGTTCATTTTGTATTTTTTAGAAACATTGACTTGTGACAATGCAATTATTGTGATTTTTTAAAATTCATTATTCATCAAAATTTGACACATCTCTTATAATAGTATTCATATCAATTAAATTGTTATTAGTGCATTTGAGTGTGATGTATGGATTAATTTTTTATATCACATCATAATTATTGTGATTTTTTTAAATTCATTATTCATTAAAAGACGACACATATCTTATAACAATATTCATATCAATTAATTTTTTATTAGTGCATTTGAATGTGATATTTGGTTTAATTTGTTATATCATATCATCAAATTTCACATCTCTTCATTATAATATTTAATCATCCATAAATTTAATTAGTGGTGTTACATTTCACAACGACAATGGAGAACGCAATAGAATAAATTAAAACATATATATATATATATATATAAGACAGTCTTTGTCATACAAAATGAGACAGTTATTGGTATCCCTTTGTCTTTCAATTGGGACACTATGTCCATTACATTAAACAAAATGTCTGATTTCACAGACAAATATTTCAAAAAATACAACACCTTGCTTTGATATCCAAACATAGTGATCATCATTCTTCGCTTGAACTGTTGTCACTGCTAGAGCTACTTCCATGACTTGGGTTATTTTCAGGAATGTTTTGTTCACGGTGTTGATTGTTTTCTTGATATTCTTCACCTTCCATCTACAAACATAAAAATAAACTCTAATGAGTGTATATACATCGGTGAGAATAATGAAAATTTCAATATTAAATAATATACATCAATGTAAATCAAAAAGAAATGGCATACCATAGCAACAATTGAATCATGAACTATACAAATTCTTTCAAAACCAACATCTTTCAAGATTTCGCATGTTGGCGCAGTTCCATACTTTGTTTCCTACAAGTTTTATACCCCATAAAAAATCATATATTTAATATAAAATATTTTTTTGTTCTATTAATTCTAAACGGAGCTAAGTAAAACAATATCGATAGATGCTTACAAATTCCACAATTAATTTATGATATTGCAACATATACTCGCAGCCCATATTTAACCCAATATCAAACAATTCATCTGATGGTTCTTCTTTGTATGTTAGCACCTATTTGAATACATTCAATGATCATTGTTGTAAAACA
The DNA here is from genome assembly GCA_034641835.2 of Pinus albicaulis. NCBI lineage: Eukaryota > Viridiplantae > Streptophyta > Pinopsida > Pinales > Pinaceae > Pinus > Pinus albicaulis. The sequence goes on from CM076580.1 coordinate 361,703,961, forward strand.
ACTTAAAATATAAAAAAATGAAATCTAGTTAAGTTGTTATAAGGAAGTAACAATTACTCACAAACTTAGATATCAACCCTTTTCTTCCTTGTCGTCCCGTTTTATGTGCTAAATGATTTCTCGTTACTATCAAATTTGTCATACTTCCATTAGTGATCAAACTTACTCTTTTGCATTTTCATATTAGGAGTCCCATACCATAAATTTTCATCATTCCATTAGGACATGGATTCATTGATGGTAGTGGTCTTTCATCAGTTTTCACTCATGTAAAACTTGCTGATTTTCCTCTCTATGGTTTTAGTCACAATTCACTTTCATTCCCAATTCATACTATTAGGTCATAGGATTGGTCTCATTAGGTCCTAGGGTCTCATCATAGCCAAATTAATGAGTCAAAGTGTCAATAAATGTCAGCAAGATCATGAGGAGGACAAATAAACTCAGAGACATAGTACCTAGAAAGATCAAAGAATTGTTCTATTGAGCTTGATGTAACTTTCACCTCAAAACCGTGTTTTGAGGTGAAAACATGGTACTTTTCTTTTATTATCATCTTTTATGTAATTTTATGTCTTCATATGTAATAAGTTGCACTTCAGAAGCTACTATCCCCACAAAGCCACCTCCCTGCCTTTTAGAGGTATTTTTCACAGAATTTTTAGTATAAAATCATGTTCTAAGTGTGTCCATCAGAAAGAGCCTGGAAAAAGCTTTCCAACGGTATATTATACTCTCAAAACTGACTCCCGGATTGAAAGATATGCCTAAGTGAACAAAAGTCCCCAAAGGCCTAACCTTACCCCTTTTCCCATTTGTCCCTTAGACTTTATTTCATATAATTCTAAATTTTTTAATTATAATCCCCTTCTTCCGATCCGATCGCAACCCTTTCCCTCCAATCTGATCGCACCCTTTTTCTCTGATCCAATCGCAACATTGAATCGCATGGTTGTGATTGACCCCGCCCGATCACATCTGGACCATTGACCTTCCCAGCGATTCGACGGTCCACATCCAATCAAAATCGTTCGATCGCATCACAAATTCACAATTCTCCCAACTCTTATCCCCACTCCTTTGATTTTCTCTGATGTGATTGACTCCCGTCGATTACATCTCTGCCGTCGATCTGCCCATCCGATCGGACGACTCACAAGTCGTCGCACCATCGCAATTGGCCATTCCCGTAGTTCAACTCCCGCTCCACTCCTCCGCTGATTTGTGATTGTGATTGGCTAGGTCCCACCATAAAACCCTTCCACCCTTTCCAAACAAAATGTGGTTTTTCCTTTGTATTTGATTATTATAATTTTATAAGTTATTGCATCGCAAATCATTCCATCGCAAGTTTTGATTGCAACGTCCGCTCCCAACCCACAGATGCGATGAATCGCATGTCGCTCATTGCATCACGCGATACCTCCACCAGGTGATACACCCACTCCCCGTCCCGATTGTGATTTCGATTCCCCTTTGGGTCCCACTCAAAGCCCTCTGCCCTTTTCAATGAAAAATCATTTTTTCCCTATGTAAAAGCGCAAAATTCCTTTTAATTTGTTTTAAAGGTATTTTTTTGTTTACACCATCAGACCTCACTTATTACCGCTTCTCTATTGTATTAATCCATCGCATCACAAAATTATCATTACAATGTGCCCAATCCTCTTCCGCTACGACCTCCGATTTCTGATTGCGATTGCCCCTTCCCCCTTATACACTATCGCATCGTAGGTTTGCAATCGCATCGTTCCAATACCCCTCCTCTCTTCCGATTGCGATTTGTGATCGCAACGCGGGCCCACCATCCTTTCCTTTGCTCCTTTTCACCCAAAAAGGGGATTTTTCTTCATTAAATGGAAAATTTCGTTCTTATTGGTTTCAAAGGAATTCTCTTCAAAAGTTGGCTTTTATTCAAAGAGTAAAGACAAAGACAAACAGTCAAAGCCGAGAGCTAAATATAAACACAGAGATCATTATAGCATGACAGCAACGATAAAAAGGAGAAATGGTTCTAAATTTGTCTTTATTATCCTTTGATTGAGCAACTGCAAATCCTCCAGATGGTCAAAATGTATTGTTTCTCCTTCTTTTCAGGGGCATCTGGTTGGTTTATTTTCTATGTTCGGATTTCAGTTCCTGAAGCTGGTGAAACAACTCCTTCTTCTGTGGACCTTCTCCCCTCAATTTTTGTCTATTTAATGTAACTTATTCATCATTTGTAAAGGGGGGAATAAAGTGTGGAATAAGTTGGAAATCACTGAGGACGCTCTGCGCTCCATTTGTAACAGTTTGGCAGGGAATTAATAAATATGTGCAGCTTTGATTTGTGGGATCCTTGTGGTATGGATTTTCGAATTGTTCTTTCCTTTGTGTTCATCTGTTAATTGTTATGTTTGCCATTCATTCATTCATATCTCTGGTTGAATTCTTTCAAGATAGATAGGTAGAATCCATTGTGTAATGCTCTGCCTTGGGAAATCATTCAATACTCTATGTTTTCCATTGTTTGAAAAGGATCCATCCCCTATGCCCTTTTCAGCTCCTCACCGGTCTTACACATTCCATCATTATTTAAACTAAATTATTAAAATCCTTGCCTACCTTGCCCCATGAAATACCCTGTAACTCTGATTTAATTCCCTAGATTCAAACTGCCCCATCTGCTCCATACAACCCTGAAATTTATAAAAACATTTCCAATCATTATACCTAGCCTAAAATAATTTTGCAGTTATACTTCATTGAATATTTTTCCCAGAGAGAGCCCTCTCCTAACCTTGTAGGGCTAGCTACAAGGCTGAGCGTGGTTTGAGGTTACCCCTATTTTCCTTCTTTCAGCCTAAGGTTCAAATTAGGTGCTAACATTTATGGCGACCATACTAGGGAATATTTAGCATAGAAGACTGATCACCCCAGTAATATCTTTCATATAAATTCCTGGACTCTGGATGATGATATTTAGAGTTTGCTAGGCTAAAATAAAACATTGTAAAGTAGAATTTTGACCACACTGGCTTCAAGGAGATACACCAGGGCCAATCCAGATCCAAATCCTCCCCCTGTGTTTGAAAATCCTAATCTCATTCTAAGGATATTCAGAAGACAAGAAGGATCACTGAGTCCTAGACCTATTTTCAGATCCCATACCTAGCCCAGTGAGTGGTTGTTTGTAGAAGACCTTTCTTTTGATGAGTGTTTTGAGCTTTCTCTATTCAGAAATAAATCTGAAACTGCACTTGATGACACAGTTTTAGATCCAGAATTTCTTATAGATATTGAATTTCAAAGGGAAAACGCATCAATTAATGATTATATTTTGAATTCCCCTCAGAATTCTATCACTGTAACCATATCCCTGAACCTTCAGAGTTATCAGAAACAACATTTCCTCCCCTTAATCCATCAGCACTCCCATCAGTTTCAGAAGTCAATTCTCAACTTTCATCTCCTCCATCAACACCTCCCTTGAATCCTAGTATCACAAACACTGTTGTAAATCCACCTCGAGTCATGGCTGCCCGATATGCACCCCTGGTGTTACCTCAGAACCTGAATGATATGCCTGCTAACTATCAAAGTAAAATTCCTATCTTTGATGCCACTCAAAGCATCACAACCCAGCAGCATGTTGATAAGATGAATGACTTCTTTGATCTTCATGAGGTAGAGGCATAAAATGTAACCACAATATTGTTTGTCCAAAGTTTTGGGGGTGAAGTTAGAAAATGGTTTAGAGCCCTACCTGCAGGCTCTATCCACACTTTGCAGGAGTTACATAGACAATTCTTAGACTGGTGGGAGGTAAAGAAAAACCCACTCCAAATCTTTTCTGAATATGAAAATATAAAAAGGAATGTGGGTGAAAATGTACAGGATTATTGTGTGAGATTTAATGTTGTGTATAATGCTATTTTGGCCAACCTAAAACCCCCCATGGGGTTAGATTTGCTCAAATTTACAGATGGTTTTGATGCTGATATGGCGTATCAGCTACGAGAACAAGATTCTACCACACTTGAAGACATGCAGAAGATAACTGTGAGTGTAGAAGCCAATTTTCTGGCCAGAAGAGCGTGGAAAAAAGTAGAAAAGAGGGTAACTGTGAAAGAAGAAGCCTCTCCTTCAGACAGTAAGATGGACAATATGATCTGAACAGTGGAGAAGATGGTTGATCGATTGACTATTTCAGGTAGACCTGAAGCAAAAATCAGGAATCCAAATTTCAGAGGACATCAGCAGCCACAATCTCGAATTAAACAAAGAGAGCAGAGAGTGTAGGACCAAGCAGCGCAACAGCAGCAGAAAAAAACTCCATTACAGCAAAATTATGTTCAGGGAATGGAGATAGACGATGATGATGATCCAGTAGTCGAAGCTAATCATTTCTTCACTACCGATGGTGCACCCATATTTCTCACAGAAGATGAAGAATATACAGTGATTACAGACATTCGAAAAGATGACGATTTCATTTTTTCCAATGACGTAGTGTTAGAAGAAGAGTTTGATGATTATCAAAGAGGATACATGAACGCTTTGTCAGCACAACAGAAACAATATTATTTGAGGAGTAGAGATGTGCCGATCAATCCTATTCAGAAAAGAAAAGAGATGCAATCAAAAAATGATTCTTCGAATACTCAAAGAAAAGGGAAAGAGCCTGCTGATCCTTCTCCCAGCAAGGCATCCTCAGCAATTAACGTTGAAAATGAAAAGAACCAGTAGAGCGTAGAAAAGGAGCAAGTGGAGAAGAAAGATCCTCCTGTCAAAGAGGTAGAAAAAGTTCCATCTTTTAATTTAGAAAATGAAATTTCTAAGCTGAAGGTGTCCATGCCCTTGACCAAGTTGGTGAAAAACAACACTTATAAACATCAGGTGTCTAGAATTTTGCAAATAGAATCTGTATCAAATATGGTAAATGTTGAAGATGATTATCCTGAACTCATTTTTGGTCCAACCATAGAAGGTCAGTCAGAAGAAAGTGAAGTACCTCCCTTTTACCTGAGTCTTAGATTGCATGAGTTCATTTTACATAATGCTATTTTGGACTTCGGAGCCTCACATAACTTGATTCCTAAGGCCATTATGGAGAAGTTGGGACTTTATATTACCCGAAAATACCATGATTTGTATTCCTTTGACTCTGGTAGGGTCCATTGTATTGGTCTTATCAAAGACTTGGTAGTATCTTTAGACCAAATTCCAGCCAAGAATGTTTTGATGGATTTAGTTGTTGCCGATGTTCCACCACGATTTGGAATTCTTTTGTCTAGGTCATGGGGTGCAAACTCAAAGGAACCATCTAGCTTGACTTCTCTTATGCCACCATTCCTGTTTTCGGTCAGTTGAGAAAATTATATAGGGAGAAGAAAATGAAATACATGATCACTAGCAAAGATAAGCCAGTTAATCATCCCATTAATGCAGTCCACATAGATTTAGATTCATTTGTATTATATTCAGATGGTGGTTTGAATGATGAAAATGTTCAGTTGGTACAAGTAGATGAGATACCTGAAATTTCATAAAATTTTAGGGAAGTCCTTAAACAGGAAAAGGATAAAGCAGATAGCATTCCTGAGCTTCCTGCCTGCCAGCAGCAAAAAGATAGTGAATGGTAGAAAAATGCAGAAATAAATCAAGATAAAGTAGAGAAAGAAGAAAAATTTCAACATTTAGAAGAAGAAGAAGAAGGCCTTTGGAGCATGGACTTTGATGGAGCTGTTGGTAAGGACGGTGCTGGTATAGGAATATGGATTCGGAGCCCTATTTTCCAGCCTGAAAAAGTTCCTAGTAATGTTAGAATATGTGCTTACAAGTTGGCTTTTGACTGCTCTAACAATGAAGCAGAGTATGAAGCTTTGATTGAAGGATTGAAAATTTTGAGGAAGTTAAATGCAAAGAGGATTTTGGTCTATGGAGATTCAGAGCTGATAATCAAACAGGTAAAAGGAGAGTACCAAGAAAAGCATCCATGATTGAGGGCCTACAGAAATGCAGTCCTAGAAATTTTGAGGACATTTCTTGAGTACACTTTGACAATAGTACCCCGAATACAGAATCTTATTGCAGATTCTCTTGCCACTACTGCAAGAAATTTGAAGATTCCAATGAATTCCAGCAACAAATTTGAAATTTATGTCAAACATCGGCTTGCTGTTCTGGATAATCTAAGGTATTGGCAAGTGTTTTGGGATGACAAAGAAATCAATGATTTTTTATAGAGTGAGGGAAAATTCAAGGATACTCCTATGGAAGGTGATTATGAGGTCGATGATCAAGAAATCGAAGCAAATCAGATGGATGCGTTGCAGCTGAAAGACAATGTGATTCCTAGAGGTCTCATACCTTTAGAGGATATTTTTGATCAAGATGATGTTGCAAAGTAACCAAGCTTGGTGCCTACTGATAAAGGAGTTGAAGATGTTAACCTTGGAACAACTGACAAGCCTAAGCTTGTGAAGTTATCAAAAGCATTGTCCCCTAAGGTAAAGGAATAATGTGTTAAATTACTTTCTGAATTTTCTGATGTGTTTGTGTGGGATTATTTAGATATGAAGGTGTATGACAAAAATATAATTCAGCATACTATTCCCATAAAGCCGGATCATAAGACATTTAGACAGAAGCTGAGAAGGATCAACCCAAAGCTACTTCCATCCATTGAAAAAGAGGTAAACAGATTGTATAAAGCTGGTATCATTGTCCCAATTAGATTTTCTGACTGGATTTCAAATTTGGTCCCGATACGTAAAAAGACAGGAGAGATAAGGTTGTGTATAGATTTCCAGAATCTGAATAGAGTATCCTTGAAGGATAACTATCCACTTCCGGAGATGGACCATATTTTGCAAAGAGTAGTTGGAGCATCAAGGATGTCTCTACTCGATGGTTACTCAGGCTATAATCAGATCTTGGTGCATGAAAAATACCAAGACAAAAATTCTTTCACAACACCCTGGGGAACTTTCCAGTATGCCAAAATGCCATTTGGATTGAAGAACGCTGGAGCCACTTTCCAGCGAGCAATGGATATTGATTTTGCCAATGAAAAGGATGTTTTTCTAGTTATTTATTTGGATGATTTAACAGTGTTTTCTGGTTCTGATGAGGAACATTTGCACCACTTGAGGGTTGTATTTCAGCGATGTAGAAAGTTTGGGATTTCTCTCAATCCAAAGAAAATTCTGTTTGCTATGGATGAAGGCAAGCTGCTGGGGCATATCATCTCTAAAGATGGTATCTGCATTGATCCTGCAAGAGTGGAGGCAATTCAGCACATAGACCTCCCACGTAACAAAAAGGAGATTCAAGAATTCAATGGTAAGATGAACTTCTTGCACAGATTTATACCCAATTTGGCTGAACATTTAAGAGAAATGACTAACATGTTGAAGAAGGATAGCACTGTCAAATGGAGTGAGGAGGCCATCACGTCTTTTAATATGGTAAAGTTTTCTCTGTCCAATGCCCCAGTTTTGATTAGTCCTGATTACACTCAAGATTTCATTATATTTTCATTTGCATTGGAGCATACTATGGCTGTGGTATTAATGCAAAAGAGAAATCAGATTGAAAAGCTCATTGCCTTTTTCAGTAGGACCATTCGAGATGCTGCCTTGCGGTATAATATCATTGAAAAACAAGCATTGGCTCTTATAAAAGCATTGAAGGATTTTAGAGTATATATTATGCATTCACATACATAGCATATGTTCCTAATGCAGCAGTAAAGGATGTGTTGATGCAAACTGATCCAGAGGGAAGAAGAGGTAAGTGGATAGCATCTATGTTGGAATATGATTTGGAGATCAAACCCACAAAGTTGATCAAAGGACAAGGCTTGGAAAATCTAATGGCCCAATCAAACCTGTTTGATTTGGATATAAATATCATAGCAGCAATGTCAGAAGATGAAGATGATGGTTCGCTCGTTCCAGTTTCAGAAATTTTTCTACAATCCCCATGGTATTCAGACACAGTTTATGTTCTTCAGCACCTTTCACCACCTGCAGGGATGTCTAGAAGCAAAGGTAGATCACTAAAACTTAATTCTGCTAAATTCTGCATCTTAAACAATGCTCTTTATTGGAAAGACCCAGGAGGTATTCTGCTTAATTGTTTGGTCGAAGATGAGGCTCGACAAGTGATGCATGACTTTCACAAAGGTGATTATGGTGGTCATTTGTTTTGGAAAACTACAGCTAACAAAGTGTTGAGAGCAGGATATTATTGGCCCACTTTATTTTCAGATTTGTATAAAACAGTGATGAGCTGCCATGAGTGTCAATTTTTCCAAGGAAAAAGAAAACTACTCCCTCTTCCTTTGAAACTAGTTTCAGTAAACACTCCCTTTCAGTAGTGGGGACTTGATTTCATAGGGGAAATCCATCCCTCATCATTAGCATAGCATCGATGGATCTTGACAGGCACCGATTACTTCACAAAATGGATTGAGGCCATTCCAGCAAGGCAGGCCACTGATACGGTAATCATTCAATTTCTAGAATCAAATATCTTGTCTCGTTTTGGTTGCCCCCACAAAATCATAACAGATAATGCAGCAGCATTTCGATCTAAGAAGATGGTGGAATTCTGCGACAAATACAATATTGTGTTGAGCCATTCGAAAACATATTACCCACAAGGAAACGGCCTGGCAGAATCATCGAATAAATCTCTGATAAAAATAATTAAGAAAATGCTGGAAGAAAATAAGAGGAACTGGCATCGAAATCTCATCAACACGTTATGGGCAGATAGAGTTAGCAACAAAAAATCCATAGGTAGGTCACCGTTTGAATTGGTTTATGGTACTAATGCTGTTTTTCCCACGTCAATTACAGTTCCAGTCATGAGATTATTGCAAGAGGTTGGTAGTGAAGAAGATGATAATCAAAAAAGGATCAATCAAATGATCCACCTTCAGCAGACAAGAGAGGAAGTTTCTCAGAATGCTATTCAGTTGCAGGAGAAGATAAAGAAAATCTATGACTGTAAGACCAAAGTAGAAAAGTTTCAGTTGGACGATGTGGTGTTGAGATGGGATGCACGAAATGAAGACAAAGGGAAGCATGGTAGGTTCAATAACTTGTGGAAAGGACCATATAATATTTCAGCATACAAGGGACAAAATGCTTTCTTGCTCTCAGAGATGGATGGCCAAGATTGTCCCGGAGGACCAGTAAATGATATGTTGTTGAAGGACTACCACTATTGAGATAATGGATCCAAGTTATGTCACAGTCATTGTATATACCATTCCATTGTTGGTCAGATTTCAATTACACAGTCATTGAAGTTTGGGGCCCGAGGTGAAGGCTATAAAAATTAAATGATATGTGTAAGGTTTGATGGTTTTATTTAAGTTTTCAGTCACAGTTTGAGTCAGAGTCAGTCTACATTGTGTCAGTTTTTAGTATTTTGACCATATTTTCCCAATGGATAAGGCTACTTGGTCTACGGTGTTCTTGGCACCTACAAGGAGCTACCATCCCCATTGGAGCCAATGTTAGTGTTAGTATTGTCATAATACCATCGGTGATCAAATCTACTCTTTTGCATTTGCATATTAGGAGTCCCATACCATAAATTTTCATCATTCCATTAGGTCATGGATTCATTGATGGTAGTGGTTTTTTATCAGTTTTCCCTCATACAAAAACTTGTTGATTCTCCTCTCTATGGTCTTCAGTCATGATTCAGTTTCACTCACAATTCATATTACTAGGTCATAGGGTTGGTCTCATTAGGTTCTAGGGTCTCATCATGGTCAAATTAATGAGTCAAGTGTCAATAAATGTCAGCAAGATCATGAGGAGGACAAATAAACTCAGAGGCATAGTACCTGGAAAGATCAAAGAATTGTTCTATTGAGCTTGATGTAATTTTCACCTCAAAACCATGTTTTGAGGTGAAAACATGGTACTTTGCTTTTATTATCATCTTTTATGTAATTTTATGTCTTCATATGTAATAAGTTGCACTTCAGAAGCTGTTATCCCACAAAGCCACCTCCCTGCATTTTAGAGGTGATTTTCACAACATTTTAAGTATAAAATCATGTTTTAAGTGTGTCCATAAGAAAGAGCCCAGAAAGAGCTTTCCAATGGTATATTATATTCTCAAAACTGACTCCCGGATTGAAAGATATGCCTAAGTGAACAAAAGTCCCCAAAGGCCTAACATTACCCCTTTTCCCATTTGTCCCTTAGAATTTATTTCATATAATTTTAAAGTTTTTCATTATAATCCCCTTCTTTTGATCCGATCACAACCCTTTCCCTCAGATCCGATCGCACCCTTTTTCTCCGATCCAATCGCAACATTGAATCACATGGTTGCGATTGACCCCGCCCGATCACATCTGGACCGTTGACCTTCCCAGCGATCCGACGGTCCACATCCAATCGCAATAATTTGATCGCATCGCAAATTCGCAGCGCTCCAACTCTTATCCCCACTCCTTTGATTTTCTCCGATGCGATTGACTCCCATTGATTACATCTCCGTCGTTGATCTGCCCAACCGATCGGACGACTCACAAGCCGTCGCACCATCGCAATCGGCCATTCCCGCAGTTCAACTCCCACTCCACTCCTCCGCCGATTTGTGATTGCGATTGGCTGGGTCCCACCATAAAACCCTTCCACCCTTTCCAAACAAGATGTGGTTTTTCCTTTGTATTTGATTATTATAATTTGATAAGTTATTGCATCACAAATCATTCCATCGCAAGTTTTGATTGCAACGTTTGCTCCCGACCTGCCGATGCGATGAATTGCATGTCGCTCATCGCATCTTGTGATACCTCCGCCAGGTGATACACCTGCTCCACTTCCCGATTGCGATTGTGATTCCCCTTTGGGTTCCACTCAAAGCCCTCCGCCCTTTTCAATGAAAAATCATTTTTTCCCTATGTGAAAGCGTAAAATTCCTTTTAATTTGTTTTAAAGGTATTTTTTCGTTTACACCATCGGACCTCGCTTATTACCGCCGCTCTATTGTATTACTCCATCGCATCGCAAAATTATCATTACAATGTGCCCACTCCTCTTCCGCTACGACCTCCGATTTTTTATTACAATTTCCCCTTCCCCCTTATACACTATCGCATCGCAGGTTTGCAATCGCATCGTTCCAATACCCCTCCTCTCTTCCGATTGCGATTTGCGATCGCAACGCGTGCCCACCATCCTTTCCTTTGCTCCTTTTCACCCAAAAAGGGGATTTTTCTTCATTAAATGGAAAATTTCATTCTTATTGGATTCAAAGGAATTCTCTTCAAAAGTTGGCTTTTCTTCAAAGAGTAAAGACAGAGACAAACAATCAAAGCCGAGAGCTAAATATAAACATAGAGATAATTATAGCACAACAACAACGATAAAAAGGAGAAATGGTTCTAAATTTGTCTTTCTTCTCCTCTGATTGAGCAACTGCAAATCCTCCAGAGGGTCAAAATGTATTGTTTCTCCTTCTTTTCAGGGGCATTTGGTTGGTTTATTTTCTATGTTCGAATTTCAGTTCCTGAAGCTGGTGAAACAACTCCTTCTTCTGTGGACCTTCTCCCCTCAATTTCTGTCTATTTAATGTAATTTCTTCATCATTTGTAAAGGGGGGAATAAGTTGGAAATCAATGAGGACGCTCTGCGCTCCATTTGTAACAGTTTGGTAGGGAATTAATAAAGATATGCAGCTCTGATTTGTGGGATCCTTGTGGTATGGATTTTAGCATTGTTCTTTCCTTTGTGTTCATCTGTTAATTGTTATGTTTTCCATTCATTCATTCATATCTCTGGTTGAATGCTTTGAAGATAGATAGGTAGAATCCATTGTGTAATGCTCTGCCTTGGGAAATCATTCAATACTCTATGTTTTCTGTTGTTTGAAAAGGATCCATCCCCTATGCCCATTTCGGCTCCTCACCAGTCTTACACATTCCATCATTATTTAAACTAAATTGTTAAAATACCTGCCTACCTTGCCCCATGAAATACCTTGTATCTCTGATTTAATTCTCTAGATTCAAACTGCCCCATCTGCTCCATACAACCCTGAAATTTATAAAAACATTTCCAATCATTATACCTAGCCTAAAATAAGTTTGCAGTTATACTTCATTGAATATTTTTCTCGGAGGAAGCCCTCTCCTGACCTTGTAGGGCTAGCTACAAGGCTGAGCGTCTTTTGAGGTTACCCTGATTTGCCTTCTTTCAGCCTAAGGTTCAAATTAGGTGCTAACAGGTTCTATTTTCTTTTCTTTTCTGCAAGAAAATACTTGAAAATTAATATTTAATGCTAAATTGTTTATTTATTGTACCTAATGATCGAAAAATTCAATGATTACATATTACATTTGAAGCAGGTTGTTGTTGAGATGGATCCTCCTGCGATGCAATTTTTTCCATTTCTTTGACCATCTCCTTGTACACCTTTGTGGACATTCCTACTAGCATATTTCTGATATCAGCTCGTTCATATTTTGATATTTTCATAATCTTCCTGAAAATGTAACATGAAAATAAACTATTTAATTTTTATATTGATATATGAAAAGTAAATATAGCAAAAGTGATATTTATAAATAATTCTAGAAAAAAATTTAAAGGAATATTACTTTTTCATTCCTTCTTTTTTGTTGTTGTACGTTTTTTCTATTAAAATTTTTACATGTCTCATTGACCAATTCTCTGAAAACTCTTCTTGTAGTTTAGATAAATTTGGTTCTTCGAATCATGGGATTGATTTTTGTATTGTAAGTGGAAAGAAAATCTATACATTCATTCCACTAGATCCCTCAAACTTTTGTAAAAGTTTTTCCCCCTTTCGTTAACCTCCAGCACCATTCCAGCTGAGCTAAGGAGAAATTCATTTTCATTTGCATGTTCTATTTTTTTTATTTTCTTAGAACAACATTCATTTTCTGAGTTGTTGGTCCCTGTAGAACATTAAACATATGTGAATTAATAGATTGTTTGAAACATGTTATCTAATAATTTTAAGTATATTATTAATGAAAATTAATAAAAGAAACTCATATTGGATTGATAGTATTTTTTCATTCACCTAATTCATCCTTTTGAAATTTTTCCATCAAGCTTTTACGCTCTTCTAGTCCTAGATCAGAAATAATCTTATCTCGCTTCATCATTTTGTGGCTCTGCATGATACACAGTAAACAATACATATTAGTTAAACTTACATATAGTTCAAAAATAATATTTTTTGTAAAGAATTTACAATAACTTGCCTTTTTTGTTTTTCTTGATGTGATATCAGTATTTTTGTTACTTGATCTCTTGTCAGGAATTTATTTATCAATATGAAATCTGTACCATATCATTCATTAATATATTTTATAAATAAATCATCAACTTTTTAGGTAAAAAGTTATATCAAGAAAATGGTGTGCTTTTAATGTTGTACACACCGACGTCGGTGTGTCGTGTTCTTATAAATGCATCGCCAAAACAGTATAAAACACAGTACAGTGATCTATGTCAACAAGGAGCACCGATGCGTTATATGTTAACCACTGCACCGATTAACACAGACAAAATAATAAAAATCATCTAGTGTTAGTTTTTGTATCATATGGTGTCGTGGAGGGGGCGATGCAGCCTATTCTTATAAACGCCCCGCCCAAACAGGGGACCACCATATGGTGCTCTTTATCAACAAGGAGACCCAGTGCGTTATATGTTACATGGTGCACCGATTAACACAAAATAAATTTATTTTTTCCAAACCGTATGTGCGCGGTGCACTATAATTAAATAGCGCACCGGTGTGCTATTTTATATATGGCGCACGGATTAAAAAAAACATTTTTTTAATTTTTTTATCAAGCAATACATGCGTGGTGCACTGTGATAAGCCAGTGCACTGGTGTGCTAGGTTACACCGGGTGCACCCATTAACAAAAAATCATTTTTTTTTTAAATCCAGGCAAGGGCTGACATGGATTAGGATCCAACTATGCAAGTCATTCCATGGGTTAGATGTCATAGGCCTATATATATAGCAATACAAACCCTATAAATCTAAAATGAAAATCCCTAATTCTAAAATCACAGAAACATGAAGAAGCAAGGGCAAAAACAAAAATAATGAAGGGTTTAGGGTAAAATGGATTTTTTTAGATGATATCCAAGCAATGAATATATCTGAAGGATCAAATCAGTGCTTGATCTCTTCCTAAAGGCCACAGGTTTAAGCATCAACAACCACAAATTCCCCATAACCATGGAAGGATTCACTCAAGCTGAAGCAGATATAATCTCAGAAGTGCTACCCTTTGAATTAAAATTTCTCCATGACAATTTCTAGTACTTTGGTTTCCACCTAAAGGAAGACTCTTATAGAATCCAAGACTGACACTGGATCGTGGCAAAAATTGAAACCATAATGAATCACTGGAGTTTCAAATGGTTGTCTTAGGTAGGGAGGCTTGTGTTGATCAAATCAATCGTTATGGCTATCCCGATGTACTAGGCCGCCTTAACCTGGGTCATGAAAAGTATTATTTCTAAAATTAATAAACTTTTTACAGGTTCCTATGGGTGGGCTCAAAGACTGAACCTGTAATGTTGTGGGTGGCGTGGGAGAAAGTAGCATGACCAAAGGCCTGGGGCGGTTGGGGAATAAAGGAGCTCCCGTATTCCACCCTCTCTTTGGCAGAAAAATTGGGATGGAGACTTATCACCCTAGAAAACATATGTTCATTAGTGATAAAAGTAAATGCATTGACCCTATGCCAATGGATGAATGGTTGTGCCTCCCTGAAAATAAAGTGAAAAACACTTTGATCGTTTGGAAAGCCACGCTAGCCTCGATTAAGACCATTGAAAAAGGGTTGGCATGGTATGTAGGGAACGAAGCACAAGTTAGGCTTGGACATGACCCGTGGGTGGGGTGCAGTGGTGGATATGCACTTTCCAGAGAATTGCTTGAACATCTTGAAAACATAGGCATCTGCAATCTGAGTCATATTGTGTAGATTGTCCAGGCAACCATTTGGAGACAAGCATGGATGTCAGGAGAGGCCCTGCATCTTAAAGACCGATGGAGAGAAGAATGGCAAGGATTTATCAATGAGCTTCACAAAACAAATGTTCATATTCAGGAGAGGTCGGACGAGCTTCATTGTGTACATTCCCCTACAGGTCAGTACACACCGAAATTAGGTTACCAATGGTTAATGGCACAGAAAGGATGGGTGGAGCCGGAGTGGTGGTACAAGCCTTTGTGGGAGCTCAAAGGACCAGAAAAATCGAGACTTTTCTTTTGGTGCATTTTACAGAACAAAGTTCCCTCTTGGGAAAATATGGAAAGAAGGGGCAAGATAGGGTCGGGTTGGTGCACTCTATGCAAATCAAACTTGGAGTCTATGCAACACCTCTTTCTATCTTGTGATTTTAACAACATTTTATGGGCTGAAACCTTGAGGCTTCTAAAACTCTCCAAGAGATGGGAAGGTCCAACCATCTCAGAGGCTTGGCAAAGGTGGTGGAATGAAGCCCCTAATGACTAGGTGAGGAACATTCTGCTTATCGTTGCATGGGGTACCTGGTGTTAGGTCTTTGTAATAAGAAAGATTGGCAAAGTCCGTGTAGAAATTTGCTGAATAAATCACTTATTCAATGGAGATTAACCCGATTACACATCAATTTCGAATTGCATGCATAACACATAATCTCATCTACAATTAATTGTCACATGCGGAAATAATAGAAGCGATCGCACATCAAATCAATCACACATTAACTCAATATGTATGGGGAAAGCCTATAGCTGAAAACCCCGCAGCTATTGTGTATATTATAATGGAGAAATCATGTAACCAAACAAGTACAATACTCCTCACAAGTACTCAGTACTTTCTCATAAAGTCACACACAATCTAGCTTAGTTTTGAACAAGTCACCGGTTCAAAACTCCCCACCAATTGCCTTGCCTCTATTGCGAAATCATACCGTATGCAGAGACCTGCTGTTCGAATCCTCTGGTTGATCACAATTGTCATGATACCTCTGCGGTAATGCAACCTAATCCCCATCCTCCAACTGATAGCCATACTCACCCTTTCATCTACCTCTTTCACTGGTCTCCACTGAACTGATCATGCACTGTAGTGAACTGATGTGTTCTTGAGTTGAATAATGAGTTACTAATTAATGAATTAAATAACATTTAATTCACTCCACTCATAACTAATTGATTAGCTAGTTAAACTAATCTCAACTAGTTCAACTAAAATAAACAGAACACAACTCCACTATCTGTCTCATTAACTCCTCCAAAACTTTTGCCACTGAAGTCCAACTGAAGTCAACCATGCAAGATGCCATCAAACCCTAGGAACCACGTGATTCCTCTGTCAGTTGCATGAGCCACCTCCATGACTCGAACCGAAGTGCTCCAAGAGAGTAAACTGCTGTTTATAGTCAAAATATTATTAAGGGTAAATAATATTTGACTTCCATATTTTTAGGAGAGGCAGTCTAAAAATAGCCTGGGACCTAAAAATATGAGTCTTATCTATTTTTACCAACATGTTGCATGCTTCAAGAATCTCCAACTGGAACTCTGAATCATGCTCCGTATGTCTAAAAATAGACATAGTCTAAAAATAGACTTTGCGCCAGAATTTGCCTGCGGGCCCACTTAGTGAAGGCGACTTCATTTCACTAAGCTCCATCATCTTGCTGCATTCTCAACACTCCCTCTCCGCAAGATATGGATTATCTGCAATCCCTATCCTGCCTCTGTGGAATTCGAACTTGCTCCTGGTGAGCGCCTTCGTCAGGATGTCGGCATCCCGATCCTCCGTGGGAACATATGAAAGCATCATGATCCTCCGCTGAACACAATCTCTGATGTGATGGTACCTGATGTCGATATGTTTGGACCTATCATGAAAAACTGGATTAGCCAAGAGCTTGATGCAGCTCTGGTTATCACAGTAGATCACCGTAGGCTCCAAATGCAACCTGAACAAACCTGCAAGGATCTTCCTCATCCAAATAGCCTCACATGCAGCCAAGCTTGCTGCCATGTACTCGGCCTCTGCTGAACTGAGTGCCACGGATCTCTGCTTCCTGCTGTACCAGGAAACTGCTGTCGACCCAATGCTGAAAACTCCTCCATAAGTGCTCTTCCGGTCCGTTGGACTCCCTGCCCAATCTGCATCAGTGAAGCCAGAAAGCTTCGCTCCATCCTCCTGTCTGTACCATAGACCATATCCCGATGTGCCTCTAATATAGCGCAATACATGCTTGCCTGCCTTCCAAAAGAGCTTGGTAGGCTTAACCATAGCTGGCGAAAGCTGGTTAACTGCATAGCATATATCGGGTCGTGTATTGACCAGATACATAAGCGACCCCACCAACTGTCGATAGACAGTGGCATCCACTACCTCCGCTGAAGTAGCATTCTCCTTCCTCCAACCACCAGGAAGAGGAGTGTCAACAAGCTTGCAGCCTTGCATGTTGAACCTCTCCAGAATCTCCCGAGCATACTTTCCCTGAGAAACAAACAGTCCTCCACTGCGCTGCCAAATCTCCAATCCCAGGAAATAATGAAAGATGCCCAGGTCCTTCATCTCAAACTCTCGTGCAAGATCCTCCTTGCATGAAAGTATCAACTGCTCGTCGCCAGTCAAAATCAGATCATCTACATACAGTACGATGATCAACAGCTTCCCCTCCACCACAATCTGGTACAGGTTTGGATCCGCCTTACTCTTGGAGAATCCAAGCCCGGTGAAGTAGCTGTCTATCCGAGTGTACCAAGCACGAGGTGCTTGCTTCAGCCCGTACAGTGCTCTCTTGAGTCGGCACACATGCGACTCACTGCTGAAGATCTCAAAACCTTCAGGCTGCTCTATGTACACCTCCTCCTCAATAAATCCATTGAGGAACACAGTCTTCACATCCATCTGATGAATGTGCCACCCCATCTGCGCTGAGAGAGAAAGGATCGTCCGTATGGAAGAGTACCTTGCGACAGGTGCAAAAGTCTCCTCATAGTCAATCCCCTCGATCTGTGAGAAGCCACGGGCGATAAATCTCGCCTTGTACTTCTCCACACTCCCGTCAGCCGCCTGCTTCACTTTGTAGATCCATCGCGAACCTACAACTGATTTCCCAACCGGTCTTGGGACAATATCCCATGCACTGTTCCTGATGATCGAATCATATTCTTCAATCATGGCATCAACCCATGCGGGTTCCTCCACAGCTTCCTCAAAAGAGGATGGCTCTGTCACAACACATTGACTCATAAGAGCCATGTATCCAGTGTACCGATCCGGTGACTGTCTCTGTCTGCGCTGTGCTGTAGGTGGTCCTACAACCTTCTATGCATCCCGAGCCAGTCGCTCAGCTTCTGTAGTGCGCATGCGCCCTCTGATGGTTGGCGCTGCCTGGGTGGTTTCTTCCACCTCCTGAACCTCCTCTTGTGGCTGATCCACATCCGGAAGCTCCTCCTTAGGAACTAACAGCCCCTCATCTGCATGCAAGTGTAGCTCCCTCTCAAGCGAACACTGCATGGCTTTCTCCTCCTGAAATTTTATATCCCGTCGCACAACAGTCTTGCGACTGTCTGGCACATACACTCAATAGTTATGAGGTGTATCAGTGTACCCCACAAATATTCCAACCTCAGCAGTTGGATCCAGCTTCCTTTTCGCATCCTTCATCACATGCATGTAGACAGGAGAACCAAAAATCCGCAAATGGGAAATATCAGGCCTCTTGCCAGAATAAGCCTCCTCTGGTGTACTCATGCCAAGAACTTTGTGAGGACAACGGTTCTGCACATACACTGCTGTATTGCATGCCTCAGCCCACAAGTGAAGGGGTAGGCCCTGATCATGCAACATCGCCCGTGCAGCACCCACGATCGTTCTGTTCTTCCGCTCAGCCACCCCGTTCTGCTGTGGGTTGTGGGGTGCGATGAGCTCTCTCCGAATCCCTTCTGCGCTGCAGAACTCCTTGAATTCAGCCGAGATGAATTCACCACCGTTATCACTCCTTAGAGCAATCACCCTCTTCCCCGACTCCTTCTCGACCAGTGCTTTAAACTCACAGAACTTCGCGAATGTATCGCTCTTCTTCGACATGAAGAAGATCCAGCACTTTTGAGAGAAATCATCAACAAAGATCACATAATACTTGTGCTTTGCTGTCGAAGCAACTGAGAAAGGACCACACACGTCTGTGTGAACTCTCTCAAGGATCGTCGTGGCGCGACTATCCTTCTCGTGAAAGGTGGCTTTCACATACTTCCCTAGAGTACACCCCTTGCACTGATCTGACTGCGCAAGGGTGCCCTTAGGAAGTCCAGTAGAAATCTGCTGCAGAATCTTCAAAGCTCCATGGTGAAGATGGCCCACTCTCCTGTGCCATAGTTCGCCCTCATCATCCCGGCTCACCACATCTCCAGCCTTGCATGCCATAGCTGCGCAGTCATCTACCTGCAACTGATAAAGGCTCTGAGTTCGAACCCCTATCTTCCGGGTCTCTCCAGTAGTCTTACTGCGCAGGAAGGCTTTTCCTTCGCTGAAGACCACATCATACCCCTTATCCTCCAACATCGCTACTCAAATCAGGTTCTTCTTCAATCCAGGTACATGCATGACATCCTTTAAGACAAAGGGTTTACCAGACTCCCTCTGAAAGGATACGGTACCGATACCAGTCGCACTGTATCTACCGTCATCGCCCATCTCGATGTGCATACCCAAATCCTTGTCCTCCAGATCTGAGAACAACTCCCGATCTCCCGTCATATGAAATGACGTACCGCTGTCCAAGAACCACACCGATCCCATCACACTTGAAACCAAGCATGCAATCAGTGAAAAGTCAAGCTCAAACTGTGAAGCCAAAGCTTCTCCATCTGCAGATCTTCCCGCTTGCTTGTTCTTCTTCTTCTTTGGACAATTGGTAGCATAATGTCCGTGATCATGGCAGTGAAAACACTTCACTTTCGCCATATCCTGCTTCTTGCCCTTAGCACCAGAATGAGAGGTTTTCTTACCCTTCCCCTTCTTTGCTTTGGACACCAAGGCGCAGTTTTCTTCATCAGCTCCCTTTGATGAAGATCCATCTCGAGTAGTCCTCCTTATCTCCTCCTGCATGAGATCCGCCCAAAGGCGCTCCCATCCCGGCAGCTTCTCCCGACCATTGACACTATCTTGATATGAGTGCCAAGCCTTCGGAAGACCAAGGAGAGCCAGGTCGACCATGTCCTCTTCATCGATAGTCACCCCCACACTTCCCAGTTCATCTTTGCACTGAGTGAACTTCGTGAGGTATTTGGCGATATTGTCGCCCTTCTCCATCTTGATGTTCCCGAGCTTATCTTTGAGCGCCAGCTTCCTTTGGTCACTCTTACTCTGGAATAGATCCGTCAAAGCTTTCCACATTAGAAATGGAGAAGCCTTTCCATGTAGGTTGGATACAATATGATCCTTGACGCCCTCCAACAGGATCCTTCGACATTTCGCCATCTTCTTTTGCCATACTTCGACTTCAGCAGGATCAGTGGGCTTTTGGACATCCATATCTATGAACTCCTTCAGACCATTATCTTCTAATACTGCTTCCATGCGATCCTTCCATGCAACATAATTCGAACTGCCTTCAAGAGCATATTCGAGTCGCAAACCGTTGAAAGACATTTTCAACACCGGCACTAAGAAAACAAAGCTGCTGCAAAATTCGAATTCCAAACTCCAAGCTCTATCGCTTCCGATCTACACTTGAGAACAAATTATTTCCAAATTAGAGATTGACTGCAAGGGGCGTTTACCAGACCTTTCACTTTCCGAAGAAAGATGAATCCGGAGGCTTCCTGGCCCGTATGCAGACTCTGTCCGAGGAAATAAGTTTGCAATCACCGTAATAGATCTCGATAATTAATCTTGCTCCGATACCATGTAGAAATTAGCTGAATAAATCACTTATTCAATGGAGATTAACCCGATTACACATCAATTTCGAATTGCATGCATAACACATAATCTCATCTACAATTAATTGTCACATGCGGAAATAATAGAAGCAATCTCACATCAAACCAATCACACATTAACTCAGTATGTATGGGGAAAGCCTATAGCTGAAAACCCCGCAGCTATTGTGTATATTATAATGGAGAAATCATGTAACCAAACAAGTACAATACTTCTCACAAGTACTCAGTACTTTCTCATAAAGTCACACACAATCTAGCTTAGTTTTGAACAAGTCACTGGTTCAAAACTCCCTGCCAATTGCCTTGCCTCTATTGCGCAATCATGGCCTGTATATGAAGAGATCCAAGGTTCGAATCCCCTTGGCTTGACTGTGCAATTGTCATGGACAATTCCTCCAAGTGTAATGCAAATCCCATGCAAAACTGATCCTCCAACTGATAGCTTTACTCACCCTTTCATCTACCTCCTCCACTGGTCTCCACTGAACTGATCATGCACTGTAGTGAACTGAAGTGTTCTTGAGTTGACTAATGAGTTACTAATTAGTGAATTAAATAATATTTAATTCACTCCACTCATAACTAATTGATTAGCTAGTTAAACTAATCTCAACTAGTTCAACTAAAATAAACAGAACACAACTCCACTATCCTTCTCATTAACTCCTCCAAAACTTCTGCCACTGAAGTCCAACTGAAGTCAACCATGCAAGATGCCATCAAACCCTAGGAACCACGTGATTCCTCTGTCAGTTGCATGAGCCACCTCCATGACTCGAACTGAAGTGCTCCAAGAGAGTAAACTGCTGATTATAGTCAAAATATTATTAAGGGTAAATAATATTTGACTTCCATATTTTTAGGAGAGGCAGTCTAAAAATAGCCTGGGACCTAAAAATATGAGTCTCATATATTTTTACCAACATGTCGCATGCTTCAAGAATCTCCAACTGGAATCTCTGAATCATGCTCCGTATGTCTAAAAATAGACATAGTCTAAAAATAGACTTTGCGCCAGAATTTGCCTGCGGGCCCACTTAGTGAAGGCGACTTCATTTCACTAAGCTCCATCATCTTGCTGCATTCTCAACAGAGATAGTGCAGAGAGCTCTCAATCCTGAGAGAAGAATTGCATTGTTTCATATTCTTGAT
This sequence comes from Pinus albicaulis, assembly GCA_034641835.2. Classification (NCBI taxonomy): domain Eukaryota; kingdom Viridiplantae; phylum Streptophyta; class Pinopsida; order Pinales; family Pinaceae; genus Pinus; species Pinus albicaulis. The sequence goes on from CM076580.1 coordinate 361,726,098, forward strand.
TTAATGCAATATCCAAATAGTGGGATTTTTAGCTGAGGCTTTTCCCAGATACATCTTTGTGTTGTGCGATTGAAATTATTTCTCTTTCTTATTCATGTGATTGTGCGATTGTAATTGGTTTCCACAAATTGTAGAATAGATTCAAGTATTTTATTTTAGCATATTATAAGATCAGTTGAATCTATGTGGATTTTCTACAGGTGGTGTGCCTTCATATTATTCCAATCCAAGCTATGCATTACATAAGAATTTATTTTATAGCCAAAGCCCTAACTTTTCAAAACTTCCTTCCCCAAATGTTTCCCATTAGCGATTACCACTCATTCCATTAATTTCCAATAGTAAATCTGAGAACCACGCTTGCAAGGTGGCCTGTAAAACTCCCCTGCAAGCC